>CM057073.1:15185861-16385861 GCA_029379335.1 Thymus mandschuricus | reverse complement strand
ATTAAACTAAAGAATTCTTGAATTAAAAGCGAAACGAAATGAAGAATCCGGATCGGAACAAAGGAAAACTAAAATAAAGTGTTTGAATGCGAAACTAAAGATAAACGAAGGTAAAAGTGTTGTATAATTCGTCCACAAGGAGTCATATATATACTAGGTATAAAAACCTAGATATACAAGGAAACAAATTGCTGGCCGCCCGGGTTGGACGGGCGTCCAAAGTTCTGGACGTACGTCCAGATCCTGAATCTGGACGATTGCGCATCTTTCTTGTTTCGGCCGTATCTTCCTCGTCCGAACTCCAAATTGACCCCCGTTTTCGCCTACGTGCTCCTATCGAACCCCTCTTCGATATAATGCTTTCATTACATCCAAAATAAATCTTCAATAAAATCATGATAGGTTAGAACTTGATGTCAATGATTGCTCAACAACCTTTCTTCACGTTTTCTTCTCGTTTCCGCCCTTTTTATCCTACAATACCAAAAACTCCAAAGCAACCAAATCATAGCCACAAACATAGAAAACACACAAAAACTAAAGGAAAACGGACACGAAAAGACGACTAAAAACCTAACAACTAGACACCAATCAATGGTCTTATCATTCTTCCACGTCTCCTTAGCCTTCTCCTTCCCCTTGCCCTGGCTTGAAGAAGTCGAAGCAACACTCTTTCCTTTGTCTCTTGCCATTTGAGTACCTAAAAATTCAACGAATCAATACTAGGCAAACAAGAATGTAGCAACATGAATCTATCTTCCCCCAAACTTCAACCAAACTCAATACTCCCCCATTATCAACTCAATATTTGCATCACAAATCCACACATTCTACCTATTAAACCTCCCAAATTATGTACTTCATAACACAATATCAATTCAATGCATATCAATCAATGAATCTCTACAAATTCATAGACAAATTCAAAGACCCATTCAAAAATCAACATGCATCCATCTTTTCAATCCTCAATGAATTCAATTTATACAAATAATACAAAGCAAACCATGAATTCAATCCATAAATCTCAATCCTATACCCACTCTATCAATCCAAGAATTTAACCATCAAAAACGAATTCCAATCGGTCAAAACATGCTTGTTCATGTAGAGAGTCAAGAATTAATAAGAGAAGGGCGAGAAATTGATTACCTTGTGATGAATTGAAGAGAGAAAATTGAGAGTGCTCTTGTGTTCTTGAGAGAATTGGTGTTTTGTGTGTGAATGGTATGTGAATTGTGTGTATATGGTATATAAATAGGGTTAGAAAAACCTAGTCAAAGTCGGTTTAGTGCGCGTCAACGACCCTCTCGACAGGTCTCTCGATCGAGAGAGGTGTCGAGAGGATGCTACTGGATCACGTCTTTTGACCTCTCGATAGGCCTCTCGATCGAGAGAGGTGTCGAGAGGTCACGTTCTGCATAAACTGTTCTCCCCTCTCGATCGAAAACACGGGGGTCTCGGTTGAGAGGCATCACGTGAACACACCTGGGCACAATTTTCAGAACCTCTCGATACACCTCTCGATCGAGAGAGGTGTCGAGAGACCCCTTCTGGAAGACAAATTTTCACCTCTCGACAGGCCTCTTGATCGAGAGAGGTGTCGAGAGGCCCTGTACGAATTTTTGTTTTCTACACAAAAGTTTGAATTTGTTAACATATTAAGGGGTACGACTCTCAAAATGAAAAATCTAACCACGACTCTAAAAACTTAAAAATAAAAACGGGATACGAATATTGGGTTACCTCCCAACAAGTGCTACGTTTAACATCTTTAGCCCGACGATACCTATTTTCTAGCTCGGATCATCAAGATAGGTGGCCGCTTTCTTGGGGTAGAGAGGCAACTGCTTGAAGTAGTGCTTGAGTCGGTGTCCATTCACCACGAATTTTTCACCGTCGTTCTTCAACACCTCGAATGCACCATTCTTCAAGTCCTTGTAAATAACGAACGGCCCAGACCACTTGCTTTGCAATTTTCCTGGAAACAAACGAAGTCGAGAATTAAACACAAGAACATCATCACCAATTTCAAACTTATGCTTTTTGATGCTCAAGTCATGAAATCTTGCAGCTCGTTCTTTGTAGATCCTCGAATTCTCGAACGCCTCGTTCCTCCATTCATCAAGCTCCAACAAGTCGTCGCACCTTTGACCCATAGCTTCCTTGAACTCGAAGTTGATCCTTCTCGTTGCCCAATAAGCTTTATGCTCCAACTCCAATGGTAAATGACAAGATTTGCCAAATAGCAATTGATATGGAGACCTTCCAATTGGCATCTTGAAAGCCGTCCTATAAGCCCATAGTACGTTGTCCAAGTACTTCGCCCACTCCTTCTTGTTGGTGACGGTCTTCTCCAAAATTTGCTTGATCTCTCGATTAGCTAGCTCGGCTTGACCGTTTGCTTGAGGATGGTAGGGCATCGTAACCTTGTGCTTGACTCCATATTTTGCAAGAAGAGATCCTAACCAACGATTGTTGAAGTGGCTCCCCCCATCGCTAAGCAAAGCTCTCGGAGTTCCATACCGAGTCAAAATATTCCTTTGGAGGAATTTGATCACCACCTTCGAATCGTTGGTTGTTGTGGGAATGGCCTCGACCCACCTAGAAACATACTCCACCGCAAGTAAGATGTAAGAGAACCCTTGAGACTTGGGAAAGGGACCCATGAAGCTGTCGATCCCCCAAACATCAAAGAGCTCCACCTTCATGATAGTGCGTTGCGGCATTTCATCTTTCTTTGTGATGTTCCCCATCCTTTGGCATCGATCACACGTCTTTATGTACTCATAACAATCCTTGTAGATCGAGGGCCAATAAAAACCACTATGGAATATCTTGAGAGCGGTGCGATTTGCTGCGAAGTGTCCCCCATTCGGAGTGCTATGGCAATCCCCGATGATCTTCTTCCACTCCGATTGTCGAACACACCTTCAAATAATTCCGTCGGCGCACCTCCGATACAAATAAGGATCATCCCAATAGTAGAACTTGCAATCATGGAGGAACTTCTTCTTTTGATGCGACGAGAGATCCTTGGGCACATGATGAATCACCAAATAGTTGACGATGTCGGCGAACCAAGGAGTCAAATCGTCTAACTCGAAAATCTGCTCATCGGGGAAGCTCTCCTTGATAGCGATCCTCGAATCCTCTCCATCCACGGGCTGCTCAAGTCTCAAAAGATGATCGGCCACCACGTTCTCACACCTCTTCCTATCCTCGATCTCCATGTCGAACTCTTGAAGAAGCAAAATCCAGCGAACTAACCTCGGCTTCGAGTCCTTCTTGTTGAATAGATAGCGAATGGCGGCATGGTCGGTGTGCACAATCGTGTGAGTGATATAGGTAAAATTTACCTTGTTTTTATAACAAAAAAGAGTCGATTTTGTGTCTCGTTTGTGTAGTATTGTCTATGGTTTATATGATTTTCATTATATTGGACAATATTATGCTTGTGGGTGTTTTCTTAAGTTTTTAGGTATATTTCGATGCTAAAACCCCGAGACGAGACAAGGCGTGAGGATCGAAGATCGAAGTTCAAGATTTGAGTTCGAGAGAAGCCCTCTCGATACCTCTCTCGATCGAGAGGTCTATCGAGAGGTCCATTCTGCCGCAGCTATCGATCGCGAGCATTCTTTCACACCCTCTCGATACCTCTCTCGATCGAGAGGTATGTCGAGAGGGGGTTCCAGCCGGGATTTTTCTCCTTAATTAATTAGACTCCTTTTTGGTTTAGGTTTCCTTATGTAAATTTCTCCTATATATACTCCTAGCCTAGCATTGTAAACCCTATCACTTTATTATCCTTGATACTTTTCTAGCACTTTATATTTTCCTCTAGAGTTTTATTCTTGTATTCAACATTGGAGCTTTTCAAGTTTATGCAAGAATCAAGATTCGACGTTCTTCGTTTGTGTTCAAGTTTTTCTTACTTCTACTCTTTAATTATGTTTTTTCAATTCTTTGTGTTTATGTTTGTTTCAATTATGTCTAGCTAAATTCCTTAGTTGATTTTAGGGATTGAATGCCTAATTGAATTTATGTAAGTGTTTTTGTTTGCAATTAGCCTTCCAATCTAGATGCATGTTTTCATGGTGCTTATTCTCATGCATGATTAATTGGCCACTAATTATGTATGCATAGTTATGTTTATATGCCTTGATAGGATATTGCATAATAGATCTCATGAATACATGGTATGATAATTTGATTTGTCTTAATTGAGTTTGAATTATCATATATTTGCATGTAATTGATTTGGGTGTCTTAATTGAACCTAATTGATTATATCATTGATACTTGTTCTCTTTTGCACTTAGTTTGATATCTATGCGTCCGAAAGGATATTAGGATCATATTAAGTGACGACTTGCATTGCTTTTATAGGGGTGTAGGTTATCTTTCATGTATCACATTTAGATTGGATTAAATTGGTTAATTGTATGCATTAATTGCCTTCATAGATTTGATTAGGTAGGCTTCCCTAGAATCAACACTTTTCCTTAATTGTTTACTTCCCTTATTTGTTTAATTGCTTGTGTCCTAAGTTGTTTTATTTGACTAGTTATTTCCTTATTTATTTATTTCCTTATTTGATTTATTTGAGTTTTTATTATTTGCCTAAATTCTATAAATACCACAATCTAAATTCCTAAAAGCCTAAACATCACATTAGTTCTTTAGTAGAGGTATTGTGTGCGTTTTTGACTTGTCAATCCCTGTGGATACGATACTCGTGCTTCTTTATATTACACCTATTTTGTGTGGTACAAAATAGTGCGATCAAATTTTGGCGCCGTTGCCGGGGAATGATTAGATTTCACATACATATTTTGAAATAGAATTAATAGGTGATTTAGGCGCTTTATTTTTCTGTTTTCGGTTTATTGATCTAACGTTTTTCTTTTCTTCTCTTTGGTTTTAGGTAGTGCATGACCACAAGGTCTAAAGGGATAAATCCTATTCCGTTGGACTTGGAGTTAGAGCGCTCTTTAAGGACTTTGAGGCGAGAGAAGGAGGCAAACAAGATCGATACACCATATTCTTCACCACCCGATTCACCAAGGAGTTTCGATTCAATGGCGGATCAAGTGAGGAGGACTTTGAACGATCGGTTCAAACCGGTCGTGGACCAATTTCAGCAAGGAGGATGGGGGACCACGGAAGCCAACAACTATGAGTTCAAGACGTCCCTCATCAACATGGTGCAAAATAACCAATATAGAGGTTCACCGGCAGAGGATCCCAACGCACACTTAAAGCAATTTCTCGACATATGTGCTACATACAAGGCCAATGGAGTGTCTTCGGATTACCTCAAGCTTAGCCTCTTCGTGTGGTCTCTCAAGGATGATGCAAGAGAGTGGTTAGATGGATTGGACAAGAAGGAAGTCACTACTTGGGCTGAGATGTGCACGAAGTTCCTCAACAAATTCTTCCCACCTTCAAGGGCTCAAAAGCTTATCAACGAGATCAACCAATTCCAACAATATGAGGATGAACACTTCTACGAGGCGTGGGGGAGATTTATGAAGCTATTGAGAGCATGCCCGAACCATGGAATTAGCAAGGAGGATCAAATCACGTGCTTCTATCGTGGTTTGAACAAGTTGTGTTGGAAGGAGCTCGATTACGCTTCGAAGGGAGGATTCTTGAACAATGAGTATGATGTGGCTATGGAGATCATTGAGCTGACCGTGAATTCGAGTTATGAAGAAGCTACCGATCGACGACTTGGAAAAAGGAGAGTTGCCAACATTGGGATCGATGCTTACGAGGACTTGATGGAGAAGTATACAAAAACAGCAAGTGAGTTGGATTCTATCAAGAAAGGAGTACTTCGGTGCGATGCTATCACGGACGAACAAGCAAACCCAACCGGAGAGGAAGATGCTAATTTTGTGCAACAAGAAGGCAAGTGGCAACCTAATCAAGGAAATAAGTGGCAAGGAGGACAAGGAGGACAAGGAGGTTCAAACTACCAAGGAGGATACAAGAAGCCTTATGTTCCCAACAACCGAAATCATCTGAACTTCTCTAATGCCAATCCAAACAATGCCTTGCAACCACCTCCCGGCTTCCATGTTGAGAACGGAGTCATCCAAGAGCCTAAGAAGGAGATGTCCACCGACGATTTAATTCGTCAATATATGGCTCAATCGGAGATGAGGATGACACAACAAGATGCGAAGTTGAGGACATTGGAGCTTACTCAAAGCACCTCAACCAACAACTTGGCGAGTAGCATCAATGCGTTGACCAAGCAAATGCAAATGTTGGAGACGCAAATGAGTCAAATAGCCAACGCTCAAGGAGGAGTCCATAAACCCGGCCAATTCCCAAGCAACATGGAGCAAAACCCGAAGAACAACCATCATGTTCATGCTATTGAGCTTCGGAGTGGCACAAAATACACAAATCCATCCTTGGAAACAGAGAAGAAAGGAGATGGGAGCTTCAAGAATGCGGAGCGCGAGGAAACAAGGATCCAAGAGCCGAGGCGAGGACCTCTCGACACCTCTCTCGATCGAGAGGTGGATCGAGAGGTCAATACTGGAAGTCAGAATCCACCTCTCGATACCTCTATCGATCGAGAGGAGGATCGAGAGGCTTACGACGAGGAGATCCAATGTGACCCTCTCGACACCTCTCTCGATCGAGAGACCTGTCGAGAGGTGAAAAATCGAAGTCAGAAGGTACCTCTCGACACCTCTCTCAATCGAGAGGGGGGTCGAGAGGCCAAGCAGCTGCCCCAATTGCCGACTTACACTCCGAAGGCCCCTTTCCCGCGAAGATTGACCAAGACAAAGCATGATGAAAAGTATCAACGCTTCATGGAGATACTACAAAAGGTCAACATCAACATACCACTCCTTGATGCTCTTCGAGACATGCCCAACCATATGAAGTTCATCAAAGACGCGGTATCGGGAAAGAAGAAGTGGGAGAAGTTCGAGACAATCAATCTCACGGAGGAGTGCAGCGCGGTGATCCAAAAGAAGTTACCAATGAAGCAGAAGGATCCCGGGAGGTTCACATTAGCATGCAAGATTGGAGATCAAGTCTTCCAAAATGTTCTATGATATCTTGGTGCTAGCATCAATTTGATGCCCCTCTCTATTTTCAACCGGCTCAAGATCGGGAGGATGAAGCCAACCACCATCTCTCTACTTATGGTGGACCAATCGGTTTCTTATCCACTAGGGATAGTGGATGACGTTCTCGTTCAAGTGCACAACCTTGTCTTCCCGGCGGATTTCGTAGTCTTGGATATGCCCGAGGATGCAAATCAACCATTGATCTTAGGACGGCCATTCTTAGCCACGGGGAGAGCATTGATCGATGTTCAAGATGGAGACCTTACTTTTCGAGTCAATGGCGAGGAGCTGAAGATTTCTATCTATGAAGCCATGAAGAGACCCGACGGTCACCGTGAGGATGTCTTCTCCATCGAGACACTGACACCACCTACATCGGAGGAGGCACTCAACCATTGCATCTCAAGTTCGTTATATACCTACAAGGAGTTAGATGAAGCGTGTGATGATTCTCGAGTATCTACATCAAATGGAGGCCAACCCACCACAACTTCGACATGAGGAAGTTCCTTACCTCGATATCAACAAGAAGGTGGATGATGGAGTTCTCGAGGAGGAAGAAAGGAAGGATGCAGCCCCTATGGTAGAGTTGAAGCCATTGCCCGAGCACCTCAAGTATCGATTCTTAGGAGAAGGAGAGACGTATCCGGTGATCGTGTCTTCCCAACTCACGGAGGCAAACACGGACAAGCTATTGAGGGTTCTAAGGGAGCACAAATCTGCAATTGGATGGACGATTGCCGACATCAAAGGTATTAGTCCTTCGATTTGCATGCATAGGATATTGCTCGAGGAAGGCCATCGCCCAAGAGTACAACCTCAAAGGCGTTTGAATCCAGCGATGCAAGAAGTGGTGAGGAAGGAGGTGTTAAAGTTGCTCGATGCCGGCATGATCTACGCTATCTCGGATAGTGAGTGGGTGAGCCCTACTCAAGTGGTGTCAAAGAAAGGAGGCATGAAGGTTATCAACAATGAGAATGGGGAGCTAATTGCAATGAGGCTTGTCACGGGATGGCGAGTTTGTATCGATTATAGGCTTCTCAACGTAGCAACTAGGAAGGATCACTTCCCCCTCCCGTTCGTAGATCAAATGCTCGATCGATTGGCCGGCCATGAGTATTATTGCTCCCTCGACGGATATTCCGGCTACAACCAAATCGCCATCGCTCCGGAGGACCAACACAAGATGGCATTTACATACCCATATGGAGTCTTTGCTTATCGGAGGATGCCGTTTGGGTAATGCAACGCACCAGCCACTTTCCAAAGGTGCATGATGGCCATCTTCCATGGATTGATCGAGAATATTATGGAGGTATTCATGGATGATTTTTCAGTCTTTGGTTCTTCATTTGACCAATGTTTGGAGAATCTTGCCACGGTGCTTCAACGGTGCGAAGAGACGAACCTCGTTCTCAATTGGGAGAAGTGCCACTTCATGGTGCAAGAAGGAGTTGTACTAGGTCACAAGGTGTCTTCGCAAGGATTGGAGGTAGATCGAGCCAAAGTCATAGACATCGAGAAGTTTCCACCACCAACCAACGTCAAATCGGTGAGGAGTTTCTTAGGACATGCCGGCTTCTATCGAAGGTTCATCAAGGATTTTTCGAAGATCACAAAGCCGTTGTGTGGATTGCTCGAGAAGGATGTCAAGTTCGTTTTTGATGGAGATTGCTTGGAAGCGTTTGAGACACTAAAGAAAGCGCTTATCTCTACTCCTGTCTTGGTGTCACCAGATTGGAGTGCCCCGTTCGAACTCATGTGCGATGCAAGCGATTGGGCGGTAGGAGCAGTTTTGGGGCAGAAAAGGGAGAAGCTATTCCGAGTGATCTACTATGCTAGCAAGACATTGGACTCGGCTCAAAGGAACTACACCACCACGGAGAAGGAGTTACTCGCTGTGGTCTATGCTTTCGACAAGTTTAGACCTTATTTGGTGGGATCTCACATGATTGTGCACACCGACCATGCCGCCATCCGCCACCTATTCAACAAGAAGGACTCGAAGCCAAGGTTAGTTCGCTGGATTTTGCTTCTTCAAGAGTTCGACATGGAGATCAAGGATAGGAAAGGATGCGAGAATGTGGTGGCCGACCATCTTTCGAGACTTGAGCAGCCCGTGGGTGGGGAGGATTCGAAGATTGCTATCAAGGAAAGCTTCCCCGATGAGCAGATTTTTGAGATGGACGATTTGATACCTTGGTTCGCCGACATCGTCAACTACTTGGTGATTCATCATGTGCCCAAGGATTTATCGTCTCATTAAAAGAAGAAGTTCCTCCATGATTGCAAGTTCTACTATTGGGATGATCCTTACTTGTACCGGAGGTGTGCCGATGGAGTCATAAGGCGATGTGTTCGACAATCGGAGTGGAAAAAGATCATCGAGGATTGCCATAGCGCTCCGAATGGGGGACATTTTGCAGCAAATCGCACCGCCCTCAAGATATTTCATAGTGGTTTCTATTGGCCGTCGATCTACAAAGATTGCCACGAGTTTATCAAGTCATGTGATTGATGCCAAAGGATGGGGAACATCACGAAGAGGGACGAGATGCCGCAACGCACTATCATGAAGGTGGAGCTCTTCGATGTTTGGGGGATTGACTTCATGGGTTCCTTTCCCAAGTCTCAAGGGTTCTCTTATATCTTGCTTGCGGTGGAGTATGTGTCTAGATGGGTCGAGGCCATTCCTACTACAACCAACGATTCGAAGGTGGTGATCAAATTCCTCCAGCGAAATATTTTGACTCGGTTTGGAACTCCGAGGGCTTTGCTTAGCGATGGGGGGAGCCATTTCAACAATCGTTGGTTAGGATCGCTTCTTGCAAAGTATGGAGTCAAGCACAAAGTTACATCGCCCTACCACCCTCAAGCAAACGGTCAAGCCGAGCTAGCTAATCGAGAGATCAAGCAAATCTTGGAGAAGACCGTCACCAACAAGAAGGAGTGGGCAAAATACTTGGACGACGCACTTTGGGCCTATAGGACGACTTTCAAGACACCAATTGGAAGGTCGCCATACCAATTGTTATTTGGCAAGTCTTGCCATTTACCAATGGAGTTGGAGCACAAAGCTTATTGGGCGACTAGAAGGATCAACTTCGAGTTCAAGAAAGCCATGGGTCAAAGGTGTGATGACTTGTTGGAGCTTGATGAATGGAGAAACGAGGCGTTCGAGAATTCGAGGATTTACAAAGAACGAGCCGCAAGATTTCACGACTTGAGCATCAAAAAGCGTAAGTTCGAAATTGGTGATGATGTTCTTGTTTTTAATTCTCGACTTCGTTTGTTCCCAGGAAAATTGCAAAGCAAGTGGTCGGGGCCGTACGTTATTTATAAGGACTTGAAGAATGGTGCATTCGAAGTGTTGAAGAATGACGGTGAGAAATTCGTGGTGAATGGACATCGACTCAAGCACTATTTCAAGCCGTTGCCTCTATTCCCCAAGAAAGCGGCCACTTATCTTGATGACCCGAGTTAGAAAGGAGGTATCGTCGGGCTAAAGACGTTAAACGTAGCACTTGTTGGGAGGTAACCCAATATTCGTATCTCGTTTTTATTTTGTTTCATTTTAATTTTTTTAGAGTCATAGGTATTATTTTTTGTATTTTAGAGTCGAACCCCTTAATATACTAACGAATACTAAAGTGTTGTGTAGAAAAATTTTCGGGCAGGACCTCTCGACACCTCTCTCGATCGAGAGGTCTGTCGAGAGGTGCAGAAATTTTGTCCAGTAGGGGTCTCTCGACACCCCTCTCGATCGAGAGGGGTATCGAGATATTCTGTAAGGTGCCCAGGTTTTTGTCACGAGAGGCCTCTCGATCGAGACCCCCGTGTTTTTGATCGAGAGGGCAGGACAGTACGTGAATTGCAACACCTCTCGACACCTCTCTTGATCGAGAAGCCTGTCGAGAGGTCAAATTTTGGAGTCCAGTAGCTACCTCTCGACACCTCTCTCGATCGAGAGGTGTATCGAGAGGGTCGTTGATGGCGCAAAAAACCGACTTTGACCAGGTTTTTCTACCCCTTTAAATTTACCATATACACACAATTCACATACCATACACACACAACTCACAAATTCTCTCAAGAACACACAAGAACTCTCAATTTCTCTCTTCAATTCGTCAAAAAGGTACTCGATTTCTTGCCCTTTTCTTATCAATTCTTGAATCTCTACATAAATTCACATGTTTTGACCGATTGAAATTCGATTTTGATGGTTAAATTTTTGGATTGATGGATGGGGTATTAGATTGAGCATGATAGATTGAATTCATGGATTTCATTGAATTATTTGTATGAATTGAATTCATTGATGAATGTTAAGAGGATTGTGTATTGATATTCGAATGAATCCTTGAATTGGTCTATGTATTGATGAAGATTCGTTGGTATCTATATGCATCAGATTGAAATTGTGTGATGATAAGTTCATGTTTTTGGAAGAGTAATGTATTGAATGTATGGATTGGTGATGAAAAATTGAGTTGATAATGGGGGAGAATTGAATTTGGTTGAAGTTTGGGGGAAGATGATACATATTGCTTTATTCTTGCATCTCTTGGACTAATTTGTGAAATTTTTAGGTACTAAGATGGCAAGAGACAAGGGAAAGAATGTTGCTTCGACCTCTTCAAGCAAAAGCAAGGGGAAGGAAAAGGTCGCTTCTTCAAGCAAAGGAAAGGAGACGTGGAAAAATGACAAGACCATTCTGGAGAACCGAATGCCGCCGGCGAGGTCGATGCCATCAAGTTTGGAGCCCAAGGCGTTCAAGCTCAAGCTCACCACAGCGGAGTCTAAGAGGAGATGGTCACATCTTGTGCAACTCAACCACAAGCATTGTCGTTTCCTCCATCAAGAGACGATAGCGGCAATGGGGATAGCCGACGAGATCACACAAATGATGCAAAGAGGAGGCTTAACCAACATCTTTCAAGGCAATCACTTGACATATCACATTATAACGGTGGAGTTTCTCTCAACTTTGGTGGTTGAGCGAGTCAATCAAGTGCCCCACGTCATTCGTTTCCAACTTGGTGGTCAACCAAGGGAGCTTGACATGGATCAACTCAATGATATTATCGAAGGAAACAAGAATGGCGAGTACATTGGCAACAACCATCCGAATCTTCAAGATTTGTGGGCCCAATTCGTGGATTTTGAGGTGGAAAGGAGGAGATCTTACAACCCGGCTACTGCGAAGGCCACCTCAATTCGGAATCCCACGATTCGCTACTTCCATAGGCTGATTTCGTCTACCATCCATTCCCGCCACGACTCCGGCACCTTCCTTGCCACCGACGCTCATCTCATTTGGACTTCATATCGAGGCCACTCTCAATGTGCAGCCCTTTACCTCGTTGATCATATGGAGAACCAAGCATACTTGTTCGGGGGACAAAAGATTGGGATAGGAGCATTCGTCACTCCACTTGCTCAACACTTCAACATCCCGATTGGAGAGCAGCCCGTGTCTAGGTCCATCTTTGTGGATAGACGCACGTTGGAGCTTGCGAGGATGATCTCATTCGACACGTCCGGGTGGTTCTTTAAGCTACATGGGAGAAGTGGAGTTCATCTCTTCCCGCTGCCGAACAACTATTTGACCAAGGTGATCGGGAATGAGAAGCTGCGGAGAGGGAACAGGAAGATGAACTCTCCTCAACACAAGGAGCTTATGTGGGCCGAGGGAGGTCCAAGGCCCGATGAAGGAGGCGATGATGATGAGGAGAAAGACGATGAAGAAGAGGCCGAGCAATATGAGCAAGGATATGATCAAGAGGAGGATGCTTATGCGCAAGGGTACGAAGGTGTTCCACAACCCGGTTTCTACATGAGAGCTCCATAATTTTCTACGATGCAAGATTGGCACACGGAGACAATGGAGGCGATGGACAACTACCATTGGGATGGTAGGGAGTTTGTTGAGTCTCAAGTGAGAGGAGTTCGAGAAGAGGTGCAAACATTGAGAACCGAGGTGGGGGATTGTTTCACCAAAAAGTGTTCGCAATAGAACGAAATCCTATCGTAGCACTAGCAAGTAAAACCAAAGTATCGAATCTCAAGGAAAACTTAACAGGGCAATTAATTATGTAGTAAACCTAAAACTAAGAAAGCAAATAAATAATATTTTGGGGTTTTTGTTTTAAATCCTAGGCAAATAAAATAAATCAAAGCAAGTAAATAAAAGCAATTAAATAACTAATCTAGAACTCAAGAAATAAATCTAAGAATTAAACTAGAAGAAAGCAATTAAATCTACCTAGGCAAGAATCGAAAAGAAAGCAATAAAGAAAGCAACGAAGGAAACGAAAGCAAAGAAAGGAGCATAAATAAATCTAGACATGATGAATTGAAATCTGGAAATTAAAAGCAAATTAATCTAACTTGAAAACTTGGAAAAACGAAGGAATTGAAATCGAAGGAAAACGAATCTAAACTTAAAACTAGAAATCGAAACAACGAAATTAAACTAAGGAATTTAAACGGAGCAATTAAGAAAACGAATCTGAAACGAAAGCAAGCAATTGAAACGAATAAACGAAAGCAATAAAAGAACTTACGAAAATTGAGACGAAGAACGAAGAACTTGAATTAAATAAACGCCTTGAATTAAATTGCAATAAACGAAGAACGAATCCGGATCCGAACAATAAAAGCTATAAAGTATTTAAGTGCTGAAAACTAGAGCTAAAAAGATGTCTAAGATGATGATAATTCGTGTACAAGGGATCATATATATATACTAGGTAAAAACCTAGATAAATAAGGAAAGAACAGCTGGGCGCCGACTTTTGGACGATCGTCCAGATTGTGGAGTGAAATCTGGACGGTCGTCCAGATGAGCTGCTGGATAACTGCTTCGCACGTGTTTGGACGCTCGTCCAAATGCTAGAGAAAATCTGGACGCTCGTCCAAAAATCTGGACGCTCGTCCAAATGCTAGAGAACATCTGGACGCTCGTCCAGATCAGACACTGGTCTCTCACGGCCTTTCCTTCTCTTCATGCACTTTTCGTCCCGTTTTCTTCCAATTTCTCACCTTTTGCTCCTACGATACTCAAAGCTCCAAACAAACAATCATAGCCAAAAGACACACTAAAAGACACAAAAACATAATGAAAACGAACACGAAAACGCAACGAAAAACCTAACAAATAAACACCAATCAAACTCCCCCACACTTAGACCTTTGCTTGTCCTCAAGCAAAACAAAACAAACAATAGACTCAAGTATCGTGAACTATATTGGCCTCAAAGCTTTTCAAAAACAACTCTCATGTTCATGATCAAAACTATGCACACAACCTTAGCATCAATCAACACAATCTACTCAACTAATTCAAAGTATGCTAATCCATCAAAGAACACTCCCAAACATGTGAAATTTTGTATATGAAAGTGAACACTCAACTCTCTCAAAGAAAAGATGTAATATAATGCACATCAAGAGGGTTCACTCAACATCAATGCAATGCAACATGCTTACCATAAGCTTGCCTTTAATCTCAACATCTCCACCTAATGTAATATCTACAAACAAGGATCAAAAAGGTCTTTATATAAGCTTGTAATGTAGGGACATTGGTTAAGGTAGGGAATATATAGGCTAAGTGACTCAAAATGCTCTTAATCATCAACCTCTTTTTCAACTCCAACCAAAGTATGGATTTTAATCTCCATCTTCTACCCTCCAACACACCAATTACAAACTCAAAGATGCTAAACTATACAAATCAAGCTAACTATCCCCTTATGCTTTTTTTTTTTTTTTTTTTTCTTTTTCTTTTCTTTTTTTCTAGAGCTCAACTAATACATGTTCTTTCTAATTCGAACAAAGGCTCTATTTTTTTATCTCCCTTTTTTTTTTCTCTTTTTTTTTCTAAGCTTATAGGGATAGCTAACTACACTTAAACAAGCATCTCAAATTTCTTTTCTTTCTCTCCTTCTACACCACAACAAGTATTTTCAAATTTTCTCCTTCCATATCACCAACTACAACTAAGGATACCCATAATCATCCAAACCTCCTATCATCCGGTTTCACAAAGAACGGCTAATAAAGGCTCAAAAGGGGTAAACAAAGGATTATGAACAAGGTTAGTGTATAGGAATCATGTGGCTACGAAAGAATGGCCTAAGATCATTTCCTAGTTCGTAAATATACTAAGGTCTTGATGGAGAAACAAGGCAAGTTCTAGAAACAACGAAGCAAGCATGATCACTCAATCAAGAATAGGCATAAATATGCACAAAAAGCTCAAATCTCACGGGTTCAAACTATCTAGTTCCCGACATCATAGCATACATCAAATTCATCGAATAAAATGCGTCGCTTCGCCAAGGTTCCATGCATAATAAAGATCATGAATTTTTCCAAAAATCAACAATTCTCTATCATTGGCCAAGTCCACAATACTATCATCACATGCTCATTTGACTCAACGACTCAATTAACTCCTAATGACTCAACAAAAATAAAAACTTCATGCCAAAAGTTCGAAGACCCCCCCCCACACTTAAAATCAAGCAATGTCCCCATTGCGAGAAAATAAAAAAAAAAAGGGATAGAAAAACTTATCGCATGAAGACAAACAACACACTCGAAATCCCGAGGAGGTTCCAAGTGAGTACCTACAAAACAAACACAAAACAAAATACCAAAGCGTAAAATAGAACAAAATAAAGAGAAAACAATAAAAGACTCAACAAAAATAAAAGACACAACATGGCTATGATTAATTGAAAGGACCTCCAAACCGTGGGTCTTGCCAACGTGGATCGTGGGGAGACCAATAACGGGGATCATTCGGGTTTGGTGGAGCGGAGGTGGAGCCAATGGAGAAGTCGGTGTACCTCATCAAATGGCCCTCGATGTTCGACACCCTCCTATCCAAACCAGACACGTGTGTAGACAAACCCGCCATTTGGTTAGACAATCCCGTCATTTGGGTGGACATGGAATCGAAACGAGCAAACATCCCTTGTTGAAAATCAGCCCAATATGGAGGAATCTCGGCCTCCATGGCCTGGCGAGCTCGGACGCGATCTCTTGACGTGTAGTAGTGAATAATGCGCTCATCATCGTCCGGAACATGCTGCTGCTCCTCCTCGTCTCCGTTCCCGTCATCCTCGCCTTCCTCTTCTCCTTCCTCTTCCTCTTCTTGCGCCTCTTCTTGTTGCTCGGCATCTTCCTCCATGTGGTGCTCGGCTTCTTGCCCGGCTCTTGGAATACGACGCGCTCCAGAATAGTAAGCACGAACGGAGGCTCGGTCCTCAACTCGAGTGAACTCGGTTGGACTCCTCATCAAGTGAGCATTGATCAACTCCGTGGATGACATCTCCACACTTTGCACCAACCCTCCGGCCTCCGAAATATCTACGCCAAAGTGACGAGCTAGAGCCGTCGCGATGTATCCAAGAGTGGGATGGGCGCCGTTCTTCGACTGCACGTGTGAGAGCTGCGTCCATATGAATGGGGCCAAACACACCTTTCGATTGTACCTAGCACACCAAAGCAAATAGACCTCCATGCCCGTTACCTTACTGGCCTCCTTTTTACCGGAGACCATGTTAGATATGAAGCGATGGAGTATAATCAAAGCATCATCGCGTAAAAAGGAACTAGACACACCCGAAGTTCTAAAATTATTAACACCCGACAAATCCATCCAAGCCGCATTAACATTAAAATCAGCAGGCACACAATCAGAGATATTCGGGTTAGCACGAAAACCAAAAACTGATTTCATCGTCTCCTTAGAAATTTCGCACAAGACACCACGAAAAGTACATTCCATCACAACCTCATCACCACGTCTAGATAATCGAAAACTACTACACATCTCTAGACACAAGCTATTATGCGCCTCCCATGATCTAGACATACATCGCATTAATCCTAATCGAAGAGCATATTCGCGAATAGTCGGAAAAATAGACAAACGCCTCAAAAAATCCATATTGTAATGCCTAGGAGGACGTATATCAAGATTCTTCAAACGGAGGTAGAGATTAGTAGTCGCGTACCTATCAGTTTCAAAAGGAACCCGTTCGCGACGCCCGTACTCTTGCTCATTGTCACCCGGTGAGTGGCGATCGAGACTCACGATGTAGGGAGTACGATTCATGGTGATGATGTGAAGTGGTTTGACGAAGAATGGCACACGAACGGAGCACGAATGACGAAAGTGAAAAACGGGGCAGCCTCCAATCTGGACGGTCGTCCAGATTCAACTTGAATTCTGGACGGTCGTCCAAAATTCTGGCCGGTCGCGGAGATTCTGGCCGAGCGCGGTGACGCGGCGGCGACTGGGTGTGGCTGAGCGACGGTGGCGCGGTGGTGGCTGAAGGTGGCTGGAACGGACGACGTCGGCGTTGGTGCTAACGGCGGCGGCGCGGGTGGCTGAACGGCGGCAGGCTGGCAGCGGCGAAGGTGCAGGTGGCTGCCGGCGGCGGGCTGACGGCGGCGAAGATACGGCGGCGACGGTGAATCTGAACGGCGGCAGGCTGGCGACGGCGAAGCTGCTGGCGGAGGTTTGTGCTAGATGGGAGCTGTGGAGGAGAATAGGAGAAGAGAGGAGATAAGAGGTACGAGAAAAATATAGGTCAAAATAATAAATGGGCTGAAATCGAGTTTGACTAGGCAAAGGAGTGGGGCCCACGAAATTCTGGACGGGCGTCCAGATTTCTTAAAGAATCTGGACGGTCGTCCAGATTAGCTACTGGCAAGAATCCGGTTTGCTCATTTCTGGACGGTCGTCCAGAATCCTTAGGGAATCTGGCCGATCGTCCAGATCAGCTGCTGGGAGTCGTCGCCTAGTCCTGCAAAAAGACACTCAAACTAACACGAAAAATCAAATATTAAGAAGAAATACAATGAAAAATACTAGATCTAAAATTTTTATATATTTTTTTTTTTTTTTACGTGGGTTGCCTCCCACCAAGCGCTCGTTTATCGTCATTAGCTTGACGTACCAAATACTCAAGAGGAGAGTGGGGGGTCGGATATGAGAATCGTCTCCACCGTTTGAGGCAATGTCGACCCTTCGATGTACGGCTTCAATCGTTGCCCGTTGACCGAGAAGATGTATCCCGAATCCTCGTTCTTGATTTCTACCGCACCATGGGGGAAAACTTGCACCACCGTGTATGGACCTCCCCACCTAGACTTAAGCTTACCCGGAAATAAACGAAGACGAGAGTGAAAGAGAAGTACCTTCATTCCGGGTTTGAACTCCTTGAAAGCAATGCGCCTATCATGTAGACGTTTCACCTTGTCCTTGTAAATCTTGGCATTGTCGTAGGCTTCGTTCCTTAGCTCGTCGAGCTCCTCCATTTGCAAAATCCTCCGATCATGAGCATCGTCGAGGTCGAAATTGATGCGCTTGAGGGCCCAATACGCCTTGAACTCTATCTCAACGGGCAAATGACACGACTTACCATAAACGAGCCTATAGGGACTCATCCCAAGCACGCCTTTGTAAGCCGTGCGATATGCCCAAAGAGCGTCGTTCAACTTGTCGGCCCAATCCTTCCTCGATGGCTTGACCGTCTTCTCTAAAATCCCCTTGATTTGTCGATTGCTCGTCTCCGCTTGTCCCGAGGTTTGTGGATGATAAGGAGTCGCCACCTTGTGAGTGATGGCGTTCTTCTTCATGAGCTTGGCGAACAACTTGTTGCAAAAATGTTTTCCCCCATCACTAATGATCACACGAGGGAAACCAAACCTACACAAGATATTTTCCTGCACAAACTTCAAGACAACGTGAGAATCACATGTCTTCGTGGGTATTGCTTCTACCCACTTAGACACGTAATCGACGGCAAGTAAAATGTATTCGAAACCATGGGATTTAGGAAAAGGTCCCATAAAGTCGATGCCCCACACATCAAAAATCTCAACCACTATAATAGGATTAAGGGGCATCTCATTACGGCGACCTATAGAACCTGTGCGTTGGCAACGATCGCATGCAAGGTAGAAGGCTTGAGCATCCTTGAACAAGGTAGGCCAATATAATCCACTTTGTAGCACCTTATGAGCAGTCTTTTGGCCTCCAAAATGTCCTCCACTCGGCTCTTCGTGACAATGTCGCAGCACCTCGGTTTGCTCGTGGTCGGGAACGCACCTTCGAATCACCTCATCCTTCCCAAGCTTGAACAAGTGAGGATCCTCCCAATAGTATTGCCTACACAAACGAAGAAACCTTTTCTCTTCTTGAGCGTTAAGGACGGGTTTAGTGTCCTTATCGGCCAAGTAATTAGCAATATCGGCAAACCAAGGAGTAGCACTCACTTCATTAGCATTCTCAAAGGGAAAGGAATCACAAATATCATCAAGAGAAGCATAAGGGGGGGGTGAATCGAGACGAGAGAGATGGTCGGCCACAAGATTATCACTACCTTTCCTATCACGAATTTCAATGTCAAACTCTTGCAATAATAAAACCCATCTAATCAACCTAGGTTTTGCTTGGGCTTTAGTCAAAAGATGTTTAAGAGCACCATGATCACTATAAATAATCACCTTAGACCCTATGATGTAAGATCTAAATTTATCTAAGGCAAAAACAACGGCAAGCATCTCTTGTTCGGTGGTGGTGTAATTCACTTGAGCCGGATTAAGAGTTAAACTAGCATAGTAAATCACACGAAGCATCTTATCGACTCTTTGACCCAAAACAGCCCCTACGGCATTATTAGACGCATCACACATAATCTCAAAAGGCAATGACCAATCGGGACCAACTACAACGGGAGCAGAGATGAGTTTTTCTTTTAAAGTGAGAAAGGCATTCATACAAGACTCATCAAAGTGGAAAGGCACATCTTGAGCAAGCAAACGACAAAGAGGTTGGCTAATTTTAGAAAAATCCTTAATGAATCGTCTATAAAAGCCCGCATGACCAAGGAAACTCCTAATACCTTTGACATCACTAGGTGGTGGCAATTTTTCAATCACCTCCACTTTCGCTTTGTCGACCTCTATGCCCTTACTCGAAACTATATGGCCTAAAACAATTCCACTTCTAACCATAAAATGACTCTTTTCCCAACTCAAAGTAAGACCACTCTCAATGCATCTCTTAAGGACTCTCTCTATTTTCAACAAGCAATCATGGAAAGACGACCCGAAAACAGAAAAATCATCCATAAAAATCTCTACAAAATCACCGATAAATTCCGAAAAAATAGACATCATGCATCTTTGGAACGTACCCGGTGCGTTGCAGAGACCAAATGGCATCCTCCTATAAGCGTAGGTCCCGAAAGGGCTTGTGAAGGCCGTCTTTGCTTGATCCTCCGGAGCTATCGCAATTTGGTAGTAACCTGACAAGCCATCTAGAAAACAATAGAACTCTTGCCCGGCTAACTTATCAAGCATTTGATCAATAAAAGGGAGAGGAAAGTGGTCCTTTTTGGTGGAAGCATTAAGCTTCCGATAATCAATGCACATCCTCCAACCGGTAACCGGGCGCGAGGCGACCAACTCGTCCTTCTCGTTCTTTGACACCGTAATTCCTCCCTTCTTTGGAACGACGTGCACCGGGCTAACCCACTCACTATCGGCGATGGCATAGATAATCCCCTCCGCTAATAGCTTGTAAATCTCCTTGCGCACGACCTCCATGAGCATTGGGTTGAGCCTCCTTTGTCCATCTCGTTTGGGGCGAGCGCCTTCTTCGAGATTGATGCGATGCATGCACGTGGCCGGGCTAATTCCTCGTATATCCGCCAAGCTCCATCCAAAAGCGAGCTTGTTCTCCTTGAGTATGCCCACCAAAGCTCCTTCCTCTGCAAGAGACAAAGAAGAAGAGATGATTACGGGTTTTTGATTGCCTCCCTCTAAAAATATATATTTCAAATGCGAAGGCAGCTCTTTCAACTCCAACGGCTCCGGAATCTTCGAGCCGGGCTCGGGGTCTTGAGGTGGAAACGGTAGCTTGATCCCAATGTCTCTCTCCATTCGTTCCCACTCCATTTGATCTCCGGATCCCCAACACACCTCCTCGGTGTCAAAATCCTGCACAAAAGAGCACTCGGCCAAGGCATCAACCTTATCGATGAAAGAACAATTATCAATTAAATTAACCGATGACATAGGCCGACTCTTATGCACAGAAAACGAAACATCCTCTCCTAAAACGGACATCTTAATCACACCACTCTTCACATCAATCAAAGTATTAGTTGTAGCCATGAAAGGACGACCTAGCAAAAGTGTGTGCTCAATACCATTTTCTTGTACCTCACCTATCTCTAAAACCACAAAATCAACGGGAACAATCAAACCCCCCACGCGAACAAGAATATCCTCAATAATACCTCTAGGGTACCTAATAGACCTATCCGCCAATTGAAGGCTCATGCGAGTGGGTTTAAGTTCTCCTAACTCTAATTGCTTAAAGATAGAATAAGGCATAAGATTAATACCGGCACCTAAATCTAGCATACCACATGCTTCCTTACCATTACCTAAAGAGATAGTGATAACGAAAGAACCTGGATCTCGTTGCTTAGGTGGAAGAGGGTGTTGCATAATTGATGTCGCCACCTCCGATACCGCAATCGTCTCCATCTCATCGAACGGCTTCTTCCTCGATGTCAACTCCTTCACGAACCTCACGAACGGTGGCACATTGCGAATGACATCAAGGAGAGGCAAGTTCACGTCCACCTTTGAAAGAAGCTTGTACAAATCCATGAATTGTTGATCCCGCTTCTTGTTCTTCACACGACTTGGATAAGGAATGGGAGGAACATAAGGGTTGGAAGTCTTGTGTAGAGGTGGGGCTTCCTTCTCGGGCTCGTCGGACTCCGTACGCTGCTCACCTGATTTGGACGATCGTCCAGAGTCGGGATGACTTGGCCGATCGTCCAGATTGGCTGCTGGGTTATTGGGCGAGTTGGGAATTCTGGACGACCGTCCAGAATCTGGACGCCCGTCCAGATCAGCTTCTGGACGGGGCTCGGGCGCCAGCGTTTTGGACGCTCGGCCAACGTCTGGACGACCGTCCAGATTGGGTGCTGGACGGACGTGTTGATGTGGAGGTGCTGCCGGCGCCTTCGGTCCATTCCAACGGGGGCTCGGGCCCCACCTATCTCCCATGCGTCCTTGAGGTGGCATTGTCACTCCATTGTCCACGTGCCTCCCGCTTCGCAACACCGAGACGGCTTGGGCTTGATGCGGAAAAGGAGGAACATATGGGGGATATTGCACCTCGTTAGCTTGTTGTGGTTGGATCCCTTGGCTCGGAATCCGCCCCGGTTGTTGCATCAAGTGCATAGATCCAGAAATTTGGCCAATGGCCGTCTCGAGCCGCTTCATGTTTGCATCTAGTGCTTGGAAACGATCCTCATCGGCGGGGGGCTTTTGTGGAGGTCCTTGAGGACGAGAGTTTGGGTATGGTGGTGGTGGTGTAGGATTAGATTGAGGAGGGTAATATGGAGGTGGTGGGTAATATGGATTTGGAGGGTATTGAGGGGGTGGATAATATGGTGGAGGTTGAGGGTAGTAGGGATTTGGTGGAGGAGGATAGGGGTTATTATATGGTGGAGGACGCCTATTCGGATAAGTAGGGGGGTTACCTTGCCCTTGTGTCGGCCTCGGATTTTGGTAGCGTCCATTGTATCCCCCTTGGTATCCTTGATGTGGTGATTGAGGTGGGTATCCTTGAGCGGCATAGACCTCGGCTCCTCCTTCGTATTGAAACTCCCCCATGTTGTGGCACACCTCCTTGATGTGTCCAAGCTCTCCACAAATCTCGCATTGATCGGGCTTCCTCTCTTCCTCCTTCGGGGCCGGTGCACTTTGCTTAACCTTCAAATTCTCGAGATCCCTATACATGTCGGCAATTTGCTTCTTCAAGTCGGGGCTCATCGAAATTGCACTCGCCTCCACGTTCCTCGATCTAACTGATTTTTGTTGAGAACTCGCAGCAAGCGTCTCGAAAATATCCTTCAACTCATCAGCTGTCTTGACCGCTATGTTGCCTCCGGCCGAACTATCCACCATGAATTGGCAAGTTTGGTTGAGGGCGTCGTAGAAATATTGCCAAAGCAACTCCGGTGCCATTTGATGATGAGGGCATTGTTGGAGCAGCTCTTGGAACCTCTCCCATGCTTCGTGAAATGGCTCATCGTTGTGTTGGGAGAAATTCATAATCTTTGACCGCACCTCTTGAGTCTTGCGGTTGGGATAGTACTTTAGCATGAACTTCTCGCACACCGCATTCCATGTGGCGAGAGAGTTGGCCGGGAGCGCCAAATACCACGACCTTGCTCGATCCTTGAGGGTGTACGGGAAGCACTTCATCTTCAAGGTGTCCTCCGTGAGTCCCGCGAGTGGGAAAGTTTGCACCACCGTGCAAAACTCTCGGATGAACGTCAACGCATCCTCGTTGGCCAGCCCGTGGTAGGATGGAAGCAACGCCATGTGGTGAGGTTTAAGCTCATGATTCCTGACCGCTTCCGTCAGGACAATCGCCGAAGTGGTGGCTGTGAATGTGGGGCGAGCAAAATCGCCCATGACTCTAGCTGCCATGGCTTCGGGCTCTGCAAACAACAAGACTAAACCAAAGTCTTGAGAACCGATCTCCTCCTTCTCTTTCACGGCTAAGATCGCTTTCCTTTGATGGACGTTGTCGACGTAGGGCGCTAGATTCCTTTGAAGACTTCGGCGACCATGCATAAACAACACTCAACAAAAGGGTTAAACGCACCGAGTGGGAGAAACAAGAAATCGAATAAACACAAATAAAAATAAAGCAAATAAAAATACTACACAATCAAAAGCCTAAAGTTTTCCCCGGCAACGGCGCCAAAATTTGTTTCACCAAAAAGTGTTCGCAATAGAACGAAATCCTATCGTAGCACTAGCAAGTAAAACCAAAGTATCGAATCTCAAGGAAAACTTAACAGGGCAATTAATTATGTAGTAAACCTAAAACTAAGAAAGCAAATAAATAATATTTTGGGGTTTTTGTTTTAAATCCTAGGCAAATAAAATAAATCAAAGCAAGTAAATAAAAGCAATTAAATAACTAATCTAGAACTCAAGAAATAAATCTAAGAATTAAACTAGAAGAAAGCAATTAAATCTACCTAGGCAAGAATCGAAAAGAAAGCAATAAAGAAAGCAACGAAGGAAACGAAAGCAAAGAAAGGAGCATAAATAAATCTAGACATGATGAATTGAAATCTGGAAATTAAAAGCAAATTAATCTAACTTGAAAACTTGGAAAAACGAAGGAATTGAAATCGAAGGAAAACGAATCTAAACTTAAAACTAGAAATCGAAACAACGAAATTAAACTAAGGAATTTAAACGGAGCAATTAAGAAAACGAATCTGAAACGAAAGCAAGCAATTGAAACGAATAAACGAAAGCAATAAAAGAACTTACGAAAATTGAGACGAAGAACGAAGAACTTGAATTAAATAAACGCCTTGAATTAAATTGCAATAAACGAAGAACGAATCCGGATCCGAACAATAAAAGCTATAAAGTATTTAAGTGCTGAAAACTAGAGCTAAAAAGATGTCTAAGATGATGATAATTCGTGTACAAGGGATCATATATATATACTAGGTAAAAACCTAGATAAATAAGGAAAGAACAGCTGGGCGCCGACTTTTGGACGATCGTCCAGATTGTGGAGTGAAATCTGGACGGTCGTCCAGATGAGCTGCTGGATAACTGCTTCGCACGTGTTTGGACGCTCGTCCAAATGCTAGAGAAAATCTGGACGCTCGTCCAAAAATCTGGACGCTCGTCCAAATGCTAGAGAACATCTGGACGCTCGTCCAGATCAGACACTGGTCTCTCACGGCCTTTCCTTCTCTTCATGCACTTTTCGTCCCGTTTTCTTCCAATTTCTCACCTTTTGCTCCTACGATACTCAAAGCTCCAAACAAACAATCATAGCCAAAAGACACACTAAAAGACACAAAAACATAATGAAAACGAACACGAAAACGCAACGAAAAACCTAACAAATAAACACCAATCAGGGATCTTCGTACATACATTGGAGGTCGTTTCGATTCTCTCAATACTTATTTTGAGAATGAGGCGAAAAGAAGAGAGGATGAGGCGAAGAGGCGTGAGGATGAGAGAGCTTATATGGAGAATTATAATAGGATGGTGCATGAGATGCACTACTTCTATCCTCACTACCCGGCGAACCATCAACGATTCGACCCCAATAACCCCGACAACCCTAGCTCCCTTCCCACCGCCATATCAATGAGGTAAGTTTGTTAACTTAGTTCCTTCTTCTTTTTGCAAACTTATTCCTTAATCTTTGATTTCGAAATAAGTTTGGGGGAGGGGGAAGAGTAACTAAAGTTAACAATCTTTTTGAGTATTTTCTTTAATTGCTTTAGTAGTTAGTTTATTTTGGGGTATGTTGAGTCTTTTATGTCAAGTCTTTTATTGTTTTGAATTGTTAGAGTCTTAGGTTAAATATAGTCGAATAAGCATGTGATGATAGTATTGTGAATTTGGCCAATGATAGAAAATTTTTGTTTGATTTTTGGAGAAAAAAATTCATGATCTTTATTATGCATAGATCCTTGGCGAAGCGACGCATTTTATTTGATGAATTTGAAGCATGTTTTGATGTCGGGAACTAGTTAGTTTGAGCCCGTGAGATTTGAGCTTTTTGTGCATGTTGATGCCTATTTCCTTGATTGAGTGATCATGTATGCTTCATTGTTTCTAGAACTTGCCCTATTTCTCTATCAAGACCTTGGTATATTTACGAACTAGGAGATGATCTTAGGCCTTTTTTCTTTAGCCACATGATTCCCATACACTAACCTTGATCATAATATTTGTTTACCCCCCTTTTGAGCCTTTTTATGAGCCTTTCTTTCTAATGCTTGGATGATAGGAGGTTTGGATGGATAAGGGTATCTTTAGTGGATTTAGTTGGTGATGTGGGAGGTGTTGAAAAGAATACTTGTTGTGGTATGGAGACGAAAAAGAAAAGAACTTTAGATGCTTGATTTAGTATAGTTGGCTATCCCTATAAGCTTAGAAAAAATAGTTGTTAAAAGAAAAAAAATATAGTGCCTTTGTTCAACATTAGAAAGAACATTCATTAGATGAGCTCTAAGAAAAAAAAAAAAGAAGAAAAAAAAAGAAAGAAAGAAAGAATAAAAGCATAAGGGGATAGTTAACTTGAATTGTATTATGTGCATCTATGATATTGATGTTTTGTAGTTGGTGTTGGAAGGTAGAAGATGGAGTTGAAAAACCATACTTTGGTTGGAGTTGAAAAGAGGTTGATGGTTTGAATTTATTTGAGTCACTTAGCCTATACATTCCCTACCTTAACCAATGTCCCTACATTACAAGCTTTTATGAAGACCTTTTTGATCTTAGTTTGTGGATATGACATTAGGTGGAGAGGTTGAGATTAGGGGCAAGCCTATGGTGAACATGTTGCATTACATTGATGTTGAGTGAACCTATGTGATGTGCATTATTTCATACATCTTTTCTTTGAGAGAGTTGAGTGTTCACTTATACACATATAAATATCTCACATGTTGGAGAGTGTTCTTTGATGGATTGACATGAGTTGAATTTGTTGAATGGATTGTGTTATTGATGCTAAGGTTGTGTGCATAGTTTTGATCATGATCATGAGTATTGTTTTTGAAAAAGTTTTGAGGCCTATATAGTTCACAATTCTAGAGTCTATTGTTTATGTTTTGGTATTGTTCGGGACGAACAATGTTTAAGTTTGGGGGATTTGATATAGGTGAAATTTACCTTGTTTTTATAACAAAAAAGAGTCGATTTTGTGTCTCGTTTGTGTAGTATTGTTTATGGTTTATATGATTTTCATTATATTGGACAATATTATGCTTGTGGGTGTTTTCTTAAGTTTTTAGGTATATTTCGATGCTAAAACCCCGAGACGAGACAAGGCGTGAAGATCGAAGATCGAAGTTCAAGATTTGAGTTCGAGAGAAGCCCTCTCGATACCTCTCTCGATCGAGAGGTCTATCGAGAGGTCCATTCTGCCGCAGCTATCGATCGAGAGCATTCTTTCACACCCTCTCGATACCTCTCTCGATCGAGAGGTCTGTCGAGAGGGGGTTCCAGCCGGGATTTTTCTCCTTAATTAATTAGACTCCTTTTTGGTTTAGGTTTCCTTATGTAAATTTCTCCTATATATACTCCTAGCCTAGCATTGTAAACCCTATCACTTTATTATCCTTGATACTTTTCTAGCACTTTATATTTTCCTTTAGAGTTTTATTCTTGTATTCAACATTGGAGCTTTTCAAGTTTATGCAAGAATCAAGATTCGACGTTCTTCGTTTGTGTTCAAGTTTTTCTTACTTCTACTCTTTAATTATGTTCTTTCAATTCTTTGTGTTTATGTTTGTTTCAATTATGTCTAGCTAAATTCCTTAGTTGATTTTAGGGATTGAATGCCTAATTGAATTTATGTAAGTGTTTTTGTTTGCAATTAGCCTTCCAATCTAGATGCATGTTTTCATGGTGCTTATTCTCATGCATGATTAATTGGCCACTAATTATGTATGCATAGTTATGTTTATATGCCTTGATAGGATATTGCATAATAGATCTCATGAATACATGGTATGATAATTTGATTTGTCTTAATTGAGTTTGAATTATCATATGTTTGCATGTAATTGATTTGGGTGTCTTAATTGAACCTAATTGATTATATCATTGATACTTGTTCTCTTTTGCACTTAGTTTGATATCTATGCGTCCGAAAGGATATTAGGATCATATTAAGTGACGACTTGCATTGCTTTTATAGGGGTGTAGGTTATCTTTCATGTATCACATTTAGATTGGATTAAATTGGTTAATTGTATGCATTAATTGCCTTCATAGATTTGATTAGGTAGGCTTCCCTAGAATCAACACTTTTCCTTAATTGTTTACTTCCCTTATTTGTTTAATTGCTTGTGTCCTAAGTTGTTTTATTTGACTAGTTATTTCCTTATTTATTTATTTCCTTATTTGATTTATTTGAGTTTTTATTATTTGCCTAAATTCTATAAATACCACAATCCTAAATTCCTAAAAGCCTAAACATCACATTAGTTCTTTAGTAGAGGTATTGTGTGCGTTTTCGACTTGTCAATCCCTGTGGATACGATACTCGTGCTTCTTTATATTACACCTATTTTATGTGGTAGAAAATAGTGCGATCAGTGAGATCCCACCAAATAAGGTCTAAACTTGTCGAAATCATAGACCACAACGAGTAACTCCTTCTCCGTGGTGGTGTAGTTCCTTTGAGCCGAGTCCAACGTCTTGCTAGCATAGTAGATCACTCGGAAAAGCTTCTCCCTTTTCTGCCCCAAAACTGCTCCTATCGCCCAATCGCTTGCATCGCACATGAGCTCGAACGGGGCACTCCAATCCGGTGACACCAAAACGGGAGTAGAGATAAGCGCCTTCTTCAACTTCTCAAAGGCTTCCAAGCAATCCTCATCAAATACGAACTTGGCATCTTTCTCGAGCAACCCACACAACGGCTTTGTGATCTTCGAAAAGTCCTTGATAAACCTTCTATAGAAGCCGGCATGTCCTCGAAAACTCCTCACCGATTTGACGTTGGTTGGTGGTGGCAACTTCTCGATAGCTACGACTTTCGCTCGATCCACCTCCAATCCTTGCGAAGACACCTTGTGGCCAAGTACGACTCCTTCTTGCACCATGAAGTGGCACTTCTCC
Organism: Thymus mandschuricus; assembly: GCA_029379335.1. Lineage (NCBI taxonomy): Eukaryota > Viridiplantae > Streptophyta > Magnoliopsida > Lamiales > Lamiaceae > Thymus > Thymus mandschuricus. Next base: position 16,357,014 of record CM057073.1, on the reverse strand, counting down.
CAATTGAGAACGAGGTTCGTCTCTTCGCACCTTTGAAGCACCGTGGCAAGATTCTCCATGCATTGATCAAAAGAATAACAAAAAACTGAAAAGTCGTCCATGAATACCTCCATAATGTTCTCGATCAATCCATGGAAAATGGCCATCATGCACCGTTGGAAAGTGGCCGGTGCGTTTCATAACCCGAACGGCATCCTCCGATAAGCGAAGACTCCATATGGACAAGTGAACGCCGTCTTGTGTTGGTCCTCAGGAGCAATGGCGATTTGGTTGTAGCCGGAGTATCCATCAAGAAAACAAGAGTACTCGTGGCCGGCCAATCGATCGAGCATTTGATCTACGAACGGGAGGGGAAAGTTATCCTTCCTAGTTGCTGCATTGAGAAGACGGTAATCGATGCAAACTCGCCATCCCGTGACAAGCCTCGTTGCTATAAGCTCCCCTTTCTCATCGTTGATGACCGTCATGCCTCCTTTCTTCGACACCACTTGAGTAGGGCTCACCCACTCACTATCCGAAATAGCATAGATAATGCCGGCATCAAGCAACTTCAATACCTCCTTCCTCGCCACTTCTTGCATAGCCGGATTCAATCGCCTTTGAGGTTGGACTCTTGGGCAATGACTATTTTCGAGCAATATCCTATGCATGCAAATCGAAGGACTAATACCTTTGATGTCGGCAATCATCCATCCGATTGCAGATTTGTGCTTCCTTAAGACCCTCAATAACTTATCCGTATTCGCCTCCGTGAGTTGAGAAGACACGATCACCGGATACGTCTCTTCTTCTCCTAAGAATTTGTACTTGAGGTGCTCGGGTAGTAGCTTCAATTCCACCTTCGGGGCTGCATCCTTCTTGTCTTCATCTTCGAGAACTCCATCATCCACCTTCTTGTTGATGTCGAGGTAGGGAACTTCCTCGTGATGAAGTGGTGGTTTGTTCGCCTCCAATTGATGTAGATACTCGAGAATCTCATCGCAAGCCTCATCCAACTCCAAGTAGGTATATAAAGAGTTTGAGATGCAATGATTAAGTGCCTCCTCCGAAGTAGGTGGTATCAATGTCTCGATGGAGAAGATATCCTCACGTTGATCGTCGGGCCTCTTCATGGCTTCATAGATAGAAATTTTCAGCTCTTCTCCGTTGACTCGAAAGGTGAGGTCTCAATCTTGAACATCGATCAATGCTCTCCCCGTGGCTAAGAATGGCCATCCTAAGATCAATGGTTGATTTACATCCTCAGGCATATCCAAGACTACGAAATCCGCCAGGAAGACAAGGTTGTGCACTTGAACGAGAACGTCCTCCACTATCCCCCTTGGATAAGAAACCGATCGGTCCGTCATAAGAAGAGAGATGGTGGTTGGCTTCATCCTCCCGATCTTGAGACGGTTGAATATAGAGAGGGGCATCAAATTGATGCTAGCACCAAGATCACATAGAACGTTTTGGAAGACTTGATCTCCAATCTTGCATGCTAATGTGAACCTCCCGGGATCCTTTTGCTTCAACGGTAGCTTCTTTTGGATCACCGCGCTACACTCCTCCGTGAGATTGATCGTCTCGAACTTCCCCCACTTCTTCTTTCCCGAAACCGCATCCTTGATGAACTTCATGTGGTTGGGCATGTCTCGAAGAGCATCTAGAAGTGGTATGTTGATGTTGACCTTTTGTAGTATCTCCAGAAAACGTTGATACTTCTCATCTTGCTTCGTCTTGGTCAATCGTTGCGGGAAAGGGGCCTTCGGAGTGTACGTCGGGAATTGGGGTGGCTGCTTGGCCTCTCAATCACCCTCTCGATCGAGAGAGGTGTCGAGAGGTCCCTTCTGACCTCGATCTTTGACCTCTCGAACCCCTTCTCGATCGATAGGGGTATCGAGAGGTTTCCTCTGCTTTTGCTGGGCGACCTCTCGACAGGCCTCTCGATCGAGAGAGGTGTCGAGAGGGTCACATTGGATCTCCTCGTCGTAAAGCTCTCGATCCTTCTCTCGATCGATAGGGGTATTGAGAGGACCCTTCTGGACTCCAGTTTTGACCTCTCGATCCCCCTCTCGATCGAGAGAGGTGTCGAGAGGTCCTCGCCTCGGCACTTGGTTCCTCGTCTCCTCGAACTCCGCATTCTTGAGGTTCCCGTCTCCACTCTTCTCAGCTTCCAAGGATGGATTTGTGTACTTTGTGCCACTCCGAAGCTCAATAGCATGAACATGATGGTTATTCTTCGGGTTTTGCTCGGTATTGCTTGGGAATTGGCCGGGCTTATGGACTATTCCTTGAGCATTGGCTATTTGACTCATTTGCGTCTCCAACATCTGCATTTGCTCGGTTAGGGCGTTGATGCTACTCCTCAAGTTGTTGCTCAAAGTGTTTTGAGTAAGCTCCAACGTCCTCAACTTTGCATCTTGTTGTGTCACCCTCTTCTCCGATTGAGCCATATATTGACGAATCACGTCGTCTGTGGACATCTCATTCTTTGGCTCTTGGATGACTCCGTTCTCAACATGGAAGCCGGGAGGTGGTTGCAAGACATTGTTCGGATTGGCATAAGAGAAGTTCGGATGATTTCGATTGTTGGGAACATAAGGCTTCTTGTACCCTCCTTGGTAATTCGAACCTTCTTGCCCTCCTTGCCACTTGTTTCCTTGATTTGATTGCCACTTGCCACCTTGTTGCACAAAATTGGCATCCTCTTCTTCGGTGGGAGGTGCTTGTTCTTCAACTATAGCATCGCACCGAAGCACTCCTTTCTTGATAGTATCCAACTCATTCGCTGTTTTCGTGTACTTCTCCATCAAGTCTTCGTAAGCTTCGATCCCAATGTTGGCAACTCTCCTTCTTCCTACGCGTCGATCAGTAGCCTCTTCATAACTCGAATTCACGGTCAGCTCAAAAATCTCCATGGCCACGTCATACTCGTTGTTCAAAAATCCTCCCTTTGAAGCGTAGTCGAGCTCCTTCCTACACAACTTGTTCAAACCACGATAGAAGCACGTGATTTAATCCTCCTTGCTAATTCCATGGTTCGGGCATGCTCGTAGTAGCTTCTTGAATCTCCCCCATGCCTTATAGAAATACTCATCCTCGTATTGTTGGAATTGGTTGATCTCATTGATGAGTTTCTAAGCCCTCGATGGTGGGAAAAACTTGTTCAAAAATCTGGTGCACATCTCGGTCCAAGTCCTTATCTCCGTCTTGTCCAATCCATCAAGCCACTCCCTCGCATCGTCCTTGAGAGAACATACGAACAAATTGAGCTTGAGGTAGTCCGAAGATACTCCATTGGCCTTGTATGTAGCACAAATATCCAAAAATTGCTTCAAGTGAGCGTTTGGATCCTCCATGGGTGTGCCTCCATATTGGTTTGATTGCACCATGTTGATGAGGGACATCTTGATCTCATAGTTGTTAGCATCAGTGGTCCCCCATCCTCCTTGCTGAAATTGGTCCACGACCGGTTTGAACCGATCGTTCAAAGTCCTCCTCACCGCTTGATCCCCCATTGAATCGAAACTCCTTGGTGAATTGGGTGGTGAAGAGATTGGTGAATCAATCCTGCTTGCCTCCTTCTCTCGTCTCAATGCCCTTAGTGAGCGCTCCAACTCCAAGTCTATCAGAATAAGATTTATCCCTTTAGCCCTTATGGTCATGCACTACCTAAAATCAAAGAAAAGAGAGAAGAAATTAGATCAATAAACCAAAAACAGAAAATTAAAGCGCCTAAATCACCTATTAATTCTATTTCAAAATATGTGTATGAAATCTAATCAATCCCTGGCAACAACGCCAAAATTTGATCGCATTATTTTCTACCACACAAAATAGGTATAGTATAGAATAAGCGAGTATCGTATCCACAGGGATTGACAAGTCGAAAACGCACACAATATCTTTACTCTAGAACTAAACTGATGTTTAAGCAATTAAAAGTGTAGAGAATTGTGGTATTTATAAACTAGGCAAATAAATAAAAGGATTCAATTAATCAAATAAGGAAATAAATAAATAAAGCAAATAAACAAATAAGGTAAAAATTCAATTAAGGAAAACTGTTGATTCTAGGGAAGCCTACCTAATCAAAAGCATGTAAGTAATTAATGAGTACAATTAACCAATTTAATCCAATCTAGATGTGATACATGAAAATAACCTAACACTCCGATTAAGACAATATAGGTTGTCACCTAATAAGATCCTAATATCCTCTCAGACTCATAGATATCAAATCAAGTGCAAAATAGAACAAGTATCAGTAATATAATCAACTAGGTTCAACTATGACACCCAAATCAACTATATATGAACATATGATAATTCAACCTCAACTAAGACAATCAAATCATCATACCATGTATTCATGAGATCTATTATGCAATTATCCTATTAAGGCATAAACACATAATTATGCATACACAATTAGTGATCAAATAATCATGCATGAGAATAAGCACCATGAAACATGCACCTAGATTGGAAGGGTAATTGTAAACAAAAATACTCACATAAATTCAATTAGGCATTCAATCCCTAAAATCAACTAAGAAATTTAGCTAAACATAATTAAAGTAAACATAAACACAAAGAATTGAAAGAACATAATTAAAGAGTAAGAGTAAGTAAAACTTGAACACAAACGAAGAACTTCGAATCTTGAATCTTGCATAAACCTGAAAAATCTCCAATGTCAAATACAAGAAAAATAAAAGCTTTAAAAGTAAAAGTATGTAAAGAGTGCTAGAAAGTATATGAGATGTTAGGGTTTACAATGCTAAACTAAGGAATATATATAGGGGAAATTTACATAAGGAAACATAAACCAAAAAGGAATCTAATTAAAAATAGAGAAATTCTCGGCTGGAACACCCCCTCTCGACACTCCACCTCTCGATACACCTCTCGATCGAGAGAGGTGTCGAGAGGTACCAAAAATGCTCTCGATCGATAGCTGCTCCAGAAGCTCTCCTCTCGATAGGCCTCTCGATCGAGAGAGGTATCGAGAGGTCTTCACTCGACTTCAAGTCTTGAATTTTGAACTTCGATCTTCACACCTTGTCTCGTCTTGAGGTTTTATCATCAAAATATGCCTAAAAACACAGAACAACACCAACAAGCATAATATTGTCCAATATAATAGAAACCGTATAAAATATAGACAATACTACACAATCGAGACTAAAAAACGACCCTTTTTTGTTATAAAAATAAGGTAAATTTCACCTATATCAGGGAGCAACCTTTTAATGAAGATAGGCTCCTATAACATCCAAGGGCTGGGGAGTAAGATAAAGAAGGACGAGTTACACTCCTTCTTTGTTAACAACAAGCTCGACTTTTGCTGCGTCCAAGAAACTAAAATCGAAGCATTTTTTGATCTCGTAGGGAGGCCTATTTGGAAATCCGCAACAGTAGGGTGGTATGCAGAGGGATCAAGAGGGAGAGCTGGTGGCATCCTCTCTTTCTGGGATGCAAGTAAGTTTCTCAGTTCAAGTCAATGGTCCATGGTAGGGGCGGTCATAGTAAACGGAATGTTGTGTTTTTCGGGGGAAGAATATTGTATAGTAAACATCTATGCTCCCTGCAACCTAGAGGAAAGGCTTCTCCTATGGGACAGGCTCTCCCTAGTGATCGAGCAAAATTCAAGGATTAACTTATGCCTCATAGGAGATTTCAACTCCATCTTGGAAGATTTCGAAAGGGCGGGCTCTATCAACAACAATTCTTCTAGAGATAGGAGAAAATTCACAGAGTTCGTGGAAAAAGGTCAGCTTCACGACGTGAAACTACAAGGAAGAAAATACACGTGGTATAAACCGAATGGTACCTGCAAAAGCCGCATTGACAGGGCGTTGATCAACGACAATTAGATTGATAGGTGGCATGATACATCTCTTCGTGGGCTGAAACACTCTGTCTCCGATCATTGTGCCGTCCAGGGATGGCAATTTACCCGCGGATACCCGATACCCGCGGGTACCCGACCCTAATAGGTGCGGGTTTGAGAAGCATATAGTACCCGCAGGTTGCTTCGTGGTACAAATTTATTACCCATTAGTTCGCGGGTACAGGTATGGATAGTCACTATCCGTACCCGCGATACCCGTTTACTCATTAGTTAATTTTTCAAGTTTATAAATATAATTACTCCTATATTATTATAAAATAAAGAAAAGAAATACATTAAAAATATATTAAAATAAACAAATTAATTACTCTTAAACGGGTACCTGCGGGTGGCGGGTAAACGGGTATCCACGGGTGGCGGGTAGGCGGATACCTGACGGGTGGCGAATACCCACGGGTGACGGGTATGGTTGGCAGATAGTACCCGTCGCGGGTTCGCGGGCGGGTAGCGGGTACGGTTTTTTTCGCGGGTTCGGGTATGGGTAACCACTATCCGTACCCGCCATACCCGATTGCCATTCATAGTGCCATCATTCTTAACACCTCCACTGCAGACTGGGGCCCCAAACCCTTCCGGTTCATCAATGCCTGGCTATCTCATCCAGAATTTATGGAGGCAGACGAGTCTTCACGGAAGGAAGAAGGTATAAATGGATGGGGCTGTTTCGTCTTCTTAGAGAAATTGAAGCGCCTCAAGCTTAAACTCAAAGAATGGAACATTGGATGCTTTGGCTTCCTTGAGCAAAATATTCAATCTCTCTGTGGAGAAATACATGCTCTTGATATGCTTAATGAAGCTTCTGGCCTTTCTGAAGTCGACGTATGCCGGAGGAACGAGAAAACTGCCCAACTTCTCCTGAATCTTAACAACATGAAATCTCTGTTAGCCCAGAAAGCGAAACTCCAGTGGCTTAAAGACGGGGATGTGAATAACAAATTATTCCACAAGTCTATCAAGGCAAGGCGCAACAACAACGGTATAGTGGGCCTGGAAGTGAATGGCATTTGGATTGAAGATCCGGTGCAAGTCAAGCTTGCCATCTCAGATCACTTCTGGACCCAATTCCAACAGCCGCTCCTGAATCGCATAGAGTTTCCTCATAATTTTGCAAATACTAAGTTAGATGAAGCTGATGGCGAGCTTCTCACGATGTCTTTTTCCGAAGAAGAGATCTGACGCGCAGTATGGGAGTGCGAAGGATCTAAATCCTCGGGTCCAGATGGTTTTAACTTTATTTTTTTCAGGAAATGCTGGTCCATCATCAAGGAAGATGACCTCAGGGTGCTCAACGAATTCCACACCAACAGCTCCTTCACTCGAGGTTGCGATTCATCCTTCTTTGTTCTTATTCCCAAAAGAGCTGGAGCGGGCAACATCAAGGATTTTAGGCCTATATCACTAATTGGCAGCCTTTACAAGGTAATTTCCAAAGTCCTTGCTATGAGAGTAAAATCGATTTTGGGAAAAGTTATTAGCAAAAATCAATCGGCATTCCTTAAAGGTCAATCTATTCTCGATGGGGTAGTGGCTTTGAATGAAACTATGAAGGATGCCAAAAAATCCAGAAGAAGCCTTTTGATGTTTAAAGTTGATTTTGCCAAAGCTTTTGATTCTGTCGATTGGAATTACATGCTAGATATGATGAAAAGTATGAATTTTCCTGCAAAATGGCTTTCTTGGATGAAAACGTGCATAACTACTGCCTCTGCCAATGTCTTGGTGAATGGAAGTCCCTCCGGAGAATTTAAGTTGAAAAGAGGAATAAGACAAGGCGATCCACTATCGCCTTTCTTATACCTTATTGCAGCGGAATGGCTTAGTCTCTTAACGAAGAGGGCTGTTTCTGAGGGTCTTTTACAGGCAGTGATCGCACTATTTTCTACCACACAAAAATAGGTATAGTATAAGAGAGTACGAGTATCGTATCCACAGGGATTGACAAGTCGAAACCACACACAGTACCTTTACTCTAGAACTAAACTGATGTCTAAGCAATTAGGAATTTGGAATTGTGGTATTTATAAACTAGGCAAATATTAAAAAGACTCAATTTAAATAAACAAGGAAATAAACAATTAATAGAGCAAATAAAAATTAAGGAAATAACTAAGCAAGGTAAAGTCAAATAAATCAAATAAGGAAAAAGTGTTGATTCTAGGGAAGCCTACCTAATCAAAAGAATGTAAGTAATTAATGCATACAATTAACCAATTTAATCCAATCTAAATGTGATACATGAAAAATAACCTACACCCCGATTAAAGCAATGCAAGTCGTCACCTAATAAGATCCTAATATCCTCTTGGACGCATAGATATCAAATTAAGTGCAAAATAGAACAAGTATCAATGATATAATCAACTAGGTTCAACTATGACACCCAAATCGACTATATGCGAACATATGATAATTCAATCTCAACTAAGACAATCAAATCATCATACCATGTATTCATGAGATCTATTATGCAATTATCCTATTAAGGCATAAACACATAACTATGCATACATAATTAGTGATCAAGTAATCATGCATGAGAATAAGCACCATGAAATATGCATCTAGATTGGAAGGCTAATTGTTAACAAAAACACTTACATAAATTCAACTAGGCATTCAATCCCTAAAATCAACTAAGGAATTTAGTTAGACATAATTAAAGCAAACATAAACACAGAATATTGAAAGAACATAATTAAAGAGTAAGAGTAAGAAAAACTTGAACACAAACGAAGAACTTCGAATCTTGAATCTTGCATAAACTTGAAAAATCTTCAATGTCGAATACAAGAATAAAAAAATCTAAAGTAAAAATATAAAAGTGCTAGAAAGTATGAAAGATGTGCTATGATATGGTTTACAATGCTAGGCTAGGAATATATATTGGGGAAATTTACATAAGGAATTATAAACCAAAAAGGAATCTAATTAAATAAGGTATGAAATCTCGGCTGGAACCCCCCTCTCGACACACTGCCTCTCGATAGACCTCTCGATCGAGAGAGGTATCGAGAGGTGTGGAAAATGCTTTCGATCGAGAACTGCTCCAGAAGGTTTCCTCTCAATAGACCTCTCGATCGAGAGAGGTATCGAGAGGTCTTCATTCGACTTCAAATTCTGAAATTCGAACTCCGATCTTCATGCCTAGTCTCGTCTCGGGGTTTTATAATCAAATTATACCTAAAAATACAGAAACACACCCACAAGCATAATATTGTCCAACATAATAAAAACCATATAAACTATAGACAATACTACACAATCGAGACTCAAAAACAACTCTTTTTGGCTATAAAAATAAGGTAAATTTCACCTATATCAGCAGCAATAGTAGGACGACAAAGGCTCGAGGTCTCTCATTTCCAATATGCGGACGACACTATTTTCGTGATGGATGGGAGCACAGGAATCGCGAAAGCTACCAAATTGCTTCTTAAAATTTTTGAGTTGCTTTCTGGGCTAAAGGTAAATGTTGGTCCCGGTTTGACAGGGTATACACACGTAGAAAGGGGAGGGGGGGGGGGGGGGGGCGGGGGGGGGAGGGGGGTGAATACGTGTGTAGAAGTTTTTCAACTTCTTTTTCCCTTATCTCAGAGTAGCAGTATAGGGCTCGCTTCAAGTACTTAAGACCTAGCTTCAAGCTAGATCTACAGTGGAAGCTTACTTCTCAACCTAAGCAGATGTTTGATCAAGAGTGTGGCTTACTTGTAGTGCGGAATTTAGTGAGCTATTCTTTCCTAAGTATTTAAAACTTCGTTTTAAGTTTGTTTACGATGCTCGTGCAATATGAATAATCAAAGCAGTAAATAATAGAAAGTAGGGTTAGGAGATATGACACCGAGGTTTATAGTGGTTCGGTGATAAAACACCTACGTCCACTTTGTTGCTTGCAGCAACAGATTCTCTTCACTCAAGAATCTTGAGGATTACAGGTTCCTCAAAAACCAAGACTGGACCGAGCTTCACTCGCTTGGATCCGACACAACAACTGGGAGATTTCGGGTTCTCCACACAAACCTAGCAGAGATCGAGCTCCACACAATCGATGACTGTGCTTGCCTGGATCTATACTCTATGATCGAGACTTCTACTATCGATGAAAGTAGAGCCTTGGATCTAGACACAACAACCTTTCGACGAACACAAAACCTAACTAGACAGAACTAGGGTTAGGGTTTTGGTTTTGACAACACACTAGATGAAGAACTCTTTACAGTAAATGCAAAGATGGGTAGAGTTCTTCTCTAAGCTCGGATTTATGAAGTAGGCTTAGATCTATGGAGTATGAAGGTTGCGAAGAAGAGTTTCGATGTTGCAGAAACTCGAAGAACACTTAAACAAGGACTCGGAGATTTGCTCGAATGCTGGGGAGTTCTTGTTTGCAGTAGGCGTTGAATGCTCAACTAGTGTTCTGCTCTTCTCCGTCTTCGACCTTCACTATTTATAGGCGGAGGAATGGGCAAGAGCCGTTTGATGGTTGGTGGCTTTGTCCCTCCTCCTCTCGACAGTACCCGCCTTGGCCAGCAGTTTTTCAGACGCGCCAATTTGTCTCTTTGCCGAAAATGGCTAAGAGCCAATTTTAACAGCAACTGGAGCACCCAGTACTGTTGCAGCGTCCTTGTCGGCCTGGCGGTCAACTCCGTTGCTCCATTCTTCAATCGACACGTGGAGATACGTAGTTAATGCGTCGATCTTCACTTGACTGAAGTTTGAACTTGAAGTGTAAATCGGAGCGGGAATTGAGCTGTCGCTATCTGTTATGTAGGGGCTCGCTTTGCTTCAAATCTGGAGTGTCCGCTTCAAGTTGAGTCGCTATAAGTCATACTGTAGAGTTTGCTTGGAAATAGATTTTCTAAGCATCCGCTTTAGTAATCGTTGACTCGCTTTGACTTTCACTGTAGCGCTCGCTTTGCTTCGCTTCAGCTGACTCGCTTTGATTCTACTGTAGCATTCGCTTCGCTTTGCTATTCTTCGGCACGCTTCGCTTCGGCTCGGTAGACTCGCTTCGCTTGGAAAACACACTCAAGCGAGTGGCCTTCACTTGACCTTCTAGCAGTCTAAAAACCTAAGTGACTAAAGCATAAAAACAAGCCTTCCTAACATTATAGGCTTAGAAAAATTCTAGCCTATCTACATCAAAATAGGGTTGCTTGGGAATAGGATACATAGGGGTTTTGGGATCGAATTAAAACATATACATTTTAATTTCAAAGCGTTCTGTTAGGTTCCCCCCTTAACAAGTGATCCTTAACAATTCCCAACAATTTTCCCCTTTTTGATGATGCCAAAACCCACTATTTTTAACCAAACTAAGAACTTCAAGCGACTGCTTCCTTTGCAGCTTCCTTCATTTTTTTTTAAAGTTCTTTATGGTTTTTGTGAGTTTGTAGCAAAAAGGATAAACACACACAAAGCTTGTAAAGAGAGACAAGCTTAACAAAAAATAAAAATAGATTGATAATCAAGCACGACAACAGATCAACAGTTTAAGATTTCTCAGCAGGTTTAGAAAAATAAGCAGATAAGACTTTGATCTCCATCGTCTTGATGTTCTCCGTGCTTGCCCGGTGGGAGTTGTCTATCTCTAATACCTCATCCACTTCTGCTTCGATCAATCTTTGGTTCGGCACATCGGATCTCGGCATTAGGGGCAAAGGGAATTGCTTCTTCTCAGGCACAATGATAATCTTCTTCTTGGGCTCCGCACTCTGCCTGTATGAACATTTTCCTGCGCAATTCCTCATTATACAAGCACATAAAATTATTCAAAGCGTCCAGCTTTGAACATTCATCCTGGAAAGGCACTACTTGCCAAAAGTAGTAAGCCTTGATGAATTTCTCCTTGCACTGCATCCATTCAGCCATCAGATCATCTGAAATGAACTTTTCGATCTCGCAAGCGTCTGGATGAGTTGCTTTCCTCGCTTCAATCTCCTCGGCCATCCTCTCCGTCATTTCCTTCATCTTTTTGTTGAAGCTCTCGCTCATTTCAGAGTTAAATTGAGGAAGCCTTTTGTTGACGGTCTTGCGAATGATGTCGTATTCATCCTACGAGTAGCGGCCGGAGTCGATCATTTCTTTGATTGTGACGTGGCACGCATCGATGTCTGCCTGAGTTGCGCACGCGTCTGACTCTTCCGGGGTGAAGGGTATGTATGCGCTTCGAACGAGGCATGACTGGATTAGCCTCACTTCATCCCAGTGCTTCGCGGCTCGCTCTTCGACCTTTCGAACTCTGGCAGCCGAAGATTCTCCTCCTTCCTCCTCCTCTCTTCTTCCTCCTTTTTCTTCACCACCATGCGTGAAGTTTTTGCTGATAAAGATTGTTGGATCTTCTGGCGCTTGGCCGCGGGATCCAACTCTTTTTCTGCAGGTGCGGCTCGCTTCGGCTGAGTTTTAGGTGCTGGAGGTGGTGGAGACGGTGCCATCTTCTTCTTTTCAGTCTGTGCAGAGGGAGCAGCGAGAGCGGGAGCAGGTGCTTGGACTGATGATGATGAGGGGCCAGCCAGAGATGATGGCATAGTCTGAAGCGGCTGGACCAAGGGAATGACAATGACTCCCTTCTCCCTCAAATCAGTAGCTTGCTCTAATTGAAGCGACAAGGCGAGAGCAGCATCTTCAATAATTTGTTGCTCTACATGGGCTGCAGATCGGGGATGAGTTGCAAAGGATGAAGCCATCAGCTTCTGCGATTGAGGTTTTGGCTTTTCCTGGTAAACTGCAATCCCTTTCCCATGTGGCTTCACAGTCTGCTCTCCTTCTCCTTCAGCCTTTTCTTCCCCCTTCAGTGCAGACTCCTCGACTGCAACTACCTCCTTTCTTCCAATCTCCTTCATATCACTTTCCCCTACGACTTTGCTTTCCCCTTTTTTGGCATCATCAAGACTGCCAGAGGGAATGGAGATCAGAGCTTTTCCGGTTATGGCCTGGCGGAGGGTAATGAATTCATTGTAGACGGAGTGAAGCATCCCCTCCGCTCGCTTGGCAAATGTGTGCTCTTGGGTAAGCACGAGCTCTGCTATTTTCTCCGAAATTTCCTCTAGGAGGTATTTGCACTGCTCCTCCCTTTCTTTGACGGACGCTTCCCGTCGCACAACAGCGACCATCATCTTCTCAAGCGGCTCGACCGCTTTGAAGCGAGCGTCGAGCTCCGCTTCAACTTCTGCTCGAATCCTCCTTTGTTCTTCCTGTAAAAGAAGATCAAAGTAAGTTTGAGTCGCTTCGAACTCGGCCCGTTGTGCAACGAGGGTCCCTTCTCTGATATTGAGTTTTGTGTTGATCAGGGACACGGCGGCAATCTTCATGGCGAAGTTTTCTGCCTCCTTGCTCACTTCACCAAGTCTGACGCCTAGCTCAGCTTGCTTCAAGTCAACGTCTCGAGCAACCTTCCTCCTACTCTCCAGCTCGCTGTTTGCTTCGTCAAGCTTGTTGTTCAGAATTTTGATCTCCATCTTGAGACTATGAATTCTTAGATTTGCACGGTTGAGCTCGCTCCCCAACTTCACTATTTCTCCTTCATAGTTCGAGATTTGCTTCTCCATCTTTTCAACATTGGCAGTGGCCTTGTTGATGTTTTCTCTGTATTTATCCCTCATTGATCTTTTCTCCTCTCGCTCGGTTTTTAGTTCTCCCTCCAAAGCGACCAGCTTGGAGTTGAACTTCTCAACCTACTCCTCTCCTCCTCAAGCGATTGCTTGGCCTCCTCCACTCGCTTCACCTCCTCCTCGAGCTTTCCTTCCAGCTCGGACTTTTTCTTGTCGAAGTCTTTGCGCAGACTCTCGACCTCCTTCTCCTTCTTCTCCACATCCTCCGACCTCCTCCTTATTTCCTCCTGGAGATTGGCTATCTCCTCCTCCTTCACCAGCATTTCAGCTTCATGTTGTTCAATCATTTGCTGCTCGTGAGCAGAGAGTTTGCGAGCTGGGAGCTCTGCATCTGGGTATGCACGCTTCACAGCAGCATCTAGCAGTTCCCAGTAACGGGCTTCGTTGATAAGAGAGTTGAAGCCGTCTGCTCCAACGAACTGGAGCATCTCCACCTCTTTCACAGCGAGGGTGTTCTCCGAAAATGCTTGGCGGAGGGCGAATATCTTGTAATATTCGGTCCCTCTGTAGGTGATGTAGGTAAGGAAGTCAGTGGCTTTGGTTTTGAACGCTTCGCTCATCTGCAGACCTGGGTACCGGTTCTGCAAATCCTCGGCAGCTTGACCCAGTCTGCCTTGTAGCGGCGTTGGGCTCTTTCGGCAGAGGATGGGGGTGGAGGTTTAGTGGGCGCTTGGGAGATGGTGGCTTTGGTGCCGGTGGTGTCGGCAGTTTCAGTGGGGGAGTTGGGTGTTGAAGCTTGTATGGTTTGGGTAGGGGCCAGTTGTTGGGTAGGCTCAAATAGGGTGAAAGCGGCGTCTGGATCGGTATGTAGAAATGGTATATTTGGGATGGGAATTGAGGAAGCAGATTCTTCCTCATACAAGGTATGTTCGGAAGCTTGGGTTTCAGGAGCTTGGGTTTGAGGTTGGACGGTTGTGGAAGTTTGTGGTTGAGGTTTTTGGGTAGCTTGGGGTTGAGTATGGGCTGAGGAGGTTTGGGGTTGGCTTTGTATTTTGGCTGGTGAGGCTTGGGGTTGATGTACTTCAACTTCTTCTGCAAGCGGATGCTCCTCCTGCTCCTCGCTTGCCTCTACGAGTGAAGCGACTCGCTTCACTTTCTGTTGCTTGGGAGCCTCTCGCTTCGAGGATGAAGCGGCTCGCTTCAACTTCTTTCCTTGCCTCTCGGCGATGGGAACTGTAGGACGCACCTCCTTCTGCAAGATCCCTCTATCAACGATGATTTTTTCGGTCTTGTACAAGTCGTAGAAGACACTTGTCTTCTTGTACTCTTTCGTCCCCGTCCAGTTCCTCTCCGGGAACATCTGCTCCAGCGCATAGGACAGCTTCACGAAGAAGCAAAGTTTCCCCTTCCGTACGATATCGACGGTGCTTCCCTCCTGGTACTCAAAGTCCTTGGCGATATCGTGGATTTGGTTGATAAACCAAGCGTGCCAGTTAAACTTCGTCCCGGATAGGCTGTCAACAATGGCGCTAACGGCAAAGATCTTGGAATCGGAAAACTGTCCAAGGGTTCTGTTGGTCCCGGGAAAGAGTAATTGGTGTATGGGGGGGGGGGGGATACACCAATAACCAACCGTTTTTGACTTTTGAAAATCAGGTCGATCTAAAGGTCGATTGTCAAGGTCGATCTTTATCAGAGACAGGTTGATCTATCAAGCTCGTTTGGGAACAAGCTTGATTTATCAAACTGTGCTTATGCGGAAGTTGGTGGAGGTTGATTTACTCTTTGAAAAATCTTAAGGCTGAAAGGAGGTGGCAGGTTGATGCATGATATGCAGGTTGATGCTTGTCAGTTTGATAATGAAATGTAAGGGCGATAAATAAAGAGAGAGAGAGAGAGACACCGCGATATAGCGCGGTTCAGAGAAACCCTCCTACGTCCACGTCAGGTCGACTCGACCTGAGAATCCCTTTACCTTTGGATTCAACCTCTCTCTTATTTATACTGACTGAGTATCAGTTCTAGATACAATCTAACCTGAATATATCTAGACACGAGTTTTGGGTCGTGACCCTTACAACCTTTCGTACAAAATGTACAATCAACCTTTCGCTAATTACAGAGCTTGACTAAACTCTACAATGGCGAAGAACACAAACAAACTTTCTAACTTCGAACTAGTCGGAGAAGAAGTTGTTGAATCAACGACAAGCAGCAGTGAACGCTTCGTCGTTGTGGTGTTTATCGGAATCGGAAACCTCTCTTCGTCAAGTGTTTGGGAAACTAATCTGATTTCGAACACTTGAATGGATATGAATTTGAGAGAGATTTTGGGCAGAGATTTGGCGTTGATAGCTTGAGTTTCCCGTGTTTGAATCCGATAATGGCTGAAGTATTTATAGGCAGTTTTGAAAAACTAGCCGTTGGAGTCAAGCTGACGTGGCACTAGCCGTTGGAAGCTGACTCACTTCTAGCCGTTGGGAAGATTCGTCCTTGCTGGCACACGACGTGGCAAGGATCAGGTCGTGTAGCTCCATGAAGGCGGAGCATCGACCTTGATATGATAATCCAGCACTTGAAATCTTCTTAGGCAATGCAGGCTGGAAGCTTGATAAGGAAGGTCGATAGACAGGCAGATATGCCAGCTCGATCCGAATGAGGCAGGTCGATCAATCGACCTTTCTCTTACAGGATGGATCGAACTTGCATTAGAACATTAGAGGGCATCGACCTGCACTAACAGGTAGCAGGTCGATGTATCGGCCTTCACCCTAAACAAGTAAAATATGCCTAAGTGTGGTTTCGATAAACATCATCAAAATCGAACTGCAAAGGGTTCCCAACAATTTCCCCCTTTTTGATGATGTCGAAACCAAACACTTTACAAATAATTCCTAAGATTTAAAACAATGAAAGATCGATAACCATGGAGGTTGATAAGGAATTATAAGAAAGGCAGATAATAAATCAAAGTAAATAAAACAGTAAAGGCAGATGCCTGGACAAAGAGATATTGTCGTCAGGTCGAAAGATGATTTTTGCTTCATTCAGCTCGATAGCGTACTTTACATTTGGAAATTACAAACTGTGCTACGAACTTAAATGAATACAGAAAATATACAAAATCATCTATCTATCTACCTCTTCTGCTGGGAACGAGCTGCCACTCGTTCTTCCTGGACCTGCTCCCTCGACTTCGACTTCATGCTTGCGTAAATTCCATCCCTGATTCGGCGAAAGTCGGGATCGGAATTTGACACATTGACGTTCAGGCCGATGGCGGTCTGTGCGATGTATTGGTCGACCCGGGAGTAATCCAAGTACCCCGAATCACCAAGAAGTATGGGCGCGAAGAATTCCTTTGCAGGGGCCCTTAACATCGCACCGGCCTCTGCAGCCTTCTTCCGAAGCTCACCAATGAAGTCTTGGTAAGGGAATTTGAGCATGTAAGCTGCATAGGCGTCATCGGCGTCAGCAGGAAGGGAGGGGTCCTGGATCCAGTAGTGGAGAAGGATGAAGCAGCTGTTGAGCTCCCGCAGCAGGGCGTTCTGCCTTTCGTCGAGCCACTCGACGGCCTGCTGCTGGACTCCAGCATTCAAAATGAGGGCGGACTGGCTGATCCAATCCTTCTCCATCTTCTTCCTTTCTTCCTCAGCCCGGCGCTTGGCAATGAAGCGCCGCTGCTCTTCAGGCGTCGCACCAGCTAGATGCATGGCAGTTATTAGCTCGGCCTGCTTTGCCAATCGAGCTTTGGCAGCGGCGGCCTCGGCAGCGGCGGCAGCAGCAATAGGATCGGCCTGGGAGGCGACGTCCTTGGAAGAGGCGGCCTGGGAAGCAGGCTTCTTTTGAGGAGGAGGAGGAGCCACGGAAGTTGAAGGAGTTTTGGATTTGTGGGTCTTCTTCTTCCTGGCGGCGGCGGCGGCTCTATCTTCTTCCCCCTTTTCGACATCATCAGTCAGGGCTTTGATGAGGGAAAGAAGAGTCGCATCCTCCTCCTGCAGCTTGGTCACGGCATCCCTCAACTCCTGTTGACCATTGAGAAGGGAGGAGATAGTGCCGTGAATGGCGTTGATTTGCGTGTTGGAGGTCGATGCCGAGTTAGTGATTGAAGAAGTCAGGTTGGTTACTCGCTCATCGACCTTGGCCAGGTCCTCCAACACTTCCCCGATCTGGTCGCGGGACGCCATGTTTAGTTCCTCGAGCTGGCCCGGCAGGAGCTTGTCAGTATATTCCTTCAATAACTTCACGGCAAAGTCCGTGACACGCTCCCTGGCAGCTTCATCGGCCTGGATCTTGGCATCTTTCACAATATCGATCCAGGCCTCAGCTACGGCCTGCTTGATTTGCTCGGGAAGGCTGGTGATGATGGACTCGAGCTTGGCAGATATGGACTCGAGCACGACCTCCACATCAGCCTTTGAAATTTGGGAAGAAGGAGCAGCAGCTTCAAGAAGCTGATCACCACCCTCATTCCTAGGTGGTGATTGCTCCGGAGTTTGAATCATCTCAAACTCGTCTCCAACATCGGCGGCGGAGTTGTAGAGAGCACGAGAGTGCGTGTAGAGAGGGCGAAGGTCGATGCCCAGAATTTTGGCCTCGACCTTCATGCGGCGCAACACAAGGGTTTGGAAATTGGAAGCCGCATCCTCCACACTGTAGAAGCCAAACTCCGCTTCCAGCGCCAACTCCTCGACCTTCAGGTCGTTGAGGGTAACGACCTGTAGCAAGGCCTCAAAGACGTAATAATAACTCGACTTACAAACCAGATAGAACTGGAGACGAGTAGCGAGGTCGAGGGACTTCGGGAGTTGAGCTATCCCCGGCATCAGGTCGATGACCTTTAGCCTGGCCTCGGCCTTCATGGAGGCCACCTGGGAGTGAGCAGCAGACATCGGCTGCTCAGAGAATGGCTGGATGGGCAAGACGGTGTCTTCCTCGACGACGTCTTCCTCCACGGGCACATGCCGAAGGGGGGAAGATTGGGAATCTTCCGCAGTGAGATCCTGGATCTCTACAGATCCAGCTCGTTGGACTGGGGGGGACCTCACAGGTGAGGGAACAACGACCTGCGGAGAAGATGCAGGGCGTTGTTTCGAGGCGGACGGCTCGGCGGCGGAACGGATTGGAGATGGAGTCCGTTCGGCTGAATGAGAGGGCGATGGAGAGGGTGATGGCTCTCCGTGAGGTGCAGATTCCTCGAACTGCACGGGGAGAATCCTGTGAAGCGGCCTGGGCGGATCTCCGGAGGCCGACTGCGTCCTCCGTGGAGGAGTCTTCTTCACAGGTTGAGACTTCTTGGCAGGGCGAGAGGGAACCAGGTCGACATCGGCCTTCCTCTTCTTTTGAGTGGGTCGAGCTGGGATCCTCCAACCGACCTTGGATTCGCCGGTCTTGGCGAGGTGCGCCCTGACATTGTCTGGGGAGTTGTAGTAAATCTGCGGCGCCACCCCTATCGCCATCTCCAATTGGTGGAGATCTTTTGGAATGAACAGAGGGGGGAAGGCTGGCTCATTGGACCATTTCCTATTTTTGAAGTAGGAAATGATAATGCAGGTGGCCTTCGTCCCAAGGCGAATCGGCCTTTTCTCGTTGTGGAGAGACACTTTCACTACGGCCTCTCCCTCTGACTCGCAGACGATCTGCCTTGCTTCTTCCCAGAGCAGGGAGACCATTAATTTGGCCCAAATAATGGGCAGGTCGAGGATTACGGCCGCCAATAACTGAAACTTGAATGGGGTGACCTGGTCGTAATTCCCGATGTGCCCTAAGAAGCACTTCTGCACGAAGTCCATCAGGAGGCGGTATTTGGGTCGGAGCTCGTTCCTCTTGAAGTATATTGGCACGTACTGCCTTTGCTCAATCAGTACGCGGTCTGCAACCTGCTGCAGTTGATCTCTAGAAATTTCCGAGAGCTGCATCGACCCTCCTTCCCCAATACCGAAGGCTGCCTTCACGGCGTCAAGAATGTTGATGGTGACCATGGCCTTCTGGGTTCCGAGGGAGACGGTGTGGGAAGACACGGAATCGCCTTCATTCCAATTATAGAAGAAGGCACCCACAAGCTTGGGAAGACTCTTCGCCGGCCGGGTGGAGATGATTTGGTGGAATGGAAAGCATGTCTCCACCAGGGCGAACATGGAATCGAGATCGCGAAAACCGAAGTTTTCGCGCACCATGTAGGGCTCGAATTTGATGCGAGCCGTCAAGTAGTCCTCAATTTCTGACCACTGCAATTCCTTTCGACCGGAGGTTGAAACTTTTTCTGCCATTGTTGTTTTTCCTGCAAATTTTCGAGAAAGATTAGAAAAACAATAAAGAACTTGACAGAAAATTAAAACTTAATCGGTGAAAAGGGCACAAACCACGGCTTGTGATTTGATACAGAGAGAGAGAAAGTGGAAAAACGAAGAACACGACGGCGGCAGATTGGTTTTTGCAGAGAATGAAAATTAGGTTTTTCGAAGAAGATGATGAAAGTAAGTAATATTTTTGAGTGAAAACTGCATGCCATATATAGATATTTTGAACGGTTGTGATTGTTCGAATTTGAAAAGGTTAAAGTTACAGCTTTAACTCTCATCCGCACGATTGAGCGCGCGTGGAATGTGAAGCGGTTCACATCCGCGCGTGAGTTGAAATAGAACGTGCGAATAACTGCACTTTTTCATAGTGACAGCAGGGAATTAAATGCAATCTCGGTGAATGTGTCAATATTTGACACTTGACTGGATGTTTTACAAAAATGGTAATCATTACTCCCTTTTTCCTTATTTTCTGCAAATTAGCAGGCCCTTAAATAATGTAAAGCATTGAGAAATAAATTTCAGTAATAAATGAAGAATTCAATGCGTATTAAAGAAGTTATAAGACAAAAGGGTGATACTGCCCTTTTGATTCTTCCTTCATAAATGCAGTTGCTTTCAGGTTGATATCGGCCTGACGATATCGGCCTTGTGGCAAAGAACGGTCTGTCGAAATGATCGGCCTGGGGGAAGACATCGGCCTGGCGAAATAAACGCCCTGGTCATGTGATATCGCCCTGGCGAGATGAAACGGCCTGGACTTATAATATCGGCCTTTGTTCCCCCTCAAATGATGGATAATTTGGGCCAAGTGTTCCCCCTTAATTTGAGGAACACAGGTCGATCTGTTGATTTGGACGACGGCCTGTTGGTGGAGAACGGTCTGTTCAAATGGTAACGGCCTGTCAGCTTGTGAACGGCCTGTTAAGAGTAACAGTCCGTTGAGTCACGAACGGGCTGATATGTCACGAACGGCCTGTTGAGTAGTTGACGGCCTGTTCCCCCTTAATATCGGCATGTATATTTAGAAACGGCCTGATGAGAGAAATCGGCCTGCGTAGAATATGAACGGCCTGCTTGTTGGTCCTAAACAAACTGTTTTGAGAAAGGTGACAGTCTGTTGAGAAGATGACGGCCTGTTGACTTACGATCGGCCTGATGACTCAACATTCAATAACCCTAGCTTTCCACATAGCATTTTGAATCTTTCTTCAGCTAGGGGTTTGGTTAGGATATCAGCTCGTTGAATGTCAGTGTGTATCTTCTCAATAACCACATTCTTCTTTTCCACGTGATCACGAATAAAGTGATGTCGAATATCCACGTGCTTGCATCTTGAATGAAGAACTGGGTTTTGAGTAATGGCGATGGCACTCGAGCTGTTGCAGAATATTGGCACTTCACTGACTTCAACTTCATAATCCTTGAGGTGTTGTTTGATCCACAAGATTTGTGCACAGCAACTCCCTGCGGCCATGTACTCGGCCTCTGTGGTGGAGGTGGCTACTGAAGTTTGTTTCTTTGAAAACCACGAAATCAGCTTGTTTCCAAGAAAGTGGCAAGTACCCGACGTAGATTTCCTATCGAGCTTGCACCCTGCATGATCAGAATCTGAATAACCTGTAAGCTGCAAATTATCATCACAAGGATACCAAAGACCTAAATTTGTGGTTCCTTTGATGTATCGAAGAATTTTCTTTGCTGCTTCCAAGTGTGATTCCTTCGGATTAGCTTGAAATCGAGCACACACTCCAACTGCAAAAGTGATATCAGGTCGACTCGCAGTTAGATAAAGTAATGAACCAATTATACCCCTGTACTGAGTTATGTTGGCAGGTTTTCCTTCGGGATCCGGGTCGATCTTCCCACCAGAGAGCATCGGTATTTTGACAGGCTTGCTGTCTTTGACACCAAACTTGTCGACCAGCTCGTGTGCGTACTTTGTTTGGCTAATGAAGATTCCTTCATCGGACTGCTTAACCTGCAACCCTAGAAAGAAATTCATTTCCCCCATCATAGACATTTTATATTTTTCAGTCATGAGGTTACCAAATTTTTCGCACAAAATGGGAGATTTAGATCCAAAAATAATATCATCAACATAAATTTGTACTAAAAGGATATGTTCATTCACTTTGATAGTGAATAGCGTCTTGTCGACTGAACCACGCTTGAATCCTGATTCGATGAGAAAGGATGATAGCGTCTCATACCAAGCTCGAGGAGCTTGCTTAAGTCCGTAGACGGCCTTGTGCAGTTTGTAGACTTTGCTTGAATTACCCTCCTCGAATCCAGGAGGCTGTTCCACATAGACTTCCTCTTCGAGAACGCCATTGAGGAATGCGCTTTTAACATCCATCTGGTAGACTCTGAATCGTTGATGAGCGGCATAAGCTAGAAACAGCCTTATAGCTTCTAATCTTGCAACGGGGGCAAACGTCTCATCATAGTCGATTCCTTCTTGTTGACAGTAACCCTTTGCTACCAATCGGGCTTAATTTCTGACAACTTCTCCAGATTCATCTCTCTTGTTTTTGTAAACCCATTTGACTCCAATGACGCCCTGATGATAAGGACGATCAACTAGAGACCATACTTCATTTCTTTTGAATTCATTGAGTTCTTCTTGCATGGCTTGAATCCAGTCAGCATCTCGAAGAGCTTCAATGGCATCTTTGGGTTCTATGCGAGAGAGATAGCAACTTAGAAGTGCGCTTTCACCAATCGTCCTTCTCGTTCGCACTCCTTGGTTTGAGTTCCCAACAATGAGCTCTCTTGGATGAGCATCGATCCAACGTCTGCGTCGAGCTCTTTCTTCGTTTGAAATGATTGGATCGGGCTCATTAATGGGTTTGTCAAACTCCGGGTGAGTTGACGGTTGATCAGTGTGCACGTGCTGTTTCTCGGGCTGTTGATCAGGCTGCTGTTCGGCCTGGATGTTGAGCTGCTCCATTGTGCTATCGAGCTGCTCGATTTGGGATGTAAGGTCGTGAACAGCATCAGTCTGGGGGACTGAGGGAGGGGGATCAGCCTGGTTAAGTCCGGCTGATGTATTACAGCTCGAAGTATCATTTGCATCACTTCCCCCTTGCTGTGTGACCCTAGGATCAGATTGATCCTCTTCCTCTAGATCATCTGGAGTCCATACTAGCAGATCGTCAATGGGGGAGTTAGACGGCCTGTTAGTAGCGGACTGATCTGGACCTGTACTTATTTCTCTGTACAGACAAGTAGATTCATCAAACACAACATGAGGTGTTACCTCCACAACTAGGGTTTTCTTATTAAAAACTCTATAAGCTTTGCTAACCTCTGAGTATCCTAAAAATACTCCTGGATCGGCCATGCTATCAAAAGTCTTTAATTGAGATTTCCCATTGTTATGAATGTAACACAAGCACCCAAAAGCTTTAAAATACTTTAACTTGGGGAGCCTGTTGTTCCACAGCTCGTATGGAGTCTTTCCATGTCGGGTAGTGATGATCGACCTGTTTTGGGTATAGCAGGCAGTGTTAACGGCCTCTGCCCAAAACTTCTTTGGAAGGTTGGTTTCATCCAACATGGTACGAGCTGCTTCCTTCAGCGACCTGTTACGGCGTTCCACTACACCGTTTTGTTGAGGTGTACGAGCTGCTGAAGTTTGATGATGAATTCCACTCTTTGTGCAATATTCTTCGATCATAGCATTGATAAATTTGGTGCCTCGATCTGATCGAATGGAGATGATGGATTTCTCCTTTTGATTGCACAGTTTGCTCAGCAACGCAGGTAGCTTCTCCAATGTCTCCTTCTTTTTGTACATGAAAATAACCCACGTAAATCTAGAATAATCATCTATAATAACGAGAGCGTATTTTCTACCGTTTATACTCAAGGGGGTGACTGGACCAAAGAGGTCGAGATGGAGAAGCTCAAGAATTCGATTTGAAGCTTGAGCCGTCACACTTGGAAAGGATGATCTTGTTTGCTTTCCAGCTTGACAGGCTTTGCAGATGTGATCTCGATCGAAGACTTGATCAGGCAGGTCGTTCACCAGCTTGTTGCGTGCGAGCTTGTTGATGGCCTTGAAGTTCAAATGACTCAACCTCTTGTGCCATAGCCAGCTTGTCTCGGAATCAGCCTTTGTGACCAGGCAGGTTTCTATCCAATCATTCCATTGAACAATGTAGAGTCTATCCTGCAAAATTCCGGTAAGAAGAATTTCTCCTTCCTCATTTTTCACGAGACATTTGTTAGCGGTGAATTCTACTCGTTTACCACTCGAGCAGAATTGCGACACAGAGAATAAGTTATGATTAAGACCTTCAACATACGAGACGTTAGAAATAGTTGTTTTACCAACTTTTAGATCGCCCTGGCCTCTCGTAAGTCCCTTAGAATTTCCTCCAAAGGTTACAAGTGGCCCGTCTCGTTCTTGATAATTTGATAGTAGCGTTTTGTCACACGTCATGTGCTTTGAGCATCCACTATCAATGATCCATACAGCTCCACGAGCTGCTTGGCTCCTTCTTTGAGCCTTCCCAACCTGCAATTAGTTAAGCTTAGCGACCCATTTGAGATTGGGTGCTACATCGGTTGCGGGAACGGCCTTTGGGACCCAAATTTGTCTTGCCGATCTGCTTCTATCCGAGGCTGAGGACGAGGCAGTTGCGGTCTTGGGTTTGGGAGCCTTTGATTTCTTTGAGCGAGGGCGACGAGGCTGATAATACTGCTCTTCATGAAGACCAGGTTGATACTGCCAGTCTTGAAAGTTCGACTGTTGAAGATAGTGGCATTGACAACCTTGATGAGCAGGAAAGAAGAACTGAGGGTGATACGGCCTTTGATAGTTCTGGCCTTGGTATCGCCCTTGGTGAACAGCCTGATTTTGATGATAGGGAGCAGGTCGACGTTGCTGGACAGGTCGACTCTCTTTCTTTTGAGGAACAGGCTGTTCCTTCTTTTGTTGCTTTAAGAGGATGGCTTGGGGCTGTCGAACTGGGTTCTTCAGCTTGATCATCTTATCTGGAAGAGCTTGATGAGCTTTCCGAGCACTCTTCTATTTAGGCTGCGCTTTCACGAACGTGATCTCGCAGTCTTTGTCCTTGCTTTCCTTGGATTTTCCCTTAAATACAATACCAGAGTGATTGCGCGGATTGCGTTGCATGGATTGGACTTCTTCTAACTTCTTTCTGCTTTTCTTCAACTGACTCAAAGTGAGTTGATGTTTTTCTTCCTTTTTCACAAGGAGTTCGTGTCGAATTACCAAGTCAGCCAATTTTGAGGTAAGGCTGTGTATTTCGGCATCTTTGGTCTTGAGGGACTCGTCCTTCTCGAGCTCCCTGGTATCGAACTCCTTGACTCGTAAAGTCAATTCTTCAACCTTTGACTTTAGGGCTTCGATCTCCCTTTCTTTTTCTTTAGCATAGGGAGTGAACCTTTCTTCTAATGCTAGCTTGTATTTTTCATTTTTGTCCAATAGCTCAGCATTATCTTCAACGACCTCTTTGAGTGTATCCACGAGATCGGCATAGTCGTCGAGCTGCTTCTTGATTTCTTCCCAAGACACAGCCTCGGATAGTTCTTCACCTTCTTCTGCACATTCATCGTCAGAGAAAGAAAGTGAAATAGGTTGAGGAACTACCTTTGAAGATCCCGTGGTTTGTTGGAGCTCTCCAACAAAGCACTCTTCATCATCACTTTCGTCGAAAGCGATGTATCCCTCGTCATCACTCGACGAGCTGTCTGAGAGATGAGCCTCCTTTGATTCTTCAGCAAGCATGGCAGCTCGTTGTTCCTTGAGCTTTTTATCGCGCTTCGCACGGAGCTCGTCTCTCTCGGCCTTTGTCAGATCCGGACAATCGGTCTTATAGTGACCTGGCCTGCCACAACCAAAGCAACCACCCTCGGGTGTGTTAGAAGAATTGAAGGTTGAGGGTTTACCTTCTCCCTTTTTGTCAGGGCGGTCGTGGTTGCGGTTTGAGAAGTTTCGCTTGTTGTCACGGTAGAACTTCTTGTATTTGACAACCTTTCCTAGGAGCTTCTCATTTCTCCTAGCAGCGAGAGCATAGTCGAGAGTCATCTTCTCGAACTTTTTGACGATGGATTCGTCAATCGTGCTTGGGGTAGCAGTAGAGGCTGAGTCGGCCTTGAAAGCTACCTCCTTGTCGTTCTTTTCATCAGCCTTCTTGCTGGTGGAAGGCTGTGTTGATCCATGGATGCGGATCATCTCATATTCATTTCTGACAAGAATGTCGAAAAGATCTTCGGTGGTGAGGGAGTTGAAATCCGAACGGGCTGGATGCATGTCGGCGTATACGTGCCAATTTGCAGGAAGGGCACGTATCACTTTAAGATTCTTCTCGCGCTGCGTATATTTGTACGGGTTGATTGCAGCGACTTCGAGAATAATCTCGGTGAAGCGAATTTTCATCGCTTCTATGGTTTCACCCGAAACCATCTTGAAGTCATCGAACTTGCTGCACGCCATGGACAACTTGATCTCTTTCATTTCCTCTGAACCAAGGCTGATGGACCGGAGGGTGTCCCACATTTCTTTGGCGGTTTCAAGATTTCGGATCTTGGCCAGGTAGATGCCCTTCACGGTGCTGGAAATTAGTCCCTTTGCGTAATCATCGAGACTGGCCTCCTTCCTTTCCTCGGTTGTGTAATCGCGAGGATTTTTGAGGACTTTCTCGTATGTAGCCTCCCCGGGGGCTGTTCCGTCCACAATAATCTTCGCAGCATAAATGGGGGGGGGGGGCATTTTCGATAATATCCCACATAAGGACGTGATGTGCCTTGAGACACATCTTGATACGGAAACTCCAGTCTTCATAGCCTTGAATGGAGAAGTCTTCACATACCCTGAGAAGAGAAGCTTCCATTGCAAAATAATATGATATGCGTGAATGAAAAAGATTTTTCTAAAGGATCGGTTCAAAATGACCAAAAGTTTGATAAAGAACTTTTAGTATGCAAAGCAGCGGTCAAAAGAACCACTGCTCTGATACCACTTGTTGGTCCTGGGAAAGAGTGATTTGGTTGATAAACCAAGCGTGCCAGTTAAACTTCGTCCCAGATAGGCTGTCAACAATGGCGCTAACGGCAAAGATCTTGGAATCGGAAAACTGTCCAAGGGTTCTGTTGGTCCCGGGAAAGAGTAATTGGTGTATGGGGGGGGGGGATACACCAATAACCAACCGTTTTTTACTTTTGAAAATCAGGTCGATCTAAAGGTCGATTGTCAAGGTCGATCTTTATCAGAGACAGGTTGATCTATCAAGCTCGTTTGGGAACAAGCTTGATTTATCAAACTGTGCTTATGCGGAAGTTGGTGGAGGTTGATTTACTCTTTGAAAAATCTTAAGGCTGAAAGGAGGTGGCAGGTTGATGCATGATATGCAGGTTGATGCTTGTCAGTTTGATAATGAAATGTAAGGGCGATAAATAAAGAGAGAGAGAGAGAGACACCGCGATATAGCGTGGTTCGGAGAAACCCTCCTACGTCCACGTCAGGTCGACTCGACCTGAGAATCCCTTTACCTTTGGATTCAACCTCTCTCTTATTTATACTGACTGAGTATCAGTTCTAGATACAATCTAACCTGAATATATCTAGACACGAGTTTTGGGTCGTGACCCTTACAACCTTTCGTACAAAATGTACAATCAACCTTTCGCTAATTACAGAGCTTGACTAAACTCTACAATGGCGAATAACACAAACAAACTTTCTAACTTCGAACTAGTCGGAGAAGAAGTTGTTGAATCAACGACAAGCAGCAGTGAACGCTTCGTCGTTGTGGTGTTTATCGGAATCGGAAACCTCTCTTCGTCAAGTGTTTGGGAAACTAATCTGATTTCGAACACTTGAATGGATATGAATTTGAGAGAGATTTTGGGCAGAGATTTGGCGTTGATAGCTTGAGTTTCCCGTGTTTGAATCCGATAATGGCTGAAGTATTTATAGGCAGTTTTGAAAAACTAGCCGTTGGAGTCAAGCTGACGTGGCACTAGCCGTTGGAAGCTGACTCACTTCTAGCCGTTGGGAAGATCGTCCTTGCTGGCACACGACGTGGCAAGGATCAGGTCGTGTAGCTCCATGAAGGCGGAGCATCGACCTTGATATGATAATCCAACACTTGAAATCTTCTAAGGCAATGCAGGCTGGAAGCTTGATAAGGAAGGTCGATAGACAGGCAGATATGCCAGCTCGATCCGAATGAGGCAGGTCGATCAATCGACCTTTCTCTTACAGGATGGATCGAACTTGCATTAGAACATTAGAGGGCATCGACCTGCACTAACAGGTCGCAGGTCGATCTATCGGCCTTCACCCTAAACAAGTAAAATATGCCTAAGTGTGGTTTCGATAAACATCATCAAAATCGAACTGCAAAGGGTTCCCAACAGGTTCCGATGTTGCACACCACGGATTTGGTGTACAACTCGCAGATTAGGTTGAAGGGCTTCTCCAGATCCGTCCTCATGTTGTTTCCCTTCACCTTCCACTCTGCGTTCCAGTTGGCGGCGAATCTGGCAAATTCAACCTCCACGGACAATTCCAGGTTCGAGAGAGCATCTACTCCTTCTCTCGGCAGTTTGAACACTTCAGCGATGTCGGCGAGATCCACCTCCATTAATTCTCCATCATCTGGATCTGTAATCGACGTCACGGTCTGGCCTTCTTTTAGATTTAGTAGGAACTGGGCTACTTGAGGGGCCAGAATTGCCGATGGTTTTGCAGTAACGAAGTTCCACAAGCCGGCCGTGGTCACGACCTTGTGGAAGAAACCGTTAGGTTCCACAATCCTTTCGTCGAGATGGGGCTTGACGTTGATGTTGTCTTCAACTGTGGCTAGGAATTGCTTCATCGTCTGGGTAGCGGTCTTCTTCACAATGTTTAATATTTGAGAGTGATTTGAGTGAAGAAATATAAGGGTATGAGACTCGTGAAATTGCAGAGGTTACAGAAAGCTTTCACAAGAATGGCAATTTTTGGGAGTGATAAAGTTTCTGCTGTTCTGCATCGACACCCTTATATAACTTTAGGGTTTGGCTGACGTGGCGAGGGAGGCGCGGTAATTTCCTCGAAAGTTCTGTGTAGGCGGCGGCTATAGGCGACGTGACTGACGTGTCCGGCGTCACCACAATAAAAAGTGAACCGCCTAAATGAGTTGGCACTCCACGTGGCCTCCCGTGACTCATTTCCTTGAGCGGCGATGATCCAACGGTTGAGATTTGAGGACTGTTGCGATTCGACGGTTGGATCGCACGCGAATTTGGCGCTTCAAATTTGAAGTGTACACCACGCGCCCAGATTCTCGGTCCTGTACCTCTTCTTCATTTAATGCAAAGTAAAAAGTAAAATTGCACTTGAGTGTGTACAGCTCATACGGCCCGCTTCATACTTGCTCGCTTGAGTGTGGCCGCTTGGCTTTTACTCGCTTGCGAAGTACTCGCTTGACGTGACTATTCCACACTCGCTTGTGATGGCTCGCTTGAGTGGTGAAGCACTCGCTTGACCATCTGAAGCGACTAGGTTAAGAAATTGAAATTTCTTTGACTTAATTTTAAAATGTTTCTGACTAACATACTTCGAGGATAAACAAGAGTGTTTTCCTCTATGTATTTATGTCAGATACATTTAGTATTTTCCACATAGCAAGTGAAGGTTTCTAGCACGCTTCACTTTGCTTATTGTACTTGTATTGAAACACTTACCAGTAAATCTCACTTCTAGGAGATTGATACCACGTATGTAGACCTTTTTAAGCTTGATCTTCTTGGCATTCATCTCTTTCATCTTCCTCTACGAATTATAGAGTCCTCCATCGAAGTGAATGAGGGGGAGAATGAATAATACACTTAAGCTTTCTTCAACCCGAAGGGAGACTCGCTTGAGTGCTATTCACGATGAATGGGAGATGAGTACAAGTCCTTATCTCAGCTCGGAATAGGACAGGATGACAATGAGAAGCTCTGACAAGCCATTCTCGATTTTTGCACAAAGACATGTCACCAGTCATGCAACCTTTAGAAGTAAAGGGAACCCTTCAAGCTCTCCACTTAAGATCTACAGAATGAATAAGCATCCGACTCCCTTGACCCAAAAATAGGGAAAATTAGAGCGATGCAATATTCAAGAGAGGGATGAATGAATAAACACCCGGCAGCTCAGCTCAGTTAAGAGTGAGTAATGAGTGAGTGATTATTCACGATGAAGGAGATGAGAAGACATGCTCCTCTTCGGCGGAAAGATGGGAAGAGGACGCAAGGTCTAGGTGCCAGCTCTGCCTAAGCTTTCACCGTTTTTACGTGGGAAGGCCCGATACAAGACCCCACAATCTTTACTAGAAAAGGTACTTGCAAGTGTTTATACCCACTTGCTAGGAATCCTAGGCTAGGTAGCAGCTTTCCTTGCTCGCTTTGGAAGTAGACTACTCTGAGAGCAATCAATAGTTCCTCCTTAACCATAGCCTTAACAATCCTGTTAGTTGGTAGGGAACGTCTTCCAACACTCCACCTTTCTCTACCTTATTTCTCCTTCTTCAAGCGAGTGAGATTTGAAGCGACTCGCTTGAGTTGGTGAAGATCCTAGGCGATGGTCGCTTGACGGCAAGCTTCCACTCCCTTGTGCATCCTGAGACTAGCACTCTTCACCAGGGTCTAATAACCCTAATTCCATGCATAGCTGGTTGAAGCGAGACTTAGCTAGAGGCTTGGTGAGGAAAATTGTTCGCTGGAGATCAGTATGGATTTTCTCGAGCTTGATATCCTTCTTTTCGACATGATCATGAATGAAGTGATGTCGAATCTCCACATGCTTACACCTGGTGTGAAGCACTGGATTCTGCGAGATACAAATAGCACTGTTGTTATCGCAGAAGATTGGGACTTCATTCGCTTCAACTCGATAATCCTTCAACTGCTGACGCTTCCATAAGATTTGAGAACATCAGCTTCCGGCGGCCATATACTCGGCTTCAGCCGTTGAAGTGGCTACGCTTGTCTGCTTCTTCGAGAACCACGAGACAAGCTTGCTTCCCAAGAACTGACACGTGCCCGAAGTTGATTTCCTATCAATTCGGCATCCTCCATAGTCAGCATCTGAGTATCCTGTAAGCTCTAGATTATCTTCAGCAGGATACCATAGCCCCATATTGACGGTGCCTTTGAGATAGCGAAGGATTCGCTTGGCAGCTTCAAAGTGGCTAAGCTTGGGATTGCTTTGTAAGCGAGCACATACTCCAACTGCAAACGCTATATCTGGCCTGCTTGCAATGAGATAGAGAAGGGATCCGATCAAAGCTCGGTAGTCTGTAGCATCCACAGACTTCCCTTCTAGGTCTGGCTCCATCTTCTAATTGGTGTTCATCGGAATCTTCACAGCTTTAGCATGTTAAACACCAAACTTGGCAAGCATATCTCGAGTATACTTTGCTTGATTGATGAAAATCCCATCATCTTGTTGCTTCACTTGAAGACCTAGGAAGCAACTCATCAAGCCTATCATTGACATTTCATACTTGGTCTTCATCAGCTCTCCAAATTTCTCGCTAAGCGACTGGTTTGGCGATCCAAATATGATATCGTCGACGTAGATCTGGACCCATAGCATATCTTCTCCATCATTGATGGTGAAGAGAGTCTGATCTATCTTTCCCTTGCGGAATCCATTATTCACTAAGAACTGAGATAGCGTATCATACCACGCTCTAGGCGCTTGCTTCAATCCATACAAGGCCTTCTTCAATCGATACACCTTATCTCCTTGCTCAAATCCCGGTGGCTGCTCCACATACACTTCTTCTTTGAGCTCTCCATTAAGAAACGCGCTCTTGACGTCCATTTGATAGACTTTAAATTTCTTAGCCGCTGCATAGGCAAGAAATAGTCTAATGGCTTCAAGTCTGGCCACTGGAGCGAAGGTCTCATCGAAATCGATCCCTTCCTCTTGGCAGTGGCCTTTGGCGACGAGTCGAGCTTTGTTTCTCACGACGTTGTGGTCTTCGTCCATCTTGTTCTTGAACACCCACTTGGTGCCAATCACATGCTAAAATTTAGGACGATCCACTAGATACCATACGTCATTTCTGATGAATTGATTGAGCTCCTCCTGCATGGCAATCACCCAATTTGAATCTGATAGAGCTTCCTCCATGCTTGACGGCTCGATATTGGATAGAAAGCAACTGAACATAGCACTTTCTCCAATCACTTGGCTTCTGGTCACTACTCCTTTAGATAGATCTCCAATGATTTGGCTAGGTGAATGATCTTTGAGCCATGCACGCTTGGATCCTCCAGCTTCTGCTTCTTCTTCAAACGGGTCGCTTCCTTCTCCATCTGAAGCGACCGAAGTGGGTGCTTGTCCTGCAGTCTCTTCCAGAATCATGGGGGCAACTTCAACCTTCTCTTGAGCAATTTGATCACTTGAATCTTTGACATCTTCATCATCTTCAAGCATATCCCATGTCAGTGGATTGATGGGTTCCTCGCTTGAATTTTTGTCATTCACTTGAACCTGTTCCTGTGGAATACTTAAAGAAGATTCATCAAATACAAAATGGGGTGACTCCTCCACAATTAGAGTTTTACAATTGAATACCCTATAAGCTTTGCTAGATGTAGAATATCCTAAGAATATTCATTCATCCGCTTTGCTTTCAAAGGCTTTTAATTGTGACTTCCCATTGTTGTGAATGAAGACCCGACAACCAAATATATGGAAATAGGAAATGTTAGGAATTCTCCCTGTCCATATTTCATATGGTGTCTTGTCGAAGCGTTTGTTGAGAAGCGTCCGATTCTGAGTATAGCATGCGGTGTTGGCAGCTTCAACCCAGTACTTCATCGGAAGCTTTGAATCTGCAATCATTGTGCGAACAACTTCTTTGATGATTCGATTTCTTCGTTCAGCAACTCCATTCTGTTGGGGTGTGCGAGCTGCAGATGTTTGGTGTGCTATCCCATGCTCCGTGCAGTATGCTTCGTTTGTAGAGTTGAGAAACTCTGTGCCTTTGTCTGAGCGAATGGTAGCGATCGCTTGATTTTTCTCCACAGCAAGACGCTTGAGCAATTGTGGCAGTTTGGACAGCGTCTCCTTTTTGCTAAAGAGAAATACCACCCAAGTGTAGCGAGAGAAGTCATCGACTACTACTAGAGTGTATTTTCTTCCATTGACGCTCACTGGAGTGACTGGTCCAAACAGATCCATGTGAAGTAGCTCCAGCACTCGCTTGGAAAATGCTTCTTCTAAGCTGGCGAAGTGCTTCTTTGTCTGCTTTCCTCGTTGGCATGGTGAGCAAGTATGGTCTTTGACGAAGACTTCATTTGGTATGCCCTTCACCAAACCCTTACGAGCCAAGCGATTGATCGTCTTGAAATTGAGATGACTTAAGCGTCTGTGCCATAGCCATCCAGTTTCAGTTGCACTTCTAGCGACCAAACATGTATCCTCTTTGCAGCTCTCCCATTGCGCTATGTAGACATTTCTTTGTCGAATTCCAGTGAGCGCAATCTGGGATGTGAGTTTGTTCTTCTCAATGCACTTGTTGGAGATGACCACCTTGTATCCTTTATCACAAAACTGTGAAATGGATAACAAGTTGTGCTTTAGTCCTTCCACATAGGAAATTTCTTCAATTATGAGTTTTGCTATCTTCAGTGTGCCGTATCCCTTGGTGGTTCCTCGAGAGTTGTCACCAAAGTTTACATGTGGACCCTTCTTCTATGTGTAATCTTGAAGTAGAGCTTTCATGCCCGTCATGTGTCTTGAACATCCACTGTCCAAGTACCATATTGGATGACCTTCACTGGGCATGGGATCCACGGCGCTCACCTGCAGTTAAGCCATTTTTGGTACCCAAATCAGCTTGGGTCCTTGCAGGTTAGCTTTCTTAGGTACCCACACTTGCTTTACTCTCCTTTGAGTGTTAGCTTGTGCTCTAGGTTCCTCGGCCTTTTTAAAGTGTGACTTCTGCTTGAATGCAGTTTCACATGTGCAGCAGTGTGTGCATGAGGGGAAGTTACGAGAGCGGCTCGCTTGAGACCAACCCATGCTCTTGCATTTTTGCTTATATCCTGAAGCGACTCACTTCGGATTAGCCGTAGGCATAGAGACTGAATTAGGGTTTCTAGTCTTGGCAAGCGTCTCGCTTGGTTTCTTTTGAGCGGTCAACTTAGGGTTTTGACCATGACTCGCTTGAGAAACCTTTGGAGTTTGAAGCTTCCTCTTGGTCGCTTCAAATACTTCCCCCTCAACGTAAGAACGGTTGGACCATCTCCAATCCGACTCACGTGACGCATAGACATTAGTTCTCTTCTTAAATGGAACATCCTTTGTCTCTAGTGTCTTGGTTTGAGACTTAGAAGCTTCAACAGTCTTCCCTTTACCTTTTGATTGGTACGTTTTAGCGTTTTGAGTGCTAGGGACTGTTGAACTAGGCTTACCCTTAGATTCTTCCCTTAAAGATATAAACATCTTCATGGGTTTCTTCTTAGGGTTCTCAAACGCTTTGCCTTTGTCTTTGTTAGGGGTTACTTTGGAGGCAGTGGGCACATCCAAAGGAACTGATGGTGTTGTGTTATAAGCACCAACAAAGACAGTAGGCTTGGAAGGTCCACCCTCATATCCAAGGCCTCCCTTTCTACCAAAAGGTAGAAGCGAGCTTTCTAGTGCTTGCCTAGCGAATGAGGCTTTGTTTAGATTAGCAACTAGAATAGATTGGGTTTCATACCTTCCTTCCAAGCTTTTATGTCTAGCAAAGAGGTCCTCAAACTTACTAGTCATAGCCCTTAAATTAATCTTGACTTCATCAAGTTCAGTGGTTAGCTTTCGGTTTTCTCTCTCGCTATTGGACATAGCTTGTTTTAACATTTCGTGGTCGTTTAACAATTTATGGTGCTTGTTAAGTAACTCACTCCATGTCGAGGAATGAACTTCCTCTTCGTACTCGTGTGCCAGTGTAATTGAATTGATAGGCGGATAGTAAAATACGTCTCATGTGTCTTCGTCGGTGAGCGCCATTAACCCTAGATCCTCTCTCTCGCTTGAGTTCGGATCAGTGAATGTGTCTGAGTCGCTTGAGATCTCCTCGCTTGGAGCGACTGGTGACTCGCTTGCGACTAGTGCCCGACATGGAGCATCCATCCGTGCCTTCAATTCCTCCTTTTCTTTGGCACTCATCTTGGGGCATTCAGATTTGTAGTGGCCCATCTTGTGGCAATGGTAGCATTCCAATCCATCATATCCCTTGGATCGGCTTCGTCGTCTCTTCTCGCTTTCCCTTTCCTTCTCGAGCATCAGTACTCTTCCCTTTGTATTGCTTGTAGAATCTCTTGTATTTTCCCACTCACAAGTTCATCTTGTTGAAATTCTTTGACAAGAATGCGTAGTGCTCTTCCAGTTCCTCTCTTGTCATCTTGGCAATCGTCTGGTCGCTTGGGGCTTCTGCAGCTTTGAAAGAGACTCCCTTTGATAACGTAGGACCTTCATCTTCGTCGTCCAGTCTCATTCGATTGAGATCAAATTCGTGAGCCTTAAGCTCGGAGAACAGGATTTCTGGTGTGAGCTTTGATAAGTCCTTCGTTGCCAAGTACAACTCCTTCATTGTCTGCCATTTCCGTGTGAGGGCTCGAACAATTTTGAGGTTGACTTCTTTGTCAGTGAATTCCTTGCCAAGAGAGATGAGAGTGGCAATGATGTTGGTGACCCGCAACTCGAAGGCGTCAATCGACTCTCCGGACTTCATTGTTAAGCTCTCGAACTCTCTCATCAGCACTGCAAGCTTATTCTCTTTGATTTTGTCTGTGCCTTGGGAGATTAGGGCTAGGGTTTCCCATATCTCCTTCACGGTGGTGCACTTTCTTATCCTCGGGAGATAAGCGTCTGACACAGTGCTCTGCATTGTATGGCGTGCTATACTGTAATAACCCGTATTTTTAAAATACTAGAAAATAGAAAATAAATAGTTTTTTTTATTAAAATAAGCTTTTCCTAAATATATATATTAAAAATGATAAAGGATTTCAAAATTTTAAAATCCTTAAGAATTTTAGTAATATAAAATATTTAATAAAAGAATTTTACAATATTAATTTAATTAAAATTCATTAACTAAAATATTATATTTAGATCAATAAAAATTCTAAAAATATAATGTTAGTACCTTCAATCTAGTTTTGACATTAAAAGATTTATGAAAGAAGCTAGGTATTTTTCGGATAAACGGTTAAGAAAACCCGCGTCACCTTTTGTCCATTTCGATCCTTTTCGTTTCTTTAAAAATCTTCGAGCTATCATATTCCTTCCGAAAATTCTTTAACCTATATCGTTGAGTTCGATATTTTTCGTGGATTCCATAAACCCTTTGAAATCTAAAATCGGAACTCGTTGCCGGAAAAATATATTTTCGTTGGTGAACGAGGCGTCGAACCGGAGACGGGATGACCCCTATAAATAGAGGCCATCACCGCCTCACTTGAGCATATCCCTTATCCATTTACATTCCTTCAATTGGAGGAAACCCACCAACCCCAACCAACTCACTCTCTCTCCCGTATCTCTTCCCCTTGTCGGCAGCCCCCTCGCCGGCAGCACCACCTCCGCCATCCACCACCACCGATCATCATCATCTCCCCACCACCATCCATCAATCAGCCCCCTCTCCTCCATCATCTCCACCGATCATCCACCACCAGCCACCATCACCTTCGCCTTTCCTCTCCAAGAAGCCGCAAGGAGCAGCAGCTCCATCTCTCTCGCTCACCTCCGATCGCCACCGCCGCCGCCGTTCATCTTCTCCGATCAAGCAGCAGCCGCTGCCTTCATCCTCTTCAGCCTCTGCCGCCACCATCTTCATCACCATCTCCTTCCTTTCAAGCTAAGAGCAGCCCCCGATCATCACCGATCGTCTTTCGTGCATATCTTTCTCTCCGATCATCGAAAAGGTATGTCGTTCGTTCCTATGAACTCGTAGGGAGATTTCGATTCTAGGAATAGTGGCTGATCATCGTCACGAGCTCCCGAGATTAGACATGCATCACCTTCATCATTTTCATCTTCTCTTCTTCTCCATCGCCGTTCGCAGCTGCCCTTTCTTTGGTGGCTGCCGGCGCTTCTTTTTGGCATCCATATCATCGAATTAAAGTTGTTCGTAACCTAATAATTAGCCACTTAATCGGAATGAATTTTTGAAAATGAACTGTTGTAGGTATACCCCTCTTTTTCACGGATAATGTTTTCCTGCATGTCGAGACTCTGCCCAAATATTTTGAAAATAATCATGTGGGCTATAAATGATATTAACTAGCATCCTATAAAATTTGGTAACGATCGGAGTCACCGTTAATTTTCTAAAAATGAAACTAGGTTCATTTTGAGTTGTAGGAACCCTAACCCCTTTGCATGTCAAATGTTTTTGCATCAAAATATTCTAAATAATAATTTGATAAACTTTCATGTTGGAACTTAAGCCATGCGAACATCGAAAACATAATAAAATATTTTTTGAAGAATTAATATTCATTTTTATAATTTTAGAAAATATAAAAGTCAAAAGAAATTATTATTAGGAAATTCTAAGTAAAGATTTGGATGTACCTTGACGTCATAAACATATTTGTAGGAGTATTGTTAGAAGGATCTGTCTTAGGTTTCGAACCCGAGAATCGAGGAAACGAGTAAACGGTAAAGGTGGGGTTACTCTGTAACGACCCGGCTTCCGGACTGATGGCTGACCCCACAGACCAACAGAATCTTTTTCAGTGTGCTTTGTCCTTACTCGCACACTCCCTCAGGAACTTCCCAGGGGGTCACCCATCCCACAATTGCCCCAAGTTAAGCACGCTTAACATTGGAGTTCTTATGGGCAGGCTTCCGAAAAAGAAGATGCATCTTGTGGTATGAGTAGCACCAATCAAATCCTTTAGCTCTCCTCGGATATGCGGTCCCATTCCTGCATACCCTCGGAATCCCTCTCATTCCGGCATGTCTCGGTTCATCCATGTGCCCCTTCGCTTAGAAGCCCTTATAGGAGCCGCTCATTGTCCGTGCTTCTGTGCACCGGCGATCACTCCGTACTTCTGCCCCGGGCGTCACATACTCTATTTTAAAATCTTATCTTTGAGTTATTCAGCTCTGATACTTATGAAAAATTGATATTATCCATGAAAATGTTTTGTTGTGCGGACTACGTGTTTAATGCCTCAATCAGTATAACGATCGTGGTTCTTAGTTGGTCTAACACACTAGCTAAGGATTGTGTACACTTAGCCCAGAAGTGCGGTGGGTTGATCACCATCGGCTTCTGTTGGATGATAGAGGGCTGTCTGGGTTAAGCGTCCCGAGACTTTACATTTTTAGCTTGCCTGTCTGGGTTAAGCGTCCCGAGGTATTGGTGATGAGGTAACGTTTGTAGTTCCGTGACAAGTGCGCACGCCTAAAATAAGTTTTAAGTATAATTAGGAGTTAAACTAATTTTCAAACCCTCCTAATTTTACTTGCAGCGTGGATATTATCTTTAAACTGTTTGATAACTGTTTTCTTTTGGCATGAGACCACTGAGTGCATTAGTACTCAGCCCTGCAATTCCTTTCCAAATGTTTTGCAGGTTGAAAGCCGGCGGCATAGTTGGAGCTGACGAGAATCGTGAAAGTTGTTTCGAGCCATTTCATAAAACATAGCCTATCCTTCTTTATAAACTCTTAAGTTATGAACTTCCTAATAAATGAAATTGAGGTTATAGTTTTAATTACGTTAAGTTTAATTTCGTTATATTCTCTAATTCGTTATTCGTTTAAAAACCTAACTTTTCTAAATAAACTTTAAGAATTCATTTTCTTTATAAAAACGTGACATTGAACATACGAATTTATATAACGAAAACCTTAACGATTTTAAAATAAGAACTATAACGTTTTATAAATGGAAATTCACTTACTTCTTTCGCTTCCGCTATTTAAATGAAATTCTGATGTATGTTAGATAATTCGATTAAATTGGGACCAACTGTAGTGCGGTCTGGTCCGCCACGGTTGTTACGCTTTCGTAAATATTTTGGATCCAACTGTAGTGCGGTCTGGTCCGCCACGGTTGTTATGATTTCTTAAATACTATGGATCCTACTGTAGTGCGGTCTGGTCCGCCTCGGTAGTTACATTTTATTTAATATTATGGATCCGATGATGGCGCGGTCTGGTCCGACCTCATCGTTACGGTTTATGTACTTGGTTAGCTGATGAGAAAAGTTTTCGGTATTCACTACGACTTGATCCTGGTATAAGGGAGAGGCTGCCCGAATTTTCGGGCTAAACTATATAAATTTTAATTAAAACTAATTAAAAATTAATTAAATTGTGATTTCTTCCTTTTTATTTTACCCTTCGTCGCATCCCGGTTTAATTGGTTATTTTTAAATCGATTATTTTAGAGTTAGGAAAATCGGGGTGTGACATATACGATCTAGGTTGGCGATTTTGAAGTCATTGGAAGAGTAGTCTTCTTTCGCCTTATCCACGTAGTCTTGTCTGACATAAGCTTCTCGGCCTTCTGCAGCTGGAACGTTCACTGAGATGGCCTTCTTGATCTCGATTGGCCCATCTTCTATGACTTCCCACATTCTATCGTGGATGGAGCATAGAAAGCTTTCGACACGGAAACTCCATGTTTCGTATCCATCAATCGAGAACTGAGGAAAGATTGAATGCACTATAGGTAGACATGATGAACTGTTAGTAGCAATGCAGTATGCGTGAGTGAGGGTTTTGATGCATTTAGAAAAACCGGATCGGTTCAGTGAGACAACGTGAAGCGAGAGGGGACTCGCTTCAGGTATGCAAAGCAGTGGCTCGAAAGAACCTTGCTCTGATACCACTTGTTGGTCCCGGTTTGATAGGGGATACACACGTAGAAGGGGGGGGGGGGGGGGGGAATACGTGTGTAGAAGTTTTTCAACTTCTTTTCCCCTTATCTCAGAGTAGCAAGTATAGCGCTCGCTTCAAGTACTTAAGACCTAGCTTCAAGCTAGATCTACAGTGGAAGCTTACTTCTCAACCTAAGTAAATGCTTGATCAAGAGTGAGGCTTACTTGTAGTGCGGAATTTAGTGAGCTATTCTTTCCTAAGTATTTAAAACTTCGTTTTAAGTTTGTTTACGATGCTCTTGCAATATGAATAATCAAAGCAGTAAATAATAGAAAGTAGGGTTAGGAGATACGACACCGAGGTTTATAGTGGTTCGGTGATAAAACACCTACGTCCACTTTGTTGCTTGCAGCAACGGATTCTCTTCACTCAAGAATCTTCAGGATTACAGGTTCCTCAAAAACCAAGACTGGACCGAGCTTCACTCGCTTGGATCCGACACAACAACTGGGAGATTTCGGGTTCTCCACACAAACCTAGCAGAGATCGAGCTCCACACAATTGATGACTGCGCTTGCTTGGATCTATACTCTATGATCGAGACTTCTACTATCGATGAAAGTAGAGCCTTGGATCTAGACACAACAACCTTTCGACGAACACAAAACCTAACTAGACAGAACTAGGGTTAGGGTTTTGGTTTTGACAACACACTAGATGAAGAACTCTTTACAGTAAATGCAAAGATGGGTAGAGTTCTTCTCTAAGCTCGGATTTATGAAGTAGGCTTAGATCTATGGAGTGTGAAGGTTGCGAAGAAGAGTTTCGATGTTGAAAAAACTCGAAGAACACTTAAACAAGGACTCGGAGATTTGCTCGAAGGCTGAGGAGTTCTTGTTTGCAGTAGGCGCTAAATGCTCAAGTAGTGTTCTGCTCTTCTCCGTCTTCGACCTTCACTATTTATAGGCGGAGAAATGGGCAAGAGCCGTTTGATGGTCGGTGGCTTTGTCCCTCCTCCTCTCGACAGTACTCGCTTGGCCAGCAGCTTTTCAGACGCGCCAATTTGTCTCTTTGCCGAAAATGGCTAAGAGCCAATTTTAACAGCAACTGGAGCACCCAGTACTGTTGCGGCGTCCTTGTCGGCCTGGCGGTCAACTCCGTTGCTCCATTCTTCAACCGACACGTGGAGATACGCAATTAATGTGTCGATCTTCACTTGACTGAAGTTTGAACTTGAAGTGTAAATCGGAGCAGGAATTGAGTTGTCGCTATCTGTTAGGTAGGGGCTCGCTTTGCTTCAGATTTGGAGTGTCCGCTTCAAGTTGAGTCGCTATAAGTCATACTGTAGCGTTTGCTTGGAAATAGATTTTCTAAGCATCCGCTTTAGTAATCGTTGACCGCTTTGACTTTCACTGTAGCACTCGCTTTGCTTCGCTTCAGCAGACTCGCTTTGATTCTACTGTAGCATTCGCTTCGCTTCGCTATTCTTCGGCACGCTTCGCTTCGGCTCGGTAGACTCGCTTCACTTGGAAAACACACTCAAGCGAGTGGCCTTCACTTGACCTTCTAGCAGTCTAAATAGCATAAAAACAAGCCTTCCTAACATTATAGGCTTAGAAAAATTCTAACCTATCTACATCAAAATAGGGTCGCTTGGGAATAGGATACATAGGGGTTTTGGGATCGAATCAAAACATATACATTTTAATTTCAAAGCATCCCGTTAGGTTCCCCTTTAACAAGTGATCCTTAACAATTCCCAACAATTTCCCCCTTTTTGATGATGCCAAAACCCACTATTTTTTACCAAACTAAGAACTTCAAGCGACTGCTTCCTTTGCAGCTTCCTTCATTTTTTTTTAAGTTCATTATGGTTTTTGTGAGTTTGTAGCAAAAAGGATAAACACACACAAAGCTTGTAAAGAGAGACAAGCTTAACAGAAAATAAAAATAGATTGATAATCAAGCACGACAACAGATCAACAGTTTAAGATTTCTCAGCAGGTTTAGAGAAATAAGCAGATAAGACTTTGATCTCCATCGTCTTGATGTTCTCCGTGCTTGCCCGGTTGGGAGTTGTCTATCTCTAATACCTCATCCACTTCTGCTTCGATCAATCTTCAGTTCGGCACATCGGATCTCGGCATTAGGGGCAAAGGGAATTGCTTCTTCTCAGGCACAATGATAATCTTCTTCTTGGGCTCCGCGCGCTCTGCCTGTATGAAGATTTTCCTGCGCAATTCCTCATTGTACAAGCACATAAAATTATTCAAAGCGTCCAGCTTTGAACATTCATCCTGGAAAGGTACTACTTGCCAAAAGTAGTAGGCCTTGATGAATTTCTCCTTGCACTGCATCCATTCAGCCATCAGATCATCTGAAATGAACTTTTCGATCTCGCAAGAGTTTGGATGAGTTGCTCTCCTCGCTTCAATCTCCTCGGCCGTCCTCTCCGTCATTTCCTTCATCTTTTTGTTGCAGCTCTCGCTCATTTCAGAGTTAAATTGAGGAAGCCTTTTGTTGACGGTCTTGCGAATTATATCGTATTCATCCTGCGAGTAGCGGCCGGAGTCGATCATTTCTTTGATCGTGACGCGGCACGCATCGATGTCTGCCTGAGTTGCGCACGCGTCTGACTCTTCCGGGGTGAAGGGTATGTATGCGCTTCGAACGAGGGGTAATGGTAAGTCGATCAGCTTCTGGAGTGGTTCTTGGGCTGGAGATAAACCATTAAAAGATTTATTCCCAAGACTTTACCAGCTAAGTGCTAACAGAGATGGAATCGTACGTGATATGGGGAGATGAGTCAATAACCACTGGAGTTGGGAGGTGCAGTGGAGAAGGGCGTTGCTGGACCGTGAATTGGAAGGGGTAGAAGAGCTTTACAATCAACTACACAATTTCTCTGTGAACGATGACGCAACAGACGTGTGGGTGTGGGGCAGCAACAACTCGAACGGAATTTTCTCAGCCAGAGTTGCTTACACCGAACCCTCGCGGAGGATCATCAATTCGACCCACACGGAGCAGCTTTGGAACGGGTTCAATCACCTTTGAAAATCCTTTGCGCCTCTAAAGGCTCAGCTCATGACTTGGAGGTTGGTCCATAATCGTCTTCCGACGAGAGATGACTTAAGCAAACGCTTTGAGCTCGCGCCGGAGGGGAAGGTCTGCTGCTGCTGCAATTTGAATTTGGAAACAGCAGTGCATTTCTTCCTCCACTGCACAACAGCGTATTGGATATGGT
This sequence comes from Thymus mandschuricus, assembly GCA_029379335.1. Lineage (NCBI taxonomy): Eukaryota > Viridiplantae > Streptophyta > Magnoliopsida > Lamiales > Lamiaceae > Thymus > Thymus mandschuricus. The sequence goes on along the minus strand of CM057073.1, from coordinate 16,314,174 downwards.
GTAGGATGTCCGAATGGTTTAGCGCTCATTAGGCAACCGCTAACGGGATAAAGTCGCATTTTGTTCAATTCTTCGGCTTGCTTGGTGGAGGTAAATTCAGGAAAAGACTAGGCGGCCTTTGGATATGTGTGGTTTGGGTGCTTTGGAGATGGCGCAATGCGGTGATTTTCGACCACAAGGAATGGGATTTCAGAAGAATCGAGGAAGAGATTAAGTGCCGATTCTGGAACTGGTGCGCGGCTAGGAGAGATTTGGAAACCAATTTGAGTTTGAAGTCTGGAACAAAAATCTCTTACCTCATTTTTGGAACTCTTTGTAATTCCTTTGTAATCTCTTTACATTGGTACTTCTTGTACATATGAGAGTTTTTTTAATAAAATCTTCTCTTTTTCCCGATAAAAAAAAATAAATAAATAAATAGGGGGCCGTGGGGAGAAATATGGGGTTGTGTATAGAATTACCCCTCAATATAATCAACAATAATTATTAGGCCCAACTTAATAATATAAACCCAATTATATCAAGTCCATAAAATATCTTTTACTCCCTCCGTCCCGCGGCATTAGTCCCATTTGCTTTCGGCACATGAACCAAGGGAGTGGAGAATGAGTGGAGAATATGTGGTTGTAATTAATTCTAAGGAGAGAGAGTGAATTGGCCAAGTATATTTTACCATTTAAGGAAATGAGACTAATAAATGGGACAGACAAAAAAGGAAATTGGGACTAATGCCACGGGACAGAGGGAGTACACCATGTGCAAATCATCATCATTAGCAATTATGAGGTAATTAGTCAATCAATCAAATTGACTCGTGATAGAAAAGTGAGGTAAATCCGTGCTCTGAAGACAGCTTTCTCGTGGCTGCCGTCTCGGAGGAGGTTGACAATGTCAGAGGGCGCGACGGAGCATCGTGCCCGGCGCTGGTTCTTCAGCACAGCCAGTCGAAAAACGGCGAGCGCCGCCGTGCCTTTGAACTTAGAAGTTTGAAGCTCCTTCCCAGCCAAGCGTCCAGTTTCTTCCCCATGCTACTTCGATCTATTCTCTCTCTCTTTCTCTAGAATAAAAACACAACGAACGAAAGAGTACAAAGAGGAGGTGCTCGATTGCACCTTTTGTTGATGGCGGAGGGAGAAAACCCTTCATTTCTCTTCGAAAATAATCGAGATCTGCGATTTCGGGGAAAATTCTAGGGTTAAGATACCAGAGAACGGCAGCGGATCCAACGAGACTGGCGGCGCTCCCTTCATCGGCTCTCCCCCTGACTAGCCACCACCTCCTCGTCTTCGTTGTCTGCGACGAAACCCTAGGAGTAGAAAGAAGGGAAGAGAAGAGAAGAGAGAGAGAAGAGTGAGGGGGAGACCGGCGGCGCTCCCTCCGTTGGCTCTCCCCCTGACCGGCCACCACCTCCTCGTCTTCGGTGTCTGCGACTAAACCCTGGGAGTAGAAAGAAGAGAAAAGAAGAGAAGGAAAGAGAAGAGTGAGGGGCGGATGGGGGAGAGAGGGAGAAAGTGAAATAGAGAGAGAGGTGAGGGAGATATAAGTGAGGGCCTTTTAGTCTCATTTCCTTAAAATTGGGTAAAATTTGTGTTTTATTAAGTTTTGGGTTAATGCACTGTAAATACACGAACTTTGCCCCAAATTCCATTTTTTCCACGAGCTTTCAAAAATCTGCCATAATACATGACTTTTGCTCCGTGTTCAATTTTTCCACAAATCAGAGCTCCGGCAAGTCTGATGCTGACATGGATATGACGTGTCAATTTTTAATATTAATGTCTGATGAGGTGTAAAATATAGGATGATGTGTACATGAAACGACGTCGTTTTGTTCCCAAAACAAATGTTCTCTTCTCCTCCACGCCTCCTCCTCCTCCTCGCCCTCTATGACTCCTTCACCGTCGGCAACGACACTGAGGACCCGGCTTGAGGTTCAAGAAGTGCGGCGCAGCAAACTCGGATTCGTCAAGAATCTTATTTTTTGGGTAGTACGAAGGGGGAATTGGCCCAAAAATTGGATGGGGTTAAGACGCTGGGCTCTTCCTCATCAATCTTCTGCAGCGCTGATAGTTCCTCAAATGTGCCCGACACCGCCGCCCGGGGCGTGAACTTGCCATTCCGGTAAGAATCATCCGCGGCCATCAAAATCTCCGAACTCGCTACCGATCTCTCGTTCCTTCAACATCAGCAACATGTTTTTTTCATACTATCACCGATCGCCAATCCACGAAATACCCCCTCGCCGTTCAAAAATCACCAAACAAAAATAAAAAGAAAAAAGAAATCGAAAATTATAGCATGAAGAAGAAGGCTTACTTCTGCGCGCAGGATTGCGCTGTTCGTGAGAAGAGGGATTGGAATTTGAGGGCCATGGCTTCTGTTCTTCCGCGAATGTTGCGTTAAACCGTCGAATAATTTCGGATTTTGAATTTTGAAGGGCGAGTGCAGAAATGCGTGCGTTGGTGCGAATCGAGGATTCAGAGCGGTGCTTTGATGTAATTGATGACTAATCTTCATCGGTAGCGGCTTTGGCAGTAGTTCCTGAGCGGCGGCAGCACAGACGCGGAATTCCGGCGACGGAGGGATGACGTGCTCGCTGCTCGCCAACATTGGCGGCGCGGCTGGGTTCCCAATTTGAGAAGCTTCATGGAAGAAACCCTAAGCTTGAATTTGAGTCCAAAACGACGTCGTTTTGACTCCGGAACGGCGCCGTTTTGACTCTGGAACGACGTCGTTTTGTTTGTCGGAAAATTTTAAACACGTCACACTTCCGGTGACCACGTAGGCTCCAGCTTAGCATCAATTTGGGGAAAAAATCGATTTGTGGAAAAATTGAACATGGAGCAAAAGTCATGTATTATGGCAGATTTTTGAAAGCTCGTGGAAAAAATGGAATTTGGGGCAAAGTTTGTGTATTTACAGTGCATTAACCCTTAAGTTTTTCATAAAATTTGTGTTTTTGTTAAGTTTATGGGTTATTTCACCACAATATCTCATAATATATATACTGCTTAGGGGTGGTCCAATGATTGATAGATTAGTCTGTGACCCGATAGGTTACGGTTCAAGCCCCCGTAACAACCATTCGTATCGTATCTCCTGCACCCATACAATATACTACCTCCGTCTCAATCTATTAGTCTCATTTGCCATTTTTGTTTGTCCCACTTATTAGTCTCATTTCCTAAAGTGGTAAAAAATACTTGGTCACTATTCACTCTCTCTCCTCAAAATTAATTACAATCACATATTCTCCACTCACTCTCCACTCACTTGGTTCATATGCCGAAAGCAAATGGGACTAATAGATTGGGACGGAGAGAGTATATAGCTTAATATCGAGTATCAAAATGGAGGGAAAATTGAATTTATACTGTATAAGTTTGGTGCTGATTATAGTTATAATATCATTTTTTTTAAAGGAGGTTTTTTGAAGTTGAGTCATTTTTATTTATTTATTTTTTTTTTGACAATTCCTCTTGATGATTAAAGTTACAGTATCATTTTTAAAAAAAATTAATAATAATTAGTCTCTCCTTTTTTTGAAGTTGAGTCAAATTTTTTTGACAATTCTAGCATTGTTTTCCACGGTCCTTGACAATGAGTTTTAAAACGGATTTTTGAAGAAAGATCATTATCAAGGCATGGAAAAGCGTGCCAAAAATTGTTAAAAAGTTTTGAAAAAACGTACACCCTCCGTCCCACTTTACTTGGTTTCCTTTCATATTCGGGACGTCTCACTTTACTTCAATTGGTCTATTTCCTAAAATGGAAAGTATTAACCCGAACTTTTCAATATGGATTCATTACTTCACTTTTAACACTTCACATAAAATCTCGTGCCGAAATAAAATAAACCAACTAAAGTAAGACGGAGGGAGTATTAGTTTTTAACCTTTGACAACGAAGTACAGTCTAATGGTCAGACGCTCCACCTCCAAACCATGGGTCGGAGGTTCAAGTCATATCGTGTTCATGCCTATATGAAGTAACAAACTAAGCGATCAACACATGAATGCGCAGCCATGGACAAAGAGTATGCCAGCGGTTTTGCATTTGCACTACTCATCATATAACCTTTAGTTTCGAATGCCTTCTTCTCAAGCCAAACGATCCACGAGCCACACCGATCGAACGACACTCCTCTCGCTGAAATCCCACATCACCACAGACCCTTCCGATACACTTGCCGGGAACTGGACTGGTTCGAACTCCGTCTGCCAGCTGGATTGTCGTGAGTTGCTGCTTCTGCCACCGAAGAGTATAGCCGCGTTGAACCTCTCTTACATGTCTCTCTCAGGCGCCGTTCCGCCTCAACTCGGAAACCTCTCCTTCCTCGCCTCCTTCGACCTCACGAGCAACCTTTTCAGCGGAGCTTTGCCTCCGGAGCTGTCTCTCCTCCACCGGCTGAAGTTCGTGTGGCTAACAAGGTTAGGGCTCTCGGAGAACTACTTCACAGGTACTACAAACGTACTAACTCTTTAGAATGCTCCCCTACCCACTGCCGTTATGACGTGGCATACACAGTCACCTTTTTTCCGGTACGATTTAGACGTTTTAAGTTGGATTTCATTTTTAAAGGCTATATACAATATTTCGTAATACACACACTACTACACCAACCATGAGAAAGTTGGGCGTTGCAGCGGGTAGGGGAACATTTCTCGTAAGCTCATCCACATTTGATCAAATAATTCTTAATTACTACATTTAAAGAAAATCTTATTACTGGAATGATTTTTAAGAGCGAAGTCGAGCTGCAGGAACGGTGATATGCCGAGAGGCAGAAGTAGGGCCGAGTTTAAGCTTTTAGGGTACAAGGCAGAAGAAGGGTGACAGAGATGAAGCTGGGATTCTTCGAATACGGAGGTGCATTTCGCGTGCGATGGAGGAGTCAAAGGTGGCAGAGTTGCTGGTGCGTGATATTAGGCTGGTGACCTGCGATGCTAATTTTGGCACAAGTAGGAAACAGATTGCAGAGTTAGGAGGTGTAGAGTACAATTATTTTCTAAAATTTTCAACAACTATTTCTCCTCATTGTGTTTTGCAGTTGTAAATTACAGAAAAATGAAGCCACTAAACATTAAAAGACATAACTGTACAGAGAGTATACATGTTTACATAGGAAGGAACTTTGTGTTGGTTGAGACTACAAGACTAGTACTTGAACTAGTTAGTTTAGCCAATACTAGAATACTGGGGTATGATATTATCATATATCCTCCGATGATCTTAATCTTGACGTCGCACGGCCTTCCCTCCTTCCCTCCTTCCTTCCTTCCACCACCTACGTACCTCTAACCATCAATTACCCATCAGGGGACTCATTGGTGTGTAAGGATTCCACGCTCGGTCGTGCAAAGGTGTCCTCATACCATCATGGTAAGGTGTTGCTGCATATATAAGAATTAATAAGTATGCATAACAGTAGTAATAATAATAATTACAATAATAACACCACCACCAATAACAACCACCACATACCACCCCCAGAGTCTCTCAAAGGAGTCATGCAACGATGCAGGGGAGTGCGAGGAGGTTGCATTTGGGTCTCACTTCCCATACGATTTGTCCAAGTTTCCCTGAACCGACTGACTTTGACATCATCTGAAATATGACTACGAAGAACTGCAAAAAAGCCAAAGTCACCATCAATCAAACAATATGCTTTGGGTTGAGGGGGGAGGGGGGTTGCCGGAAAGGAAATCTTACCTTCAACAGGTTTCACCTGCGTATCTAATTCAACGAGAACTCTGGAACCTTTGGCACCTTTGACACGTCCCCTGCAACCTTTATAATCGCCCAAACAAATCTTCACAGTAACTCCAGTCAAGGCATCATCATGTCCTCTTCCACCTCCTTTTCCTCCAACTATTCAACCAAAATTACAAAATTCATGAGAAGTGTCGATCAAAATTTATCAAAGAAAACCTTTGGACCACCACATCAAGTATAGCAGGAAGACAGACAAAGATAATCTGATAATCTTATATTTTTTAAGAGATTACTTACAGTTTCTGTGACCGCTGTAGCCACCTCTAGGTGATCTTATGGGGGAGAGAGGAACACGTGGTACCGTTCTCATATTAGCAAATCTTGATGTCAAACAGTTTCCCTGCTTAAAAGCCATAGTCAGTGCATGTAACCAAGCAACAGAATGCAAATGTAAACTTGAGAAGGTTGTTCAGATACATACATCCAATTTGCTGTTTGCCCTTGGTCCACCGACCACCATACAAGACTCCGACTTAACGCAAATAAAACCAGCATTTTCGAGCTGATGACGATCATATATGAACAGGACTCCGTTGTAGATATACTTTATCGGACCCTGTTTTCCCTGGAATATGGCAAATTAGCTCGGAGGTAAGCAATCAGATAAGCAAAAACCAGACGACAATCATTTCAAACATCTTCATGTAATAATAATAAGAGTTAAGACCCACCTTACACGGACCGTCAAGAATTCTAACAACATCTTTCACAGACAACACATTATTCGCCTGATCTGTAGCAGACTTCTTTTTCTCGATCTTGTATCTTATATCTCTTAACCTCACAATAGCAACATCAGGCCTCCCCGGAACACCCTTCAGAACCTAAATCGAAGCCAATACAAGTTAAAAGCAATGAACCAATAGTTTCACAAACTTCTTGTTTTAAGACATTCACCTGAAAAGCCTCATTATCCACACTTGTAATCACGCCAAAGCTATTATCACTGTGCAGGAGAAGTTTCAATGAGAAAAAAACCTGGAAAGGAGAATATGGGGGAAAAAATTGCAACATGGATATTAAACTCACTTGAGTAGCACAAGATCATGACGCTCGTAATCACCAATCCTAGTTAGACCAGACGTTACTTCAGAGCTTTCCACAACATTGTCCGCAAAGGCACGTATCTAAAATAGGAATAATATCAAGACGTGCTTGGGAAATAATAATAAAGAGCTTATACTCACAAAATTTAGAGTCTTTCTTACAAGTTCCTTCGTTCTATCTGAGACTAAGTGCACCACATGGCCTTCAACTAAAACTACCGTACCAGTTGCACCCTCTGTGGCACCAGACACCACCTTTACATGATCTCCAGGTTCAAAGTACTTGCAAAGTTCCTTGTCTCCGATAGCAAGAGTTTTCTGAAATCAACAAGTGGATCTAGTAAATTATTTTTTACAGATTGCCACGACCTCTGTCGTAGTATGTTAATTGAGATAGAAATTGTAAACAATAACAATCTTAATTTTACTTACAGGAAGTCCCTTTTCATTTGTTTTAATATGCACGACACATTCCTCAACTTTCTCCACCCATCCTTTCAAGTTCCTAAGGACTCCCTTCACAACTATAATTCTATCGCCCTTCATAAAAAGGCCTCTTTTCCTGTTGGCAAAGAGAGTGGATAAACCTGACATGTCACCATCCCCAGATTCACCAACCTGCCTAAACTTTTCGATCTCATCAAAGGTTGGATGCACATTTTGAGTGCTGAGCGATTTTAGTGAAACATTCTTATGCAAGAAACCATCCTTGAACATCATCCCTCCAATTCTTTCATAATAATCTCCAGTAGCTGGATCTCTCTTACGCTCCACTCGTAGATTCAGCTCTCTGGATTTAACAACATTACAAAAAAAAAAAAAAAAAAAAAAGACTTTACAAAAGAGAGAAAAGAATTGAACAGGAAATAATTGGAAGAAGATATCTTTGAAAACATACCTAGCTTCACCAATACTGAAAAGTCGTGCAGGGGGAGCCAATGCATTTTTGTTGGGGACTTCCTTTCCGTCCTATAATCAGATCAACAATCTTATGACGAATAAGTTTATTTGTACTCATTCCAGTACTTGTCAGATAATAATTACTGAGAAATTAATACTAATATCATTCACATATACAGTACAAGGATGAAGAAGGAGACAACTCTCTCAGATATTAATTTGACAAAAAAAGATTCGAGCGAGTTTACAAAATTACATAAGTGACTGAAATAATGAAAAACCTTAGTCTTTTAGCACAGTCAGACGATAATAAAAAAAAAAAAAGCAAACAAGAAAACATACCAATTTCTTAGCCAAGGCCTGCAAATCGATCCTGGGAATTAGTTTCACAGTTGCCTTTTGCCGCACATTATCCAGATGTACAACCTTGCAGTTAATGAAAAGAAAATCTCACATATATGCTACGATACAAAAGAAAAAACGAAGAATACAAAAAAATAAATATGGAATAACCAAATATACCTTTGCAAGATCCCCTTTATAAGTGCCAATCTTCAATCTGACCCAGGTTTCCCTAGAAATATCAACTTTTCTGCTTTCAACTGACAGAACATCTGTCATCTCCTTGATTGGAACTAATATTATTTTGCTTTTTAATACATAATGCATGCCCTTTATAGCCTGCAGTCAACCAAGAGATAATATTAACCTTTATAGCCCAAAGAAACAGCAACTTAAATTATGTGCAGTCACAAACTCGAGGAAATGCAGAACAACAAAAGAAAGAGAAAAAATTCAGTTTGCATACCTCCTTTACGTGTGCCTCTTTGTCGGCCTCTATGTATATAAAATTTTTCAGATGATCAAGTGCTAAGGCAGATCTGATTTGCAATTGAGATCCTCTGTCGATGCACTTCTGCATAAGGCAAACAGCCAACTCCTTCTCATGGCCAATCTGTACAGCAGAACAGGTAAATCACCTTAGATAATAAAGATCAGAGATTCGCCTTTTAAAAATAAAACTTGTTTTCACTTAATTCAGATAATAGAGCTTTTTTATTATACCGCGCACTTGACCATCCATAATTTAGGATCCCTAATAGATGGTAGAAGAGCTTGTTGTTCGACATCTGTTGCCTCCTTCTCACATTCAACATTATGGCTTCCAGCAAATCTTTCATGAACTCTTCTTTCGAACTCTTCAACGTCCTCTTGCTCATCATCCTCATATGGTAGAAGCGGATGATGATGGATTCGTCTATCAGCCTCATCGGGTATATCAGCTCCCCGATCAATGAAGTCTGCATATCAAGCAAGCCAGCAAACACAAACGTTAAACATAGAAAGCTAGTAATGTAATGGATTCAGCAAATAAGCATATATACAGATCCTAAGAGACTAATTTTAACAGAAGACATCTTTATGGCACGAATTGCTGGGAGACGACGACTGCTCAGAAGCATGACATGGGGAAAGTTGAGATATGATCATGTGACCAAAATTTCCATTCAAATTATTCTCTGCTAATCCTAATCTACTTTCAGATGCATTGTAAACATCAGGTTCTAACTACAGAATTCTGATATAATTCGTCTCCTACTCTCCCCTGGTATACAAAACAAGTACCCTTTTCATTACTTATTGCAGTGCATTCTGAGATATTTAGTCAAGAAATTGAAAGGCACGAAGGGTAAAAGTTTCAGATAGTGCATTCCAAACAATCAATTTTCATGTTTCTTGCATAATTCATGTTACCAATAGTATGAAAAATCTTCTCCAAAAGCAACACAGTCAATACGATTCCGATTCCATAGGCAATGATCTTGAGATTAAGAAAGAATCATACTAACCGTCTTCCCCTTCATCTTCATCCTCTTCTTCCTCGTCGCTATCGACAGCCGCCTCAATATCGAGAAACCCTAACGCGTCCTGCCTGCTACGCTTTTCTCTTCCGCCGCCATGAATCACGTCGTCGTCTTCCTCCGCCGCATAAGCGCATGACCTACTCCTCTTCCGCTGGACAACATCAACGACGTCGTAGTCCTCGTCGACTCTCCGGCGCGGCATCGCAACTCCCGAGTGATGGATTGAAAGCTGAGGAAGGATTCGATTGATTGATTGAATGCAGAGAAAAGTTCAAATGACTCTCTTCAAAACAACTCGTATCCTCGCATATATATGGGGGTGGAGGAGGGGCGGAATTGGAAATTTCCTTTTCTTTCGCGGATTCCAACTCCTTAAATCCCAACTCTTTTTCTTCTCCTTTTATAAATAATTAAAATTTCCTTTTATCTCATAAAATTGACAATTAATGACAGAACTGCATCTGCTGATATTTTGCAATTAGGATCCATCATTGTATTTTTGTGTTGCAATTCCGATTCACCGATGAATAATCATGACATATCAGTATTTTAAAAATCAACAATAATTTATAATTTTCTTAAACAAGAAAAAAAAATTGAATTCATAAGTACTTTCAACATATAACAATCATCCGACTTTATAGAAAATGCAACATAAAATAGAGATCTAAATTGATTCTAACTGAATAGGTAATTGATGAGTAGGTTGTGTAAGTGAAAATTTATAAGTTTCAATTAAAAATTTCTCAACTAACAAAAAGAGTTGATGCAAATACAACAAAAGTTCTTAGCAGTAGCTAGCACTTTTAATGAGACATACTCCCTCCGTTCTCAATTTACTGTCCTTTCCGTTTTATGATGTAAACCCTACAATCACTTTTACACTTTAACACTTTATTCATCTACTACTAATTTTTAACACTTAACATTTTAATACTATTAAAAATACCAAATGGACTCATAATTATTCCACTTTAACACTTTAACACATTAACTTATTACTATATCATCAAAATATAAAAAAAATAAATAAATAAATAAAAAATGAGGGTCACTACATGGAGAACGGGGGAGTATGTGAATATAAAGATAGTGGCACAATTTCCTTTTTCTTGTACATGAAATCAATTTCTATCTTCAAAAGGTTTTCATCGTGCAACTTCAATCCATAAATTGCATAAAATATTAAATATATAGTATGTTTGAAGCATAATACATACAACCTTCTATCGATGTCATGGATTTAAGCATTAATTCACCAATCACCATCCTCTTCTTCTGTTCTTCATAACTGTCCATGTTACGTAACAGTGGTCAGTGGACTCCCAAAGTCCCTATTGCCATTTTCAACAACATCAAAGACCACAAATAACTTATGCTTCTATATAGCTATAATTAATTGTTTAGCCACGTCATAATTTTCTATCATTCATCTATTGTAATGTATTACAAATTAGTACTATCTCTCTGTCTTGTTCAAGTTGTCACACTTTATAAAATCTATTATGAGATATAAAATAATCATAGAAGAAAGATATGAAGATTATACCTTCTAAAATATAGACGACTTAAGACTTATTGCAACAAAAGAAAAATTAAAGTCCCCTCATCGAGAACAAATGATCCAGTCCATAAACAATTTCTTTTCCCCTAGGTATCTCCAAACCCATTGCCTAATATTGCTTTGTTCAATATACTTATATAAGAAGGTGTTTGGCTAAGCCTAGAGGGTGTTTGGCTAAGCTTATAAGCTACTTTAAGTTGCTTATAAGTTGTTGATAGCTTATAAACACTCTAAAAGTGCTTGGCAAAATAAGCTCTCAAAGAGCTTAAAAACTCTCAAAATAAGCTCTAAGTGCTTATAAGCACTCCAAAAAATAAGCTCCTCCACCCTGACTTATTTTTTTTCCCGACTTATTTTTTTAAAACTTGACTTTTTCATTGTATAACTTCATATATTTTTCATATTTCAATTATACACACTTCCATTTGATTGTCGAAAAAAATTATAATAGTCAATCAATTAAATTATACAACGCTATATTTCAAATACAAGGCCCGTTGTTATTTTACTTTTCCATCAACATACTATTATTATTTTTTTCTCTTTCTACCCCTCTATATATTCTGTACAGAAGAAATTTTGACTTACAAATAATTTGATCCCAAGAGAAATTGAACAAAAAACACGGAATTGGTCTATTTTTTGCACGTACCCAGTTGAAGTATTTTAATTTTGATGGGCAAAAAATGTTTTCTCAACACGGGGGAAAAAAAAAACTTTAGAATCCTTTTTTGCAATCCATTTTTTATCCTTTCATTTGTGTTTGAAAATTTCTAAGTTATTGAATTAAAGGTAGCAATATTGTCTCGTTTAATGCATTTTATTTTTTTCCAAATATAAGGTTGTATGCACTATTGTTCTATAGCGTCGTATAATTTTAATTGATTGCGCGACATTATAATTATAGGAGCGGGTGAAGTGGGCGACATTGGAGATATCATTGAGGCAATCGGGAAAGAGCGTGGAGGTGACGAAGGCGACGCTAAGGGGAAAATGGGAGACGGCGGACACAAGACATCGATATCGGGTTTGGCGGTAGTGGTGACGAATTAAGTTTACGGCGTCATATTACAAGGGTGAGCGTGAGGGTGAGGGAGAGGGAGAGGGAGTATGGACGTGGTGCAGAGAGAGGGATTTTATGCCATATCAACTTTTATTTTGCCACGTCAAATTCCATTTAAATTATAATTTTGACATGTCACTATCAGCATTGCCATTTCAGAATTGATTTGCGATTTTTTTTAAAAAAAAAAATTGTGTTAAAATCAATGTCTTAAGAACCGAACCGGCGAAACATTCGATTCATGGTTTTTTTCAGTTGAACCGTTGTTCAAAATTGAAAATAATCGGGAAAAACCACGAACTGGTATATGAACGGTTCATGGTTCAATCGGCAGTTCGGTTCGATTTTTAAAACACTGGTTATAATTGAACAATCATAAAAGTTGATGTATTTTTCTGAAAATCTTGAAAGTTTATTTTACAAATGAAAATTAAGTCAAATTTCATATATTTTCATGCATTTTAACCCTGATCTTATTTGATTCTCAACTTTTTTTTTTGGGCAAAAATCTTTCTACCTATTATGCTTAAGAGAAAGACTAATATATACCCTCATATAAGAAAAACACCAATATACCCATATTTTGCCAAATGGGACTAAAATACCCTTGTATTCAGTTTTGGAAGGAGGGGGAAATTCAAATGGGAAATCTGATCTCACATTCTCACCTAGGAGAACGTGAGAGACCCTTAAACTCCCCACTACCACCCCCAACTACCCTCTCATCAGAAAACCATTATTGCCGTCAAACTCCCCACTTCTCTTCTTCTCTCCTCCCGTTTTTTCTCTACAAACCGTTCTCCACCTCTCTCTCACCGTCAACTTCTCCGACCGTTCCCTCTCGTTTCTACAGACCGTTCTCCTGTCGTAATATTCCATGGCAACACGAAGTCGAAGTAGCAAACGGAAGCGGGATGCAGAGGAGACGACGAACCCGCCGGAGGAAATTGAGGTTCTCGGCGCAGAGGAGACGACGAAGGCCTGGAAGAAAAGCGGCTACCCTTTCATTGATGAAGAGGTTAGAAACTAGGGTTCTGATTTCCGAAATTGAATTTTGGTGTGCAAAACCTAGGGTTTACTGTTTTCCAACCTTTGTTCTTGCTTGGGGGTTTTGATTTCTTCCTGGGTTTGAGTATCGACTGTACAACATCACCCCTTTTGTAATGCATGTTAAAAATTCGATAGATTTGCTTGGGGGTTTTGATTTCTTCCTGGATTTGAATGTTGTTCTGTTTTGATAATGAAGAGGAATAATAGTCTTTATTTGGTAAGAATGTTGTTCTGTCTGGCAATCGCCCTAGGGTATAATGAAAATGTTATGTGCATTATAAAAAAAAATGGTCAGAATATGGAAGTTTTTTTTATTAACAAGTCTTCGATTGCACAAATTTGCTTGTAAAAAACTGGAAACTTATGTTCGGTTATTTTGATAAAAAAAATTGTTCTTATTGGTGATGTTCTTCGTGGTTGTAAGAATCTGTATTTGTTTGTAAGAATGTAGGTTTTTCTAAGAAAAGAACTGGTGATATTCTGCTGTAAATATGTTGTTTATAGGGAGAATCTTTTTTTTGGTAAGAATGTAGGTTTTTGTTGGTAAGAACTGGTGATATTATGATCTACATATGTTGTTAGTAAGAATATAGAAGTTTTTCTTAGGAGATACTTTTTTTTTGGTAAGAATGTAGGTTTTTGTTGGTAAGAACTGGTGATATTATGATCTACATATGTTGTTAGTAAGAATATAGAAGTTTTTCTTAGGAGATACTTTTTTTTTAGTAAGAATGTAGGTTTTTGTTGGTAAGAACTGGTGATATTATGATCTACATATGTTGTTAGTAAGATGTAGGTAGTTTTTATAAGAAGAATCTGTTTTTGTCTTTAAGAATGTAGGTTTTTATTGGTAAGAACTGGTCATATTATGATCTACTTATGTTGTTAGTAAGAATGTAGAATTTTTTATTAGAAGGATATGTTTTTGTTTGTAAGAATGTATGTTTTTCTTGGTAAGAACTTGTGATATTATGATGTAAATATGTTGTTGGTATGAATGTTAAAGTTGCTATAGGGAGAATCTTTTTTTTTTTTGGTAAGAATGTAGGTTTTTATTGGTAAGAACTGGAGAAATTATGATCTACATATGTTGTTAGTAAGAATATAGAAGTTTTTCTAAGGAGAATCTGTTTTTGTTTGTAAGAATGTAGGTTTTTCTTGGTAAGAAGTTTTGATATTATGATGTAAATATGTTGTTGGTATGAATGTTAAAGTTGCTATAGGGAGAATCTTTTTTTTTGGTAAGAATGTAGGTTTTTATTGGTAAGAACTGGAGAAATTATGATCTACATATGTTGTTAGTAAAAATATTGAAGTTTTTCTAAGGAGAATCTGTTTTTGTTTGTAAGAATGTAGGTTTTTCTTGGTAAGAACTTTTGATATTATGATGTAAATATGTTGTTAGTAAGAATGTTTATGTTTTTCTAAGGAGAATTTGCTATTGTGTGCTGAATGTTTTTGTAAAACGTTGTAGGTCGAATGGAGGTATGAGAGGTTGGAGCTTTTTCCTCTGTTTAAAAAGGTTATTCCAGCAGGGTACGAATTGTTGGCTGGGGAGGTGAATACATTGCTGACAAAGAAACTGAGTGTGAGAATGGCAAACGTAATTAGAAATTCATGTATGGGACAATTCACTAGGCTGGATGCGTCAACAATACGGTGCGGGAAAATGATGCACTATGTGGTTTGTCACCAGGTATAATAATTTCATATTCTTACATTAATCATACATAATTTAATCCATGCTATTGGTAATACTACTTTAGTAGAAAAAGATTCTTAATTTCTTGATTTCTGACCAGGTTGTTCCAGAGCCTAACTTTGATCCAACGTCTTTGTTTTTCAAAATTGGGAGGAAAGTTTTGAGGTTCTCAAGAGTCGAATACGCTTTGGTCAGTGGACTCAAATTCGGGCCTTCTACCTTCGATCCATACGCAGAGCAAACACTGCCCCTAACTCTACTTATGAACGACTGTTTGGGGCAAATCCAGGGACACGCCTTTGTGATGTCCGTAATGTTTTTTTAGAAAGAACGTTCACGGTTCAGGGGAAAGAGGTGGAGGCAACGCCCGAAGACTGGGTGAAGCTATCGAAGCTGCTACTTTGCTTGGGGTTCGCCCTTGGGGTCGATACGACGAAAAAAAAAAATACCGCTTTGGATGTGGGTGTTGCTTGAAATTGAGGAGGAGTGGGAAAACTTCCCATGGGGGAGTCTATCATACCAGGTGCTGCTAGAGGCTATAAGGGGTATCCCGAAGGAAAAGAAGGGGAAAGCAAAATGAACTCCGGGATCAAGGGGAATACAATGGCTTTTTGTGTGGGTATTGTTATTTTTTTGTTTACATTAATTAATAAAAGGTGTTTTATCTAACTTCTGCTATTATTTTTTTTTTGGTGAACAAGCTTGGATTTTTGAGGCATTTCCAACCTTTGGTAAGGTTGTTGGCCTCAGGGGCAAGGATACGCAGATCCCGCGTTTCGTTCAATACTCCTTCGTCAAGGAAAGACGTTATCCGAAGGGCGACGAAATCAAAGAGGTATGTTTTGTTAGTAAGGCTTTATAATCCGATTGTTTGGGTAGACATTGAATCCTTACAATAGCAATGTGCAAGCAATGTGCATGAGAATGTGTTACTTGTAATAATGTGTTGTTAATGGTAAAAAAATGTGTTTTATCAACTTTGGTAGGAATGTGTTTTAAAAAATGTGACAATTGATTGATGATTTGGTAGGAATGTGTTACTTACAGTTTGGTAGGAATGTGATTTATCAACTTTGGTAGGAATGTGTTACTTACAGTTTGGTAGGAATGTGTTTTAAAAAATGTGACAATTTATTGATGATTTGGTAAGATTGTAGTATTTGTGGTAAGAAACTGTTATCGGAAATCAAACCATGATAATGTGTTGGTAAGAATGTGTTTGTAAAAATTGGTCCAATTTTTTTTTATTTATGGTAAGAATGTGTTTGTGGTAAGAATGTGTTTGTAAAAAACTGTAGTAAGAATGTGTTTGTAGTATTTGCTCATTGTAGTATTTGTGGTAAGAATGTGTTTGTAAAAATTTGTCAGAATTCTTATGATTGGTAAGAATGTGGTGTTTGTGGTAAGAATGTGTTTATAAAAAATTGTCACTTAATGTGATTATTGGTATGAATGTGTTTTGCAGGGGCTTGTTCGTAGGCTGAAGCCTACCGAGGATGAGAAGCTTGAAGGATTCTGGATATCCTTGTCTAATGATCCAGAAACCATGCCGTTTGCCTTCAAGTATGATCCCAGTGATGCCCTGAAGAAAAGGACGAGGGGGGGGAGATGATGCAGATGCAGGGGAAGAAGATGAGGATGGGGAAGCACCAACAACTGAATTGGCAACTGTGAGCCATGCTCAGATCTCGGCAGCTGCGGACACGGCAGCTGCTAATGCCGTTGGTAAGAGCCTTGAGCAGATGAAGCTCATGTTTGGTGAATTTGAAAAAAATCTGCTGAAGGGGCTTGCCAAGAAAGTTGCCAAGGAGGTTGGTAAAATTCTGCTGGATGCACCCGAGCCACACAATTACTACGAAGGAGGTGCTGGCTACGGGGAGGACGAAGTGATTGAGGATACACCTGTTGCGGCTCAAGGGGTTACACGCGGGCTGGATGAATTTGTGGCCAATACTCCTGTTCAACCTACAAAACTTTTTGAACGCGGAGAGCCTTCTATGTTCTCTTTGGGTCTAACTCAAGAGAAAACATCAGATAAGGCGCCACAACCAGCCATCGCAACAGCCCCTGCAGCAGCCCCAGCGCCAGCCCCAGCAGCAGCAGCCCCAGCAGCAGCAGCCCCAGCAGCATCAGCCCCAACAGCTCCAACAGCAGCAACAGCCCCAACAGCTCCAACAGCAGCAACAGCCCCCCCAGCAGTGCAGCAGGTCCAAGGGATGTCATTACCTCTGCCGGAGGTCAATGAGCAGGTATAAATTAGTGAATCTTATGATGGGTTTAAGGACAAACAATGGTTTCAATTTGTGTGTTTTTTTTTTTTTTTTTCCTATTCCGAAGGGGATGTTTCTTTGGACAATTTTCCGTTATGTATGTTTTTTTTCGTAAAAACATGTAAGTTCCTGTTGCATTATAATTCGAACGTACGAATAGTATGAATGTAATCCTTCGTACCAATATCACAATTTCCCATTATTATTAATGTGGTGCGCTGAATGGTACGGAGAACTACTTCTTACCATTCGCACCGTAGAATTGCAACAGGAATGGTAAGAATTAAATTTAATTCTTACCTTCCTTCGAAATATTTCTCATTAAATTCTTACCAACATGGAATGAGTGAGTATTAAAAGAATGGCATGGAATTCTGGAACAGGAAAGTTTCTTGACGGACACACAGATAGATCGGGAGTACGATAAACTTGAGATCGTAGAAGCTGTGGAACAGCACCCTGTCTTGCGAGGGCACACAAAGAGCGTTCGACCGACAAGGATCATGTATCCTTCCCGAGTGTGTCGTAGTCCATTCCTAAGGGAAGACCGGCGTCCAGCTCCCGACAAATTCAAAACCTTCTTACAAGATGCAAATGAGTTGTAAGTTTAGAATTAACATTACAAATGAGTTTATTATCATGCTTGCATATATAGTATTGCTTGGATTGGTACCTTGACGTGTTTCATAATGCAAAAAGATGAACACATACACAGGAGAAACGTGGGCTTGCACGATGATGTTGACAGGGGGTTTTTCGAGCAAATTCTAAAAGAACACAGCGTACTTTTGGAGGACCACGTGACTTCTTACCTTGGAGTAGTCTGTTCAAACCCAACACTTGCAGGGTTGCGCACAGTTGACCAAAGTATTGGCGTGACATGTTGTTTTTTCATGGTAAGAAGGATTAAATTATGTTAAAACTGGTGTAAGGTATACATCCTTATCGTATTGACAAAATAAATATGATTTTGATGTTTTGTGTAGTGTGAGGTTGAGAGTGTGTTTGAAACACTCCATCAAAAACCTGAATCGGGGGAGTACAACTATGATTTGTTCGACCCAAGTGTCGAAGAAAATATCCCGGATGAGGAAATGGAGAGGCTCCTCGTATTTACTAATGGGTCTTACCCAGCATGGGGTGAGAACGTTAAGGAGTGGATTGAATACGAAAAGGTACGAACACTATGACATATAATATAAAATATGTACTGTCCAAGGCATATAACTTTTTGGGTCTAGGTCGTTGTTGTGTGCAGCTTTGGATCTACTCATAAAGATGATGATGATGGAATTAATGATTGGGCGACAGTGGTGATCGACATGGAAGAGCAGATTCTTACCATTCATGATCCAAGAGCATTCACATTTGAAGAGGAAGATAAGAAAATGAGGCTAAACACATTCTTACCGATGGCTCGATTGGTGCCACAGATGAAGAAAATAGGGTACTTCGAAAAGCACAACATGAGTACCCCACAATATGCACAGTGGGAAATCACCTTCGGCCCCTCTTCAGGTAGGAATGCATACCGTGCAAAATTCAAGGAGGATACTGCTCTGTGCTGCCTGAAGTATGTGGAGAGATTCATAGGTAGGACTGACACAACTCATGCCCTTCGTACCAAGGAGGAGATTAAAGCCTACCGTTTCCACGTTGCAAAAACAATTTACTCCAACAACACGGATGCCGCAACAATTCCAATGATATTGGATGATCTTCCTAAATCTTCATGAAAACATGGTTTTAAGTATTTTTTGTAAATTGAAGACAAACTAATCCAAACCCTCAAGTGCGTAGATCTGCCCTAGTCGTAGGGAAAACATGAAATTTTTTGTATGCGACTTGGTAAATGTCGTAAGAATTTGTATATTCTTACGAATGTTACCGTCGTAGTTTTTGGGTACAGTGCTAACTTTTTGTAATTAATGGTGATCACGATATGTACTTACCTTCTGTGGTACATTAAGATGGAAAGATTCTAGATACAATCTTACATTCTGTTGTACCTGTTATCATGCATGAGTTTCTGCCTATTAGAGATGGTAAGATTCACGATACAATCTTACTTGTTGTTGTTCCTGCTATCATGCATGACTTTATGCCTGTTATGGATGGTAAGATTCATTATACAATCTTACCTTCTTTGTACATCAAGATGGTAAGATTCACTATACAATCTTACATCCTGTTGTACCTGTTATCATGAATGAGTTTCTGCGAATCAAGATGGTAAGATTCAAGGTACAATCTTACATCCTATTTGAGATAGTAAGATTCACGATACAATCTTACGTCCTTGTTGTTCCTGACTTTATAACTGTTATAGATTATAAGATTCATGATATAATCTTACCTTCTGTTGTACATCAAGATGGTAAGATTCAACATACAATCTTACATCCTGTTGTACTTGTTATCATGAATGAGTTTCTGATTGTTGGAGATGGTAAGATTCACGATACAATCTTACCTTCTTTTATTCCTGCTATCATGCATGGCTTTAGGCCTGTTATAGATGGTAAGATTCATTATACAATCTTACCTCCTTTTTTACATTAACATGGTAAGATTCACTATACAATCTTACATCCTGTTGTACCTGTTATCATGCATGACTTTCTGCCTATTGGAGATTGTAAGATTCAAGATACAATCTTACATCCTGTTGTACATCAAGATGGTAAGATTCAATTAACAATCTAACCTTCTTTGTACATCAAGATAGTAAGATTGTATTGTAAATCTTACCAACTACAACATACATAAGGTCATGCATGATATCATGTATGAGTTACAGCCTATTGGATATGCTATGATTCAAGATACAATCTTACAACATTCTTAACAATCTTACAACATCCTTGATAATGCCTGATTCTTCGAATGGAGACAAAATTAATTTGTTTAATATGAAAATAATCAGGTTACATATAACAATATAACACAAAAAAAAGTAACCATACTAAAATGTAGTGGTTACACAAAAATGATGTGCGTACCAAAATATGTGACAAGATTGTTCACATATTCTCCTTGCACATCCGTCAGAAAAAGTAACCATACTAAAATGCAGTGGTAAGATTAAAAATAATTCTTACATACATTACTCAAACCTACGAGGATCTTGACACTTTCGACGAGTGTGCCCAAGAATACCACATATACCGCATTTCTTGGGATTGCGACGTCGCTTTACACTTGCCCCTTGTGGTAAGGGTTGCACTCCAGGTAACATCCTTTTTTCCCTCGGCCTTCCGGCTTGCTTTGGATTTTCAGGGGTACCTATAGCCCTAGACTCAATTGGCTCAGGAATCTACCAATCATTAACATCGGGGAGAGGAATGATTATTCCTGCATATATCTCACGCAACGTCTTTGTCGAATAATAGGCGTTCACATAACCAATAGGATTTTCATTTTTATACCTGTGAAATTAGAATGTATTAGGAGATTTGTAAGATCTTACAGTATAAGTGTACATTCTAACTATATATCTTAACAGTATTCTTACCAACTAGGTTAGCAATGTTATAAATGTTACCTAATTGCTGCTGTAGCATGCGAGCATAGAAAAAGGTCCAGTTGAAATTTTTGGCACGAGCACTCTCTCTTGCCTAAATCCACGATATTCCTATCACAAGCAGAGATAATGTTAAATATTAAATCAGATAAAGGTTGAACTCTCATCGAATTCTCTTTGGCAATTGAAAATCCCAATCTTTCCTCGGCTTTTTCAGACAACTCGTTTGCCCTCTCACCAGCTTTGATCCTACGCTGACAAAACCATTCTAATGTGAGATTACTTGCAAATTCCAATAAGGCAGTGATGGGGAGCTTCCTAGCCCATTTCAGACGCCCATTTAACGATTCAACAGAGTTTGATGTGCCAAATGCATACCGACGAACTGGACACTTGCACTTTGCCCATTTATTTGGACCGATGCCCATAAGCTTTGCGTAAGCACCTGGAAAGGACTCATTCAAATTATCCATAATCTCTTTAAAATCTTCTGTCTTGTATGCATTGGCAGCAGCTTGGAATATTTCAATGGCATCCACACCATAAGGTTTTAGATTACCCTGAATATGGTATGTGCACAAACCATGTGGGACACCTGCAGGTATGGAAAAACATTGATATTATATTTGGTAAGAATGTAATTATAATCTTACCTTATACAGTTAGAAATTAACTATTTCATGTGACAGGATGTAAGAAGCAATTTCATAACTATATTTGGTAAGAATGTAATGTATGATCTTACCTGGGAACACAAATTCAACGGCGTTGTGTATACTAACATGTTGATCGGACACTATCAACAAGTCCTTCGGGGTTCCAAAACTCTTCCGTACATGATCGAGAAACCATATCCATGACTCGTCATTCTCCTTGTCGCCAACACCAAATGCCAACGGCACAATCTGTTCATTTGCATCCTTAGTAGATGCAACAAATAAAACACCCCTGTATGTCCCCTTTAGATGTGTTGCATCAATAACAATTACTGGACGGCATGCACGAAAAGCCCTTATTGAGGCAGCTAACGCAAAGTAACAATACTGGAATGATGAATCTTCAAGCGTCTGTAAATCAACCACGGATCCGGGATTCATATGCTCAAGCATGTAAAGATGTTTGGCAACACCCTACAAAAGGACAAAAAATGATAAGAAAAAGAGTAATTGGTAAATACTATTATATAAAAAAAGGTTAGAACTGACTATTTCTTACTTGAAATGACTTCTTATGATCTCCATATATTTTTTCAAAGCTCGGTTCTTGCCTTTTAAAGCTGTTGAATATTTCAATCGAACACCACACTCTCTTAAAAACTGACCCTGAATATCACGTGGCCTCAAAACGAAACCATCCTCTGTCATGGAAGGCGCAACGTAATCAGCTATAGCTCTTGAAGATACTTTAGGCTCGACCCCAGGAGAGTTCATACAAGTGTGAGCCACATGCTCATATATTTTCCATATACGCCCAAATGACTTACTTCGCAATGAGAAAACACAGCTTAATTCGTACTTACACTGCGCATGATATCTACGTAAATCTGAAACATTGGTACGAAACTCAACATGGTTTTAAGATGGTAAGAATGTATTGCAGAAATCATGCTGTCTTTATTACTGAAAAATGTCCCGGACTTGAGTTGGTCAGTGTCAATGTGATATGATCGAATAGGGATTGTAACATGATCTAACAAAGCTAATTCCGGTGAACCAGCTTTCTTGGCCTGACTGGAAGCCAATGGGTCATTACCACGAACGTCTAAAGCAAGCAGATCATTTGTAGGAATAGGCATGTGTTGGTCCCGGTTTGTTAATAGGAAAAATACGTAGAGGGGGGGGGGGGGGGGGTGAATACGTATTTTGAAGTTTTTCAACTTCAAATCCCTTAACTCAGAGTAACAAGTAAAGAGCTCTTTTTGAAACTTAAGACCTAGCTGAAGCTAGATCTACAGTACGTAGCTTGCCTACTTGACCGAAGTGAACACTTGATCAAGAGGGAGTCTTTACTCGTATGTGCGGAATTTGGTGAGCTAAAATCTTTCCTAAGTTATTGAAAATCCAAGTTAAGTTTGTTTATATGCACGTGCAATGGATAATCAAATACTGTAAAGAGATTAAGGTAAGAGAGATACGACACAGAGATTTATAGTGGTTCGGAGATAACGCTCCTACGTCCACTTTGTTGCACGACGGCAACCGTTCTTTTCACTCAAGAACTTGAAGGTTACGGGTCCTTCAAAAACCTGGTCGAGATCGGGCTTCACTCGCCTAGATCAAACGATAGACGTAGTGATTGCGGGTTCACTACACAAACCTAACAAAGACTGGAAGCTTCACTTGCTTCAGTCAAAACACGACAGGGAGATTACGGGCTCCCCTTACAGCCTAGCTTCGATCGAGCTCTACACAAACGATGTAGGTGCAAGCTTGGATCTAGACTCTATGATCGAGGCTTCTTCAATCGATGAAGGAAGAGCCTTGGATCTGGACAACCTAACGACAACACTCAAAAACCTAACAGACAAAGTATAGGGCTTTTGGTTGACGACACACTATGAAGAACTCTTTACAGTAGATGCAAAGATTGGCTAGAGTTCTTCTTCTAAGCTTCGGATATATGAAGTGGGCTTAGAATCTAAGTGTGAAGGCTGTGAAGACGAGTTCCGATGAACTGGAAACTCGGAGAACACTTGGAAACAAAGACTCGAAGATTTGCTCGAAGGCTTGGGAGTGTTTGTTTGCTGTATGCGCTTGAATGCTCAAAATAGTGTTCTACTCTTCTTCGTCTTCATCCTTCACTATTTATAGGCGGAGGGTTGGCTGAGATCCGTTGCTTGGTTGGTGGCCTTGTCCCTCCTCCTCTCGACAGTACTTGCGCAGGCTGGCACCTTTTCCAGACGTCCAGTTTTGGCATTTTGCCAAAAATGGCTAACTTACAAGTTTAACAGTAACTGGAGCGAGCCAGTACTGTTGCGGCGCCTTTGTTGGCCTGCCAGTCAACTCTTCCGCTCCACTCCGCTTTCGACACGTGGAGATCTCGTAATTAATGCTACGATCTCCTGTTGACTGGAGTTCAAAATATGGGCGGGAGTCGGGCTGTCGCTTTCTGGTAGGTAGTGGCTCGCTTCGCTTTGAAGTTGTAGCGTCCGCTTTAGTTGAGTCACTTCGTAGTCATTCTGTAGTGAGTCGCTTCGGGAAATAAAGTTCCCTAGTGACTGCTTTGGAAACTGCTGACTAGAGTTGACTAGCTTTGACTCTTCACTGTAGCGCTTGCTTCGCTTCGCTTTGGCTTTGAACTGTAGCGCTCGCTTCGCTTCTCTTTGGCGGATTCACTTCGAATCTACTGTAGCGATCGCTTCGCTACACTGTTCTTCGGCACGCTTCACTTCAGTTTGCTAGGCTTGCTTCTCTCTGGAAAACACACTCAAGTGAGTGGCCTTCACTTGAACTCTTGAAGCCTATAATCTAAGCAAAAATTAAAGAGCCATCCTAACAGAGTAGGCTTAGAAAATTCTAACCTATTAACTACATCAAAGTGGGTCACTTGGGAGTTGGACACTTGGGGTTTTGGGATCCAATCAAAACAAATGACTTCGTTTATCAAGTATCCCACATAGTTCCCCCTTAACAAATTGGTCCATAACAATTCCCAACAATTTCCCCCTTTTTGATGATGCCAAAACCCAAAGGCTAAGACTTAGAAAGTTCCAGCCTATCTAACCGTGAAGGGAACTCCAAGCGACTGCTTCCTTTGCAGCTTCGTTTGTAAAAAAAAAAATTTTTAAGTTCCTTTCCCCTTTTTTTTCGGTTAAATTATTTGAGTTTGTAGCAAAAGGTAAGGTCATTCACAAAGCAGGTAAATGACAAATTTTGACAGAAATTGAAATTTGATAGATGAACAAGCAGTTCACAAAATATATAAGGAACTTGAAACTCAAAGGTTTCCTGCAGTTCCTTCCCTGTCATCCTCCTTTCCCTTCGTCACTTCCATTTCCTTCTCTTCTTCCTCTGAATAGTAAGCAGATCGGACATTCGACTCCATTGTCCGGATGTACTGGTTGTCTCTCCAACTTTTCTCCAATCTTAGTGCTTCATCCACTTCTGCATCAATTTCCTTTCGATTAGGAATCTCTGAATTTGGTTTGAGAGGCATAGGAAACTTTTTCGCAACTGGCACTTTGACAATAAGTGGAAGGGGTTTTGCTTCTTCTGCCAACGTGAAGATCTTTCGCCTCAATCTCTCATTGTATTGATGCAGGAAGTTGCTGAGAGCCTCCATTCTAGAACAGTTGTCTTGATACGGTACTACTTTCCACCAGTAGTAGGCTTTTATGAACTTATCCTTTAGAATCAGCCAAGTGTCGAGAAGGTCTCTTGGGATGAAATCCTCGATTTGTCTGGAGTCCGGATGATGATCTCTCCGCATAGCCAGCTCCTCTTCTGTCCTGCTTTTCAACTCCTTCATGATTGAGTTAAATTGTGTGCTGGCATCACCACTCCACTTCGGAAGCATATCATTAATTCGCTTCCGAATGAAGTCATGCTCTTCAGTCGAGTAGCGACCGGAATTGATCATTTCTTTCAGCGTAACTCTGCCAGTATCCATCCAGGCTTGGAGATTGACAGCATCAGACTCTTCAGGCAAGTGAGGAATGTAAGCACTGCGCGTGATGGCAGATTGGATGAGCCTCACTTCATTCCAGTGGGACTCGATCCGTTCATCCAATTTCATCAGTCTTTTCTCCCTTACTTCCTCATCCTTCTCCCTTCTTCTCTTCTTCTCCTCTTTCTTATTCTGCCTCTTCTCGAAGCGACTAGCCTTTTCTTTGACCACTTGCTGCATTTTCTGGCGTTTGACAGCAGTGTCATCTTCCTTTGTTTCAGGCGTTGATCGCTTCAAGGAAATTTTCTGAACAGGAGGTGGCGGCGGTGGCATTTGAGTAGCAGTTTCACTGGCAGGAACAATTCCAGCCAATGCTGAAGTGAGTGCCTGTGCAGAGACAGGGGCAGAGGGCGAAGCAACCATTCGTGAAGATGAGCCGGGCGCATGCAAAGATGCACCATCTTGAGTGTCAGTTCTTTTGAGCTCAAGCTCCACTTCCAAGGCTCGTGCGTAAGCTTCATCCTGTGCAATCTGTCGCTCCCTTTGTTCTTTGGATAGAGGAACACCGGGAATAACGGGATGAGTGGCGATTGATGAACCTAACAGTTTTCCGGCCGTCGGCAAGCGGGGCTCCTCCGTAACCTTCTCTTTGCCTTTTGTCCTTGCTAGTTCAGTTCTAGCTTCATCAGCCACTTCCTCCACTGCACTACTTCCTCCTTCTAACATCTTCTCAATCTCAATGATTTCACAGCCTCCAGATCCTCCAACACCTCCTTCGATCAAGTCCCTGGCTTCGATCGCTCTTCCTGCGTTGCTCGATCCTCCAACTTCACTTGATTGAATGAGTGCTTTTTCAATGTTTTCCCCCTTTTTGGCATCATCAAGACTGCCGGGGGCGATTGTAATCACCGTTCCGCCGATGGTTTGGTGAATGTTTGTCAGCTTGCCTAGCACATCTTGAAGCATCTTTTCAGACCGTGCTGCAAACACATTTTCCTTGGCGAGGACGAGCTCTGCTGTCTTTATAGAAATTTCTTCAAGGAGATACTTGCACTGGTCTTCTCTCTCCTTTACCGACCGCATCAAGCTTTCTAATGGCTCTACTGCTCTGAAGCGAGCATCCAACTCCGCTTCAATATCTGCACGGATAAGCTTGCTCTCTTCCTCCAGCTTGAGGTTGAAGAAGTTCTGCGAAGCTTCCAGCTCCGCTTGAGCAGTGGCAAGAACGTTCTGTTTTTGTTTTAAGGTCACATAGACCTGAGCAGCTCCAGCCATGCGGGCAGCAAATTCTCCGGCTGTCTTTTGTGCCTTCTCGATGTCGTTAGCAAGTTGAGCCTGCTTGAGAGCTACGTCGAGACCAGCTTTCCTTCGGCTGTTCAACTCTGCATTTGCTTCGTCAAGCTTGCTGTTGAGGATTTCGATTTCTTTTTCAAGACTGAGAGTTTTCACTTTTCCTCTCGTCAGCTCGCTCTCCAGCTTCCTTATCTTCTCCTCATTATTGGAGATCTGCTTCTCCATCTTCTCAACATTACCAGTTGCTTTGTTGATATTCTCTCTGTACTTGTTTCTCATGGTCCTCTTCTCCTCCTTTTCTGTCTCCACCTCCTTCTCTAGCTTCTCCTTCTCTCCACTCACTTCCACCAGCTTCGTGTTTACTTCCCTAAGCCTGCTTCTCTCAGCATCTAGGGATTGTTTCATTTCCTGACTTCCTTTCTCTAACTCCTCTACCTGCTTCGACAAACTTGTTTTCTCCTTCACAAGCTTTGTCTTTTCAACAACTAACTCCTCCATTTCCGTCTTCCTCTTGTCACAAACTGCACGCAGATTAGTGACCTCCAATATTTTCGAAGTTAGCTCATCATCCTTCTTGGTGAACTCATTCTGCAAATTAGAGATCACCGCGTCTTTCTCTCTCACTTCAGCTTCATGATCCTTGACCAATCGGAGCTCATGCAACGAAGGCTCACGCTCTGGGATGGGCGCATCGGGATACTCCATCTTTACTCTTGCATCAAGCGCCTCCCAGTACTTTACCTCACTGAGGAAGGTGTGGAAACCGTCCACTTGGGAAAATTTGAGCACTTCAACCTCCATGGCTTCTATCACCTCCTCTTCCATCGCCTTGCGCAGGTTAAAGATCTTGTAGAACTCTGTTCCTCTGTACGTGATGTACGTGAGGAAATCTACTGCGCGGGTGAAGAAGTCATCGGCCATTCTCACAGAGAGGTATCGCTCACGGATGAGCTAGGCAGCTTGTTCTCGGTCCTTCAGGTACCGTTCAAGGACCAATTCCTTTTCGGTTGGAGTTTGGGAAGAATCTGGGATGATGTTGGGATAGGTGTTGGTTGTTTTGGCTGTTTGGGCGGTATCAGCGCTTTCGGCTGATGAGGATTGTGAGCTGGGGGTGGAAGCTTCAGTAGCTTCAGGTTGGTTGGATTCTGGTTGAGGATTGAGTGGGACAGAGAAAAGTTTGTAGGCATCGGTGAGGTCCGTGCCCAGAAAAGGTATGTTAGGAATTTGAAAGGATGAGTGGGTTGATTCTTGTGGTGAGGATGATGTTTGAGTGATGGGAATGGCAGTGGTTGATGTTTGAGGTTCCGGTAGCGGCTGGTTTTGGGTTTGAATTTGGGTAGAAGGTGATTGAATTTTGGTTGGTGAAGGCTGAAGTAGGTCTTTTTCCGGTGAGGGTTGGGGATTTTCTTCTTCAGCGATCTTCTCGAGCGGCTGCTCCTCAGCCTCGCTCGTTCCGATTATTGTTGAAACACTTCTCAATCTTTGAGGCCGCTTAGACCTTGCTTTCCTTGATACTCGCTTCAATGGTGAAGTAGCTTCGATTTCCTCTTCCGCCTCGCTACAGGATTCAGCGATTGGAGCGGAAGGAAGAACTATCACATCAACACAATCCCGGTCCATCGGAAGCTTCTCAGATTTCCACGAATCAAAGTAAAGAGTGTTCTTCTTGTATGGAGCAGTATCTGTCCATGGCATGTCATTGAACAGTTTCTCCAGGGCGTAGGAGATCCTGGAGAAAAACTTCAACTTTCCCTTGCGGACGATTTCACTAGTGCTTCCCTTCTCGTACTCGAAATCCGCCGCAACTTCATGAATCTGGTTGATGAACCAGCGATGCCAGTTGAATTTTGTTCCTTTTAGGCTGTCAACAATTACGGAGGTGGCGTAGATCTTGGTGTCTGACAGTTGGCTGAGCGAACCAACTCCACAGAGAATGGACTTCGTGTACGTCTCGCAGATCAGATTGAATGGAGCCTTCAAGTCGTTTCTGATGTTGCTCAACTTAGGGTTTCCAAACTTCACACCTCTTTGTTTGGCGAAGCGAGCATACTCCACCTGAGTTGACATGCCCAGTTCTGACAGGGATACTGGTCCGGTCGTCGGTAAATCGAATACTCGTGCTATTCTGTCTAGCTCGATCTCCACGGGTGTTCCTCTCAGTGGATGAGAAAAGGTTGACGTATCTTCTCCCTCTTTGAGATTCAATAGAAACTCGGCAACGACCTTGCTCAGAATCTTTTGCGGCTTTGCAGTCACGAACTTCCACAGGCCGGCCGTGGTCACAGCCCTACGGAGAAAGCCATTTTCCATTACCACATCTTCATTAAGATGCGGTTCAATGAAGACGTTGTCGTCGAGGTTTTTCAGGAATTCCTTCATTGTTTCAGTTTTCTCCTTCTTTCCCATGGTGTATACTTGTAGAGAGGGTTGAGAAAAAGTTAAGGCTTTGAGGGATTTTAGGTTTGAGATTTCAGAGGTGCAGAGGTTTCACTAAAATGGTAGTTTTGGGACTTTTGAAATTTTTCTGCAGCCTTTGGTGTTACATATATATAGAACTAGGGTTCGGCTGACGAGGCAGGGGCAAGACAGTAATATCTTTCAAGATCCTGTGCAGGGGCGGCAGACCTTCGGTGATGGATCTGACGTGTCCGGCGTCATCACTGGAAAAGTGAACCGCCAATTTGGTTTGACGTGGCCACGTGGCAGATTTTGATTCGTCTCTTCCAATAGTAGTCAATCCAGCGGTTGAGATTTAGAGACGGTTCAGATTCGACGGCTGGATTGCGTGCGGTTTTTCCCGCTTTCCTCAGCTTTGACGTCCACGCGCCTGTCGTTTCTTCTTCTACGCGCCGCTGCATTAAATGCTTGGCAGAAAGTAAAATAGGCACTCGAGTGCTGACAGCTCATACGCTTCGCTACGTATCCGCTTGCTTCGAGTGTAGCTGCTTCAGCATCCACTCGCTTACAGAGTACTCGCTTCACGTGACTGTTCCGCACTCGCTTGCGATGGCTAGCTTTGAGTGACGTAGTACTCGCTTGGCCATCTGAAGCGACTGGAATAAGAAACTGAATTTCTTTACTTAAATTTAAAATGTTTCTGACGTACATACTTCGAGGATAAACAAGAGTGTTTTCCTCTTTGTATTTGTGTCAGATTCATTTCATATTTTCCACATAGCGAGTGAAGGTTTCTAGCACGCTTCAGCTCACTTAGTGTACTTAAAATTGAAACGCTTACCAGTCAATCTCACTTCGTAGGAGATTGATACCACTATTTGAAGACTTCAATTGATTTGGACTTCAGATTGTAGAATCCACTTGTCTGCTTTGAAGCTTGTTGATGCTACCTGATTGGTAATTCGACTTCTTGGCATTAGTCTTCATGGCATTCATCTTCCTCTACGAATTAGAGAGTCCTCCATCGAAGTGAATGAGGGAGGGAAATGAATATAGTACACAAGCTTACTGCAACCAACCAGGTGACTTAGCGCACCTGGCCACCGGGCTCCCCTCTTGAATGAGTGGACCTGGGTTCGATCCCTCATGGGAGCGAATTGGGAGATATAAGGTGGACTTGGAGATTTTCTAGGAGTTTGGGAGCTTGGCGGTTCTAACATCTAATCTAACAACTAACTTTGCCCGATCAAAAAAAAAAGAAAAAAAAAAAAAAAAAGAAAAAAAAAAAAAAAAAAAAGCTTACTACAACCCAGAGGGGAGTTTCACGTAAGTGTACATATTCACGACGAATGGGGGATGAGTACAAGTCCTTATCTCAGAGCAGAAATGGACAGGATGACAATGAGAATGCTCTGACAAGACAATCTCGTATTTTACGCAGAAGCATGTCACCAGCCCTGCAACCTTTTGTAGAAAAAGGTAAACCTTCAAGCATCCTCCTACATGCTACAGAATGAACTTGCAATCGACTCGCTTTGACCCAAGCTTGGGCAAATTGAGGCGATGCAAAATTCAAAGTGAGAGGGGAATGGATAGACATCCGGCAGCTCAACTCAGTAAAGAGTGAGTAAGGAATGGACATTTATCCACGATGAAGGAGATGAGAAGACTTGCTCCTCTTCGGCGGAAAGATGGGAAGAGGACACAAGGTCTAGGTGCCAGCCCTGCCTAAGCTTTCACCATTTTTACGTGGGAAGGCCCGATACAAGACCCCACAACCGTTACTAGAAACGGCACTTGCGAGTGTTTATACCCACTCGCTAGGAATCCTAGGCTAGGTAGCAGCTTTCCTTGCTCGCTTTGGAAGTAGCTTGCTCCGGGAGCAATCAATAGTTTCCCCTTAACCAATGGCTTAACAATTCCTGTAAGCGGGTAGGGAACATCTTCCAACACTCCACCTTACTCCACCTTGTTTCTCCTTCTTCAAGCGAGTGAGATTTTGAAGTGACTCGCTTGAGTTGGTGAAGATCCGAAGCGAGTGACGCTACGAAAAACTAGCGATCACTCCTTCGTGCATCCTGGATCTAGCATTCTTCACCAGGGTCTAATAACCCTAATTCAATGCATAGCTGGTTGAAACGAGACTCAGCTAGAGGCTTGGTGAGGATATCTGCTCGCTGGAGATCGGTATGAATTTTCTCGAGCTTGATATCCTTCTTCTCGACATGATCTCGAATGAAGTGATGTCGGATTTCCACGTGCTTGCATCTGGTGTGAAGCACTGGATTCTGCGAAATACATATGGCACTGTTGTTGTCGCAGAAGATCGGAATTTCATTCGCTTCAACTTTGTAGTCCTTCAACTGTTGACGAAGCCATAGGATTTGAGAACAACAGCTTCCAGCGGCCATGTATTCAGCTTCAGTTGTTGAAGTAGCTACGCTTGTTTGCTTCTTTGAGAACCACGAGATCAGCTTGCTTCCCAAGAACTGACATGTGCCCGAAGTTGACTTTCTATCGACTCGGCACCCTCCATAGTCAGCATCGGAGTATCCAGTGAGCTCCAAATTGTCCTCCGCTGGATACCACAGACCCATGTTGACAGTGCCCTTCAAATATCAAAGAATCCTTTTGGCAGCTTCAAGATGGCTGTGCTTGGGATTGCTTTGGAAGCGAGCGCAGACTCCAACTGCAAAAGTAATATCTGGCCTACTTGCAGTGAGATATAGGAGGGATCCAATAAGAGCACGATAATCTGTAGCATTCACAGATTTTCCCTCTTCGTCTGGCTCCATCTTCCAGTTGGTATTCATTGGAATCTTCACAGCTTTAGCATGTTGAATACCGAACTTAGCAAGTATATCTCTTGTGTACTTCGCTTGATTGATGAAGATACCATCATCCTGCTGTTTCACTTGAAGACCTAGAAAGCAGCTCATCAAGCCAATCATTGACATCTCATATTTGGTCTTCATCAGCTCTCCAAACTTCACGCTAAGCGACTGGTTTGGCGATCCAAATATGATGTCGTCTACGTAGATCTGAACCCATAGCATATCCTCTCCATGGTTGATTGTGAAAAGGGTTCGATCTATCTTTCCTTTGTGAAATCCATTGTCCACTAGGAATTGAGAAAGTGTATCATACCAAGCTCTGGGAGCTTGCTTCAACCCATATAGAGCTTTCTTCAAGCGATACACCTTGTCTCCTTGCTCGAAACCCGGTGGCTGCTCCACATACACTTCTTCCTTGAGTTCACCGTTGAGGAATGCGCTCTTCACATCCATTTGATAGACCTTAAACTTCTTGGTTGCTGCATAAGCTAGAAACAATCTGATAGCTTCAAGCCGTGCCACTGGAGCGAAGGTCTCGTCAAAGTCGATTCCTTCCTCTTGGCAGTAGCCTTTGGCAACGAGTCGCGCCTTGTTCCTAACAACGTTGTGGTCCTCGTCCGTCTTGTTCTTGAACACCCATTTGGTGCCAATAACGTGCTGAAATTTGGGACGTTCCACGAGGTACCATACGTCATTCCTGGTGAACTGGTTCAGCTCTTCTTGCATGGCGATCACCCAGTTTGAGTCGGCTAGAGCTTCCTCCACGCTTGATGGCTCAATGTTTGAGAGAAAGCAACTGAACATGGCACTTTCTTCAAACACTTGACTCCTGGTCACTACACCCTTGGATGGATCTCCAATGATTTGACTTGGTGAGTGATCTTTGAGCCACGCTCGCT
Source organism: Thymus mandschuricus (assembly GCA_029379335.1). Classification (NCBI taxonomy): domain Eukaryota; kingdom Viridiplantae; phylum Streptophyta; class Magnoliopsida; order Lamiales; family Lamiaceae; genus Thymus; species Thymus mandschuricus. Next base: position 16,281,388 of record CM057073.1, on the reverse strand, counting down.
TGGACCCGCCAGCTTCGTCTTCATCTTCTTCTTGGTCACTTGCTTCACCATCTGTAGCAAGTGGATTGGGTGCTTGGCCTGCACTTGCTTCAGAAGTCTTGGGGGCAGCTTCATCTTTTCCTTGGACATTCTGCTCGCTTGAGCCTTTGATCTCTTCTTCATCCTCAAGTATGTCCCAAGTAAGAGTGTTGATGGGTTCCTCACCTGACTTTCCGTCTTTAGATAGATCCTGTTCCTGTGGATGACTTAAAGAAGATTCATCAAATACGACATGGGGTGATTCTTCCACGATTAGGGTTTTACAGTTGAACACCCTGTATGCTTTGCTTGATGTGGAGTATCCTAAGAATATTCCTTCATCAGCTTTGCTTTCAAAGGCTTTCAACTGTGACTTCCCATTGTCATGGATGAAGACCCTACAACCAAAGATATGGAAATAAGATATGTTAGGAATTCTTCCTGTCCATATTTCATATGGTGTCTTGTCGTGTCGTTTGCAGAGAAGCGTTCGATTCTGCGTGTAGCATGCTGTATTGGCTGCTTCAGCCCAATATTTCATTGGAAGCTTTGAGTCTGCAATCATGGTTCGAACTGCTTCCTTGATGATACGATTTCTTCTTTCAGCAACTCCATTCTGCTGTGGTGTGCGTGCTGAGGAGGTCTGATGTGCTATGCCATGCTCCGTGCAGTAAGCTTCGATGGTAGAGTTCAAGAACTATGTCCCTTTGTCGGAGCGGATGGTCACGATCGTTTGATTCTTCTCCACAGCTAATCGCTTGAGCAGTTGTGGTAGCTTGGTCAGAGTCTCCTTCTTGCTGTAGAGAAATACGACCCAAGTGTAGCGAGAGAAGTCGTCGACTACAACTAGAGTGTATTTTCTTCCATTCACACTAACTGGAGTAACTGGACCAAACAGATCCATGTGAAGCAGTTCGAGCACTCGCTTTGATGAGGCTTCTTCGAGACTGGCGAAGTGCTTCTTCGTCTGCTTCCCTCGTTGGCATGGTGAGCATGGATGGTCTTTGATGAAGACTTCATTCGGTATGCCTTGCACCAAACCTTTTCGAGCTAAGCGATTGATAGCTTTGAATTGAGGTGGTTCAAGCGTCTGTGCCATAGCCATCCAATTTCTGTAGCACTTCTTGCAACTAGACAAGTTTCCTCTTTGCAGCTGTCCCATTGTGCTATGTAGACGTTCCTTTGCCTAATTCCAGTGAGCACAATCTGAGACGTGAGTTTGCTCTTCACAATGCACTTGTTGGAAATGAACTCCACCCTGTACCCTTTATCACAAAACTGTGAAATGGACAACAGGTTGTGCTTGAGTCCTTCCACATAGGAGACTTCTTCAATTGTGAGCTTTCCAACTTTCAGTGCGCCGTATCCCCTGGTGCTTCCTCGAGAGTTGTCACCAAAGGTTACGTGTGGACCCTTCTTCTCTATGTAATCTTGAAGTAGAGCTCTCATGCCGGTCATGTGTCTTGAACATCCACTGTCCAAGTACCAAATTTGTTGACCCTCACATGGCATGGGATCCACGGCACTCACCTGCAATTAGACAGATTTTGGTACCCAAAACAGTTTGGGTCCTTGCAGGTTAGTTCCCTTAGGTACCCACACTTGCCTCACTCTCTTTTGAGATGAAGCCTGTGTCTTGGGCTTCTCGACCTTCGAAAACTGTGATCTCTGCTTTGAAGCAGCTTCACACGTGCAACAGTGTGTGCAAGAGGGGTAGCGGCTCGCTTTAGACCTACCTATGCTCTTCCCATTTTGCTTATATCCTGAAGCGACTCGCTTTGGATTAGCTGTGGTTTTAGAGACTGACTTAGGATTTCTAGGCTGTCGAAGCGGCTCGCTAGGTTTTCTCGAAGCGGTCCAACTAGGTTTCTGTCCCTGACTCGCTTGAGTAACCTTGGGAGTTCGAAGCGGCCTCTTTGGTGCTTCGAATTCTTCCCCCTCAACGTTAGTCCGGTTGGACCATCTCCAGTCCGGATAACGTGACACATAGACATTACTCCTCTTTTTAGGAGGTAGATCCTTTGTCTCTCGTGTCTTGGCTTGAGACTTAGAAGCTTCAACAGTTCTCCCATTACCCTTGGATTGGTAAGACTTAGCATGTTGAGTGCTAGGGACTGTTGAACTTTGCTTGCCCTTAGGATCTGCCCTTAAAGATATAGACATCTTCATTGGCTTCCTTTTAGGGTTCTCAGCCACTTTGCCTTTATCTTTGTTAGTGGTCGCTTTGGATGCAGTGGGCATTTCCAAAATGACTGATGGTGTGTTTGAAGCACCAACAAAGACAGTCGGCTTGGAAGGTCCACCCTCATATCCAAGGCCAGCTTTCCTTCCAAAAGGCAGAAGCGAGCCCTCTAGTGCCTGCCTAGCATATGATGCTTTGTTCAAGTTGGCAACTAGAGTGGACTGGGTTTCATACCTTCCCTCCAAGCTTTGATGTCTAGCGAAGAGATCCTCGAACTTACTAGTCATAGCCCTTAAATTAAGTTTGACTTCGTCAAGCTCACGGGCTAGCTTTCGGTTCTCCTTCTCGCTTTGAGACAGAGCTTGTTGCAGCACTTCGTGATCACTTGACAATTTAACGTGCTTGTCAAGCAATTCACTCCATGTTGAGGATTGGTCTTCCTCATTGACAGTGTGTGCTAGTGTAATTGAAGTGATTGAAGGATAGAAGAATACCTCTCCTGTTTCTTCGTCGGTGAGCGCCATAAATCCAAGATCCTCACCATCACTGGAATTTGGATCGGTGAATGCATCTGAGTCGCTTGGTGGATCTTCAGTTGTAGCGACCGGCACTTCACTCGCTACGAGCGCTCGCCTTGGAGCATACCTCTTGGCCTTCAATTCTTCGCGCTCTTTAGCACTGAGCTTTGGGCAGTCGGATTTGTAGTGGCCCATCTTGTGGCAGTGGTAACACTCCACTTCCATCATGTCGCGCGGGATCGTCTTGGTCGTCTCTTCTCTCTTTCCTTTTCCTTCTCGAGCATCAGTGCTCCTCCCTTTGTACTGCTTGTAGAATCTCTTGTATTTGCCCACTCGAGAGTTCATTTTGTTGAAGTTCTTGGACAAGAACGCAATATGTTCTTCCAATTCTTCCCTCGTCATCTTGGCTAGCGACTGCTCGCTTGGTCCTTCGGCAGCTTTGAATGCTACTCCTTTTGACGTAGTGGGCGCTTCATCCTCTTCATCGAGGTTCATTCGATTCAGATCGAATTCATGAGCTTTCAGTTCGGAAAACAGAATCTCCGGTGTGAACTTTGATAAATCCTTGGTTGCTAGATACAGCTCCTTCATGGTTTGCCACTTCCTTGTGAGAGCTCGGACGATCTTCAGATTGACCTCCTTATCTGTGAGTTCCTTCCCAAGCGAGTTGAGAGTTGCAATGATGTTTGTAACTCTCAGCTCGAAGGTGTCGATGGACTCTCCTGGCTTCATTATCAGACTCTCAAACTCCCGCATCTGAACGGCGAGTTTGTTCTCCTTGATTTTGTCTGTTCCTTGAGAAATGAGGGCTAGAGTTTCCCACATTTCCTTCGCCGTCGCACACTTCCTGATTCTAGGAAGATAGGCATCAGACACGGTGCTCTGCATCGTGTGACGTGCGATTTTATCCAGGTTGGCGATCTTGATAGGGTGCATTTTTACCCTATCATCTAAGTGTTATATTATCGTTTTCTTGTCGTATTTTGATAGTTTAGCTCATGATTTATATTGTTTATGTTATTTCGAGCTAGATTACGCTTTTGGGTTGTTTTGAGTGTTTTTAGGGCTTTTGAGTCGAGAAAACCCAAGATAAGACAAGAGGCGATGAAACCAAGGAAGAGATGAAGTATTGATCCCAAGTTCTGACTTTTCACAATTTTGTAAAAGAGTTATTCTGGAAAAGTGGAAGCATAGTATTGAAGAGGAGTTCGATAGGAGCACGTAGGCGAAAACGGAGGTCAATTCGGAGTTCGGATGAGGAAGATATGACCGAAATAAGAAAATTGCGCAGAACCCTCTCGACCCTCTCGACCAACCTCTCGATCGAGAGAGGTGTCGAGAGGTGCCTCCTGTTTTCCAGACGGGATTTCTTTTAAAAGGCAATTTTTGACTTTTTCTTGGTTTCCTTGTACAATTAGGTATTGGATGTAAACTTCTACCCTATAAATACCTCTAAACCTATCATTGTAAAGCCAACAACATAGAGCCAACATTAGTCCTACATTCTTTAGATTAGTTTTTATTCTTTTCTCCATACTTTTATACTTTAGATCTAGATTTATTTTATGTATGAAGACCATTGAAGATTGAAGATTTATTCAAGATTCAAGAGTTTTTCTATCCCTTTCTCTTTTACTTTATGTTTTTACTTATGTTTAATCTTCCTTCTACCTTTCTTTTAATTATGTCTAGCTAAATTCCTTAGTTGATTTTAGGGATTGAATGCCTAATTGAATTTATGTAAGTGTTCTTGTGTACAATTAGCCTTCCAATCTAGATGCATGTTTTCATGGTGCTTATTCTCATGCATGATTACTTGATCACTAATTGTGTATGCATAGTTATGTTCATATGCCTTGATTAGGATATTGCATAATAGATCTCATGAATACATGATATGATAGTTTGATTTGTCTTAATTGATAATTGAATTATTATATGTTCATATATAATTGATTTGGTGTCTTAGTTGAACCTAGTTGATTATATCCTTGATACTTGTTCTATTTTGCACTTGATTTTGATTCTTACAATTCGAAAGAATATTAGGATCTTGTTAGGTGACAACTTGCATTGCTTTAATTAGGGTGTAGGTTATTTTTGCATGTATCACATTTAGATTGGATTAAATTGGTTACTTGTACTCATTAATTGCTTGCATATATTTGATTAGGTAGGCTTCCCTAGAATCAACACTTTTCCTTAATTGTTTACTTTCCTTATTTATTTAATTGCTTGTGTCCTAATTTGTTTTATTTGGCTAGCTATTTCCTTGTTTATTTATTTCCTTATATGTTTAATTGAGTCTTTTATTTATTTGCCTAGTTATAAATACCACAATCTCAATTTCTTATTTGCCTAGACATCAGTTTAATTCTAGAGTAGAGGTATTGTGTGTGGTTTCGTTATATCAATCCCTGTGGATACGATACTCGTACTTCTTTATACTATACCTATTTTGTGTGGTAGAAAATAGTGCGATCAAATTTTGGCGCCGTTGCCGGGGATTGATTAGATTTCACATACATATTTTGAAATAGAATTAATAGGTGATTTAGGCGCTTTAATTTTCTGTTTTCGGTTTATTGATCTAACGGTTTCCTTTTCTCCTCTCTTTGATTTTAGGTAGTGCTTGACCACAAGGTCTAAGGGGATAAATCCTATTCCATTGGACTTGGAGTTAGAGCGCTCTCTAAGGACGTTGAGGCGAGGAAAGGAGACGAGAAAGATCGATACACCACCCTCTTCACCACCCGATTCGCCAAGGAGTTTCGATTCGATGGGGGATCAAGCAGTGAGGAGGACTTTGAACGACCGCTACAAGCCGGTCGTTGATCAATTTCAGCAAGGAGGACGGGGAACTACCGAAGCAAACAACTACGAGTTCAAGACGTCCCTCATCAACATGGTGCAAAACAATCAATATGGAGGATCACCGGCGGAGGATCCGAACGCACACTTGAAGCAATTTATGGACATATGTGCTACATACAAGGCCAATGGAGTGTCTTCGGATTACCTCAAGCTCAGCCTCTTCGTGTGGTCTCTCAAGGACGATGCTCGGGAGTGGTTAGATGAATTGGACAAGACGGAGGTCACTACTTGGGCTGACATGTGCACCAAGTTTCTCAACAAGTTCTTCCCACCTTCGAGGGCTCAAAAGCTTATCAATGAGATCATACAATTTCAACAATTCGAGGATGAGCACTTCTACGAGGCATGGGGGAGATTCAAGAAGCTACTACGAGCATGCCCAAATCATGGAATTAGCAAGGAGGATCAAATCACGAATTTCTATCGTGGTTTGAACAAGATGTGTAGGAAGGAGCTCGACTACGCTTCGAAAGGAGGATTTTTGAACAACGAGTATGACGTGGCCATGGAGATTATTGAGCTGACCGTGAATTCAAGCTATGAGGAGGCTGTTGACCGTCACATTGGAAGAAGGAGAGTTGCCAAAATTGGAATCGATGCTTATGAAGACTTGATGGAGAAGTACACAAAAACAGCAAAGGAGTTGGATAACATCAAGAAAGGAGTGCTTCGGTGCGATGCTATAGTTGATGAACAAGCACCCCAACCCGAAGGAGAAGATGCCAATTTCATGCAACAAGGTGGCAAGTGGCAACAAAATCAAGGAAATAATTGGCAAGGAGGACAAGGAGGTTCGACTTACCAAGGAGGGTACAGGAAGCCCTACGTTCCCAACAACCGAAATCATCCGAACTTCTCCTATGCCAATCCGAACAATGCCTTGCAACCACCTACCAGCTTCCATGTTGAGAACGGAGTCATCCAAGAGCCAAAGAAGGAAATGTCTACCGACGACTTGATTCGTCAATATATGGCTCAGTCGGAGATGAGGATGACACAGTCGGAGATGAGGATGACACAACAAGATGCGAAGTTGAGGACATTGGAGCTTACTCAAAGCACCTCAACCAACAACTTGGCAAGTAGCATCAATGCGTTGACCAAGCAAATGCAAATGTTGGAGACACAAATAAGTCAAATAGCCAACGCTCAAGGAGGAGTCCATAAGCCCGGCCAATTCCCAAGCAACACCGAGCAAAACCCAAAGAACAACCATCATGTCCATGCTATTGAGCTTCGGAGTGGCACAACATACACAAATCCATCCTTGGAAGCAGAGAATAAAGGAGTTGGGAGCTTCAAGAATGCGGAGCATGAAGAAACGATGATCCAAGTGGCGAGGCGAGGACCTCTCGACACCTCTCTCGATCGAGAGGTCGATCGAGAGGTCAATACTGGAGGTCAGAATCCACCTCTCGATACCCCTATCGATCGAGAGGGGGATCGAGAGGCCCACGACGAGCTGATGCAGAATCCACCTCTCGACACCTCTCTCGATCGAGAGGTGGATCGAGAGGTCAAGAATCGAGGTCAGAAGGGACCTCTCGACACCTCTCTCGATCGAGAGGTCGGTCGAGTGGCCCAGCAGCCGCCCCAATTTCCGACTTACACTCCGAAGGCCCCTTTCCCGCAAAGATTGACCAAGCCAAAGCAAGATGAGAAGTATCAACGTTTCTTGGCGATGCTTCAAAAGGTTAACATCAACATACCACTTCTCGATGCTCTCCGAGACATGCCAAACCACATGAAGTTCATCAAGGACGCGGTGGCGGGGAAGAAGAAGTGGGCTAAGTTCGAGATGATCAACCTCACGGAGGAGTGTAGCGCGGTCTTACAAAAGAAGCTTCCGTTGAAACAAAAGGATCCCGGGAGGTTTACACTATCATGCAAGATCGGTGATCAAGTCTTCCAAAACGTGCTATGCGATCTTGGTGCTAGCATCAATTTGATGCCCCTCTCTATTTTCAACCGGCTCAAGATTGGAAAGATGAAGCCGACAACTATCTCCCTACTTATGGCGGATCGATCAGTTTCTTACCCAAGGGGGATAGTTGAAGATGTGCTCGTACAAGTTCAGAATCTTGTTTTCCCGGCTGATTTTGTAGTGTTGGATATGCCCGAGGATGAGAATCAACCATTGATCTTAGGACGGCCATTTTTAGCTACGGGGAGAGCTTTGATCGATATTCAAGATGGAGATTTGACATTTAGAGTCAATGGAGAGGAATTGAAGATTTCCATCTATGAAGCAATGAAGAGACCCGATGATCATCGAGAGGATGTTTTTGCCGTTCAAGTCTTGAAACCACCTATACCGCCGGCACCGGATGGAGCTTGCGAGGAGATTCTCGAGTGCTTAAATCAGTTGGAAGCCATTCCTCCATTAAAGTTAGCCGAATTCAAGAGATTAGTTGATGGAGCCATGAGGACACTTGAGGATGGGGGAGAGACGAGGTTTTCTTTTGATCCACCTTGATAAGAGGTATCGTCGGGCTAAAGACGTAAAACGTAGTACTTGTTGGGAGGTAACCCAACTCTATCTTTAATTTTCAGTTTTCGTTTTATTTGTTTTCGTTTTTGTTTGAGTCTTATCTTTTATTAAGCTTTTTATCCAAGAATTTGCGAAGCTTGTGAGTTGTAGGTTTCTCGATGAGGTTTCGGCTAGAAGAGAAGATCGATAGTAAGCTAGCTTCGGTGAAAGGTACGCTCGTTAACTTATCCACTCCTTCTTAAACTTATTCCTTCATCATGATTCGAAATAAGTTTGGGGGAGGGAGAAGTGTGGCTTTGTTAACTCGTTTACATGGGTTCTTGGATTGTAGCTTAATTTTTGGATATTTTATTAGTAGTTATTATTTTTGTTGAGTCTTAGGTATTTAAGTTGAGTCAAATAAGCATGTGATGATAGTATTGTGAATTTGGCCGATGATAGAAAATTTTTGTTGATTTTTTGGAGAAAATTCATGATCTTTATTATGCATGGAACCTTGGCGAAGCGACACAATTTGTTTGGTGAATTTGAATTATGCTATGATATCGGGAACTAGTTAGTTTGAACCCGTGAGAATTGAGCTTTTTGTGCATATTTATGCCTATTCTTTGATTGAGTGATCATGCATTCTTCATTGTTTCTAGAACTTGCCTTATTTCTCCATCAAGACCTTAGTATATTTACGAACTAGGAGATGATCTTAGGCCATTTTTCTTTAGCCACATGATTCCCATACACTAACCTTGTTCATAATCCTTTGTTTACCCCTTTTGAGCCTTTATTAGCCGTTCTTTGTAAAACCGGATGATAGGAGGTTTGGATGATTATGGGTATCTTTTGGTTGGTGGTATGGAAGGAGTTAAATAGAAAATTTTGATGTGGTGTGAAAGGAGAAAATTTTAGATGCTTGTTTAAGTATAGTTAGCTATCCCTATAAGCTTAGAAAAAAATAAAGAAAAAAAAAAATAGAGCCCTTGTTCATTATTAGAAAGAACATTTATTAGTTGAGCTCTAGGAAAAAAAGAGAGAAAAGAAAGAAAAAAAAATATATAAGCATAAGGGGATAGTTAGCTTCGATTTGTATAGTTGGTATTGTTTGCATCTTTGATATGTTGTTGTATTGTAGTTGGTGTATTGGATGGTAGAAGATGGAGTAAAAATCCGTACTTTGGTTGGAGTTGAAAAGAGGTTGATGATTTAGAGCATTTTGAGTCACTTAGCCTATACATTCCCTACCTTAACCAATGTCCCTACATTACAAGCTTTACAAAGACCTTTTTGATCTTAGTTTGTGAATATTACATTAGGTGGAGATGTTGAGATTAGGGGCAAGCCTATGGTAAACATGTTGCATTGCATTGATGATTGAGTGAACCCCATGATGTGCATTATTATACATCTTTTCTTTGAGAGAGTTGAGTGTTCACTTATACACAATTTCACATGTTTAAGAGTGTTCTTTGATTGAATAGCATGATTTGGATTTATTGAATAGGTTGTGTTATTGATGCTAAGGTTGTATGCATAGTTTTGATCATGATCATGAGCTTGTTTTTGAAAAAAGTTTTGAGGCCTACATAGTTCACAATGCTTGAGTCTATTGTTTATTTCGTTTTTGTTATTGTTCGGGACGAACAATGTTTAAGTTTGGGGGATTTTGATAGGGTGCATTTTTACCCTATCATCTAAGTGTTATATTATCGTTTTCTTGTCGTATTTTGATAGTTTAGCTCATGATTTATATTTTTTATGTTATTTCGAGCTAGATTACGCTTTTGGGTTGTTTTGAGTGTTTTTAGGGCTTTTGAGTCGAGAAAACCCAAGATAAGACAAGAGGCGATGAAACCAAGGAAGAGATGAAGTATTGATTCCAAGTTCTGACTTTTCACGATTTTGTAAAAGAGTTATTCTGGAAAAGTGGAAGCATAGTATTGAAGAGGAGTTCGATAGGAGCACGTAGGCGAAAACGGAGGTCAATTCGGAGTTCGGATGAGAAAGATATGACCGAAATAAGAAAGTTGCGCAGAACCCTCTCGACCCTCTCGACCAACCTCTCGATCGAGAGAGGTGTCGAGAGGTGCCTCCTGTTTTCCAGACGGGATTTCTTTTAAAAGGCAATTTTTGACTTTTTCTTGGTTTCCTTGTACAATTAGGTATTGGATGTAAACTTCTACCCTATAAATACCTCTAAACCTATCATTGTAAAGCCAACAACATAGAGCCAACATTAGTCCTACATCTTTAGATTAGTTTTTATTCTTTTCTCCATACTTTTATACTTTAGATCTAGATTTATTTTATGTATGAAGACCATTGAAGATTGAAGATTTATTCAAGATTCAAGAGTTTTTCTATCCCTTTCTCTTTTACTTTATGTTTTTACTTATGTTTAATCTTCCTTCTACCTTTCTTTTAATTATATCTAGCTAAATTCCTTAGTTGATTTTAGGGATTGAATGCCTAATTGAATTTATGTAAGTGTTCTTGTGTACAATTAGCCTTCCAATCTAGATGCATGTTTTCATGGTGCTTATTCTCATGCATGATTACTTGATCACTAATTGTGTATGCATAGTTATGTTCATATGCCTTGATTAGGATATTGCATAATAGATCTCATGAATACATGATATGATAGTTTGATTTGTCTTAATTGATAATTGAATTATTATATGTTCATATATAATTGATTTGGTGTCTTAGTTGAACCTAGTTGATTATATCCTTGATACTTGTTCTATTTTGCACTTGATTTTGATTCTTACAATTCGAAAGAATATTAGGATCTTGTTAGGTGACAACTTGCATTGCTTTAATTAGGGTGTAGGTTATTTTTGCATGTATCACATTTAGATTGGATTAAATTGGTTACTTGTACTCATTAATTGCTTGCATATATTTGATTAGGTAGGCTTCCCTAGAATCAACACTTTTCCTTAATTGTTTACTTTCCTTATTTATTTAATTGCTTGTGTCCTAATTTGTTTTATTTGGCTAGCTATTTCCTTGTTTATTTATTTCCTTATATGTTTAATTGAGTCTTTTATTTATTTGCCTAGTTATAAATACCACAATCTCAATTTCTTATTTGCCTAGACATCAGTTTAATTCTAGAGTAGAGGTATTGTGTGTGGTTTCGGTATATCAATCCCTGTGGATACGATACTCGTACTTCTTTATACTATACCTATTTTGTGTGGTAGAAAATAGTGCGATCAGATCTTGAAGTCGTTGGGATTGTATTCATCTTTGTCCTTCTCAACGTACTCTTGTCTGACATGAGCTTCGCGTCCTTCAGCAGCTGGTACGTTCACAGATATGACTTTCTTGATTTCGATTGGTCCGTCCTCTATGACTTCCCACATCCGGTCGTGGATGGAGCAAAGGAAGCTCTCGACTCGGAAACTCCATGTCTCGTATCCTTCGATCGAGAACTGTGGAAGGTTTGAGGCACTGTATGTAGACATAGCAAACTATCAACAGTAAATGCAATATGCGTGAGTGAGGTTTTGATGCACTTAGGAAAATAGGATCCGGTTCAGTGAGACAACGTGAAGCGAGTGGGGACTCGCTTCGGATATGCAAAGCAGAGGCTCGAAAGAACCGCTGCTCTGATACCACTTGTTGGTCCCGGTTTGTTAATAGGAAAAATACGTAGAGGGGGGGGGGGGGTGAATACGTATTTTGAAGTTTTTCAACTTCAAATCCCTTAACTCAGAGTAACAAGTAAAGAGCTCTTTTTGAAACTTAAGACCTAGCTGAAGCTAGATCTACAGTACGTAGCTTGCCTACTTGACCGAAGTGAACACTTGATCAAGAGGGAGTCTTTACTCGTATGTGCGGAATTTGGTGAGCTAAAATCTTTCCTAAGTTATTGAAAATCCAAGTTAAGTTTGTTTATATGCACGTGCAATGGATAATCAAATACTGTAAAGAGATTAAGGTAAGAGAGATACGACACAGAGATTTATAGTGGTTCGGAGATAACGCTCCTACGTCCACTTTGTTGCACGACGGCAACCGTTCTTTTCACTCAAGAACTTGAAGGTTACGGGTCCTTCAAAAACCTGGTCGAGATCGGGCTTCACTCGCCTAGATCAAACGACAGACGTAGTGATTGGGGGTTCACTACACAAACCTAACAAAGACTGGAAGCTTCACTTGCTTCAGTCAAAACACGACAGGGAGATTACGGGCTCTCCTTACAGCCTAGCTTCGATCGAGCTCTACACAAACGATGTAGGTGCAAGCTTGGATCTAGACTCTATGATCGAGGCTTCTTCAATCGATGAAGGAAGAGCCTTGGATCTGGACAACCTAACGACAACACTCAAAAACCTAACAGACAAAGTATAGGGTTTTTGGTTGACGACACACTATGAAGAACTCTTTACAGTAGATGCAAAGATTGGCTAGAGTTCTTTTTCTAAGCTTTGGATATATGAAGTGGGCTTAGAATCTAAGTGTGAAGGCTGTGAAGACGAGTTCCGATGAACTGGAAACTCGGAGAACACTTGGAAACAAAGACTCGAAGATTTGCTCGAAGGCTTGGGAGTGTTTGTTTGCTGTATGCGCTTGAATGCTCAAAATAGTGTTCTACTCTTCTTCGTCTTCATCCTTCACTATTTATAGGCGGAGGGTTGGCTGAGATCCGTTGCTTGGTTGGTGGCCTTGTCCCTCCTCCTCTCGACAGTACTTGCGCAGGCTGGCACCTTTTTCAGACGTCCAGTTTTGGCATTTTGCCAAAAATGGCTAACTTACAAGTTTAACAGTAACTGGAGCGAGCCAGTACTGTTGCGGCGCCTTTGTCGGCCTGCCAGTCAACTCTTCCGCTCCACTCCGCTTTCGACACGTGGAGATCTCGTAATTAATGCTACGATCTCCTGTTGACTGGAGTTCAAAATATGGGCGGGAGTCGGGCTGTCGCTTTCAAGTAGGTAGTGGCTCGCTTCGCTTTGAAGTTGTAGCGTCCGCTTTAGTTGAGTCACTTCGTAGTCATTCTGTAGTGAGTCGCTTCGGGAAATAAAGTTCCCTAGTGACTGTTGGTCCCGGGAAAGAGTAATTGGTGTATGGGGGGGGGGGGAATACACCAATAACCAACCGTTTTTGACTTTTTAAAATTCAGGTCGATCTGCAGGTCGATTGTCAAGGTCGACCTTATCAGAGGCAGTTTGATCTATCAAGCTCGTATGGTATCAAGCTTGATTTATCAAACTGTTGTTAATGCGGAAGTTGGTGGAGGTTGATTACTCTTTGAAAAATCTTAAGGCTGAATATGGATAGCAGGTTGATTCGTGTAATGCAGGTTGATGCTCGTCAGTTAGATAATAAAATGTAAGTGCAATAAATAAAGAGAGAGAAACACCGCGATGTAGCGTGGTTCGGAGAAACCCTCCTACGTCCACGTCAGGTCGACTCGACCTGAGAATCCCTTTTCTTTTGGATCCACCTCTCTCTTATTTATACTGACTGAGTATCAGTTCTAGATACAATCTAACTTGAGAGTAACTAGACACGAGTTTTGGGTCGTGACCCTTACAACCTTCGTACTAAAACGTACAAACAACCTTACGCTTTTACAGAGCTTGACTAACTCTATAATGGCGAAAATAAAAACAAGCTTTCTAACTTCGAACAAGTCGGAGAAGAAGTTGTTTGAACAATCGACAAGCAGCAGTGAACGCTTCGTCGTTGTGGTGTTTTTCGGAATCGAAAACCTCTCTTGTCAAGTGTTTGGGAAACTAATCGGATTTCGAACACTCGAATGGATATGAACTTTGAGAGAGATTTGGGCAGAGATATGGCGTTGATAGCTTGTGTTTCCCGTACTTGAATCCGAAAATGGCTGAAGTATTTATAGGCAGTTTTGAAAAACTAGCCGTTGGAGTCGGGCTGACGTGGCACTAGCCGTTGGATGCTGACTCACTTCTAGCCGTTGGGAATATTCGTCCTTGCTGGCACTTGACGTGGCAAGGATCAGGTCGTGACGCTCCATGAAGGCGGAGCATCGACCTTGATTGATAATCCAGCTTTTGAAATCTTCTAAGGCAATGCCAGCTGGAAACTTGATAGGGGAGGTCGATAGACAGGCTGATGATCCAGCTCGATCCAATTGAGGCAGGTCGATACATCGACCTTTCTCTTACAGGGTGGATCGAACTTGATTCTAAACATTAAAGGGCATCGACCTGCACTAACAGGTAGCAGGTCGATTTATCGGCCTTGACCCTAAACAAGTAAAATATGCCTAAGTGTGGTTTCGATAAACATCATCAAAATCAAACTGCAAGGGGTTCCCAACAATTTCCCCCTTTTTGATGATGTCGAAACCAAACACTTTACAAATAATTCCTAAGATAAAACACTGAAAGATGGTATAAGAGCTTGAAAATTTTTCAATCATGAAGATTGATAAGGAAATATAAGTAAGGCAAATAAGGACATAATTAAAAATAAAGCAGTAAAGGCAGATGCCTGGACAAAGAGATATTGTCGTCAGGTCGAAAGATGTTTTTGCTTCATTCAGCTCGATAGCGTACATTACATTGGAAGTTACAAACTGAGCTATGAACATAAATGAATACAAAAATTAAACAAAAACATCTATCTACATAGCCTGGATCTTGGCACGGGCTGCTAAGCGCTCTTCTTGGACCTGCTCCCTTGACTTCGTCTGCATGCTTGCGTAGATTCCATCCCTAATACGACGATAGTCGGGATCGGAATTCGACACATTGACGCCTAGACCGATGGCAGTTTGAGCGATGTACTGGTCGATTCGAGAGTAATCCAAATACTCCGAAGCACCAAGGCGCAAGGGCGCAAAATATTGTTGAGCAGGGGCCCTTATCGTCACACCGGCCTCTGCAGCCTTTTTCCGAAGATCATCAATGAATTTTTGATACGGAAACTTGAGCATATAGGCTGCATACGCTTCGTCGGCATCGGCAGGAAGGGAGGGGTCCTTGATAAAGTAGTGCAGCAGGATGAAGCAAGAATTGAGCTCCCGCAGCAGGTTGTTTTGAGATTCATCAAGCCATTCAACAACCTGCTGTTGGACTCCAGCATTCAAGACTAGGGCGGACTGGCTGATCCAGTCCGCCTCCCTTTTCCTCCTTGCTTCAGCAGCTCGGCGCTCGGCCTTGAAACGCTGCTGCTCTTCTTGATTTGCGGCCTGCTCCGGCGTAGCACCAGCCAGAATCATGGCAGAAATAAGATCGGCCTCGGCAGCCAATCGAGCTTTGGCGGCAGCAGCCTGCTCCGCACCAAGCTGAGAGATGGGATCGGCATGAGAGGCAACGGCCTTGGGTGCAACGGCCTGGGAGGGCTTCTTTTGAGAAGGAGGAGGGGCCACAGAAGTTGAAGGGGTTTTGGATTTTGGGGCCTTCTTCTTCTTCGCGGCGGCGGCTCTTTCTTCTTCCCCCTTTTCGACATCATCAGTCAGGGCCTTGATAAGGGAAAGAAGAGTCGCATCCTCTTGCTGCAGCTTGATCACAGCATCCTTCAACTCCATTTGCCCACTGAGAAGGGAGGAGATGGTGCCGTGGATGGCGTTGATCTGCTCATTGGAGGTCGATGCCGAGGTCGAGACAGATGAGGTCAAATTTGTTACACGCTCATCGACCTTGGCCAAGTCCTCCAATACCTCCGTGATCTGGTCACGGGATGCCATGTTGAGCTCATCAAGCTGGCCCGGCAGGAGCTTGTCGGTATATTCTTTCAAAAGCATCACGGCAAAGTCCGTGACGCGCTCCCTGGCAGCTTCATCGGCCTGGGCTTTGGCATCTTTCACTATATCAGCCCGGGCCTCTGCTACGGCCTGCTTGATTTGCTCTGGGAGGCTGGTGATGATGGACTCGAGCTTGGCAGAAATTTCATCCAGCACAGCCTCCACATCAACTTTTGGAGACGGAGCAGCAGCAACAAGAGGCTGATCATCACCCTCAATCCTGGGTGATGATTGCTCCAGAGTTTGAATCCTATCAAACTCGTCTCCGGCTTCTTCGGCGGAGTTGTACAGAGCGCGAGAGTGCGCATATAGGGGGCGAAGGTCGATGCCCAAAATTTTGGCTTCGACCTTCATGCGGCGAAGCACAAGCTGACGAAAATTTGAGGCCGCATCCCCCACGGTGTAGAAACCGAACTCCGCTTCAAGAGCCAGCTCCTCGACCTTCAGGTCGTCGAGAGAGACGACCTGCAGCAACGCCTCAAAGACGTAATAGTAACTCGACTTACAATCCAGGTAGAACTGGAGGCGAGTGGCGAGGTCGAGAGACTTGGGGAGTTGGGCTATTCCCGGCATCAGGTCGATGACCTTCAGCCTGGCCTCCGCCTTTAATGCAGCGACCTGGGAGTGAGCAGCAGACATTGGCTGCTCAACGAACGGCTGGACCTCCAGCACGACGTCCTCCTCCACAGGCGCATCCCGAATGGGGGAAGACAGAGTTTCTTCCCCAGTGAGATCCTGGATCTCGACGGATCCAGCTCGATGGACTGGGGCGGTTCTCACTGGAGACGAAATGACAACGGCCTCCGGGCGGGGAGATGCAGTCCGTTGTTGCGAGGCGGACGGCTCAGCGGCGGAACGGACTGGAGAGGGAGTCCGTTCGGCTGATGATGAGGGCGATGAGACGGGTGAAGACTCCGCGCGAGATGCAGGTTCCTTGATCTGCACGGGAAGAACCTTGTGCATCGGCCTGGGTGGCTCACCCGAGGCTGACTGCGACCTGCGAGGAGGAGTCCTCTTCACGGGCTGTGCCTTCTTGACAGGGCGTGAGGGAACCAGATCGACATCGGCCTTCCTCTTCTTTTGAGCAGGTCGATCCGGAATCCTCCAGCCAACTTTGGATTGACCGGCCTTGGCGAGGTGCGCCCTGACATCGTCAGAGGAGTTATAATAGATCTGCGCCGACACACCTATCGCCATCTCCAGTTGGTGGAGATCCTTTGGAATAAACAGATGGGGGAAGGCCGGATCTTTGGACCATGTCCTCTGTTTGAAGAACGAAATGATGATGGAGGTGACCTTCGTTCCAAGGCGAAGCGGTTTGTTGTTGTGGAGAGACACTTTCATAACGGCCTCTCCCTCTGCCTCAATGATGATCAGCCTGGCTTCATCCCAGAGAAGCGAGACCATTAGCTTGGCCCAGCAGATGGGCAGGTCGAGGATTACGACCGTCATAATTTGGAATTTGAACGGGGTGACCTGGTCGTAATTCCCGATGTGCCCAAGAAAACACTTCTGCACGAAGTCCATCAAAAGGCTGTATTTGGGGCGCAGCTCGCTCCTTTTGAAGGCCACTGGAACGAACTGCCTATGCTCAATCAAAACCCGATCTGCAACCTGCTGCAGTTGGTCTTGAGAAATCTCCGAGATTTGCATTGAACCTTCCTCTTCAATGCCGAAGGCTGCCTTCACCGCGTCGAGAACGTTGATGGTGACCAGGGACTTCGTGGTTCCAAGGGAGACCGTGTGAGTAGATACGGAATCACCTTCATTCCAATTAAAATAGAAGGCACTCACAAGTCTGGGAAGACTTTTCGCCGGCCGGGTGGAGATGATCTGATAGAACGAAGAACACTTCTCCACCAGGGCGAACATGGAGTCGAGGTCGCGAAAACCAAAGTTATTGCGCACCATGTAGGGTTCAAATTTGAGGTGAGTCGTCAATAACTCCTCAATTTCCGACCACTGCATCTCTTTGCGACCGGAAGTAGAAACCCTTTCTGCCATTGATTTTTCTGCAAGTTTTTCGAGAAAGATTAGAAAATAAATACAGTAAAGAACTTGACAGAAAAGTAAAAATATAATCGGTGAAAAGAGTACAAACCACGCGAGTGATTTGATGCAGATAGAGAGAATGCAGAAAAGTGAAGAACACGACAGCGGCAGTTTTAGTATTTGCAGAGATAAATTAGGTTTTTCGAAGAAGATGAAGAAGGCAAGTAAGAATGAGAGAAAACTGCATGCCATATTTATAGAATTTTCGAACGGTTGAGATCGTTCGAATTTGAAAAGGTGAAAATATCTCTTTAATTTTCAACCACACGATGTGTGCTCGTGAAATGTGAAACGTTACACATTCGCGCGTGAGTTATTGAGAACGTGCGATAACTTGCACTTTTGCAGAGAGAGACGGCATGGGAATTAAATGCGGCCTCGGTCAATGTGTCAAAGTTTGACACTTGACTGGATGTTTTACAAAAATGGTAATCATTACTCCCTTTTTCCTCATTTTCTGCAAGTTATCAGAACCTTAAATAATGAAACACATTGAGAAATAAATAACATAAATAAATGAAGAAATCAATGCGTATAAAAGAAGTTATAAGACAAAAGGGTGATACTGCCCTTTTGATTCTTCCTTCATAAATGTAGTTGCATTCAGGTTGATATCGGTCTGATGATATCGGCCTGGTGACGGAGAACGGCCTGTCGAAATGAACGGCCTGTGTTTGTGATATCGGCCTGGACATATGACATCGGCCTGGCGAGTTGGAACTGCCTGGATTTAAGATGTCGACCTGGCGAAATAAACGCCCTGGAGACAGACATTGGCCATTGTTCCCCCTCAAATGATGGATTACTTTGGCCAAGTGTTCCCCTCAATTGAGGAACACAGGTCGATCTGTTGAATAGTCGACGGCCTGATGATGAACACGGCCTGTTGATAGACACGGCCTGTAGATAGGCACGGCCTGTTGACAGACACGGCCTGTTCAAATTATAACTCCCTGTTCAAATGGTAACGGCCTGTTGAGAGTTGACGGCCTGTTCCCCCTTGATATCTGCCTGCATGTAAAGAGACGGCCTGCTTGTTGGTCCCGATTGTTGGTCCCACACAAGCTTTTGAAAGATTTGGCAGGTCGATGAGGAGATAACGGCCTGTAGGCTTACGATCGGCCTGATGACTCAACATTTAATAACCCTAGCTTTCCACATAGCATTTTGAATCTTTCTTCAGCTAGGGGTTTGGTTAGAATATCAGCTCGTTGAATGTCAGTGTGTATCTTCTCTATAACCACGTTCTTCTTCTCCACGTGATCACGAATGAAGTGATGTCGAATATCCACGTGCTTGCATCTTGAATGAAGAACTGGGTTTTGAGTAATGGCGATGGCACTCGAGCTGTCACAGAATATTGGCACTTCACTGACTTCAACTTCATAATCCTTAAGTTGTTGTTTGATCCACAAGATTTGTGCACAACAACTTCCTGCGGCCATGTACTCGGCCTCTGTGGTGGAGGTGGCTACTGAAGTTTGCTTCTTTGAAAACCAAGAAATCAGCTTGTTTCCGAGAAAATGGCAAGTACCCGAGGTAGATTTCCTATCGAGCTTGCACCCTGCATGATCAGAATCTGAATAGCCTGTAAGCTGCAAATTATCATCACAAGGATACCAAAGACCTAGATTTGTGGTTCCTTTGATGTATCGAAGGATTTTCTTTGCTGCTTCCAAGTGAGATTCCTTCGGATTAGCTTGAAATCGAGCACACACTCCAACTGCAAAAGTGATGTCAGGTCGACTAGCAGTTAAATAAAGTAATGAACCAATTATACCCCTGTATTGTGTTATGTTGGCAGGTTTTCCTTGGGGATCCGGGTCGATCTTCCCACCAGAGAGCATTGGTATTTTGACAGGCTTGCTGTCTTTGACACCAAACTTGTCGACCAGCTCGTGTGCGTACTTTGTTTGGCTAATGAAGATTCCTTCATCGGACTGCTTAACCTGCAACCCTAGAAAGAAATTCATTTCCCCCATCATAGACATTTTATATTTTTCGGTCATGAGGTTACCAAATTTTTCACACAAAATGGGAGATTTAGATCCAAAAATGATATCATCAACATAAATTTGTACTAAAAGGATATGTTCATTCACTTTGATAGTGAATAGCGTCTTGTCGACTGAACCACGCTTGAATCCTGATTCAATGAGAAAGGATGATAGCGTCTCATACCAAGCTCGAGGAGCTTGCTTAAGTCCGTAGACGGCCTTGTGCAGTTTGTAGACTTTGCTTGAATCACCCTCCTCGAATCCAGGAGGCTGTTCCACATAGACTTCCTCTTCTAGAACGCCATTGAGGAACGCACTTTTAACGTCCATCTGGTAGACTTTGAATCGTTGATGAGCGGCATAAGCTAGAAACAGTCTTATAGCTTCTAATCTTGCAACGGGGGCAAACGTCTCATCATAGTCGATTCCTTCTTGTTGACAGTAACCCTTTGCAACCAATCGGGCTTTATTTCTGACAACTTCTCCAGATTCATCTCTCTTGTTCTTGTAAACCCATTTGACTCCAATGACGCCCTGATGATAAGGACGATCAACTAGAGACCATACTTCATTTCTTTTGAATTCATTGAGTTCTTCTTGCATGGCCTCAATCCAATCAGCATCTTGAAGAGCTTCAATGGCATCTTTGGGTTCTATGCGAGAGAGATAGCAACTTAATAGCGCACTTTCACCAATCGTCCTCCTTGTTCGCACTCCTTGGTTTGGGTTCCCAACAATGAGCTCTTTCGGGTGATCATCGATCCATCGTCTGCGTCGTGATCTCTCTTCATTTGAAATAATTGGTTCGGGCTCATTAATGGGTTCATCAAACTCCGGGTGAGTTGAAGGTTGATCAGTGGATAAGCGCTGTTGCTCGGAATGTTGATCGGGCTGCTGTTCGGCCTGGATGTTGAGCTGCTCCATTGTGTTATCGAGCTGCTCGATTTGTGATGTAAGGTCGTGAACAGCATCAGTCTTGGGGACTGAGGGAGGGGGATCAGCCTGGTTAAGTCCGGCTGATGTATTACAGCTCGTATTATCATTTGCATCACTTCCCCCTTGCTGTGTGACCTTAGGATCAGATTGATCCTCTTCCTCCAAATCATTTGGAGTCCATACTAGCAGGTCGTCAATGGGGGAGTTAGACGGCCTGTTAGCAGCGGGCTGTTCAGTACCTGTACTTGATTCTCTGTACAGACAAGTAGATTCATCAAACACAACATGAGGTGTTACCTCCACAACTAGGGTTTTCTTATTAAAGACTCTATAAGCTTTGCTAACCTCTGAGTATCCTAAAAATACTCCTGGATCGGCCTTGCTATCAAAAGTCTTCAATTGAGATTTCCCATTGTTATGAATGTAACACAAACACCCAAAAGCTTTAAAATACTTTAACCTGGGGAGCTTGTTGTTCCACAGCTCGTATGGAGTCTTTCCATGTCGGGTCGTGATGATCGACCTGTTTTGGGTGTAGCAGGCTGTGTTGACGGCCTCTGCCCAAAACTTCTTTGGAAGATTGGTTTCATCCAACATGGTACGAGCTGCTTCCTTCAGCGATCTGTTACGACGTTCCACCACGCCGTTTTGTTGAGGTGTGCGTGCAGCTGAAGTTTGATGATGAATCCCACTCTTTGTGCAATATTCTTCGATCATTGCATTGATAAATTCGGTGCCTCGATCTGATCTAATGGAGATGATGGATTTCTCCTTTTGATTGCACAGCTTGCTCAGCAACGCAGGTAGCTTCTCCAATGTCTCCTTCTTTTTGTACATGAAAATAACCCACGTAAATCTAGAAAAATCATCTATAATAACGAGAGCATATTTTCTACCGTTTATACTCAAGGGAGTGACTGGACCGAAGAGGTCGAGATGGAGAAGCTCAAGAATTCGATTTGATGATTGTGCCGTCACGCTTGGAAATGATGATCTTGTTTGCTTTCCGGCTTGACAGGCTCTGCAGATGTGATCACGATCGAAGACTTGGTCTGGCAGGTCGTTAACCAGCTTGTTGCGTGCGAGCTTGTTGATGGCCTTGAAGTTTAAGTGACTCAACCTCTTGTGCCATAGCCAGCTTGTCTCGGAATCAGCCTTTGTGACCAGGCAGGTCTCTATCCAATCTGTCCATTGAACAATATAGAGTCTATCCTGCAAAATTCCGGTAAGAAGTGTTTTTCCTTCCTCATTCTTCACGAGACATTTATTAGCGGTGAATTCTACTCGTTTACCACTCGAGCAGAATTGCGACACAGAAAATAGGTTATGATTAAGACCTTCAACATAAGAGACGTTAGAAATAGTTGTTTTACCAACTGTTAGATCGCCCTGGCCTCTCGTAAATCCCTTAGAATTTCCTCCAAAGGTTACAAGTGGCCCGTCTCGTTCTTGGTAATTTGAAAGTGGCGTTTTGTCACACGTCATGTGCTTTGAGCATCCACTATCAATGATCCATACAGCTCCTCGAGCTGCTTGGCTCCTTCTTTGAGCCTTCCCAACCTGCAATTAATTAAACTTAGCAACCCATTTGAGATTGGGTGCTACATCGGTTGCGGGAACGGCCTTTGGAACCCATATTTGCTTCACCGGTCTGCTTCTATCCGAGGCTGAGGATGAGGCAGTAATGGTCTTGGGCTT
The DNA here is from genome assembly GCA_029379335.1 of Thymus mandschuricus. Taxonomy (NCBI): domain Eukaryota; kingdom Viridiplantae; phylum Streptophyta; class Magnoliopsida; order Lamiales; family Lamiaceae; genus Thymus; species Thymus mandschuricus. The sequence continues at coordinate 16,258,893 of CM057073.1, read as the reverse complement.
GGGAGCCTTGGTCTTCTTCGAGCGAGGGCGACGAGGCTGATAATTTTCTTCATAATACCCAGGTTGATACTGCCAGTCTGGAAAATTTGACTGTTGAGGATAGTGGCAGTAGCACCTTTGATAATCCGGGTAGAAGAACTGAGGATGATACGGCCTTTGATAGTGCTGGCCTTGGTATCGCCCTTGATGAACAGCCTGATTTTGATGATAGGGGGCAGGTCGACGTTGCTGGACAGGTCGACTCTCTTTCTTTTGAGAAACAGGCTGTTCCTTCTTTTGTTGCTTTATGAGGATGGCCTGGGGCTGTCGAGCTGGATTCTTTAGCTTGACCATCTTATCAGGGAGAGCTTGATTAGCTTTCCGAACATTCTTCGATTTAGGCTGCGCTTTCACGAACGTGATCTCGCAGTCTTTGTTCTTGCTTTTCTTGGATTCTCCGTTAAATCCAATCCCAGAGTGATCGCGCGGATTGCGTTGCATGGATTGCACTTCTTCCAACTTCTTTCCGCTTTTCTTCAACTGACTTAAAGTGAGTTGAAGTTTTTCTTCCTTTTTCACGAGGAGTTCGTGTCGGATTACCAAGTCAGCCAGCTTTGAGGTAAGGCTGTGTATTTCGGTATCTTTGGTCTTGAGGGACTCGTTCTTCTCGAGCTCCCTGGTATCGAACTCCTTGACCCGTAAAGTCAATTCGTCAACCTTTGACTTTAGGGCTTCGATCTCCCTTTCCTTTTCTTCATCGTAGGGAGAGAATCTTTCTTCTAATGCTAGCTTGTATTTTTCATTTTTATCCAATAGCTCAGCATTGTCTTCAACGACCTCTTTGAGTGTATCCACGAGATCGGCATAGTCGTCTAGCTGTTTCTTGATTTCTTCCCAAGACACAGCCTCGGATAGGTCTTCATCACCTTCTTCTGCACAATCATCGTCAGAAAAAGAAAGTGAAATGGGTTGAAGATCTACCTTTGAAGATCCCTCATTTTGTTGATGCTCTCCAACGAAGCATTCTTCATCATCACTTTCATCGAAAGCGATGTATCCTTCGTCATCACTTGACGAGCTATCCGAGAGGTGAGCTTCCTTTGTTTCTTCGGCAATCATTGCAGCTCGTTGATCTTTGAGCTTCTTATCGCGCTTTGCACGGAGCTCGTCTCTCTCGGCCTTGGTAAGATCCGGGCAGTCGGTCTTGTAGTGACCTGGCCTGCCACAGTTGAAACAACCACCCTCGGGTGTGTTAGAAGAATTGAAGGTTGAGGGTTTACCTTCTCCCTTTTTGTCAGGGCGGTCGTGGTTGCGGTTTGAGAAGTTTCGTTTGTTGTCACGGTAGAATTTCTTGTATTTGACAACCTTCCCTAGGAGCTTCTCATTTCTCCTAGCGGCTAGAGCATAGTCGAGAGTCATCTTCTCGAACTTCTTGACGATGGATTCGTCAATCGGACTTGGGGTAGCAGCTGAGGCTGAGTCGGCCTTGAAGGCTACCTCCTTGTTCTTTTCCTCAGCCTTCTTGCTGGTGGAAGGCTGGGTTGATCCATGAATGCGGATCATCTCATACTCATTTCCGACAAGAATGTCGAAGAGATCTTCAGTGGTGAGGGAGTTGAAATCCGATCGGGCTGGATGCATGGCGGCGTATACGTGCCAATTTGCAGGGAGGGCACGTATCACTTTGAGATTCTTCTCGCGCTGCGTATACTTGTATGGGTTGATGGCAGCCACTTCAAGAACAATCTCGGTGAAGCGAATTTTCATCGCTTCAATGGTTTCTCCCGAAACCATCTTGAAGTCATCGAACTTGCTGCACGCCATGGACAGCTTGTTCTCCTTCATTTCCTCTGAGCCAAGGCTGATGGACCGGAGGGTGTCCCACATTTCTTTGGCCGTTTCAAGATTTCTGATCTTGGCCAGGTAGACGCCCTTCACGGTGCTGGAGATGAGTCCCTTTGCGTAATCATCGAGACCGGCCTCCTTCCTTTCCTCGGTTGTGTAATCGCGAGGATTCTTAAGGACTTTCTCGTATGTAGCCTCCCCGGGGGCTGTTCCATCCACGATAATCTTCGCAGCATAAATGGGGGAGGGTCCGTTCTCGATGATGTCCCACATAAGGACGTGATGTGCCTTGAGACACATCTTGATTCGAAAGCTCCAATCTTCATAGCCTTGAACGGAGAAGTCTTCACATACCCTGAGAAGAGAAGCCTCCATAGCAAAAAAATATGATATGAATGAATGAAAAAGATTTTTCTAAGGATCGGTTCAAAATGACCAAAAGTTTGATAAAGAACTTTTAGTATGCAAAGCAGCGGTCAAAAGAACCACTGCTCTGATACCACTTGTTGGTCCCGGGAAAGAGTAATTGGTGTATGGGAGGGGGGGGGGGGGGAATACACCAATAACCAACCGTTTTTGACTTTTTAAAATTCAGGTCGATCTGCAGGTCGATTGTCAAGGTCGACCTTATCAGAGGCAGTTTGATCTATCAAGCTCGTATGGTATCAAGCTTGATTTATCAAACTGTTGTTAATGCGGAAGTTGGTGGAGGTTGATTACTCTTTGAAAAATCTTAAGGCTGAATATGGATAGCAGGTTGATTCGTGTAATGCAGGTTGATGCTCGTCAGTTAGATAATAAAATGTAAGTGCAATAAATAAAGAGAGAGAAACACCGCGATGTAGCGTGGTTCGGAGAAACCCTCCTACGTCCACGTCAGGTCGACTCGACCTGAGAATCCCTTTTCTTTTGGATCCACCTCTCTCTTATTTATACTGACTGAGTATCAGTTCTAGATACAATCTAACTTGAGAGTAACTAGACACGAGTTTTGGGTCGTGACCCTTACAACCTTCGTACTAAAACGTACAAACAACCTTACGCTTTTACAGAGCTTGACTAACTCTATAATGGCGAAAATAAATACAAGCTTTCTAACTTCGAACAAGTCGGAGAAGAAGTTGTTTGAACAATCGACAAGCAGCAGTGAACGCTTCGTCGTTGTGGTGTTTTTCGGAATCGAAAACCTCTCTTGTCAAGTGTTTGGGAAACTAATCGGATTTCGAACACTCGAATGGATATGAACTTTGAGAGAGATTTGGGCAGAGATATGGCGTTGATAGCTTGTGTTTCCCGTACTTGAATCCGAAATTGGCTGAAGTATTTATAGGCAGTTTTGAAAAACTAGCCGTTGGAGTCGGGCTGACGTGGCACTAGCCGTTGGATGCTGACTCACTTCTAGCCGTTGGGAATATTCGTCCTTGCTGGCACTTGACGTGGCAAGGATCAGGTCGTGACGCTCCATGAAGGCGGAGCATCGACCTTGATTGATAATCCAGCTTTTGAAATCTTCTAAGGCAATGCCAGCTGGAAGCTTGATAGGGGAGGTCGATAGACAGGCTGATGATCCAGCTCGATCCAATTGAGGCAGGTCGATACATCGACCTTTCTCTTACAGGGTGGATCGAACTTGATTCTAAACATTAAAGGGCATCGACCTGCACTAACAGGTAGCAGGTCGATCTATCGGCCTTGACCCTAAACAAGTAAAATATGCCTAAGTGTGGTTTCGATAAACATCATCAAAATCAAACTGCAAGGGGTTCCCAACAGTGACTGCTTTGGAAACTGCTGACTAGAGTTGACTAGCTTTGACTCTTCACTGTAGCGCTTGCTTCGCTTCGCTTTGGCTTTGAACTGTAGCGCTCGCTTCGCTTCGCTTTGGCGGATTCACTTCGAATCTACTGTAGCGATCGCTTCGCTACACTGTTCTTCGGCACGCTTCACTTCAGTTTGCTAGGCTTGCTTCTCTCTGGAAAACACACTCAAGTGAGTGGCCTTCACTTGAACTCTTGAAGCCTATAATCTAAGCAAAAATTAAAGAGCCATCCTAACAGAGTAGGTTTAGAAAATTCTAACCTATTAACTACATCAAAGTGGGTCACTTGGGAGTTGGACACTTGGGGTTTTGGGATCCAATCAAAACAAATGACTTCGTTTATCAAGTATCCCACATAGTTCCCCCTTAACAAATTGGTCCATAACAATTCCCAACAGCATGGATGGGATGCATTTTGGAGAAGCATCGACATATATAATTGGAATTTCGATCGTATCCAACAAGATAGACCACTCATAGTCGTCAGTCACTTTAAATCTCATAAATTCACCTTCTTCATCTTTAACTAATGCAACTATGTCGAATTGATACATTGAATGGTCCTACATCAAACGATCTTCAATCTTCGAAAGCAAATCTATATACCTTAATCCACTAACTGGCATAGGTATGTACTCTTTGGTACCGCCTTTGTAGATATTGTTGCACCAAGAACCACCATGAACAACAATCACATGAGGGTGCATTTTTCTGCACGAATATTGCAGTAAGAATATGGGTTAGTAACAGTTAGATGAAAAAACAAATAGACAATAAGAAACTTATTTGGTAAGAATATGGTTAAAATATGATTACAAGTTTATTTAGCATGAATATAGTTAATAAGAAAAGTAAGAAAAATAGTTAGTTTTGAAACTAGTTTGTAAGAACGTGACTAACATTCTTAGATGGTAAGATTCTGGTTGTAATCTTATTTAGAATGTCTATAGTTGGTAAGAATTTGAGTAAGAATTTGAGTAAGATTTTTAGATGGTAAGAAAGTATTAAATTTTTTCACCACCAACTACAACACTTATTACTTGGCATTTAATACTACTTTTACGAATTTAAGTAAGAATATACAGATTCCTCTGACAATTGTCAGTGAAACCTTAAAATTTCAAAAACAAAATTTGCAGAAAAATCAACCCGCCCAGAAACCAAAGAAACGAGAAATTTAAAAATCAACAAACATCTTCCCCAACAGTATGTCGCTGCCGATCGGAAACACATATCTCCGACAGGCTAGCTCCGACAATCTTCTCCGACTTGCCCAAGCTTTTCGGAACCCTAACTAGTCGGAACCCGTCGTCGGAAAACCAGTCGAATGTGGCTGCTGAACCAGTCGAGCAGCCGCGAGAAGAAGAGGAAGGAAGACAGAGCTTATGAGATAACTTTTTCGCCGGAGTCGAAACCCTAACTCCGGCGAGAAAGACTGTGGCCGCTGGAGAAAGGAAAAGAAAACGAGATAAAAAGTTGCAGTTGCCGTCGGAACCCTACCTGCACCGAGAAGAAGCAGTCGAGCAGCCGCGAGAAGAAGAGCAAAAGGAAGAAGAAAGAAAACTGGCGTGAGAAAGAAAGAAGAGTAAGAAGAAAAGGAAGAAGAAAGAAGAGGAAGAAGAAAACAGGCGTGCAAAATGAAGAAGATGCAATTTGAATTGATATATAACTAGGGGTATTTTGGTCCACAATGGCAAAATATGGGTATATTGGATGTTTTCTTATAATTTGCACAAAAGTGTAAATTCACTTATCAAAATAGGTAAAACACTACATTTCCTCTTTTTTTTTTAAACAAGCATGAAAGAAAGGTTATAGGTCGGGATAGATAGTAGAATAGATCTGACAATTGTAATTCTCCCACCCATAGAATAGATTTAGCATTCCACCTCCTTACCCTAATTTTGACCTTTTCCACTTAATCAACCCAACAATGTGCCCCATATATATTATTTGTTGGATTATGTAAAAGAAATAATTCAATGACTCATTTGGAGAGAAAATGGCATTTATATAATTATTAAGAACAATTCTACTTTTTATATTGTAATACATTAGAGTTCTTACTAAAAATTTCATCATTGACATCTCATATACAAAAATCAAATTGGTGTAGTTATTGTTGTCTAATGTTAAAAAATAAAAAAAATTAAAAAAAAATTTATTGATTACTTATGTTAATGATTTTTTTTTTTTATCAACTTTTGTTTTGTTAGGAAGGGAATAAAAAAGCCAATAATAAATAATTAAGGGATATTATCGTCATATCAGTGTTTGTCAAGATTTTTATCTATGATAACAAACACCAAAATATATAAAGTGGTAACCTACACTATGTTACCAAACAACAAAATTAAAATCCTTATCTTTTCAATCATGATAAATTGGGGTCAACAATCTTAGATGGACTATCAACCTAAATAATATGAATTGTATTACATAACTTAATAAAGCTAAGCTAATGTGGCAGAGTGGATCCCATTAATTTTTCCACAATGCAAGTACATGAACATTATAATTAAGCAATATTTCCCAGTATTCTTCTTTCAGTCTCCTCATGCATTTTACATTTAGAACCGATAAGTATGTGAAATTAGTATCATTACATATATTGATCAACTAGTTGGCAAAAGGTGTGTGATTTTGCACAAATAAAAATAAGAAAAAATATTAATCAATAAATGTAATTTAATTATTAAATTTTGGTATACTATTTTGAATGTCATTTGAAATTCTGCCATAATTAATATGTGGTCGGAATGTTCAATTTTCTTAAAATATGTATAGATGATATTTAGTGATGGATTTGAATCAAGTATGTATGGATTTTGGACTCTAAAATTATATATTTTCTTTTCAAATGCATTAGAAGATGAGATTGGCTAGACACTCATATTTATAGGTAAGAATTACTTGTATCAACTGTTAAGATATTTTCAACATATAACATATCTAAAAAAAATATTAATTATGTGTAACATTCTAGGAACTTATTTATATATTTTATATGATGTTTAGTATTTAATGTTCTCATACATAATCTATTATTCTATATGGTATATGAATTTATTACTACCACCGTATGATTTATTAGTACTATTTATGGGATGAGACTCTTGCTCCACTATTGACTATTTTACTTCACTTTTAATCGTAATTCGCTTGTCATTAACGCTATGTAATAATATAAAATGAGTAATAAATGGGCTCATTTTGGATAATTGTTCATAGTTGTATGTTATATAGCTCATTGTTATTATCAAACAATAGATTAAGGGGTTAAAAAAAATTCTAGAGTTGTGCACGCACGAAAATGATCAGTTACGTGTATTGCCTAGTCAACCATTACCCTTGAATAATCACACGACTAAGGGCATTTGTGTGCTTGTGACACCTGCCATTGCCATAATCTACTACATGACAAAGAACAATCCTGCAATTGTGTTGACGACTGTATGATATTTTGGCCATAACTAAGAGCAATCATGTAATCGTATCATCAATAATATGATATTTTGACTACCATTTCTCGTCGGCGCAACCGCTCAAATGAACAACTTATTGAAAAAGTGACCATGATATTATACAATTCTTTTGCAGGTGTAATCAATTAATATGATATACATATTTTAGTTAAATAGGAATGGAGAGCATATATGATGCCCGTAGACATGTGAATTATAACAATGGCTCGAATCCCCAACAAAATTATGTATAGATAATCTTATTTTATTTTAACTTCTGAAATTAAAATGATCCATCCATTACAATCGAAACCAATTACAAGCAAAGATATCTCATTTGAATTTATTTCTTTATAATTGAATAAAAGCTAAGCCAGTGTAGGCATCTTTAGCCTATGGGAAGCAAGCTCAGGTTCAGAACCCTATAACTAACTAGGATTCCCTGTAGAGCCATAGATAAGATTTTTAGATTATTTCAATTTGGTTCACCATGTTTTACCTTGAACAGATTCCCTTAGCCTTAGATGGTACTTGTCTTAAAAGACAGAATTCAGCAAGAAAACGGATGCGCGACTAAGCAAGAAGACGGATGCGCTACTAACGCGCAACGGCTGGACAACATATATCCAGGTTAGAACACCATTTGTGGAAAAAAAAAAAAAAAAAAAAGACGACTGAAAGGGAAAACGAATCAATTTTCAATATTGAAACTTGATCTCCTCCACTAATTTGATTTTATTGAAAATCGCATAGTTTCTCGCTTTCAAAATACTCCTTCACATACATTGCCAAATACTACTAATATTCAAGATCATACTCTTTTGGAGTCTCTTTAGATTATAAAAAAAATTAAACAAAGTGTTGTTTTAAGATATTAGATCCCACCATCTCAAAAATCAAGCCATCTTGTTTACTTTTGCCTAACTTCGTATGAAATTTGAAAAGCTACAAGCACACATTAGATCTTTTCGGCTCTTCTCAGCCTTTCCTTTTTAAAAAGTCATTTTCTTTTCCTTCGCGAATTTAAAGTTACAGTCATTGCATGTTAATATAACAAGGCACTCAATGTACTGGTTGTTGTTGTTGTTGTTGTTGTTTTTATATATTATTTATTTATTTATTTTATTTTTTTAATAATATCAATTGACCTTTTACCCAGATAATGACCATATATTTCTTCCAGTTTATACCAATAAAGTGTCACTTATATATTTGGAGTATGATTCATGAAAGAGTTAACAAAGATGTATCCCATGAATAAGTTTCGGTCAGTTTATTCCAATTCATGGCGAAATAATTGAGCTCATTTACAATTTATTTCAATTATGGCTAAATAATAAATTCACCCAATAAACACGTTGACAAATTTAGGATAAGGGTGGAATCTAATTTTCAAGATAATCATTTGACTTTTGATAAAATAAAATGGTGATTATTTGAAATTGGCAAATAAAATTCTCAAGAATAGTATACAATGGTAAGGTAATTATCCTAAACATGAACTATAAGAATCGGATGGGATTCTCTGTTACCAAACTCGTGTTTCAATAGTACTGTATTCAAATTAAAATTACGTAGTTTTGATAGTTTAAAAGATTCTTGAATGTACGTCAGTTAATAGATATTAGATCAAAACTAACTACGTAATTTTTCTTTGAGTACACAACTGGATCACATGTTTGGGGACAAAGGATTTCACCCGTAAAAGAACTTATTTTTCCGTCTGTAATTTATGTGCTTTTTTTTTTTTTTTTTTTTTTCAGCAAACGTGATATATATACTTTTTCCATTTGTAGACGTAGACTCCACATCCATTGTTCCATTTTAACTTCAAAAGTCAACCAAAATACATTTTTATATCCATTTTATATTAATACTCAGTCACATGATGTAGAACTAAATGTTTCATCCGTCCCAACAAATTAAGTCGTCTTATTATTATATACGCATATAGTAATGCAAAAAGGTTTTGCCAATGCTTGGTCAGGTGTTATGGGTACCCCTCACGCATCCACACACATGTGTTTTAAATATTAAAATAATTTAAAACTATTTTTGTACTAGACTTTGTTAAGAGTTGGCGTCATACACCTATTCAAAAAATGCCACAAGTTTAAAAGAAATGAAGGAGCACCGGTTTAACCATTTATTACAAAAATAAAAAACCTTGCTCAAAAATCCTAAGCACCTATGTTAGGATGGGGGATTAGTATTTGTCAATTTTTTAATGCTAAGCTATACACTCACGTAGTCACGTATAAACAAATATATACTCCGTACGACTCAAATCCCAAATCTTTAATTAATTAGTACTAGTAGTATTTAAAATATAGTTTGTGATAAACACAATCAATCATGCACCAATAAATAAAATGTTGGTCGTGCTCGCGCAAGTGTAACATTAATTCAATAAATTACAAAACTTAGTCTTGAACAAAATTTCCCGCTCAAACCAACGGTCAAACCAAATTAAGGGTAAGATTCTCGTTCCCATGGACAAAAATAAAAATTTCCCGAAACACCCTTCCCTCTACCCGTCCCAAATGCTACGTCGTTTCATTTCATTTAGTTTAGGAGTATGTTACTTTAAACGAAAGAAAAGGGATATTCATTCTTTAAATTTTCATTATTTTTTATATTTTCTTACATTTGTTATTTTCCCCTTTATTTGCACTACAATGGCTAGAAAAATATTATCTCACGAATATGGTTTTGTAAACATTTTCTTCAATTTAAGGAGTAAATTCTTATTCATCAATAAAAGGTGAAAGAAGATGAGAAAATGATAAGATTTAAAGGGTGATTTTCTTTTTTCTCTTCTTTTCTTTCGCATAAAATAGAACGCACCATATAGAATAAATATTTTCTTAATCCCATTTTACTTAGATTCTTTTCCCAATGCGGGACGTCACACTTCAGTTGACTTGTTTTCTAAAATGTAAAGAATTAATCTTACTTTTCAAGATGGACCTCTTATTTTTTTTTTTTTACTTTTAACACTACGTCTAAAATCTCGTGCCGAAATAAAATAAAAAACATTTAAAATGAGACGAAGAAAATATAAAATATATGAAACGGAGGGAGTAGAATTAAAAGACATCCACCAAAGAGAATGTTTGTAATAATACAGGAGAACCTCTGTAAATGAATACTCTAAATAGAAATAAACTCTTATTTTGTTATAATTTTTCATGGTCCTAACTTTACCAAAATACCACCTAATCTATGTTTTGGTGCAAAAAAGACCTTCACCTTCATCTTTAGGGGCAATTTACCCCTCCCGTTAAAAAGCCGTTCACATCCGTCTATTTTCACTTTTTTCTTTTTCTTTTTTTTAAATTTCTGAAGGTGTTGGAGGCTATTTTCGAGTCAGGACTTTTATCAAACATACAGCGTGCATCAAACATTTAAGCTGAAACTTTCATGCTTTCATGCTTTTTTCTGAAACTTTTGACAAACAATTGATGGGCGTCTGCAAATTTGAAAATTTAAGCTGCCTTACATTGCAACACTTGAAGTTGGTACAAAATTATTACCCAAAGTTCCATTTAGCACAAGCATAGGGACCAATTATGAGATTTACATAGAGCCCTCCTTGTTGCACCAGCTTTATAAACTTCACCAAATCATATCTCCCACCAAAATAATACTACAAAGATAGAAGCAAACATCAATACAACAATTGAATCATATCATGCAATGAAATTTCCAAAAAGCAAAGAAAATGGCCTTATGATCATAAGTAACAGAAGCTTCTCCACAAGAAATCAAAGAGCTCAACATAACCAAAGCACCCAAAAAAAATGCAATGTTTAAACTCATAATGCCAAGTATCAAATTTAAATTTTATTACTTAAAAACAATAAGACTCTGACTGGTCTAAAATCTGAAAATTAAATTAAACCAAACAAAGAAGTTCATTCTTCCTATTACAAAATACTCAAGCTATCAGTTCCCAACTTGCACTAAAAACTAATCAAAAAGTCAAGTAGTTTTTTCCCTCTTGCACTAAAAAGCAACCAAAACGTCAAACCCATCAAGGGATATTAACTTCTAACTTCTAAGATTGGTAGTAGTAGAATCACTTGTTGCTCCTATAGTCTTCTGATTCTGCTTTCTTCTTGTTTTCCTTTTGTTTTGCTGCTGCTCCAACAACTGTCTTGTTGTAATAGATGAGCCTCCATTCCACTGCAAGCCCAGAGGTTTAAATGGCAATGAACTTGGTTGTCTCAGTCCCGACCCTTCTCCAACAAAACGTATTTGCCTAAGTTTTAGTTTCTCGCGATTAATCTCCCTCTCATTCGTATCGGACCTCTAACAACCGGATCACTATTGTGAGTAATTGATTGCTCACCATCTCTAATTATAGCAGCAGAAGGCATTCCGGGCCGCACATATAAAATATGAATTTGTTTACAATTAAAGTGTCACAATATGAGAAAATAATATCTAGATAAAAATGTCATTACTAGTAAAAGAAATATAATTCTACATAAAAATGTCATTACGTTCCAAGTGGTTTGGCCACTACTTGAGTCTACATGAACTCCAATTCCAACAATTGTTTTTGAAGCTTTATAATGTCTTCGAGGAACGAATTTTTGAGGCTTACTCGTCTGTGGAATTGTGGAAGACGACAATCGCCTTGCTTCCTGTGATCATATTATCAAACAATAAGTTAGTATCTGATAAAGATAATACTCCTTCCGTCCCACTTAATTAGTCCCAATGGATATTCATATGTGAGGTATATTATATTCCATGGGACTAATTAAGTGGGAGGGAGGGAGTATATAGTTACAAACTTCAAATTATAATTTACCTGACTTGTTTTGTCCCTACAAGTGTTTTTATTGAGACCTGCAGTCTTGCAAATACTGCACTTCTGTTGATAACTTTTCCTAGAGAGCTTGTTACCGCATGGTGTTGGTTCATTGGAAGCTCTCACTCTCTTCTTCCTAGGCCTACCAGGCCTCTTCTCAAGTGGTGGAGGTTCAATTCGTGCATGAGCATCTGGTTTAAAGAACTTGATTCTCGGAATAGGCAAGATTGCATGTTGATAAGCCTTTTTGTAAGTGGATTTATGGTACCAGCCGGATATCATTGACATGGGATCCATTCTCAAATAATACATAGCACTTATTGCGTGCATACATGGAATCCCAGTTAATTCCCACTTTCTACAAGTACAAAGTCTCTTATCTAGCAACACAGTATGCTTATCCTCACCCACCCCAATTTCGTAACATGTTCCCCCATTCCAAATAACTCTACACCCAACAGCATATTTTTTGTTCTCTTCATACATTTCCGTAGCTTTTGGAGACCATTCCATTAAACCATGCATGAATCACACATATTATTCCTCTCTCTAATTCTGGACATGGCGTTGATTCTAATCTCCTCCAGCATGCTCATTATAGGGTGTCTTGAATCGATTAAACATGCATTGAAACTTTCACTAATGTTATTATCAACCATGAAAGAACAAGACCTGTTACTATGGTATGCTCGACACCACGTCTGAGGAGGATACTTAAGTAGCTCTTCAGCCGCTCGCGTGTGCACATCACCAAGCTTAGCGAGGTTGGTTTTGAACTCTTCTTCAAAAGTACTCCATGCACAAATCCAGAATCTCTTCTTAAGTTCTCCTCCGCTCCATTTCTTGCTCCAATTAGCATAAATATGCCTAGCACACCACCTGTGTTGTGTTCTGCAATAGGGCGTGCGTATCTGACTGCATCAAGTAATCCCCACAAAAACCCCCCAAAAAATATTCAAATATTGTTGTAGATGCCATAATAATAACACATAAACCAGAAAAAAAAAAAAATAAATAAAATAAAATAAATAAATAAATAAATAAATAAATAAATAAATAAATAAATCTAACCTTTTGCATATCAAACATGATGGTAATATTTGTTCCATCTTGAAGCTCTTATTCTTGTCTTAGCCAGCACAAAAATCATCTCCAGTTTATCTTATTTTCCTTGCTAATAATCGCCCAAGCAATTGGTACAACTTGTTCATTTCCATCTTTTCCAATTGTTGTAAGTAACATTCTTGGACATACACCTTTGAGAAAGCGTCCATCAAGACCGATAAGAGCGAGGTCTGCATCCACCCAACCAATTCTTCTTACAAGCATCCAAGCAAACAAATATCCTTCTGAAAATTCTTTTGCCATTTTCTGAAGTTTCGTCTGACAATTGTATCTCGCATTTGGATCCAGGATTGCTTTCCTATACCTTCTCAGCATATGCAGAAAGAGTGGCAAACTCATGCTCGAAGCTTCCCTGCAATTGATGTATTATCATCTTTTTTGCTCTCTTACACTTATCCAAACTTACTAGAGTTTTTAAATGCTTTTTCATCTCTGCTTGCATGTCTTTAGTTGTGAACTTAGGATTTCTATAAACATGATCCTTAAAATACTTAGCAATATACCAATGGCTTGCACTTGTTACTTCATTTTGCTGAAAACATTTGTGCTCCAGAATTGAAGTTTTTACAGCCAATCCACCTCTATCACCATCTGAGGAAACCAAGAGTGTAAATGGACAATCTTCTTCATTCATACAATGAACCTTAACTCGAGTTTTTTTCATTCTTTTCAAACTTCAACCTGTATCCATATTTCACACCATACTAATTGATTCCATATCTGGCTTCTTGTGCATTAGCAAATGTCAGCCCTACTGTAAAACAACCTTGTGGTGGCTCTAAGAATGTATTAAAACTCTTTGTAACCTCTGTATCTGTTTCACTAGCACTATCATACTCTTTGATATAGGTGAAATTTACCTTGTTTTTATAACCAAAAAGAGTCGATTTTGTGTCTCGATTGTGTAGTATTGTCTATAGTTTATATGGTTTTCATTGTATTGGACAATATTATGCTTGTGGGTGTTTTTCTATGTTTTTAGGCATATTTCGATGATAAAACCCCGAGATGAGACAAGGCGTGAAGATCGTAGCTTGAAGTTCAAGTTTTGAGTTCGAGAGAAGGCCTCTCGATACCTCTCTCGATCGAGAGGTATATCGAGAGGTACATTCTGCCGCAGCTATCGATCGAGAGCATATTTCACACCCTCTCGATACCTCTCTCGATCGAGAGGTCTGTCGAGAGGGGGTTCCAGCCGGGAATTTTCTCCTTAATTAATTAGACTCCTTTTCGGTTTAGGTTTTCTTATGTAAATTTCTCCTATATATACTCCTAGTCTAGCATTGTAAACCCTATCAACATCTTATCATCCTTCATACTTTTATAGCACTTTATATTTTCCTTTAGAGTTTTATTCTTGTATTCAACATTGGAGCTTTTCAAGTTTATGCAAGATTCAAGATTCGAAGTTCTTCGTTTGTGTTCAAGTTTTTCTTACTCTTACTCTTTAATTATGTTCTTTCAATTCTTTGTGTTTATGTTTGCTTTAATTATGTCTAGCTAAATTCCTTAGTTGATTAGGGATTGAATGCCTAATTGAATTTATGTATGTGTTTTTGTTTATAATTAGCCTTCCAATCTAGATGCATGTCTTCATGGTGCTTATTCTCATACATGATTAATTGATCACTAATTCTGTATGCATAGTTATGTTTATATGCCTTGATAGGATATTGCATAATAGATCTCATGAATACATGGTATGATAATTTGATTTGTCTTAATTGAGTTTCATTTATCATATGTTTGCATATAATTGATTTGGGTGTCATAATTGAACCTAGTTGATTATATCATTGATACTTGTTCTATTTTGCACTTAGTTTGATATCTATGCGTCCGAAAGGATATTAGGATCATATTAGGTGACGACTTGCATTGCTTTTATCGGGGTGTAGGTTATCTTTCATGTATCACATTTAGATTGGATTAAATTGGTTAATTGTATTCATTAATTGCTTGCATATGTTTGATTAGGTAGGCTTCCCTAGAATCAACACTTTTCCTTAATTGTTTACTTCCCTTATTTGTTTAATTGCTTGTGTCCTAAGTTGTTTTATTTGACTAGTTATTTCCTTATTTATTTATTTCCTTATTTGATTAGTTGAGTTTTTATTATTTGCTTAGTCTATAAATACCACAATCTAAATTCCTAAAAGCCTAAACATCACATTAGTTCTTTAGTAGAGGTATTGTGTGCGTTTTCGACTTGTCAATCCATGTGGATACGATACTCGCTTATTCTATACTATACCTATTTTGTGTGGTAGAAAATAGTGCGATCAAATTTTGGCGCTGTTGCCGGGGATTGATTAGATTTCACATACATATTTTGAAATAGAATTAATAGGTGATTTATGCGCTTTAATTTTCTGTTTTTTTTTGTTTATCGATCTAACGTTGTCTTTTCCTCTCTTTGATTTTAGGTAGTGCATGACCACAAGGTCTAAAGGGATAAATCCTATTCCGATAGACTTGGAGTTAGAGCGCTCTCTAAGGACTTTGAGGCGAGAGAAGGAGGCGCGCAAGATCGATTCACCACATTCTTCACCACCCGATTCACCAAGGAGTTTCGATTCAATGGCGGATCAAGTGAGGAGGACTTTGAACGATCGGTTCAAACCGGTCGTGGACCATGTTCAGCAAGGAGGATGGGGGACCACGGAAGCCAACAATTATGAGTTCAAGACGTCCCTCATCAACATGGTGCAAAACAACCAATACGGAGGCTCACCGGCGGAGGATCCCAACGCTCACTTGAAGCAATTTCTGGATATATGTGCTACATACAAGGCCAATGGAGTGTCTTCGGATTACCTCAAGCTTAGCCTCTTCGTGTGGTCTCTCAAGGATGATGCTAGAGAGTGGTTAGATGGATTGGACAAGAAGGAGATCACTACTTGGGATGAGATGTGCACGAAGTTCCTCAACAAGTTCTTCCCACCTTCGAGGGCTCAAAAACTTATCAACGAGATCAACCAATTTCAACAATATGAGGATGAGCACTTCTACGAGGCGTAGGGGAGATTTAAGAAGCTATTGAGAGCATGCCCGAACCATGGAATTAGCTAGGAGGATCAAATCACGTGCTTCTATCGTGGTTTGAACAAGTTGTGTAGGAAGGAGCTCGATTACGCTTCGAAGGGAGGATTCTTGAACAATGAGTATGACGTGGCAATGGAGATCATTGAGCTGACCGTGAATTCGAGTTATGAAGAGGCTACCGATCGACGACTTGGAAGAAGGAGAGTTGCCAACATTGGGATCGATGCTTACGAGGACTTGATGGAGAAGTATACAAAAACAGCAAGTGAGTTGGATTCTATCAAGAAAGGAGTACTTCGGTGCGATGCTATCACCGACGATCAAGCAAACCCAACAGAAGAGGAAGATGCCAATTTTGTGCAACAAGGAGGCAAGTGGCAACCCAATCAAGGAAACAAGTGGCAAGGAGGACAAGGAGGACAAGGAGGTTCAAACTACCAAGGAGGATACAAGAAGCCTTACGTTCCCAACAACCGAAATCATCCGAACTTCTCCTATGCCAATCCGAACAATGCCTTGCAACCACCTCCCGGCTTCCATGTTGAGAACGGAGTCATCCAAGAGCCAAAGAAGGAGATGTCTACCGACGATTTGATTCGTCAATATATGGCTCAATCGGAGATGAGGATGACACAACAAGATGCAAAGTTGAGGACATTGGAGCTTACTCAAAGCACCTCAACCAACAACTTGGCAAGTAGCATCAATGCGTTAACCAAACAAATGCAAATGTTGGAGACGCAAATGAGTCAAATAGCCAACGCTCAAGGAGGAGTCCATAAGCCCGGCCAATTCCCAAGCAACACCGAGCAAAACCCGAAGAACAACCATCATGTTCATGCTATTGAGCTTCGGAGTGGCACAAAGTACACAAATCCATCCTTGGAAGCTGAGAAGAAAGGAGACGGGAGCTTCAAGAATTCGGAGCGTGAGGAAACGAGGATCCAAGTGCCGAGGCGAGGACCTCTCGACACCCCTCTCGATCAAGAGGTGGATCGAGAGGTCAATACTGGAAATCAGAATCCACCTCTCGATACCCCTATCGATCGAGAGGGTTACGACGAGGAGATCCAATGTGACCCTCTCGACACCTCTCTCGATCGAGAGGGGGATCGAGAGGTCAAAAGTCAAAGTCAGAAGGTACCTCTCGACACCTCTCTCGATCGAGAGGGTGGTCGAGAGGCCAAGCAGCCACCCCAATTGCCAACTTACACTCCGAAGGCCCCTTTCCCGCAAAGATTGACCAAGACGAAGCAAGATGAGAAGTATCAACGCTTCTTGGTGATACTACAAAAGGTCAACATCAACATACCACTTCTTGATGCTCTTCGAGACATGCCCAACCATATGAAGTTCATCAAAGACGTGGTATCGGGAAAGAAGAAGTGGGAAAAGTTCGAGACGATCAACCTCACGGAGGAGTGCAGCGCGGTGATCCAAAAGAAGCTACCAATGAAGCGAAAGGATCCCGGGAGGTTCACATTAGCATGCAAGATTGGAGATCAAGTCTTCCAAAACGTTATATGCGATCTTGGTGCTAGCATCAATTTGATGCCCCTCTCTATATTCAACCGGCTCAAGATCGGGAGGATGAAGCCAACCACCATCTCTCTACTTATGGCGGACCGATCGGTTTCTTATCCACGAGGGATAGTGGAGGACGTCCTCGTTCAAGTGCATAACCTTGTCTTCCCGGCGGATTTCGTAGTCTTGGACATGCCCGAGGATGCAAATCAACCATTGATCTTAGGACGGCCATTCTTAGCCACGGGGAGGGCATTGATCGATGTTCAAGATGGAGACCTCACCTTTCGGGTCAATGGAGAATAGCTGAAAATCTCTATCTACGAAGCCATGAAGAGACCCGACGATCACCGTGAGGATATTTTCTCCATCGAGACATTGATACCACCTACATCGGAGGAAGCACTCAACCATTGCATCTCAAGTTCGTTATATACCTACAAGGAGTTAGATGAAGCTTGTGATGAGATTCTCGAGTATCTACATCAAATGGAGGCTAACCCACCACAACTTCGACACGAGGAAGTTCCTTACCTCGACATCAACAAGAAGGAGGATGATGGAGTTCTCGAGGAGGAAGAGAAGAAGGATGCAGCCCCTAAGGTGGAATTGAAGCCATTACCCGAACACCTCAAGTATCAATTCTTAGGAGAGGAAGAGACGTATCCGGTGATCGTGTCTTCCCAACTCACGGAGGCGAACATGGACAAGCTATTGAGGGTTCTAAGGGAGCACAAATCTGCAATTGGATGGACGATTGCCGACATCAAAGGTATTATTCCTTCAATTTGCATGCATAGGATATTGCTCGAGGAAGGCCGTCGCCCAAGAGTACAACCTCAAAGGTTTTTGAATCCAGCGATGCAAGAAGTGGTGAGGAAGGAGGTGTTGAAGTTGCTCGATGCCGGCATGATCTACGCTATTTTGGATAGTGAGTGGGTGAGCCCTACTCAAGTGGTGTCAAAGAAAGGAGGCATGACGGTCATCAATGATGAGAATGGGGAGCTAATAGCAACGAGGCTTGTCACGGGATGGCGAGTGTGCATCGATTATCGGCTTCTCAACGCAGCAACTAGGAAGGATCACTTCCCCCTCCCATTCGTAGATCAAATGCTCGATCGATTGGCCGACCATGAGTATTATTGCTTCCTCGACGGATACTCCGGCTACAACCAAATCGCCATCGCTCCGGAGGACCAACACAAGATGGCATTCACATGCCCATATGGAGTCTTCGCTTATCGAAGGATGTCGTTCGGGTTATGCAACGCACCGGCCACTTTCCAAAGGTGCATGATGGCCATCTTCCATGGATTGATCGAGAATATTATGGAGGTATTCATGGATGATTTTTCAGTCTTTGGTTCTTCTTTTGACCAATGTTTGGAGAATCTTGCTACGGTGCTTCAAAGGTGCGAAGAGACGAACCTCGTTCTCAATTGGGAAAAGTGCCACTTCATGGTGCAAGAAGGAGTTGTGCTAGGTCACAAGGCGTCTTCGCAAGGATTGGAGGTGGATCGAGCCAAAGTCGTAGCCATCGAAAAGTTGCCACCACCAACCAACGTCAAATCGGTGAGGAGTTTCTTAGGACATGCCAGCTTCTATAGGAGGTTCATAAAGGATTTTTCGAAGATCACAAAGCCGTTGTGTGGATTGCTCGAGAAGGATGTCAAGTTCGATTTTGATGGAGATTGCTTGGAAGCTTTCGAGACATTGAAGAAGGCGCTTATCTCTACTCCCGTCTTGGTGTCACCGGATT
Organism: Thymus mandschuricus; assembly: GCA_029379335.1. Taxonomy (NCBI): domain Eukaryota; kingdom Viridiplantae; phylum Streptophyta; class Magnoliopsida; order Lamiales; family Lamiaceae; genus Thymus; species Thymus mandschuricus. The sequence goes on along the minus strand of CM057073.1, from coordinate 16,239,511 downwards.
GGAGTGCCCCGTTCGAGCTCATGTGCGATGCAAGCGATTGGACGGTAGGAGCAGTTTTGGGGCAGAAAAGGGAGAAGCTTTTCTTAGTGATCTACTATGCTAGCAAGACATTGGACTCGGCTCAAAGGAACTACACCACCACGGAGAAGGAGTTACTCGCTGTGGTCTATGCTTTCGACAAGTTTAGACATTATTTGGTGGGATCTCACATGATTGTGCACACCGACCATGCTGCCATTCGCACCCTATTCAACAAGAAGGACTCGAAGCCGAGGTTAGTTCGCTGGATTTTGCTTCTTCAAGAGTTCGATATGGAGATCAAGGATAGGAAAGGATGCGAGAATGTGGTGGCCGACCATCTCTCGAGACTTGAGCAGCCCGCGGACGGAGAGGATTCGAAGATTGCTATCAAGGAAAGCTTCCCCGATGAGCAGATTTTTGAGGTGGACGATTTGATACCTTGGTTCGCCGACATCGTCAACTATTTGGTGATTCATCATGTGCCCAAGGATCTATCGTCTCATCAAAATAAGAAGTTCCTCCACGATTGCAAGTTCTACTATTGGGATGACCCTTACTTGTACCGGAGATGTGCAGATGGAGTCATAAGGCGATGTGTTCGACAATTGGAGTGGAAAAAGATCATCGAAGATTGCCATAGCGCTCCGAATGGGGGACACTTTGCAGCGAATTGCACCGCCCTCAAGATATTTCATAGTGGTTTCTATTGGCCTTCGATTTACAATGATTGCCACGAGTTCATCAAGTCATGTGATCGATGTCGAAGGATGGAGAACATCACGAAGAGGGACGAGATGTCGCAACGAACTATTATGGAGGTGGAACTCTTTAATGTTTGGGGGATTGACTTCATGGGTCCTTTCCCCAAGTCTCAAAGGTTCTCTTACATCTTACTTGCGGTGGAGTATGTGTCTAGATGGGTCGAGGCCATTCCTACTGCAACCAACGATTCGAAGGTGGTGATCAAATTCCTCCAGCGAAATATTTTGACTCGGTTTGGAACTCCGAGAGCTTTGCTTAGCGATGGGGGGAGCCACTTCAACAATCGTTGGTTAGGATCGCTTCTTGCAAAGTATGGAGTCAAGCACAAGGTTACATCGCCCTACCACCCTCAAGCAAACGGTCAAGCCGAGCTAGCTAATCGAGAGATCAAGCAAATCTTGGAGAAGACCGTCACCAACAAGAAGGAGTGGGCGAAATACTTGGACGACGCACTTTGGGCCTATAGGACGGCTTTCAAGACACCGATTGGAAGGTCGCCATACCAATTGTTATTTGGCAAGTCTTGCCACTTACCAATGGAGTTGGAGCACAAAGCTTATTGGGCGACTAGAAGGATTAATTTCGAGTTCAAGGAAGCCATGGGCCAAAGGTGTGACGACTTATTGGAGCTTGATGAATGGAGAAACGAAGCGTTCGAGAATTCAAGGATCTACAAAGAACGAGCCGCGAGATTTCAAGACTTGAGCATTAAAAAGCGTAAGTTCGAAATTGGTGATGATGTTCTTGTTTTTAATTCTCGACTTCGTTTGTTCCCAGGAAAATTGCAAAGTAAGTGGTCGGGGCCGTTCGTTATTTACAAGGACTTGAAGAATGGTGCATTCGAAGTGTTGAAGAACGACGGTGAAAAATTCGTAGTGAATGGACATCGACTCAAGCACTACTTCAAGCCGTTGCCTCTATTCCCCAAGAAAGCGGCCACTTACCTCGATGACCCAAGTTAGAAAGGAGGTATCGTCGGGCTAAAGACGTTAAACGTAGCACTTGTTGGGAGGTAACCCAATATTCGTATCCCGTTGTTATTATTTTGTTTTGTTTTATTTTTTTAGAGTCGTAGGTAAATTTTTCGTATTTTAGAGTCGAACCCCTTAATATACTAACGAATGCTAAAGTGTTGTGTAGAGAGAAAAATCGGGCAGGACCTCTCGACACCTCTCTCGATCGAGAGGCCTGTCGAGAGGTGCAAAAATTTTGTCCAGTAGGGGTCTCTCGACACCTCTCTCGATCGAGAGGGGTATCGAGATATTCTGAAACAGGTGCCCAGGATTTTGTCACGTGAAGCCTCTCGATCAAGACCCCCATGTTTTCGATCGAGAGGGGAAGGACAGTATGCTCAGTACGTACCTCTCGACACCTCTCTCGATCGAGAGGCGTGTCAAGAGGTCAATTTTTGGAGTCCAGTACGTACCTCTCGACACCTCTCTCGATCGAGAGGTGTATCGAGAGGGGTGTTGACGGCGCAAAATCCGAGTTTGACCAGGTTCTATCTCCTCTTTAAATATACCATATACACACAATTCACATACCATACACACACTACTCACAAATTCTATCAAGAACACACAAGAACTCTTCAATTTCTCTCTTCGATTCGTCAAAAGGTACTCGATTTCTTGCCCTTCTCTTATCAATTCTTGAGTCTCTACATGAATTCGCATGTTTTGACCGATTGAAATTCGATTTTGATGGTTAAATTTTTGGATTGATAGATTGGGTATTAGATTGAGCATGATAGATTGAATTCATGGATTGCATTGAATTATTTGTATGAATTGAATTCATTGATGAATGCGAAGATGATTGTGTATTGATATTCGAATGAGTCCTTGAATTTGTCTATGAATTAATGAAGATTCGTTGGTATCTATATGCATGAGATTGAAATTGTGTGATGATAAGTTCATGTTTTTGGAGGAGTAATGTGTTGATTGTATGGATTGGTGATGAAAAATTGAGTTGATAATGGGGGAGAATTGAATTTGGTTGAAGTTTGAGGGAAGATGATTCATATTGCTATATTCTTGCATCTCTTGGACTAATTTGTGAAATTTTTAGGTACTAAGATGGCAAGAGACAAGGGAAAGAACGTTGCTTCGACCTCTTCAAGCAAAGGTAAGGGGAAGGAAAAGGTCACTTCTTCAAGCAAGGGCAAGGAGACGTGGAAAAACGACAAGACCATTCCGGAGAACCGAATGCCGCCGGCGAGGTCGATGCCCTCAAATTTGGAGCCCAAGGCGTTCAAGCTTAAGCTCACCACAGCGGAGTCTAAGAGGAGATGGTCTCATCTTGTGCAACTCAAGCACAAGCATTGTCGTTTCCTCCATCAAGAGACGATAGTGGCGATGGGGATAGCCGACGAGATCACCCAATTGATGCAAAGAGGAGGTTTCACCAACATCTTTCAAGGCAATCACTTGACATATCACATTCTAACGGTGGAGTTTCTCTCAACTTTGGTGGTGGAGCGTGTCAATCAAGTGCCCCACATCATTCGTTTCCAACTCGGTGGTCAACCAAGGGAGCTTGACATGGATCAACTCAATGATATTATCGGAGGAAACAAGAATGGCGAGTACATTGGCAACAACCATCCGAATCTTCAAGATTTGTGTGGCCAATTCGTGGATTTTGAGGAGGAACGGAGGAGATCTTACAACCCGGCGAATGCAAAGGCCACCTCAATTCGGAATCCCACGATTCGCTACTTCCATAGGCTGATTTCGTCTACCATCCATTCCCGCCACGACTTCGGCACCTTCCTTGCCACCGACGCTCGTCTCATTTGGACTTCCTATCGAGGCCATTCCCAATGTGCAGCCCTTTACCTCGCAGATCATATGGAGAACCAAGTTTACTTGTTCGGGGGACAAAAGATTGGGATAGGAGCATTCGTCACTCCACTTGCTCAACACTTCAACATTCCGACTGGAGAGCAGCCGGTGTCTAGGTCCATATTTGTGGATAGACGCACGTTGGAGCTTGCAAGGATGATCTCATTCGACACGTACGGGTGGTTCTTTAAGCTACATGGGAGAAGTGGTGTTCATCTCTTCCCGCTGCCGAACAACTATTTGACCGAGGTGATTGGGAATGAGAAGCTACGGAGAGGGAACGGGAAGATGAACTCTCCTCAACACAAGGAGCTTATGTGGGCTGAGGGAGGTCCAAGGCCCGATGAAGGAGGCGATGATGATGAGGAGGAAGACGATGAAGAAGAGGCCGAGCAATATGAGCAAGGATATGATCAAGAGGAGGATGCTTATGCGCAAGGGTACGAAGGTGTTCCACAGCCCGGTTTCTACATGAGAGCTCCGGAATTTTCAACAATGCAAGATTGGCACACGGAATCGATGGAGGCGATGGACAACTACCATTGGGATGGTAGGGAGTTTGTTGAGTCTCAAGTGCGAGGAGTTCGAGAAGAGGTGCAAACTTTGAGAACCGAGGTGGGGGACCTTCGTACATACATTGGAGGTCGTTTCGATACTCTCAACACTTATTTTGAGAACGAAGCGAAAAGAAGAGAGGATGAGGCGAAGAGGCGTGAGGATGAGAGAGCTTACATGGAGAACTACAATAGGATGGTGCATGAGATGCACTACTTCTATCCTCACTACCCGGCTAACCATCAACGTTTCGACCCCAATAACCCCGACAACCCTCCCTTCCCTCCGCCATATCAATGAGGTAAGTTTGTTAACTTAGTTCCTTCTTCTTTTTGCAAACTTATTCCTTAATCTTTGATTTTGAAATAAGTTTGGGGGAGGGGGAAGAGTAACTAACGTTAACAATCTTTTTGAGTATTTTCTTTAATTGCTTTAGTAGTTAGTTTATTTTGGGGTATGTTTGAGTCTTTTATGTTGAGTCTTAGAGTCAAATAAGCATGTTATGATAGTATTGTGAATTTGGCCAATGATAGAAAATTTTTGCTTGAGTTTTGGAGAAAATTTCATGATCTTTATTATGCATAGACCCTTGGCGAAGCGACGCATTTTATTTGATGAATTTGAAGCATGTTTTTGATGTCGGGAACTAGTTAGTTTGAGCCCGTGAGATTTGAGCTATTTGTGCATGTTGATGCCTATTTCCTTGATTGAGTGATCATGTATGCTTCATTGTTTCTAGAACTTGCCCTATTTCTCCATCAAGACCTTAGTATATTCATGAACTACGAGATGATCTTAGGCCATCTTTCTTTAGCCACATAATTCCCATACACTAACCTTGATCATAATCTTTGTTTACCCCCTTTGAGCCTTTTTATGAGCCTTTCTTTCTTAAGCTTGGATGATAGGAGGTTTGGATGGATAAGGGTATCTTTAGTGGATTTAGTTGGTGATGTGGGAGGTGTTGAAAAGAATATTTGTTGTGGTGAAGAAGAAAAAGAAAAGGATTTTAGATGCCTGATTTAAGTATAGTTGGCTATCCCTATAAGCTTAGAAAAAAAATTAGTTGTGAAAAGAAAGAAAAAAAATAGAGCCTTTGTTCAACATTAGAAAGAACATTCATTAGATGAGCTCTAAGAAAAAAAAAAAGAGAAAAAGAAGAGAATGAGAATAAAAGCATAAGGGGATAGTTAGCTTGAATTGTATTATGTGCATCTATGATATTGAGTTTGTAGTTGGTGTTGGATGGTAGAAGATGAAGTTGAAAATCCATACTTTGTTTGGAGTTGAAAAGTGGGTGATAGTTTGAATTTATTTGAGTCACTTAGCCTATACATTCCCTACCTTAACCAATGTCCCTACATTACAAGCTTATATAAAGACCTTTTTGATCTTAGTTGGTGGATATTACATTAGGTAGAGAGGTTGAGATTAGGGGCAAGCCTATGGTAAACATGTTGCATTACATTGATGTTGAGTGAACCTATACGATGTGCATTATTTCATACATCTTTTCTTTGAGAGAGTTGAGTGTTCACTTATACACATATAAATATCTCACATGTTGGAGAGTGTTCTTTGATGGATTGACATGAGTTGAATTTGTTGAATGGATTGTGTTATTGATGCTAAGGTTGTGTGCATAGTTTTGATCGTGATCATGAGAATATTTTTGAAAAACTTTGAGGCCTATATAGTTCACAATGCTAGAGTCTATTGTTTATGTTTTGGTATTGTTCGGGACGAACAATGTTTAAGTTTGGGGGATTTGATACAGGTGAAATTTACCTTGTTTTTATAACCAAAAAGAGTCGATTTTGTGTCTCGATTGTGTAGTATTGTCTATAGTTTATATGGTTTTCATTGTATTGGACAATATTATGCTTGTGGGTGTTTTTCTATGTTTTTAGGCATATTTCGATGATAAAACCCCGAGATGAGACAAGGCGTGAAGATCGTAGCTTGAAGTTCAAGATTTGAGTTCGAGAGAAGGCCTCTCGATACCTCTCTCGATCGAGAGGTATATCGAGAGGTACATTCTGCCGCAGCTATCGATCGAGAGCATATTTCACACCCTCTCGATACCTCTCTCGATCGAGAGGTCTGTCGAGAGGGGGTTCCAGCCGGGAATTTTCTCCTTAATTAATTAGACTCCTTTTTGGTTTAAGTTTCCTTATGTAAATTTCTCCTATATATACTCCTAGTCTAGCATTGTAAATGTTCACTAATATTTTTACTACCGCAAGGGTGTAATTATAGATAGGGAAGCAAGGTCGTATTCCACGAGGACTGATTAACCTAACGAGTACTAGTCCAATTTCCTATCCTCTATCTAGACGAATAATTCGGTGGATTTTGTTTTACTAAACTAATTAAAAGCGAAATAATAAACATAAACAACAAGCAACGAGAGAATCAAATATAAGAAGAATTATTCTAGAGCTTCGGTTTCGATGAACGAACGAATTCAATTTAATCAAAATCAATCAATCACATAGAGGACTCGACTATTACTAGAACAACCACACAATAAGCTTAAACCTACTTTCGTAGCGCCTAAACCGTAGATTTCATGCAAGAATCGTTGTGTCCAACTGATAACTAACACATGAAACTCCTAAAGGTTCAAAAGGTTATAAGCTCTCACACAATTCTCAAGATCTCTCGACTTTATTGAAGTGTGTGTCCTATGTTTCCAATTCAAGTGTTAATTCTCATCTTTCGCCTATCGAATCAACACAATAAATCATGCGAATTTGGTAGCTAATCAAATAAGCAAGCAATAAACTCAAGAACATACGAAGCAATAGAAGGTCATGATCGATTGATAAAAACGAATTCGAATCTACAATATTCATCTACTCCCTAACTCTAGAATAGGAGAAAATTAGCCAAGCATATTGAAGACAAAAATCCCAAGATTCGAAGTAAGCATAATCGATAATAAACGAAAACCGTAGAGAGAACTAGGGCTCCGAATATCGCCGACTTGAATTCTTCGATCTTCTTCTCCCAAGATTGAATCCCAAGTCGCTTGTGTTTTTTTCGTAGAGTGCGAGATATAAAACCGATCGCCCCCCTTCTCCTTTTCTGTTACGATTCCTCTTTTAAAGCAAATCCATAACCGACGCACTCTTTACTACTTTTCCTTATGGGGGAAACGCGGCGGCAAAGGTGAGGGAGCGCGGTGGAGTGCTGAGGCGCGTGGAGGAGGCGCGGAAAACCCCCTCCTGGGCGCGGGCATGCGGCGACGGAAGCACTGCCGCGTCGTCAATAGGGCGGAGGCGCGGCTTGATGTCTGGAACGCGCCGCCGCATGCAAATTCATGCATGGATGAGCTTAAGGCCTGCGTTGACTTTTCTTGTGCTGGGGTAGTACTTTGGGCCTTGCTTTGGGCCAATCTTTGGGCCATGCTTTGGGCCCATGCCAATGATTTTATTTCTCTTTTCTCCTTCTTTTCCCTACAAAACTCAACAAAATCATGATCAAGTGTAATATCTTCGAATATAAGAAATATATATTAAAAGTATCGAATTCGATCATGATAATAACACTGAAGCACAACTATAAGCTCTCGAACACGTAGAAAATCCGTGTTTATCAACCCCCCAAACTTGAGTGAATGTTTGTCCTCAAACACAAAAACGACGCAAAGAGACCAATCAACAATAAACACGGATTAGCAAAGTGACAATGAATTTTGGCCTCAGAAAAATTTTATAAAACCAAAATCATCACAAACAAATCACCACAATCATCGATTAGAACATCATGATCATATCTCAATAATCTAACTTCTTCGAAACTCGGATCCTCACGGCATAGGAGTATATGCATGGGTTGGTGTCCAATGGGTGCCGCCTAGGGACGTGATTGATCACCAAGTAAGTTTCTCCTCTCTGCTTGGGAAATTTTATGAAAAAAGAATGGGAGGCCTATGGTCATGTGTAGTTTAGGTGATTTGGAAGTGGAGAAACATGGTGTCGTTTGGTGCGAAGGAATGGAACTTCGGTAAAATAGAAGTCCAGATCAAGTGTAGATATTGGAATTGGTGCTTGGTGAAAGGAAACGCTAATATCGGTACTAGCTACATTGAATGGTCAAAGAAAAGTCTGTATAATACTTGGAACGTAATGTAGCTTGTATCTTGGGTTGGTACCCCTTGTACCGCGCGATTTTCCTTTCAATAAAAATTCCTTTCCCGATCAAAAAAAAAAAGGAGTATATGTGAGTGACACTCTCAACTCTCAAGTGTGTATGGATAAGTAAATTTTTCACTCAATTCAGAGCATGCACAATATCTACCATAGGCTTGCAATTCATCTCAACCTCTCCATTGCTAAATGTGTGCTTATAATAAAGATCAAAAAGGACTTTGATTAAGGTTGTAATGTAGGCTCTTTGGTAGGTAGGAAATATTTGGCTAAGTGAGTAAAATCCCAAAATAATGACTCTTAATTCCCACAAACACTCAAGCCAATAGCTAATAAAGCTTTAATTCCCAACCATTCATCCATTCTAAACCATCCTCATCACTCAACCATCTTAGTTCTCCCACTCTACTCACTTATGCTCTTTATTCAACAACTTTTTTTTTTTTTTTTTTTCCTTCTTGAGACTTTGTCTCTCTCTCTTTTTCTTTTTTTTTTCCTTTTTTTTTTTTCTTAATAAAAGCGAACTAGAGCTTATGTGAGCGAAGGGGTCCTTTCAATTCCAACCTCTCTCTCATTCTTCCAAATTTCTCAATACAAATCACAAAATCCTACATAGTATCCCCATCCCATAGTTTATCAAAGAAAAAGGTCTCACGACTCAAGGGGGTTTAACTAGGATTTATGAATCATTTGGACAAGAGAAAAGGAAAGAAATGTGGCTAAGAAAGATGGCCTTTGATCATCTCTAAATTATTAAGCACACTAACGCAACCTCAAGGAAGATATAAAAGCAAGTTCTAGAGACAACTATGCATGCTTGAACAATCACACTCAAGAAACAAAATAAGACTATGAGTATGTAATAGTCAAGGCTCAAAACTCACAACAAAGGCTAATATTTGATCCAAGCTTCTTAGAGGTCAAATAATCAAAATCAATCAATCGTGCTAATCAACTCATGAAGTAATCCCAAGTGAAAGATTTTCAATGTACTCAATTTCAAGAAATCATCATCGGCCTCATCGTCACAAGTACTAGCCATGCTTATCATCAATTAAAAACAAAAACACACAAAAAGACTCTACTAACTAATATAAGACACTAAACAAGACTCAAATTAACTACCTAGAAAGCAATAAAATTCGAAATACTTCTCCACACTTCGCCATCCCCCCAAACTTATTGTTTTTACTAAGAAAAATAATAAGTTAGAAAGAAGAAGAGGTTGAAGAGTATTTCGTACTAACCCGGAATTTCACATGCCCTTCTCTTTTTCTTCTTATAATTCCTCGAGTGACCATGCAAATGTTTCGGGGTAGCTCCATTCTCTTCATTCCCTTTCTCGAAAAGGTGTGCCTCTTGATCTGAAATTTTCTGCACACTTTCTAAAGTACACTCATCAAAATAATTAGAGCATAAATAAAAAGAGAATTTTGAAGAAGAGAAAGAAGTAGAAATGCAAGCCTCGGTAGGAGTTTTGGGCGACTCCATAGAACTTTTTACGGTGTAAGAATCACACACATCAAGCACTTTGCACTCTTCTACCGATTTGACTTCTTCTTCCTCAGAATACTTCGACAGCTTGTAGATGGAGAAAGTGCAACTCTCATCATTTACCCTCAAGGTAAGCTCTCCCCTAGCAACATCAATGAGTGCTTGGCTCGTCGCCAAAAATGGTCTTCCAAGAATCAAGGGCGTATTTCGATCTTCCTCCATATCGAGAACAATAAAATCAGCGGGATAGATGAAATCATTAACCTTGACAAGGACATCTTCTACTATGCCTTGAGGATATGCCACCGAACGATCCGCCATTTGAAGAGCTATGGTGGTAAGCTTCACCTCTCCAATTTTTAGCTTCCTAAAAACTGAAAGGGGCATAAGATTGACACTCGCACCCAAATCACATAACGCTCTTCCAAATTTCATCCCCCCAATCTCACAAGCAATTGTGAAACTACCCGGATCTTTGGACTTGGTGGGCAACTTCCGTTGTAAGATAGCACTACACTCTTCATTCAAGTTCACTGTCTCAAAATCTCTCCACTTCTTCTTCTTTGAAATCACATCTTTGAGGAACTTGGCATACTTGGGCATTTGTTGTAGAGCTTCTACCAATGGAATGTTGATTTGGACCTTCCGAAAGATGTCCAAAAATCTGGAAAATTGCTCATCCCCCATCTTCTTTTGATGCCTTTGAGGAAAAGGCATAGGAGCATGCAAAGGTGGTGGTAGAGATTGGGACATTTTCCCTTCCTTATTCTCCTTCATGGCCGGTGTGAGCTCTTCTTTTTCCTCCGGGATCTTTACAATTTCGGGCTCGTGATCCTGTATCTTCGGTCCCTCATATGTGGTGCCACTCCTCAATGTGATGGCTTTGCATTGCTCCTTGGGATTCACCACCGTGTTGCTTGGAAATTGCCCCGGATTATGTTGGTTGCTCAAAGAGTTCGCAATTTGGCTCACTTGTTTCTCTATCATCTTCACTTGCGTCTCAATCGCGGACATTCTTGTATCGGGGCTTGAGATGTATTTCATGAGCACATCCTCCAAATTTGGCTTTTTAGGCTCATTGATCACACCATTAGATGCTGAAAATTTGGGCGGTGGTTGAAGGGCATTGTTTGGATTCCCATATGCAAGATTCGGGTGAGAATGGATTGCTTGATAGCCTTGGTATGCAACTTGATTCGAACGGCCTCCTTGATAACCTCCTTGGTTTTGATGGAAGCCTTGATTGTTGACCCAATTTGCTTCTTCGAATTGTACCTTCTCCGCTGTTGGATTATTCCGGGCTTGCATCATAGTCTCGAACTTGCTAGACAAAGTTGCAATCTGATTTGTGAGTGCAACAAGAGGATCCTTGTTCTCAGCCATAGCTACTTTCCTCAGATTGTTCCTCTCTGTTGGCCACTGGTAGCTTGTGGATGCCATGTTCTCAATTATATCAATGGCCTCATCTCCCCCCTTGCATAGCAAAGCTCCTCCAGCAGCAGCATCCATGAGCCTTTGTAATTCTCCATTACAAGCATTGTAAAAGATCATAATCCGGGTGGCTAGATCGAAGCCATGGTTTGGACACTTTCTGATCTTTTCCTTGAACCTCTCCCAAGCTTCGTAGAGACTCTCCCCTTCGTATTGTTGAAAGTGGGTGATCTCCATCTTCAACTTAAACATGAGGCCCGGAGGTTGGAACTTGAATAAGAACTTGTGAGCCAAATCCTCCCAAGTAACGTCTCTTCCCAACTCTATGGATTGGAACCGCTGTTTCGCCTTATCTCTCAAAGAGAAAGGAAAGAGGCGAATTTTGATAGCATCCTCAGGTGCTCCATTGATCTTAACTGTGGCGCAGAGATCCAAAAACTGACTGAGATGGGCATTCGGGTCCTCCAACGGACCTCCTCCATACTGATTCTGTTGGACCATTGATATCAGACCCGTCTTCAACTCGAAATTGTTAGCCTCGATGGCTGGTCCGGGAATTCCTCCATGAGCTATCACATTCTGAAACTGATCCTGAATAGGAGCTGGTTGAATGTTTGCTCGTTCCTGAGCCTCCATCAAAACTCTTAACTGCTCCCTGAGTTGATTGAACTCCTCTTGAGTTGCCATTTTCCTCTTGTTTCTCTTTGCGTTGTTCCGACGACAGGTGGCTTCTATCTCCGGATCTACAGGCTCTAGAGTGATGCCTGAAGACCTTGTGCGCATTCACCACCTATACACCAACGAAAAGAAAGAAAGTAGACAACTCCAAAGAACCAAAAGTGAAAATAAAATACGGAAAAATAAAATGTCTAAATTAGTATCAAAGAAATCTAACTAATATCACTAGAAAGAAAATCAGTCCCCGGCAACGGCGCCAAAAACTTGTTCACTAATATTTTTACTACCGCAAGTGTACGGGTGTAATTATAGATAGGGAAGCAAGGTCGTATTCCACGAGGACTGATTAACCTAACGAGTACTAGTCAAATTTCCTATCCTCTATCTAGACGAATAATTCGGTGGATTTTGTTTTACTAAACTAATTAAAAGCGAAATAATAAACATAAACAACAAGCAACGAGAGAATCAAATATAAGAAGAATTATTCTAGAGCTTCGGTTTCGATGAACGAACGAATTCAATTTAATCAAAATCAATCAATCACATAGAGGACTCGACTATTACTAGAACAACCACACAATAAGCTTAAACCTACTTTCGTAGCGCCTAAACCGTAGATTTCATGCAAGAATCGTTGTGTCCAACTGATAACTAACACATGAAACTCCTAAAGGTTCAAAAGGTTATAAGCTCTCACACAATTATCAAGATCTCTCGACTTTATTGAAGTGTGTGTCCTATGTTCCCAATTCAAGTGTTAATTCTCATCTTTCGCCTATCGAATCAACAGAATAAATCATGCGAATTTGGTAGCTAATCAAATAAGCAAGCAATAAACTCAAGAACATACGAAGCAATAGAAGGTCGTGATCGATTGATAAAAACTAATTCGAATCTACAATATTCATCTACTCCCTAACTCTAGAATAGGAGAAAATTAGCCAAGCATATTGAAGACAAAAATCCCAAGATTCGAAGTAAGAATAATGTTTCACTAAAAAGTGTTCGCAATAGAACGAAATCTATCCTAGCACTTAGTAAGTAAAAACCCAATGTCGAATCTCAAGAAAAAACTTTGCAGGGCAAATAATCGTGTAGCAAAACAATCCTAAACTAGCCTAAATCTAAGAAAGCAAGTAAAAAGAATTTGGTTTGGTTTGTTTAAATCCTAGGCAAGAAAATAAATAAGCAATAAATCAAAGCAAGTAAATAAATCTAATCTAAAAAGCAAAGAAATAATCTAAACTAATTAAACTAGAGAAATTAAGCGAAAGCAATTAAACTACCTAGGCATGGAATTGAAAAGAAAGCAATAACGAAAGCAACGAAGAAAACGAATCTAGACATAATAACTAAATCTGAAAATTTAGCAAATAAATCTAACTACGAAAACTTGAAATCGAAGGAATTGAAAACTAAGGAAAACGAATCCAATCTAAGAACTTGAAAACGAACGAACGATATTAAACTAAGCAATTAAGAACTAAATCTAAGGAACTAGGGAGCAATTAATTCAAATAAAAGAAAGCAATAAAGAACTTACGAGATTAAACGAAGAACGAAGAACTAAGTAAAAACTTGAATTAATTGAAGAACGAAGTAGCGATCCGGATCGAACAAAGGAAAACTAAACTAAAGTATTTGAATGCTAAACTAGAGCTAAAACTAAGGTAAAGGGTTGTCTCTAATTCGTGCCCTAATGGCATATATATAACATAAGGTAAGAGTTCGATTCCCACAAGGAAACTTAAAATAAAACCCGTCAGACACGGAGCGAGCGCTCCAAGATAGCTGCGCTTTTTCCCTTCTTAATTTGACTTGGAGCGAGCGCTCCAACACCTTGGAGCGAGCGCTCCAATGCTGGTTCGCTGGGACTGCGCGCGTCTTTCTTGTTTTGGCCGTAACTTCCTCGTCCGAACTCCAAATTGACCCCCGTTTTCGCCTACGTGCTCCTATCGAACCCCTCTTCGATATAATGCTTCTTTATTCTTGTTTTCTTCTCGTTTCTACCCTTTTCATCCTACAATACCAAAGACTCCAAAACAACCAAATCATAGCCACAAACAACGAAAACACACGAAAACTAAGGGAAAACGGACACGAAAATACAACGAAAAACCTAACATCTAGACACCAATCAAAATCCCCCACACTTAGAACTTTGCTTGTCCTCAAGCAATATAAACATACAACTTAGACTCAATCCAAACAATTCAAATCATAGAACATTTAATCACCGGAATCGACAAACTCAAACAAGGTCACTTTAATCCCAAGTTACGATCAATCATCATCAACGAACTATGTGGCTTATGAATCAACCCAAGCAAGAGGAAAAGCAATGATACACACATCTCATAAATATCTAGATCACCACAACTTTAGACGTCTAGCCTACTTTCCCTTTTTATTCAATACATAAACAACTCTCTTTTTTTTTTTTTCTTTTTTTTTTTAACACGTGAACTTTTTTGGCACATAATTCACTAGGTTTAATCATCGATGGGTCACATCGAGCCACCTAGTGCGGTTTCCGGTACCCATTGTCAAGAGGGGTAGAATGCCTACGAACACTTTATTCTAATATACACGAGTATCATCTAGGACATAGGTCATGAAATGTGATCATTCGAGGGTCCCTCGAAGCCTTTTCATGTGGTTTCCCATGCTCATTACTCTAGTATTTTCATACGTTACAAGTAAGAGGAGCAGAATCCTATCAACTCTTTTATTCACATAAACACAACTTTTTTTTTTTTTTCTAACATAGGGGGAAAGTAATCTAGCAATCCAAGTCGTAACAATCTAGATTTATCACTCAACCAAAAATCATAAATCATTTTCCTCAAAACTCAAATCAATTCGTGCCCCACAACTCATCGAATCATAATCAACAACAACTCAAGATTAAACCAACCTAATTTATGCTCAAATCAATTCCAACAACTAAAGATTCCATCAACGAATCATTCAAATCAATCCTAAATCACATTCTTATAAACTCGAATTCAACCAAATTCCTAAGTGGGGGAACATGAAGACTCGATCACAAACTAGACTTAATCAAACCAAACAATAGACTCGATCAACAAGTCATAAAAACAAAAACTTCATGCCAAAAGTTTCAAAGACCCTACCCCACACTTAAAATCAAGCAATGTCCCCATTGCAAGAAAATAAAAAGGAGAAGGAAAGAGGAACTTATCGCAAGATGACGACCAATAACTCAAAATCTCGAAAGACTCCAAGTAGTACCTACAAAACAAACTCAAAAACAAAACACAAAAGCGTAAAAGTGCACGAAATAAAGAAATAAAACACTCAAAACAAAAATAGAAAGACACAAAACAAAGCTATGGGTTGAATGGACCTCGGAACCGTGGATCTTGCCAACGGGGATCGTTTGGGGCCCAAAAACGGGAATCGTTCGGGTCCGGCTCTCTCTCTCTCTCTCTTCATCATACCCTCCTTGTAAACTATTCCCTACACGAAATTCAAAACAAAACGAACGAAAAACAGCAAAAATAAAAAGAAAATAAATCCTACTCTACAAAAATAAAATAGAGAAAGTGGGTTGCCTCCCACCAAGCGCTTGTTTATCGTCATTAGCTTGACGTACCAAATATTCTCATCCAAAATCTGTTGCAAAGAGCAACGTCTTTAACCATCCATAGGCGACTCTCGGTGCAAAGGTGGACTCTTTTTTCTCTTTGGCTTGAAACTCGAAAAGAGGGTTATCTTGGACACTCATCTCCCCCACACTTGTGTGAAAATCCATGTAAGAAATATCACGATCTTCAAAACTTGATGATGGATCCTCTACAAAAAATGCTTCCTCGTCGAGATTGGCAAGAAAGTTGTCCATGATTTCTTCCTCTTGTTGAGAGCTCAAAATCGACTCCTCCATAATGCAATTGTGATCCTCCATGTCTTCCACATTGCTCAAAAACTCTTCCACAATTTCTTCCTCATCTAATTTGCTCAAAAACTCATCGATAATGGCTTCTTCCTCATGCATAGCAACCTGAAAATTCTTCTCTATCTTTTTCTCATCCAAATCATTAGTAATAAGCACATACGAACATGTTTGGATAAAAGAATTAGGACAAGAAGAATAGTTATCAAAAATTGAGAAAGTTACCAAACCTCCTACACCGGCCATGCTCAAAGTGCCGGATCCAACGTCGATTCGAGTTTGAGTAGTAGCCATGAAAGGTCGCCCTAACAAGAGAAGATGACCTCTCTCACTCCTGGCTCCTCGCCCCACATCAAGAACAACAAAATCGGCGAGAACTCGAATTCCTCTCACAAATAATGCAACGTCTTCCACAATCCCCAAGGGACGACTCAAAGAACCGTCGGCTAGCTCGTTGCAAAAATTGGTAGGCTTAAGATCCCTTGAACCCATTCTCTCAAAAATCGAGTATGGCATCAAGTTCACGGCTGCCCCCAAATCCAACATACCCGGCACACTATCTCCATTATCCAAAACAACATCTAATTTGAAACTTCCGGGATCACCATGTTTCGTTAGAGATGAGAGATGACCAGCTGGGGTGGGTGAGGCGTGAAGACGTTGTTGGCTCGCTTTGATGGCAGCCACGGTGCGACTTCTCCATTTATTTTGTGCCATTGCTTCGAGCTCTCGTCTTCTTCTGCCTTCTTCACGGTTAAGAGCGCCTTTTTCCTATTGATGTCGTCGATGTGAGGTGTCAACTTCCTTTAGAAATTTGACGACCTTGCATACACAACACTCAACAAACTGGTTAAACGCACGAGTGGGAGAAACAAGAAATCGAATAAACACAAATTAAAATAAAATATATAAAAATACTACACTATTAAATCGCCTAAAGTTTTCCCCGACAACGGCGCCAAAATTTGTTTCACTAAAAAGTATTCGCAATAGAACGAAATCTATCCTAGCACTTAGTAAGTAAAAACCCAATGTTGAATCTCAAGGAAAACTTTGCAGGGCAAATAATCGTGTAGCAAAACAATCCTAAACTAGCCTAAATCTAAGAAAGCAAGTAAAAAGAATTTGGTTTGGTTTGTTTAAATCCTAGGCAAGAAAATAAATAAGCAATAAATCAAAGCAAGTAAATAAATCTAATCTAAAAAGCAAAGAAATAATCTAAACTAATTAAACTAGAGAAATTAAGCGAAAGCAATTAAACTACCTAGGCATGGAATTGAAAAGATAGCAATAACGAAAGCAACGAAGAAAACGAATCTAGACATAATAACTAAATCTGAAAATTAAGCAAATAAATCTAACTACGAAAACTTGAAATCGAAGGAATTGAAAACTAAGGAAAACGAATCTAATCTAAGAACTTGAAAACGAACGAACGATATTAAACTAAGAATTAAGAACTAAATCTAAGGAACTAGGGAGCAATTAAATCAAATAAAAGAAAGCAATAAAGAACTTACGAGATTAAACGAAGAACGAAGAACTAAGTAAAAACTTGAATTAATTGAAGAACGAAGTAGCGATCTGGATCGAACAAAGGAAAACTAAACTAAAGTATTTGAATGCTAAACTAGAGCTAAAACTAAGGTAAAGGGTTGTCTCTAATTCGTGCCCTAATGGCATATATATAACATAAGGTAAGAGTTCGATTCCCACAAGGAAACTTAAAATAAAACCCGTCAGACACGGAGCGAGCGCTCCAGAGGGTTGGAGCTAGAGCTCCAAGATAGCTGCGCTTTTTCCCTTCTTAATTTGACTTGGAGCGAGTGCTCCAACACCTTGGAGCGAGCGCTCCAATGCTGGTTCGCTGGGACTGCGCGCGTCTTTCTTGTTTTGGCCGTAACTTCCTCGTCCGAACTCCAAATTGACCCCCGTTTTCGCCTACGTGCTCCTATCGAACCCCTCTTCGATATAATGCTTCTTTATTCTTGTTTTCTTCTCGTTTCCACCCTTTTCATCCTTCAATACCAAAGACTCCAAAACAACCAAATCATAGCCACAAACAACGAAAACACACGAAAACTAAGGGAAAACGGACACGAAAAGACAACGAAAAACCTAACATCTAGACACCAATCAAAATCCCCCACACTTAGAACTTTGCTTGTCCTCAAGCAATATAAACATACAACTTAGACTCAATCCAAACAATTCAAATCAGAACATTTAATCACCGGAATCGACAAACTCAAACAAGGTCACTTTAATCCCAAGTTACGATCAATCATCATCAACGAACTATGTGGCTTATGAATCAACCCAAGCAAGAGGAAAAGCAATGATACACACATCTCATAAATATCTTGATCACCACAACTTTAGACGTCTAGCCTATTTTCCCTTATTTTTCAATACATAAACAACTCTCTCTTTTTTTTTTTTCTTTTTTTTTTTAACACGTGAACTTTTTTGGCACATAATTCACTAGGTTTAATCATCGATGGGTCACATCGAGCCACCTAGTGCGGTTTCCCGTACCCATTGTCAAGAGGGGTATAATGCCTACGAACACTTTATTCTAATATACACGAGTATCATCTAGGACATAGGTCATGAAATGTGATCATTCGAGGGTCCCTCGAAGCCTTTTCATGTGGTTTCCCATGCTCATTACTCTAGTATTTTCATACGTTACAAGTAAGAGGAGCAGAATCCTATCAACTCTTTTATTCACATAAACACAACTTTTTTTTTTTTTTTCTAACATAGGGGGAAAGTAATCTAGCAATCCAAGTCGTAACAATCTAGATTTATCACTCAACCAAAAATCATAAATCATTTTCCTCAAAACTCAAATCAATTCGTGCCCCACAACTCATCGAATCATAATCAACAACAACTCAAGATTAAACCAACCTAATTTATGCTCAAATCAATTCCAACAACTAAAGATTCCATCATCGAATCATTCAAATCAATCCTAAGTCACATTCTTATAAACTCGAATTCAACCAAATTCCTAAGTGGGGGAACATGAAGACTCGATCACAAACTAGACTTAATCAAACCAAACAATAGACTCGATCAACAAGTCATAAAAACAAAAACTTCATGCCAAAAGTTTTAAAGACCCTACCCCACACTTAAAATCAAGCAATGTCCCCATTGCAAGAAAATAAAAAGGAGAAGGAAAGAGGAACTTATCGCAAGATGACGACCAATAACTCAAAATCTCGAAAGACTCCAAGTAGTACCTACAAAACAAACTCAAAAACAAAACACAAAAGCGTAAAAGTGCCACGAAATAAAGAAATAAAACACTCAAAACAAAAATATAAAGACACAAAACAAAGCTATGGGTTGAATGGACCTCGGAACCGTGGATCTTGCCAACGGGGATCGTTTGGGGCCCAAAAACGGGAATCGTTCGGGTCCGGCTCTCTCTCTCTCTCTCTTCATCATACCCTCCTTGTAAACTATTCCCTGCACGAAATTCAAAACAAAACGAACGAAAAACAGCAAAAATAAAAAGAAAATAAATCCTACTCTACAAAAATAAAATAGAGAAAGTGGGTTGCCTCCCACCAAGCGCTTGTTTATCGTCATTAGCTTGACGTACCAAATATTCTCATCCAAAATCTGTTGCAAAGAGCAACGTCTTTAACCATCCATAGGCGACTCTCGGTGCAAAGGTGGACTCTTTTTTCTCTTCGGCTTGAAACTCGAAAAGAGGGTTATCTTGGACACTCATCTCCCCCACACTTGTGTGAAAATCCATGTAAGAAATATCACGATCTTCAAAACTTGATGATGGATCCTCTACAAAAAATGCTTCCTCGTCGAGATTGGCAAGAAAGTTGTCCATGATTTCTTCCTCTTGTTGAGAGCTCAAAATCGACTCCTCCATAATGCAATTGTGATCCTCCATGTCTTCCACATTGCTCAAAAACTCCTCCACAATTCCTTCCTCATCTAATTTGCTCAAAAACTCATCGATAATGGCTTCTTCCTCATGCATAGCAACCTGAAAATTCTCCTCTATCTTTTTCTCATCCAAATCATTAGTAATATGCACATACGAACATGTTTGGATAAAAGAATTAGGACAAGAAGAATAGTTATCAAAAATTGAGAAAGTTACCAAACCTCCTACACCGGCCATGCTCAAAGTGCCGGATCCAACGTCGATTCGAGTTTGAGTAGTAGCCATGAAAGGTCGCCCTAACAAGAGAAGATGACCTCTCTCACTCCTAGCTCCTCGCCCCACATCAAGAACAACAAAATCGGCGAGAACTCGAATTCCTCTCACAAGTAATGCAACGTCTTCCACAATCCCCAAGGGACGACTCAAAGAACCGTCGGCTAGCTCGATGCAAAAATTGGTAGGCTTAAGATCCATTGAACCCATTCTCTCAAAAATCGAGTATGGCATCAAGTTCACGGCTGCCCCCAAATCCAACATACCCGGCACACTATCTCCATTATCCAAAACAACATCTAATTTGAAACTTCCGGGATCACCTTGTTTCGTTAGAGATGAGAGATGACCAGCTGGGGTGGGTGAGGCGTGAAGACGTTGTTGGCTCGCTTTGATGGCAGCCACGGTGCGACTTCTCCATTTATTTTGTGTCATTGCTTCGAGCTCTCGTCTTCTTCTGCCTTCTTCACGGTTAAGAGCGCCTTTTTCCTATTAATGTCGTCGATGTGAGGTGTCAACTTCCTATAGAAATTTGACGACCTTGCATACACAACACTCAACAAACGGGTTAAACGCACGAGTGGGAGAAACAAGAAATCGAATAAACACAAATTAAAATAAAATAAATAAAAATACTACACAATTAAAACGCCTAAAGTTTTCCCCGGCAACGGCGCCAAAATTTGTTTCACTAAAAAGTGTTCGCAATAGAACGAAATCTATCCTCGCACTTAGTAAGTAAAAACCCAATGTCGAATCTCAAGGAAAACTTTGCAGGGCAAATAATCGTGTAGCAAAACAATCCTAAACTAGCCTAAATCTAAGAAAGCAAGTAAAAAGAATTTGGTTTGGTTTGTTTAAATCCTAGGCAAGAAAATAAATAAGCAATAAATCAAAGCAAGTAAATAAATCTAATCTAAAAAGCAAAGAAATAATCTAAACTAATTAAACTAGAGAAATTAAGCGAAAGCAATTAAACTACCTAGGCATGAAATTGAAAAGAAAGCAATAACAAAAGCAACGAAGAAAACGAATCTAGACATAATAACTAAATCTGAAAATTAAGCAAATAAATCTAACTACGAAAACTTGAAATCGAAGGAATTGAAAACTAAGGAAAACGAATCTAATCTAAGAACTTGAAAACGAACGAACGATATTAAACTAAGCAATTAAGAACTAAATCTAAGGAACTAGGGAGCAATTAAATCAAATAAAAGAAAGCAATAAAGAACTTACGAGATTAAACGAAGAACGAAGAACTAAGTAAAAACTTGAATTAATTGAAGAACGAAGTAGCGATCCGGATCGAACAAAGGAAAACTAAACTAAAGTATTTGAATGCTAAACTAGAGCTAAAACTAAGGTAAAGGGTTGTCTCTAATTCGTGCCCTAATGGCATATATATAAAATAAGGTAAGAGTTCGATTCCCACAAGGAAACTTAAAATAAAACCCGTCAGACACGGAGCGAGCGCTCCAGAGGGTTGGAGCGAGCGCTCCAAGATAGCTGCGCTTTTTCCCTTCTTAATTTGACTTGGAGCGAGCGCTCCAACACCTTGGAGCGAGCGCTCCAATGCTGGTTCGCTGGGACTGCGCGCGTCTTTCTTGTTTTGGCCGTAACTTCCTCGTCCGAACTCCAAATTGACCCCCGTTTTCGCCTACGTGCTCCTATCGAACCCCTCTTCGATATAATGCTTCTTTATTCTTGTTTTCTTCTCGTTTCCACCCTTTTCATCCTACAATACCAAAGACTCCAAAACAACCAAATCATAGCCACAAACAACGAAAACACACGAAAACTAAGGGAAAACGGACACGAAAAGACAACGAAAAACCTAACATCTAGACACCAATCAAAATCCCCCACACTTAGAACTTTGCTTGTCCTCAAGCAATATAAACATACAACTTAGACTCAATCCAAACAATTCAAATCATAGAACATTTAATCACCGGAATCGACAAACTCAAACAAGGTCACTTTAATCCCAAGTTACGATCAATCATCATCAACGAACTATGTGGCTTATGAATCAACCCAAGCAAGAGGAAAAGCAATGATACACACATCTCATAAATATCTAGATCACCACAACTTTAGACGTCTAGCCTACTTTCCCTTTTTATTCAATACATAAACAACTCTCTCTTTTTTTTTTTCTTTTTTTTTTTAACACGTGAACTTTTTTGGCACATAATTCACTAGGTTTAATCATCGATGGGTCACATCGAGCCACCTAGTGCGGTTTCCCGTACCCATTGTCAAGAGGGGTAGAATGCCTACGAACACTTTATTCTAATATACACGAGTATCATCTAGGACATAGGTCATGAAATGTGATCATTCGAGGGTCCCTCGAAGCCTTTTCATGTGGTTTCCCATGCTCATTACTCTAGTATTTTCATACGTTACAAGTAAGAGGAGCAGAATCCTATCAACTCTTTTATTCACATAAACACAACTTTTTTTTTTTTTTTTTTTCTAACATAGGGGGAAAGTAATCTAGCAATCCAAGTCGTAACAATCTAGATTTATCACTCAACCAAAAATCATAAATCATTTTCCTCAAAACTCAAATCAATTCGTGCCCCACAACTCATCGAATCATAATCAACAACAACTCAAGATTAAACCAACCTAATTTATGCTCAAATCAATTCCAACAACTAAAGATTCCATCATCGAATCATTCAAATCAATCCTAAGTCACATTCTTATAAACTCGAATTCAACCAAATTCCTAAGTGGGGGAACATGAAGACTCGATCACAAACTAGACTTAATCAAACCAAACAATAGACTCGATCAACAAGTCATAAAAACAAAAACTTCATGCCAAAAGTTTCAAAGACCCTACCCCACACTTAAAATCAAGCAATGTCCCCATTGCAAGAAAATAAAAAGGAGAAGGAAAGAGGAACTTATCGCAAGATGACGACCAATAACTCAAAATCTCGAAAGACTCCAAGTAGTACCTACAAAACAAACTCAAAAACAAAACACAAAAGCGTAAAAGTGCACGAAATAAAGAAATAAAACACTCAAAACAAAAATATAAAGACACAAAACAAAGCTATGGGTTGAATGGACCTCGGAACCGTGGATCTTGCCAACGGGGATCGTTTGGGGCCCAAAAACGGGAATCGTTCGGGTCCGGCTCTCTCTCTCTCTCTCTTCATCATACCCTCCTTGTAAACTATTCCCTGCACGAAATTCAAAACAAAACGAACGAAAAACAGCAAAAATAAAAAGAAAATAAATCCTACTCTACAAAAATAAAATAGAGAAAGTGGGTTGCCTCCCACCAAGCGCTTGTTTATCGTCATTAGCTTGACGTACCAAATATTCTCATCCAAAATCTGTTGCAAAGAGCAACGTCTTTAACCATCCATAGGCGACTCTCGGTGCAAAGGTGGACTCTTTTTTCTCTTCGGCTTGAAACTCGAAAAGAGGGTTATCTTGGACACTCATCTCCCCCACACTTGTGTGAAAATCCATGTAAGAAATATCACGATCTTCAAAACTTGATGATGGATCCTCTACAAAAAATGCTTCCTCGTCGAGATTGGCAAGAAAGTTGTCCATGATTTCTTCCTCTTGTTGAGAGCTCAAAATCGACTCCTCCATAATGCAATTGTGATCCTCCATGTCTTCCACATTGCTCAAAAACTCCTCCACAATTCCTTCCTCATCTAATTTGCTCAAAAACTCATCGATAATGGCTTCTTCCTCATGCATAGCAACCTGAAAATTCTCCTCTATCTTTTTCTCATCCAAATCATTAGTAATATGCACATACGAACATGTTTGGATAAAAGAATTAGGACAAGAAGAATAGTTATCAAAAATTGAGAAAGTTACCAAACCTCCTACACCGGCCATGCTCAAAGTGCCGGATCCAACGTCGATTCGAGTTTGAGTAGTAGCCATGAAAGGTCGCCCTAACAAGAGAAGATGACCTCTCTCACTCCTAGCTCCTCGCCCCACATCAAGAACAACAAAATCGGCGAGAACTCGAATTCCTCTCACAAGTAATGCAACGTCTTCCACAATCCCCAAGGGACGACTCAAAGAACCGTCGGCTAGCTCGATGCAAAAATTGGTAGGCTTAAGATCCCTTGAACCCATTCTCTCAAAAATCGAGTATGGCATCAAGTTCACGGCTGCCCCCAAATCCAACATACCCGGCACACTATCTCCATTATCCAAAACAACATCTAATTTGAAACTTCCGGGATCACCTTGTTTCGTTAGAGATGAGAGATGACCAGCTGGGGTGGGTGAGGCGTGAAGACGTTGTTGGCTCGCTTTGATGGCAGCCACGGTGCGACTTCTCCATTTATTTTGTGCCATTGCTTCGAGCTCTCGTCTTCTTCTGCCTTCTTCACGGTTAAGAGCGCATTTTTCCTATTGATGTCGTCGATGTGAGGTGTCAACTTCCTTTAGAAATTTGACGACCTTGCATACACAACACTCAACAAACGGGTTAAACGCACGAGTGGGAGAAACAAGAAATCGAATAAACACAAATTAAAATAAAATAAATAAAAATACTACACAATTAAATCGCCTAAAGTTTTCCCCGGCAACGGCGCCAAAATTTGTTTCACTAAAAAGTGTTCGCAATAGAACGAAATCTATCCTCGCACTTAGTAAGTAAAAACCCAATGTCGAATCTCAAGGAAAACTTTGCAGGGCAAATAATCGTGTAGCAAAACAATCCTAAACTAGCCTAAATCTAAGAAAGCAAGTAAAAAGAATTTGGTTTGGTTTGTTTAAATCCTAGGCAAGAAAATAAATAAGCAATAAATCAAAGCAAGTAAATAAATCTAATCTAAAAAGCAAAGAAATAATCTAAACTAATTAAACTAGAGAAATTAAGCGAAAGCAATTAAACTACCTAGGCATGGAATTGAAAAGAAAGCAATAACAAAAGCAACGAAGAAAACGAATCTAGACATAATAACTAAATATGAAAATTAAGCAAATAAATCTAACTACGAAAACTTGAAATCGAAGGAATTGAAAACTAAGGAAAACGAATCTAATCTAAGAACTTGAAAACGAACGAACGATATTAAACTAAGCAATTAAGAACTAAATCTAAGGAACTAGGGAGCAATTAAATCAAATAAAAGAAAGCAATAAAGAACTTACGAGATTAAACGAAGAACGAAGAACTAAGTAAAAACTTGAATTAATTGAAGAACGAAGTACCGATCCGGATCGAACAAAGGAAAACTAAACTAAAGTATTTGAATGCTAAACTAGAGCTAAAACTAAGGTAAAGGGTTGTCTCTAATTCGTGCCCTAATGGCATATATATAACATAAGGTAAGAGTTCGATTCCCACAAGGAAACTTAAAATAAAACCCGTCAGACACGGAGCGAGCGCTCCAGAGGGTTGGAGCGAGCGCTCCAAGATAGCTGCGCTTTTTCCCTTCTTAATTTGACTTGGAGCGAGCGCTCCAACTCCTTGGAGCGAGCGCTCCAATGCTGGTTCGCCGGGACTGCGCGCGTCTTTCTTGTTTTGGCCGTAACTTCCTCGTCCGAACTCCAAATTGACCCCCGTTTTCGCCTACGTGCTCCTATCGAACCCCTCTTCGATATAATGCTTCTTTCTTCTTGTTTTCTTCTCGTTTCCACCCTTTTCATCCTACAATACCAAAGACTCCAAAACAACCAAATCATAGCCACAAACAACGAAAACACACGAAAACTAAGGGAAAACGGACACGAAAAGACAACGAAAAACCTAACATCTAGACACCAATCACATAATCGATAATAAACGAAAACCGTAGAGAGAACTAGGGCTCCGAATATCGCCGACTTGAATTCTTCGATCTTCTTCTCCCAAGATTGAATCCCAAGTCGCTTGTGTTTTTTTCGTAGAGTGCGAGATATAAAACCGATCGCCCCCCTTCTCCTTTTCTGTTACGATTCCTCTTTTAAAGCAAATCCATAACCGACGCACTCTTTACTACTTTTCCTTATGGGGGAAACGCGGCGGCAAAGGTGAGGGAGCGCGGTGGAGTGCTGAGGCGCGTGGAGGAGGCGCGGAAAACCCCCTCCTGGGCGCGGGCATGCGGCGACGGAAGCACTGCCACGTCGTCAATAGGGCGGAGGCGCGGCTTGATGTCTGGAACGCGCGGCCGCATGCAAATTCATGCATGGATGAGCTTAAGGCCTGCGTTGACTTTTCTTGTGTTGGGGTAGTACTTTGGGCCTTGCTTTGGGCCATGCTTTGGGCCCATGCCAATGATTTTATTTCTCTTTTCTCCTTCTTTCCCTACAAAACTCAACAAAATCATGATCAAGTGTAATATCTTCGAATATAAGAAATATATA
This sequence comes from Thymus mandschuricus, assembly GCA_029379335.1. Classification (NCBI taxonomy): domain Eukaryota; kingdom Viridiplantae; phylum Streptophyta; class Magnoliopsida; order Lamiales; family Lamiaceae; genus Thymus; species Thymus mandschuricus. The sequence goes on along the minus strand of CM057073.1, from coordinate 16,213,096 downwards.
TTAAAAGTATCGAATTCGATCATGATAATAACACTGAAGCACAACTATAAGCTCTCGAACACGTAGAAAATCCGTGTTTATCAGTAAACCCTATCAACATCTTATCATCCTTCATACTTTTATAGCACTTTATATTTTCCTTTAGAGTTTTATTCTTGTATTCAACATTGGAGCTTTTCAAGTTTATGCAAGATTCAAGATTCGAAGTTCTTCGTTTGTGTTCAAGTTTTTCTTACTCTTACTCTTTAAGTATGTTCTTTCAATTCTTTGTGTTTATGTTTGCTTTAATTATGTCTAGCTAAATTCCTTAGTTGATTTTAGGGATTGAATGCCTAATTGAATTTATGTAAGTGTTTTTGTTTATAATTAGCCTTCCAATCTAGATGCATGTCTTCATGGTGCTTATTCTCATACATGATTAATTGATCACTAATTGTGTATGCATAGTTATGTTTATATGCCTTGATAGGATATTGCATAATAGATCTCATGAATACATGGTATGATAATTTGATTTGTCTTAATTGAGTTTCATTTATCATATGTTTGCATATAATTGATTTGGGTGTCATAATTGAACCTAGTTGATTATATCATTGATACTTGTTCTATTTTGCACTTGGTTTGATATCTATGCGTCCGAAAGGATATTAGGATCATATTAGGTGACGACTCGCATTGCTTTTATCGGGGTGTAGGTTATCTTTCATGTATCACATTTAGATTGGATTAAATTGGTTAATTGTATTCATTAATTGCTTGCATATGTTTGATTAGGTAGGCTTCCCTAGAATCAACACTTTTCCTTAATTGTTTACTTCCCTTATTTGTTTAATTGCTTGTGTCCTAAGTTGTTTTATTTGACTAGTTATTTCCTTATTTATTTATTTCCTTATTTGATTAGTTGAGTTTTTATTATTTGCTTAGTCTATAAATACCACAATCTAAATTCCTAAAAGCCTAAACATCACATTAGTTCTTTAGTAGAGGTATTGTGTGCGTTTTCGACTTGTCAATCCCTGTGGATACGATACTCGCTTATTCTATACTATACCTGTTTTGTGTGGTAGAAAATAGTGCGATCACTCTTCATCAAGCTCACCATCATTCTCTTCATCTTCTTCACTAACATAACCCATAGCAGACCCTTGTGTATTAGACCGACTACATTGCGTAAGAATTTTGTTGTCTCGTACACTCGGTCCCTCACTATCCCCAATCTCGAAGATCAATCGTCCCTCGGCACCAACACCATTACTCAATGTGCTCATTCCAACCGTATGATTTTTCATCTCATTATTATCACCAAACAATTGGCATGGTGTAATATCTAGCATAGGCATAGGCATAGTATCATGATTAATAAAAAGCTCAATTTTTTCATATTCAAGAATATCCATATACAACAGGACTTCTTTACACGACTCCTCATCCTTAATAAGATACAAACCATTTTGTCAGGGTCATGAACATAAATACCTTGGATTTGACAATCCCAGCTTAGAAAAGTGTTTCAAGATACGATTATATGTCATTCGATTAACATCATCTTTCACAATATCCATATCCCAAACAATCGTAACACCATATACTAGTTTTCTTCCAACATCCACTCAAATGAAACCAAAACTCTTTAAGTCCATATATGTGGGAACAAGTAGAACAACAATCATGTTTCACTCATTGAAGAAAAAAAAAATCTTCAATAAAACATAGAAAATTGGAATCTTTGGTTTTCGATCAAAAATTAAAGGAGCAAATTAACCATGAAAAATATGGTGGGAACGAGAGGAAATAAATTTTTTTCTAACCTTGTGTTGCCACTTGCATCTTCGGCCATTGTTGTGGTGAAGGAATCCATTTAATCTTCAATCTGCCGTCATATATGAAGAGAGATCAAGCAACGATTTGCCCTTTTGGTGAAGGGTTTCTGCTATAGGTTATGAATGAGAAGCCCGTTTCTTATTCCCGCTTAATTCATCGTGGGGCCTTCCTTAAAAAATAAATAAGTGAAAATAGACGGATGTTAACTGCTGTTTAACGGGAGGGGTAAATTGCCCCTGAAGATGAAGGTGAAGGTCTTTTTTGCACCAAAACAAGATGAAGGTGAAGGTCTTTTTTGCACCAAAACATAGATTAGGGTAGAGCTGGCCACGGTTCCGGTTCCGGTTCGAACCGGAACCGAACCGTCGGTTCCCGATTCCACTCCCTTGGAACCGGAATCGAACCGGCCACCTCACGGTTCCAAATCCGGTTCCAAACCGGCGGTTGCAGTTACAGTTCTGGTTAGGTTCCGATGGAACCGATAATATTATAATTATTTATAATTTTTTTTTTTTTTATAATTTGAACTTTTAATATAGTTTTCAATAAAGGTAGAAACTACATTCAATTATATAGATGTTAGTTTCACATCAACTTCTATTATTTTTTCAATGTGGGATGAGTTTCCTACTTTTATAGAGGACTACCTCCTCTCAACTCTTGTATTTTTTCAATGTGGGACAAATACTCCATTCTTCTTTGAACACATCTCACACATTTGCTTGTCCCACATCGAAAAATTACTAGAGTTGAGAGGAGATAACACTCTATAAATATGAGAAACTCCTCCCACATTGAAAAAATAGTAGAATTGATTGTGAAACTAACATGTATATAATTGGATGTAGTTTCCACCTTTATTGAATACTATATAATTAAAATTTGGCCGGTTCTCGGTTTTGAACTGCCGGTTCTAAAATCGCCGGTTCACGGTTCCGGGCATCAAGAACCGAAATCGGACTGCCGGTTAGTTTGGTTCCTCCGGCGGTTCGAACCGCCGGTTCTGGTTCCGGTTCCAGAACCAGCGGTTCCGGTTCTGGTTCCCGATTTAACCGGCGGTTCCGATTAGTTTGGGCAGCACTAGATTAGGGGGTATTTTATTTTTCCATAAATACCTCAGGGGGATATCTGCACCTTAACCCTGTCATAATTCATATGTCTTCTAGGTCCCGACTTATAGAAATACACATCTATTTAGGAATAAATCACAAAAAATATAACAAATATTGTACATGTACATATATTGTTATACGAAAGATGTTTTGATTTATACTTTTTTCGTCTCACTTCATTAGTCCTGTGGGAATATTATATACCTCTCATATAAATATTCAACATTCAACAGGACTAGTAAAGTGGGACGGATGGCGTAATAGTTATCTAAGGTTATTGTGACAATGACTTAATCTATTTAGTTGTTTTGTTTTTTTGTTTTTTAAAAAAAAAAAAAAAAGAGGATCAATAATGGTTCCCCATTTCCCCCTTAATGTGTCTTGAACCCCCAACCTCGTGGTTTGGAGGCGGTGCGTCTTACCACTAAACTGCGCTCCGTTGACTGACTTAATCTATTTAGTTGTAATCATATCTTTTTGTTTGTATGTCTTCAATAGCTCGCCCACATGGCTACCTTCTTGCTGAACACATATTATTTCGTACTTATCGTCCAAACTCCAGCTCATTCACTTGAAAGTTTTACATATATGCATATATTTATCCATGATAGATTTTATGATACATGCATATGATAAGTATAGTATCTATGTATTGTTCATGTAGTATATTATAATTAGGAAGGGGAAAAAATATGTTATGCCTCTATTTAATAATAACCTCCTATTTTTTCATATTTTTTTAATGATCCCAAAAGTAGAATGAAAAAATAAAATACTCATTTAGTGATAAGGAAATCAATATAATGACGCACATTTAAAAAACACAAAATATACCCATTTTTTACGCGAAAGGACACAAATACCCTTACTAATACACTTTGACTTTTACTAGTCAACACCACTCTTCTCTCCTCCCCCTCCTTCTCCCTTTTTCACGTGTCTCTTCTCTCCTCATTATTTTTCCTTTTTTTTTTTTTAAATTTTCGAATTTAAGGTTTTATTTTTTTTTCTTTTTTTTTTTTCCTTTTCCCTTTTTTCTTACTGTAGCTATGATATTTGTATAACTTTAAAAAAGTACAAAATATAACAAATTCGTACCAATGTGATATTCGTATAACTTTAAGGAAGTACGAAATATAACAAATTCGTACCAATATGATATTCGTATAACTTTAAGGAAGTACGAAATATAACAAATTCGTATCAATTATATATAAGAATTACGAAATACATACTGACTATTGTAGCTGTGATATTCGTATAACTTTAAGGAAGTACGAAATATAACAAATTCGTACGAATTATATATAAGAATTACGAAATACATACTGACTATTGTAGTTGTGATATTCGTATAACTTTAAATAAGTACGAAATATAACAAATTCGTACCAATTATATATAAAAATTACGAAATACATACTGACTACTGTAGCTGTGATATTCGTATAATTTTAAGTAAGTACGAAATAATAACAAATTCGTACCAATTATATATAAGAATTACGAAATATATACTTAAGTATGCAATTATGCAGTTATTGGTACGAATAAAATTCATTTCGTACTAAAGTCTACTGATGAATTAAACCCTGAAACTAGAAATTAAATCTTATCGGTGAATATTAAAATTTGTTGGAGAAATCTAAACCCTATTTGGTGGATCTAATCTCTATTTGAAAAATCTAAACCCTATTTGAGGTATTCAATCCCTATATAGAAAATCTAGACCGTATCGTGCATTTTAACCAAGTACGAAAAGAAAATTGCGTACCAGATTTAAATGAACAAACTAAAACTCCGGAGATGATGTTCAATAAAATTAGTTTCAATGCACAAACAAAACCGAAATTCTAGTAAAAGTATTGTAAAATTAATGTCAGATCGGTACGATATGAAAATTGCGTACCAGATTTAAACGAACAAACTAAAACTCTGGTGATGATTTTCAATAAACTTAGTTTTAATGCACAAACAGAAATAACGAGCTTGCATATGGACTTAAATAATCAGCAGCTACACATTCTTGTACTACAGACTTGCAATTCATACAGAAATAACGAGCTTGCATGTTACTACTATGTTATCCGGGACAATGATCGGCGTTCAAGCATGAAGCACAAGCAGAAGAGAAAAAACAAGCACGAAGCACAATCGGAAGAGAAAAATCGAGCATGAACACCGTTGAACATGATGCCTACACTAATTTACACAAAGTGTTTACCCAGGAGTTAACTAAGCAAACTTGAAATAAAATGTGACACCCAAATTACAAAACAAGCAAAGATTTTCAGCTGCCAATCATCTTACTTTAATCCAAATTCACATACAGCAGAATTTGGAGTTACTAATTGGCAGAAATCAGCACCAAAATAAAACAACGAGTGCATAAAGAAACCTAGTAATCCTAACTTAAGAAAACCTAACTTACAACATTATCATTTCTTCTACAAACAGGCAGCATCCAACCTACAAATTCTTTCTCTTCTAAATATCTAACACACTTCTTTTTTATCTTATAAGTTGGTGTGAAAATAAAAAATTCGCAACAAAATTATAGTTAAGGAAGTACGAAATAAACAAGTCATTATATTAATAATGACACAAACGGGTACGAACTAAGATATTCGTATCTTACAACAATATAAGCTTGCACTAACTAACTCTCATATTATATACAAATAGGAGCTATTCCAATTCAATAATCTTAGTGTATTTTTAAAGAATGAGAAATTAGTCATACAAGATACTATCAATCACAAATTAATTCAAAATCAAGCACACACGGATAATTCCACAATTTAAAAATATTCAAACAATAAATGATTTTACTATTTTTTTCCGTAAGGTTTTACGACCTATTTGAACTCATCCAACCGTACGATAATATAATATACATTACCAACAAGCTCGATTTCAAAAATCAGCTTGTTTGGAGCTCAAACGTTCATTGAGGCATTTCATCGAACACCTGAAGTGCACAGAAAATCTGCCTCTTCCTTACCTTAAAATCTGCCTCGAGAACACCTCCAGAAGAATATTTCATGACGGAAGAAAAGCTTTAGTCCTTTTACCTTTGTCTTCACTGCAGGCAATGGTGAGAGGTATTAGCAACACAATTCAAGTCATGGTGGACTAAACAACTTCGAAACCTAATTCTCAAGCTCAGTCAAACAAAATCCTAATTCTCAAGCCATCAATTCGAAACAATAGCTGTTATATCACCATGAACTCAAAATCTGTACATTAAAAGAAATTCTATACAAAGAAAACAATGCATTCATAACAAGAATTTACTTCCACCATATGATCCACCAAAGGCAACCACGGGACAAGCTTGAGCTGATAAATTCCTTGTAAGCTCAGTGATAAGAACAACAAAATCGACTGTGTTTGGATAAACATGCTCCTCCTTCGCCGGCGGCTCCCCTACTCGCGGTGGCTCGATTTGTTCTCCGCTGCCGTCCACCGCGAACAGATCCACCATTGTTAGCTTTCTCCTCCTCCACCGTTGCGTTTGCTTCTTCCTCCATCGCCGCCGCTGTTAGCGATGGAGAACGACACCACGCCTCCGGCGACCGCAAAGAAGCTGGAGGATTGTCGGTGAGATCGATTCCCAGCGGAGGGAGAGAGCGGAGAAGAGGGAGGGAAAAAATAGCATAGAGAGAGGAAGAGAGGAAGATTCGCGCGTGTAGGCGCCAAGAGAGAATAGAATGAAGGAGAATGGGGGTATTTGTGTCCTTTCGCATCAATTTTGGGTATAATTTGAGTTTTTTAAGTGGGTGACCTTAGAGCATGTACAATGGGAAATGTCTAGTCTATGTGGCAAAAATAAGAACTAGTCCTTAAATTTTGTTCATATTGGAGGTCTCCAAAATAAGAATTCAGGTTCTTATATAAGGTGTTGCATCTTAAAAAAAAAAAAATGGGCCTTTTTAATTTTGATAAATGATTTTTCCTCTTTTTTTTCTCTTTTTTTCCTTTTATTTTTCTTTTCTACTTTCATCCGATTTCATCTATTTTCAATAGCAAATTTGTTCTTTTAAAAAATTAATCGTATTTTTTAGGATCTAAACTATTCAAATACTAAAACATATTATTTGAAAGTAATTCATAATTTATATACCGTCAAATATTTAGTGAATATATTTACATTTATTGTAATCAAGTTTATTAATTTTATGATAATAAAATAAAATCAATTGTAAAATAAATTAATAAAAATAAAATAAAATAATAAGTGGGACCCTTCAATTATGATAAGAACGTTGTTAAGAACCTTACCATTATCATTTTTAATAACAATATTCTTGTCTATGTGACATCTCTAACAACCTTATTTGAGGTTTTAACATTGTACATGCCCTTATATTGATTTTGTTATCTCATATTGGTAGTTTATTCCCAAAACTATTTCATAATAATAATAATAATAATAATAATAATTTAGTCTTCTCAAACTTTTCGCCCGTTAGCGTTTTCAGTCGAACCCGAACAGAGCTCCGTCGTACGAAAAGCTAAACTAGACCACCGTCAACTCCTCCGCCGGAGATAGTCAATCTCTGAGATTCTCTCGAAGATAATGCGGCGGATGCTCTGGGAGCTCCAGCTGAAGTAATTTGTTCCAGTTCTAGTTCCGAATTGTGGATATACTTTTTGCTCAGATCGAAGCTGACCTCCCCTCCAACGATGCGCTTCGCCAGTCCGGCGCATCACTACAAGCACTACAACAGTCTGCCGCCGGACGCAATATCTCTGTCCTTGCTAAATCCGCCGTCGCCTCACCTGCCTCCGCCGTCTCCAAAAAGCTTGTCTTCGACATTATCCGCTCAACTCGTCTCACTCCTTATCTATGGAAATCGTGTCCGCCGGCGATCGGAAAGATCTTGATTTTCCCGATCCTGATGTTACTGCCTCCGCTGTCTCGATTCTGGCTGCCGTCCCCTCCTACCGCCTCGGCAAGCTCATTATCGACTGCCATAAGGAGATTTCAGCTTGCTTCGATTCGCCTAGCATATATTTGCGGTTTTCGATTTCGGAAACTGTAGGCTGCATCCTCGCGCGTGATGATCTCGTGATGTTGTGTGAGAATAATATTAACTTGCTCGATCGCGTCTCCAATTGGTGGAACCGGATCTCGCAGAACATGCTTGATAAGTCCGATACTGTTTTGAAAGTCGCGTTCGAATCCGTTGGGAAACTGTTTCAGGAATTTAAATCGAAGAAGATGAGCCGGCTAGCTGGAGATAAGTTAGTTGATGCTGAAAATTCTGTTGCAATTCGATCAAATTGGATTTCTGTCTATGCTAGATTTTGCTTGGAAGAAGAGAAGTGCATTGATTCCTCGTTCCGTAATTCTCCCTATAGAGAGTTTTAAAAGTTTATGCTGTGAAAGCAGTAGCTTTGGGATCGATAGAGGTGATCAAAAAGCTATCAATGTCATCAAAGAGTAGGAGTGAGACGACACCAAATTTAGAAAGTGCTGAGAGGTTTGTGGGAGTTTCCGATGTGGTGTCGCATTTGGCACCTTCTGGCATCATCATTAGATCCTGCATTAATATTTGAGGTGGGAATCAATATGTTATACTGAGACGATGTTCCTGCAGGAAGCCTGAGTGGGCCTCCGCGTCAACCATTGCGATTCTTACTCTTTGGGACAGGCAAGAGTATACCTCTGCTCGTGAGAGCACTGTTAGAGCCGTTGTAACTAATCTACATCATCTTGCTCTAAGCATGCAGATACACTTCCAGATTGATCTCTGTTGTTTGAATCTGATGCTAGTTCTGAACATATTTGTATGTTTTGGTGCTGCTGCAACATATGCACATTTCTTTTTTTCTTATGGTTGATAAGTTTATATACAGAAATTAAGGCATCTTCTAAAGAATATTAGGAAGCTAGATATATTCGCTTTGTAATCTTAGAGGAAGAGAGATTAGTATGGCTTGAAACTCTGGAAATTTGATTTCATCTGCATTCCTTTTATCAACCTTGTAAGTTGCAGTCTAACCTCGATTCCATGTTTATAAAACACAGCTATAATAATATGTTATCCTTGATATCAATGCTTATAAGTTTGATCAGATTGAGTATGTGATAATCAGTCTTGATGTGTCATTGCCCATTGGTGCAGGTTTCGTTGATTAAAAGGCTGCTTGTTATTGTCAGGAACTTTAGAGCAGAATCTGACCGCATGCATGTTTTGGCATGTATCTGCCATACTGCTTATTGCGTAGATCTTTTTGCAAAGAAGAGCATCCGGCAAGGTCAAATACCTCTGGCAGGAACAGACATTGCTTCACCTTTTGAAGATTGTGGTATAAAAGATGACCTTAACTAGTAAGAGTTTGTTTGAGAAGAATTAGTGGCCATGCTGGTAGAGAGCTGCTTCCAGCTTTCCTTGCCATTACCTGAAAAAAAGAGTTTGGGCATGGAGAGCAGGGTAATTGGAGCCTTAGCTTACAGAACTGGTTATGGTGCTTTGAATTGGACAGAACCAGCTCTGGAAGTGGTGGAAGTGTGCAGGCCATCTGTTAAATGGGATTGTGTTGGCCGAACGAATGCTATTGATTGCTATCTTAAATTGCTTGTAAGACTTTGCCATATTTATGACACTAGAGGAGGTGTTAAAAGGGTCAAAGATGGAGCATCTCAAGATCAGATACTGAATGAGACGAGGCTTCAAATTTGCAGCTGGAACTTATTAAAGATCTCCGCTAGGTTTGATGTCACAGATCCTTTAACTTGATGTCTTGATGTTTTATCTTAGTATTTTGATCATATACATAATCTGAACTCTAGTACTATAAGATTCACTGAAATTTTTGGTACTATTATTGTTTGTTGAAGTTATTGTCTAGCCTTTTTCTCCACTTTTGGCATATTACATCCCCCATCCCCCTCTTATATCTGTACCCTTTTATAAGCTGTTTCCTATTACATCACAGCTCATTTGACACCATGTCCATTATTCCTCAGTGTCTCATTTGGTATCACATATACTGCAATATTTCATCAAAATAGTAGTATTTTGTCAAATAACAATTATGTATGGCAGGTAAACATCCCTAGAATATGTAGTCGTTTACTGTGGGCAATTTCAGAACACATTGATTTGGAGGGATTGGACCCCCTTCTTGCTGATGATCCTGAGGACCCATTAATCATTATCATTTCAAACCACAAAGTTCTCTTCAATATAGACTCATCTGCAAGCACAACAAATCGGCTTCAAGATGTTCAAGCAGTTCTACTTTGTGCACAACTTTTGGGATCACATAATGCAAGAGATAAGCTATGTGTTGACTAAAGAACTTGAAGAGTTTAGGAGCAATCCAGCAGCTGATTCAGTCAATAAGCACCGGTGCCGTATGTCCATAGCCATTCCGACGATAAGTAAGAATATCATCTTATTTATGCATTGAAAACAAGTTAAATGCATAACTACTTCTAGAATATACTTTTGAGGAAGTATAGATTTGCTAAGTACTTATATGCCTTATTATATTTCGTTCTGTCTACAGTTTTGTGAATTTTTGTATTTAGAGTTTGGAAGTCTGTATTCACAGAGAGTACATCTATACAATTGTGGCTAGTGATGTTATATAGAAAACACACAAGAAATTACTCAGGTTAAGACTTCTCCCAGTTGACTCTTTGATTTGCTTGCATATCTTTTTCATTGACCTTCATTGTCAGGGTTTCATAAGGAGCTCTTCAGCATTAGATGACTAAAAATTGCATTTGGCTATACCTGCGGGGTTTAACTCCAGCCAACCTAACTCTTAGATGGCTACGCTTAATCATCACTCATTAGACCAGAGTTTACATATAGTTTACCAACACTGGTGGGTTTATATTTTGCAGCCAAACAATTGTCACTTTTTTACTTTTTGGTTGTTTACTTGTTACTGTAGTGGAGTCATCATGAACCTGAACTGAAAATTCTGATAGTTGATTGGATCGGAGGAGAATCGGGCCTTGGTGAAGTAGATAATGATTGAATTTGTATACCTTGTGCAGTTCATAACTTTGCAGTCCTATTGATCAAACAATTTAGGGTTGGCAGCCAATTTTCCCCGATACCAATTTGTATATCCAGAATAATACAAGCATTTCCTTATGTTAGAGATTCTTTATGATGCTGTCCAAAAGAATCTCTGAGTTTGTATTAGTGGTCCTCTTGCAATGAAGACAAAATGAAGCCATTTTTCTGATGTTGCCTTATGCATTTGCTTTCAGATGGGCTGGAGTTAGTGAAGCCAGAGGAGACTACCCATTCAGCAACCACAAGCTAACTGTTCATTTCTATGATGCATCTGCAGCTCAGGACTGAAAACTCGAGGGTCTGATTCATAAGGCTGTATTAGAACTTTGGAGACCTGATCCCAATGAATTAACTCTGCTGATGACAAAATTCATCAACTCAAGTTTGATCAAGGTTCCTCCAAATGCATTCACTTTGACTGGTAGCAGTGATCCATGCTATGTCGAAGGATATCAGTTATCAGATCCAAATCATGGAAGGATTACTCTGCATATGAAGGTTAGATTTTCTCTTTCATTGTTGGAGAGCTTAGTATTGTTATGAACTAATACTGTCCTTATCATGTATAAAATGCTGAATTGATATTTGATCATTTTAATTTGCTCTAGAGGGAGCAGGCTTGTAATAACTCCAAATATAATTAGCTTGTGTGCTTTTCACGTTCCAGCACTTTATTTTCAGAGTCCATTGCCTGAACATAAATATATAAATTCTTTTAACATTATCCAATTGCACATTTTATTTGGTTTTGGAAGGGTCTGATCAAACTCATAATTTTAATATTTCAGGTTTTGAACCTTCCTGAGATCGAACTAAATAGGGATGACATTCGGGTTGGACTATCTGGTGGATTGTACTTCATGAATGGGTCTCCTCAAGCTGCGCGACAATTGAGGGATCTTAATTCACAGGCTTGGTTGAATAAGTTGCATTCTTGATTAGTGCTGCTTTTGTGTTTTACTTGACTTAGTTTACCTTTAAAGGTTCTGGCTCAAACTTAAGTGGGTTGCTTGGCAAGATTTCTGCTCCAATGCCATATCTAAACTCTGAACATTCATTAAGGCTAATATGATAACTTCTTCCAGCACATGAAGTGCAAAATTGTTAGCAAGAGCTTGGGGCCATAAAACTAAAACCAACCATCTTGATTTTGACTAAATTACATACATATATGTCTGTATATGTTTGTGTGTGTGTCTTTTGGTGTTGAGGTTGTAATTACAATATCTGAAGGCCTTAATTTGTATGTCTAAAGGAACCAGTATTGTGCAGTGTGACTGTTGGAGTTTCACAGTTTGAGCGATCTACTATCCATTTTATGGTACTGGTGCTCTGGGAGATTATGAAGGTGACTTCTGAAGAATATTCACAAATTGTTCAACAAAACAGAAATCTTAGGTATGAATTAGGGGAACCAGTAATTTTGCGATACCAGCCATACAAAATTCCTCTCAACGAGCTTCTTTCGCCTCGTAAAACATCTCCAGTCGAATACTTCCTCTTCTGGCCTAGTTTTCCTGCTATAGTGGAAGCACAGGTACCTACACATACGAAGGAAGTGGTTTCAAGGCTACAGCAGCAAATCAGTATGGAGAGTCTCCGAACCTTAGCGGCTTGAAATCTCTTTCTTCTAAACCTTGCAAGAAAGTTTGCTCCCATATCATCCAGGAAGTTGCGGGATTTCAGGTTAGTTACAACCATGCAACCAAAACCTATTTCTAGTAGTGTTTTTATATAAATACTGTTATATACTGACTTTAACCTCTGCAAATATACAGCTGTGCTATGCTTCTAGTTGACATGATGATATTTGGTGCTAGTGAAGTTAGCTGAAATATTGACCTGCAAAGTTGTGGTCCAAGCTTCAGATACATCCATCAAAAAGGATATTGGTTCAGATCTTCAAGGGTGAATGGATGATTTGACAGATGGGATGTTGAACACATGCCTGAAGATGAAATAGAAGCAGCTGCAGCAGAGAGGCTGAGGAACTCAATGGAATAAATAGCATTGCTAAAAACAGCGTGGCCAGACCCAAAATCTGGGGTGGGAGAAGACAAGGAAGAAGAACTAAACGAGGATGAAAAGGAAACGGTGAGGACAAAGGAGTGGCAATTCGGGCCCTTCAAGCAGCGGTTCTGCAGGAGTGGCATGTGTTGTGGAAGGATGGAAGAAGCACCAAAGTTAACTAGTGTGTGTCCCTCGGATTTTATACACATGAATTTTGCTAGATTAAATTATTTGTGGTCTTGTCATTTCAAAACTGAAGAAAATAATAGAGACACTGATAACATGCACCACTTGGAAATTTCTTTTACTCGGAAAGAGCATAATATTGTACTAACAACAGTTGAAACACCACTTTACATCTTCATGTTATAAACGACCTAATAGAGCGAGTTAGATATGCTCAAAAATTTCGCCCAGAAAATTCAGGAAAAAGAAAGGATGGAGCTATACATGGTAAATTTGAATCCAAAGAATATGCTACTTTCTTCATTGTTGAGCCTTTTCACCTTCATGGGAACGTGTACCAAATTGGCACATAAACTGAATCAAAAACATCAAAATGTTAATGGTTAATAATATATTGCCTATATCAAAGCAGTGATAAAAGCTACAATAAGCTGTAAAGCTAAGATAAATAATGCAGAGGGATTCTTACCTCTCCCACCATGTGTTCTCTTGAAGACTAAAACGAGCTTTGTCTCATTTCGAGCCTGAGTTTGTTTGGATAATATTATCACTAAGCCTTATAATGCAGTAAATAAAAGTGTGGAAATGGGACGGGAAAATAACGTACAGTGTACGGACGGGGAGGTAGAGTATGCATCCACCACGCATATTTGCGGCTCAATTCGAGGTGGACCCTGGAAATCACCCTCTTCGATTCTGATGCGAACTCTTCATCATCAAGTCGCTCAAATGGAATGAGAACGCATGCTCGAAAAAGATTAAAACACGGATCTCCACGAACCTAAAAGATATCGATATGCAAATTAATACCAAGAATGAAAACTGCTGGTATATCAGGATAAATATGACAAGGAAAATTTATGTTCTTACATTAAGCTCCTGCTTAGTAGTTAAATCAGACGCTAGCATATCATTGATATGCACGTTCTCATATATTCTGTAGACAAAAAAATATTAAATCACTAACACACTAAAACACAAGTATACTCAATGCAGTGACTAAATATAAAACTCACCCTTCGTCCCTCCAAGCAATATAGTTATAGTACATGTTGGCCACGACAGTTCCCAACCGCTCAAACAGACATGCTTCGAAAGCAGATACAGATCCAAATTCTCCAAAAGTAATATTGGCATAAAATTTGAAAACCTGATATCAAATACAGTGCTGAGTTAAAAACAAGAACGAAAATTCAAAATTGGATTTTTAATTCCATACTTACATCATGTATACTCTCAGAAAAGTCGTGATCAGTTGGGGAACACCTACGCTTACACACACACACACAAACTCATAAAGTAAAGGGCGTGCATAAAATCATAAAAGGAATACTATTATTTGAAGTTCGAATAAATTACTAATTGAATACTGCAGAAATGAAAGGATTAAGAATTACATTGAGTAAGCCTTCTGAACTTCCTTCTCCCATGCCCACCTCCTATATTGCACCAAAATTTTGGTTTTCATGGAGCCAAATATTGTATCCGCTTCTTCGAACATATCTTCTTCGTACAGACTCGGATGGAACGAGCACGATTCAGTGGCCTTGAAAATGTTTGTATCATCAAATTCTTCATCTCCATAGTCGATTGCATCGGAATCGGAATCTTCATGTGTCTCAAGAACTAGTTCTGCAGAACCTTGATAATGATTTTCACTAAAGAAAGATCGGCACTGCTTCAGACACCGATTTCTTACTCTCTGGAAGACCCTATCCGCTTCAAACTGAAGCGCCTCTTCACCGGAAACTAGAGGGAGGAAGATGGTCACCTTCATAGACAAATAATGCTCGCTTACCTCCGAAGCATCAACTTGTGGCGGCGGCGCCGCCTGCAGATTCATCTGTGATCATAAAAAAAAAAAAAAGACAGATAAAAAGAAAGAATCAGTGTAAGAAAAACAATGCGACGCCGATGGATTGTGGCGAAATTCGATTGAGTAAAGGAGGAATTGAAAAAGGAATCACCTTTGAAAATTTGAAAAGGAACTGATCAAGCCAAAAACTAGATTTAATCACTTGTCGAAGAAGAAGAAAAAGAAGAGAGGAATTCTTGAATTACAATTTGCTTCGAAAATTTGAAATGAACAGTGGTGGCCGAAGGAATTTAAACGGTATCCAAATACAACCGGAAGCGGACAGGTGTCGGTAGCCATAGTTGAAACCAACTTAACTAAAAATGCTATTAATTCTAAAAAAACAAAATGCTAGTAGTAATAAATAAAAAGATTTTCCATCCCAAATAATCTAATCCTATTATACGTATTTATTTTTTTAATAATAATAATAATAATAATAATAATAATAATAATAATAATAATAATAATAATAATAATAATAATAATAATAATAATAATAATCAAAGAGCGTTGTTTCACTGTGAATTAAATCTGTTGTGCCTCTTAACTGTGTAATTTTATTTTGAAGGCAATAATCAATATATTTATATGAATGTGATACATTAAATGATCTAAGCTCTGAAAGAAAGAGTTTGAAAACGTTTATAATCATTACTAATTTACTTTTGTTGTCGGTAATTTAATTTACTCAAGATTATGTAAAAATATTGCTATTTTTAGTAGGAAAAAAAAGGGTGATATCTTGGCATTTATTGAGGGATCAAGTTTAATAGGTCAATCTACTCAACTTCATGTTTGACTACAACGGCTTTTAAGTAAGGAAATAGTAAAACTGCTTCACATCAAGATTTGCTCCACCACCACCGTATGCAATAATTGATCAGTTCTCAGATCTTTAATTTCTATCGATATAACATTCTCTTCTGTTTTCGTATATAATTAAAACGTAAAATAATTAATAATTTAGAATTTAAGATTTTAAAATATATATATATATACCCTTATTATTTGAAATTTATAAACCCTAAGATTTATTATGTATCCGCTATCTAAAAATATAATGAAAGATGCAACATCCGTAAAAAAATAGAAGATCTGATTCAATAGTCACTTATGTCAGCGAAAGATAAATGATACCAATAAATTTTAAAATATACAATCTTTGTTAGTGGCGGAGCCAGGCCCTCAAACACAGGAGGGGCAAAAAAAATTAGTTCAAATATTTTTAATTTGAGGTGGGACAAAGATAGAATATAATGCAATTTGTACATACAATTTTACATTTTATAGTTAAAATTTCATGTTTATACACTAGGGGAAAAAAAATGAGGCGGGGCAACTGCCCCACCAACTTAGGCCGTGGCTCCGCTCCTGATCTTCGTCCCATTTTACTTGACTTTTATTTTCTAACTGGAACGTCCTATTTCAATTGACTTGTTTCTTAAATGTAAAAATTTAATCCTTAATTACTTTTCAATATGAATCTTCGTACATTCACTTCAAACACTACACGCCTAAAGTCTCATAATGAAATGAAACTAACCAATCAAAATGGGACGAAAGAAGTATAAAATTGGACAAAATTAACGTTAATTAATGAAAAATTAATAAAAAAAAGAAAAGGAAAAAAAAAACTAATTACCTAAACTCACGCCACTCATGCATCATATGCTTTCTATCTCTTATTCACATGGTCACTACGTACTCTCTTCCCACCACCATTTCTCATTTTATGTTGTTTCTCAGTGGCAACGACCGCCGGTGAGCAGCTTTCTATATTCTACTTCCTGCTTCCCTCAAATTAATATAGAGAGAGAAATGATACATGTCTTAAAAAAAAAAAAAAAAAAAAGTAGGTGTGATAGTTGAAAAAGTAAGAAAACGTATGAGAAAGAAAGGGTAAAAGTAAATAACACTGAAAAAAATAGATTAAAGTATTGTAATGATCTACGCTGCTGAAGGGATTAGAATGGTTGTATTATGCTCGAACAAGTTCGAACGGGCCATTTGTGCCCACTGAGGCTCGACCGAGTATAATTGCTCGGATTGACTGAACATGGGAAACGGATTAGGGCTCTAATAGATCTCAATTAGTTGAACCAATCGAACCCCACATCTCATAATATCTTTTCAAGTAATACTTCCATTACTTATCTATATACTAATAGCAGCACCGGCCTGTCCTATTCAGTAACTTTCATTAGTCTATTTTTAGCAATAGATAGTTACCTAAAATAAAATTAGTTATAAATTACATACGATAATTATCATTATCATACATTTTGAATTCTCAATCTTCTCATCAATAGCTAATATTAAAAATGAATAAATCATGGAAGAAATTTAATTGTCTTTCTAATCCTATAATTATAAGTGCTTATATATTTCAGCATTTCAATACCATTTCAATACCGATACCAAAAAAATCCACTCAATTCAACTACGTCATTTTATATATTCATTCTATATCTTAATTCAAAGACAGGAGTATGTTGGAGTAAAAGAGATCACCACATAAGTTTCTCTTTAAAGGTTTCAACATTACTCAATTGCATAAGCATCAATCCAGAGTTGTGCAAGTTTAAGGAATTAGTGTTTTTATTTTTATTTAATATAATTTTATTTTTTTTTAAAATTAGGGATGACATCTAAAATTGTGAAGAGTATATATTAGCAATTTATATTGCTATGGGAGTAATTCTGTGTTCAATACATATTTTTTTTTAAATTATAAGGTCTATTTGTTTTTTTAGTTATGTTTTGCGATCCTTATTGTTGCTCTTTATTCTTTATTTTTTATTTTGTCACATATGTTTTTAATGAATTTGATTTGCATTATTTTATCTTCTCCATTCGTTGAAATGATCACTTTTCATTGGGTGAATAGCTCTAAATAAATTGCAACCGATAAGATTTATTTCAAGACTACAATTAAATGTGGAAGAGTTTTTTTTATTTATTTCCTAAGTATTTAGATCAACGAATAAAAAAGTGAACCGAGTTTTTTCTATTCGCTGAATATTTAGATGGGTGTTTTATATTTTGTTTTGTTATATCTCTGTACATTTTATTTATTCATTTTATGAAGTCCTTCTACTATTAAATTTTGAATTCAATCAGTTCTTATCTAACGGTTTAGTTATATTAATTATTGTTAATTAAACTGCACATGTTTATTTTTATAGAAGAATATCGGTATTATTAAAATTCATATGCTATTCATTTTCTTTTTTCTAACAATTAACAATAGGTTAATTTTCTCCCTATCCCCTTTCCTTCATCGGCATCCCACGCGTCGCTGCAAAATCAAACTCTACCGTATATTTTGTTTTTTCCTCAGCTCCAGCTGAAGGAGCGAAATATACTCCGATAAGACGATTTTTTTAAAAAAATTGTGTTGAGTGAAAAACTAATATCACAATATCCTCTGACCAACAATTCGAAGTCGGTGATATCAAAATTTAAGTGCAAAAATTGATATAATTTTGTTAAGAGTTTTTGTCGAACTTCTATGGAGAGTTGGAACAAGAACGTGAAACTGAAACTATCTCCCGAGAGGGCTTTGTTAGAGGGAAAACACATGGTGTTGGTGGATGAATTCGACATGAATCGAAATGAATTGATTAGCTTGGGGTTTGTGAAAGAAATAATGATCAAGAGAATCAAGGTTACATGATTGATCCGATAAGTTTAAAGACGAAGAAAGAAGAGGAGGAAATTATACCAATTATTACTGGAAAAAAGACAACTAGCAAATGATTTTTAATCTCACTAAACAAATTGAATATAGTGACTTATTAATTAATGTAACGGAAAACTTAACAATCCGTTAGTGAGGACTCATTGTACTCAAAATTAATAGCAGCAGGACTTTTTAAAATGAGAAAATTGTAAAAGGATTTAATAAACGATCTTAGTGTGTGTATGTATCTACATATGTATGTATGCATGCATATATATGTACCTTTTGTTTAATTGTGAAATATATATAATATCTTAATTATATCAATTAATTTGTGTCCAATAAAACTTGCTAAGATGACAATATATAATATCTCTATTATTTATGAATTCTTGAAGTTGAGTACTATAAAGTAATTAAATTACTTCCATGAATAATGTTACTCAAGAATTGATGAACAATACAATTACTTTCCTAAATTTGATTTTAATCAGGGTGGGAAATTTCATCATATAATTATATAACTTGATATATCTATATACTAACGGTAGTTATGGGCCGTCGTTTTTAGTAACTGCTATTAGTATATCTATTTATTTATATACTAACAGCAGCTACGAGCTGCACCTTTTAGTAACTTTTTTATTTTATAAATAGTAACTTCTTTATTGTGATCTTTCTTTATTGTTAGGATGGTAGACTTTATTGTGACTTTTCATTTTTTTAATCTATATTCAAAAAACAAATTTTTATTTTTATTATTATTGTGTTGATGTAATTTACAGTGGAGGAAGAAGAAGTTTGAAGTATGAAATGCATTTTCTACGTATTAAAACGCTTATTAAATTTTATATAATCTTATCATATCTATATATATCACTTTTAAGTTTCGCCTTTTGCAATTTAGGTAACTCAATATTAACATTTATTGAACATAAGCATGTACCATTATGATTTCTTTTCAAAGTTGAGATCTTATCTTAGGTATGCTAATATTAGAGCTCAATTTAGGGCTCTTGCACTGTGAATGGATGGAGGTGCTTGGTATGAGGTTGTAATACCCCGTCTTTTACGAGTAAGTTTTGATATAAATTGAAAATTCAAAGTTTAGACGATTCGTGCCCGGGTAATAAAAAAAAAAAATATATATATATATATATATATATATGTATATATATATATATACATATATATATTCCAACATTATTTTTTCTATTATTATATGATTAATGTAATTAATTATTTTCTTATAGAAATAGTTAATTATATATTAGAAGTTTGATCATGTGATTAAGTTTAGAATTTAAGTTAGTAATCATTTATAAGGATAATAAATAAATACATAAATATATATAAGTGTGTGTATACAATTGTTTTAGAGTGTGCATTATGTTCGTATGGGTGCATGAGCAATTGAAGAAAAGAAATAAAAAATGCTTAGACTTATATCTTTTCTTTTATTTCTTTTATCTAGTCTAGGAAGAATAGATTAACTTTATAGGGAAATTTTATAGTATTAAAAACATAAAAGTATGGAATTCATCCACCTCACCCTTACTTTCTACCACAAATCAAAGTAATTACCCCTTCCCCTCCCCACTTCACACACGGCTGCAACACATAGAAAGAGAGAGGGGGAGAGCGAGAGAGAGAGATGTAGGAGAGAAAGGAGTCGTATGAGAAGGAGAGTAGGAACGAGAATGACAGACGGCGGTGGCAGCTCGAGGCGACGGCAGCAGCGCGCCGCCTTAGGCAGCCGGCTAGGTAGCGACCTTTCAAAGGTCCGGACAGAGAAAGAGTAGGGAGAGTGGAGGTAAGGAGAGCAAGACGGAGCCAGCGACGGTGACGGAAGCGCTCGCCGACGGCGAGAGAGGCGCCGGTCGTGAGAGAAAAGAAGAGAGGAAGCGAGCAGTTCATCCATCCACTTCATTTCCTGCCCATCTACACCAAATCCTAAACTCTAGCTCAATAAGTAAGCTCTTTCATCCCTCTTCTATATACAACTATCAATAAGTAAATGATTGACATGGAATTTAGAAACCAACCAAATGAATTTGTTTGTCCCCTGTTTTCGTATCTGTCCGGGCAGCCTCTTTCAAACTCAATTCTGGGTGTTATTTTGGGTCAAAATACTGCAAACTAGGTACCATTAGAAACCTCTTTTCGTTAGCTTTCCAACGGTATCTTCAGATTTTTAATCCGATATCAGATGGGAGAGTTATGAGCCTCCAAAGTCGGAGTGTACAGTCTGTCGCGGGAATTTCATGGCGACTTTATCGTAGTGATTTCATTGTTCGTTTCACGTCACAATCTAAAATGAATTGAAGGGTTTTAAGGTATATGGTCTGGGATTCTTGTTTATGTCTTCAATTTGATTGACGAGTGCCCGATAAAGAAGTATTTAAGTCGTTATGTTAGCATGGGAATATAGATTTCGTCATAGCTTTAATTTCGTAGTCTTTGCCTTGACTTATCGATTTTGATGTTGCGGGTTACTTTTGATTGTCATATTAAGTCCTAATAATTCATGTTTTGATCTTGGGGAACTTTCATTAGGATATGTAGAAAATAAAGATGATATTTTAAAAAAGAATATTGCATGAATCTTAGTTATTGTGACATAACTTCAAGAGCATAGATTTACTTGATTCCATAATTGAATCAGATACTAAAAATGACTTCTAGTTGAATTTAGTCATTCTATGCATATGAGATTAAGCCTGTTAATCTAGTTTAATAACTAAAAGATTTCAATAAAGGTTGTTATAAGATCTCTAGTGAAGAGTTATGATATTGTTGGTGTTATAAATAGAGAAATGGTTTTTGACATAGTTAGTTAAGTTTTCAAAACACAAGTATAGCAAGTCAAGGATTTAGTCATCTTGTATTTATGTGAAGTTAAGCTTGGAATACCTTTAAGATTAGACCTTTATCTTGTAGGATATTTTGAGGAAGGGCAATAATCAATTGGACCGAGTCGTGATTTATATCTACGGAATTATTCCATCAAGGTGGGCTATTTACTTTCCAAACATATTTTGAGTTATGTTATGCTCTGATATTTACAAAATGAGAAAACTGTTTATCCATAAAATGTTTTGTGCGCTCTACATGTTTAATGCTCTGAAGTTAATCGATCGAGGTTCATTGCTTGTCTAACACACTAGCTTTGAATTGTGTATACACCCTGGTAGTAATGCGGAGGTTGATCTCTCTCGTGTTCTATCTTCGACTGGGATTCTCTGGGTTTCGACCCGAAATCCAAAAATGAATGTTAATGGATCCGACAGTGGCTAGAGGTCCGGGATCACAGTAAGAGTAATTGTAGAGTGTGACAGATGCGCGCAAAGGAAAATGATAATGTTTTGACATACTTAGATGCATTTCTTTTACAAAACTTCTAAGTTATGTCTTATGATGATGGATAAACTGTATTTTGTTTTATGTATGTATATCGAATGTTAGCCCACTAAGTACATTAGTACTTAGCCCAAATACTTTCAAAATGTTTTCAGGTTAAGTGACGGTGTTGACGGGGCAGAGCTGAGGCTAGGGTTCTTCTTTTATATTAGCTTCCGCTAGTTTCTGATCATTTTGTTGAACTCTTGATTTTATCTCTTGAACTTCTTATGTCCCTTGTAAAGAGCTTAGACTTTTTAGCTTCTTTATTGTATAGAGTGTATCCTTCATAGTTATGTTAGAGCCATTTGAACTTGAAACGATCCTTATGATATAAATGAATGTTTATGTTGGGTATCTCTTGTCATTTTTATTTTAGACTAGCTTCTATTTCAAAGGTGATGTTGTCCAAATCTTTCGGACATTGTTCTTGTTATCGATAATTTGTTTATTTAAGATAAGAGTTAGTTTCCCCCATTCTTTCCCCGCTTCTTTTCTCCAACCTCAGTCACGCCTCATTTGTGTCTCTTCCTTAGAAAAGTTGGGGCGTGACAGAGGTAATGGGGGTGGGAATGGAATAGTCATTCCTACCTCTATTCCATTATTCTGCTTGGTTTGACTTTTATGTCGGGAATACACATTTCCGAGGGAATGATTATTCTCACCTCCATGGGAATAGGCATTACTTGGATATCCATGATTATAGTTATTCCCACCTCTTATATTTATATGATTTTTATTTTAACAAATATTATTTAATTTATTTATAAATAATTAAATTTACCTCAATATTTTTTTTAATATATGAGTATATTTCGTCATTACTTTATCTCTCTAAAATTTTCGTATTATCATTTTCTCTCTAAAATTTTTGTATCTCATTACTTTCTATTTTCAAAAAATTTATCACTCCGTCACTTTCTCACTCTAAAATTTTCTTATCATTTTCTCTCTCTAAAATTTTTTCACATTTTTTTCACTAAAATATTTTTCCTCCGTCACTTAGTTTCTCTCTCTAAAATTCTTTCTCTCTCTAAAAATTTTTACTTTCGTCACTTTTTCTCCCTTAAATTTTATTTCTCTCTCAAAAAAATTTCATTTCCGTCACATTCTCTCTCTAAAAATTTTCACTTTCGTCACATTCTTTCTCTAAAAATTTCTGGATCTCTCTAAAATTTTCACTTTCATCACATTCTCTCTCTAAAATTTTATTTCTCTCTCTAAAATTTTTGACTTTCATCACTTTCTCTTTCTAAAAATTTCTCTCTCTCTCTAAAATTTTCACTTTCCTCACATTCTCTCTCTAAAATTTTCTTTCTCTCTCTAAACTTTTTAACTTTCGTCACTTTCTCTCTCTAAAATTTTCTCTCTCTCTCTAAAAATTTCATTTTCGTCACTTTCTCTCTCTAAAATTTTTTCTATCATCGTTTTCTCTCTCTAAAAATTATCTTTTATTACTTTCTCTTTCTTGTTTTTTTCTATCTCATTACTATTAACTAGTATAGTAGTATAATTTAATTTATCACATAAAATGTTAAAGAAAAAAAATTGATTGCATTACTTTGGTTATTACTTGTGCATACCAAGCAAGAGAATGGATCATTCATTACATTCCTTTCTCATGCCTATTCCTTTCCCACCTCCATTCATTTCCCACCCCTATTGCATTACCTCATACCAAGCACCTCCTAAGTATTTTTCAAAATCATGCATGCTTAGAAATACAAATCATTATTATTGCACAATTCTCATACTTATTTCACAATCACTGAACAACAAAACCTATTACGGAGTATGATCTAATTGAAGCAAATTATTACTCCATCTGTCCAAAATATAAGATGTAACACTTCTATTAATTTTACACTCATTAATTCAAAAGTGTAATATCTTAATTGGGAAGGAGGGATCACTATATAATACACTTTTTTTTTCTCTAGAAATTAAAATGTTCATTTATAAACTCTTCAGTTCAGATTATCCCGTGCGTCGCACGGGGGCGTACTAGTTTATTCAAATAGGCAATTCAGCCTTCGAATAAAATTGAGTAGTATTGATATAGTATAAATAAGTAATTTCAATCTCATATGCTCTTTCGTACATGCATAAAATGAGTGGACTAAATAAATACACCTAATTATAACCCGACCAGGTTTCCGGTTTCGGATTAAATTCTTTTCCCATCAACCCTCTCTCTCCTCTCTCATGTTGGTCAATCCACACTCTTAAGCTAAGATTATACCAGTATTAAGCTAGATTAGATAAGCTAGCATACTAGGGCCCGTTTGGCTAAGCTTATTCCAAAATGTTTATAAGTTATAAGTGCTTATAAGATATTTAAAAGCTTATAAGATGTATAAGGGTAAGAGCTTATAAGTTGTTGAAGTGTTTGGATAAAAAACTTATAAGCTTGAAGAGATAATAAAAAAATAAAATCTGAAAATTAAAAAAAAATTAAAAAAAAATTGAAATCATAATGTTGTAATATCAAATGGTGTATATAATATAAATATAAAAATAAAATAGAATAGAATTATAGTGGTAAATAAGCAAAATTAAAAAAATAATAATAATAAGTTGGGGTGGAGGAGCTTATTTATTGGAGTGCTTATAAGCACTTGGAGCTTATTTTTGCATCTTATAAGCTCTTAAGGAGCTTATTTTGCCAAACGCATTTAGAGTGCTTATAAACAGTCAAACAACCTATAAGCAGTTAAACATCTTATATGCTAGCTTATAAGCTTAGTCAAACACCCTTGGTGTTTGGTAGCTAATGTTCTTATTTCGGGGCTCCGAATTTAAATAAAGGTCCAGTATTATATCACTATCACACATAGATAACTAAACTCACCTTTCACCCTAGGGCTTGTTTGGTAGCCTAGACTAGATAAGAGAAGGTATGATAAGGATTAAGATAGTTATCTGGTTTGTATGTGAGCTTCTCTCGTTGAGGTGGTTTGGTAGAGTAGTTTAGATAAGCTCCTATCTTGAGATGGGTGTTTGGTAGTGTAAACATGATGAAGTATGATAGAAGCTTTTTACAAAAATATCCCTACAACTAAAATGAAAATTAATGTTTAGTTGAAATTGTTATGTCTAATAAAAAAAATGTTTAGTTGAAATTGTTATATCTAATAAAAAAAAATTAAATTGTGATATTTTCATACCCTAAAGCATTGCTTCACAGGTATATATATATATATAAAAAAACCTAGAAATGTTTTTAATTTTAATCGTAATATATTTAATTACTCCCAAAACCCCTTAAAAAATACTACGTATATGGGCACCGCCGCTTTGAATGAGAAAAAAGAAAAGAAAAAGAAGCCAAATTAAATCAGTCGACTATTTATTGATGTTGAGGAGGTTATATTAGTCATTTCCCCGCTTATCAGGGTTACCCTGATAACTATACCACCAATTTGCCCCGATAGAAATTAACAAAGGCTACAGTGTATTTGAGTGCGGGCCGGATAACTAACACGGGCCGTCACTTTATTCAACATACGTACCAAACAACTGAAGAAGCTCAGATAATAAACCTTATCTGGGCTTCACACACCTACCAAACGCCTCCTAAGTTTAATTATCGAATTTGAATAGTAGTCAAGTTAAGAATGATTTTTCCCTCCTTACCCTTCTACCATAAAGTTAATATTATTGTATTGGTTAGAATTAAAATTAATTTGGTTAATGTCATTTAAATGCATGAACTTTAGTAGTTTTCGTTTTTTCTATGAACTTTCAACTTTATTACAAAAATTCATGAACTTTCATATCGTTACAATTTTCCCATCTAAGTCAATTTCCCTCTACTTGTATCCAACGTGGCAACCGACAATGATTACGTGGCATTGATTGACGGTAAAATATACAACGTCGTTTTGAAACTGACAGAAATGGCGTTGTTTAAATACATGAACTTTGGTTGTTTTTTGTTTTTTTCCCATGAACTTTCAACTTTGTAACAAAAATACACGAACTTTCAATTTAATGCAATTTTTCCATGAAAGTCAATTTTCTCCAAATTGTATCCTACGTGGCAAACCGTTGATGATTATGTGTCATTGATCGACGGTAAAATACACGACGTCGTTTTGAAACTGCCAAAAACGTATTTTGACATCAATTTAGGGCTTCCAATTAATAAAAAGTAATTGCATTGGTTTCGTTGTTCATTCTTCTTTATTCTTTCTTCTTCATACCTTATTCTTCCGATTTGTTGTTCCTTCTTCTTTCTTCTTCCTCGTTTTGGCAATGACATCGTCATCCAATTCGTCCAAGTGCTCGAGAGTAAGACTCACCCCAAATTGTGAGCATGACTTGTCTTGTGATATTCTTACGGCGCGTACGACATCAAACCTTGGACGTCGCTTCTTAAGCTGCCCAATGATCAATACGACGTTTTTAATATTTTCGCCACATCATTGCTTACTCAGCGCCAAATCAGCCCATTAAGGCTACGTCAAGTAAATTAATTGGCAACTAGGATTCAAATTGATCGGAATTTACATTCATGGGAAATTTACAACGAATTGAAAGTTCATGTCTTTTTGTGACAAAGTCGAAAGTTCATGGGAAAAAACAAAAACCACCCAAAGTTCATTAACCCTTAATATTTTTGCCACATCATTGCCTACTCAGCGCCAAATCAACCCATTAATTAAGGCCACGTCATGTAAATTAATTGATAACTATGATTCAATTTGACTGGAATTGACT
This sequence comes from Thymus mandschuricus, assembly GCA_029379335.1. Lineage (NCBI taxonomy): Eukaryota > Viridiplantae > Streptophyta > Magnoliopsida > Lamiales > Lamiaceae > Thymus > Thymus mandschuricus. The sequence goes on along the minus strand of CM057073.1, from coordinate 16,186,255 downwards.
TTCACGGGGAAATTGCAACAATTTGAAAGTTCGCGTATTTTAATGCAAAATTGAAAGTTAATGAAAAAAAGGAAAAACCACCCCAAGTTCGTATATTTAAATGACATTAACACAAATTAATTTAGAGGCTCATGGATATATTATTACATTGTTAATAATGTTGGAGGCTCAGGGGTATATCTTTATATTGTCAATATTTTTATTATTGAAATTAATTAGGGGCTGAGGTATACTAAATTATTATTAATATTTTTTATCATTGAAACTAATTAGGGGTATATGGGTATATATTGAATTACATCTAACTTTGTTTGACTAAATTAAAATTTAATTGGATTGCTCTTTTATTTATATTAAAAGAAATTAAATTAACATATTTTTAAGGGATTGCTCTATGTGTTCCAGTCTCTTACTCCTTATTTGCTTATCAAACTTGTTTTTAATAATGCAGCTGAATTTCTAACCACAAGCAAATCGTCACAGCTAGCTTGATTGGCATTATACCAAATGTATGAGAAGCAAGGAAAAAAAGTCTTTTTGGTATCCATGCATTAAAGAACTTGATCGCCACTTTTATGGTCAGAGGCTGAAACAAAATAGTTGTTATCTCCCAACTGTTCCTATCCATTTGGTGATGGGCTGAAGGAATATCCTCTCTAATCTTGTATATTTTTTTTTTTCTCATGAGATTTTCAAACAAGCTTTAATTTTGTTGCCAGTCAATCCTGTGTGGTCCATTTGCAGGTTTGTTTTGTACAGGAACATAGTCTGTATTTTTTTATGAATTTCACAGTTATATCAACTTTTTCAAAGGATTATGTTATATGGCATTAGTATTGCCAGGAGATTTGCATTGGTTCTGCAAAGCGATGTTGACTGCTGCTGATGAAGCTGTACAACTTGTTGATCGTCCCTATAACACACACACTCTTAACACACTCACACACAGATGGAAAAACAGTGTTTGGCTGGGTGGAGTGGCTAGTTCCTCGGTTTAGCATATTTGAACACTCCAATGAGTTTATCATAATTCGGAGGTTTTTGTGTTTTTTCAATGCTGCATAGGCAACAGGTTTTCATTTCACTTTGGAATATTTTACTGAAATGTATAGCTGAGTTCTTGTATGGAACGTGCTGTTCTGGATCAACTTGCTGTATATTTTGTCAAAAGACTTGATGGTTATCGTACTACTCTTCATGAAGATGAGATCTTGGTAACTCTATATTAACTTCTCTATTATGCAGGGTACATTTATTTATATTTATTTTTATTCCTATGCTCCAGTTGACATCTATTGCCTACAGTGCTTGCAGTTAGTAACTTGAATCCAAAGCAAATACTGCAAATACTTATTATGTTTGTCATTGCTTTTTTAACTCAGATGTTCCTTTTGCAGAATCTTTGAGTCATTGATGGCTCGTTCGGGGAACTCTGGTGATGGATCAGGTGAGAACGCTGGAGGAAGAGGCTTCAGGTACGAAGATGTACACGGCAAACCACCAGGAGATAAGGCTTGTCCCTTAGCCCCTTTTGTCCAGAGATAGCTTGGATTCCAATCCTAGCAGGAAAGAAGGGAGGGAAAGGGATACTCAATTTAAAGTGAGTAAACAGAATTCTATACTCGATCTCAGTTTCGCCTAAACTGAGGAGGTTAGTGATGCATTGTCCTTAATGTTTCATACATATATCAGCAAATATGATGGAATCTCGTAGATTCATGACATTCATGCATGGCAAACTTCTGAACTGAGTTTCAGGACTGCTCTTAATACCTTATTTCCCAGTAAATGTTAACTTTATACTATTAAAATCCACTCCTTCAAACTCATCACCAGAGTTTTTCATTCAAATGCACTATGTTGCAGATAATTTTGCAAGCTTGGTACAGTTCGATATGTGCATCTATCTTGCAATGTCATTCATTAACTTACCAACATATTCTCTACTCAGCATCTTCCTCAAAGCAAGAACAACTACTACTACTAAACTTCCTGTAACTTGAATCTCAGCAAGTTTTGTTTCATCAATCGTATTCATGTGTTTCATCTTCTTTTAGTTACGACATTGCTGTTGGAAGATGACCAGCCTACGACGACTATTGATGAACCAGGAAATATGGCATTCCCCCAGCATGTGCCTTCTGTGTTGTTTCACATTCTACACAACAGATTATGGAAATTTGTTTGTTGCGAGAGTGGATATTTTTATATAACACTCATCTTCGGGCAACTATTTTTTCAATTTGCCAAACCGTTTACAAACTTGTATTTGCTATCAATTTTGAGTGCAAAGCAAATGCTACTTGTGCCAGTTTTCTACTCTCATTTTGGAGTGATGTATAGCAGAATCGTGTTTCTCACATCTTATTCGCTTCACTGTACCTAAACACATGGTGTTTCAGTCGGCCTTCCGAGCAATAATAAACAACTAAATTGATAACAGAAGTAAAAAAAAGGACAATTTTGAAAATAATAAAAAAATGGTCAAGTGTAATCAAATCATATTGAAAGTAAACCTGTAGCTATGGAGAAAACTCAAGAAGGTATGTCGTCTCAATTTTATCAAGAAAAGATAAATAAAATAAATCAACACAACTGAAAGGCCTAGCTAGTTACAGTGAAAATAAGGGGAAAAAATGTTATCTCATCACAAGCTCAACTTAGTTCACATTTCTGATATGACTTTCTTAGGTTGAGGGTTGCCAGGCACTCTGTCTCTCTGCCCAGATGTAAAATACAACCATCCATCCCAATAACCGGGCGATGCGGTTTTCACACGGTATGGGAGCTTCCTGATGACAGACCATTGCTGAGAGTTTAATCAACACACCAACTTTAGTTTAGCAAACATACTTGAGAATGTGACATTTGATCGAAAGTTGAAGTCATGTTTCTTTTTTTTTTTTATAGGATTGCACTAGATCACATGCCCTTCAATTTACAGCAGCATTTTCAGACAGTCAGTCTTATGGAGAGTGTGTCTCAATCATATTAAGAGAAATTGAAAGAGTGAAATGTGATCATACCAGGGTATCCAGATGGAATCGGAATATCTCGCCCACTAAGACCATCCTCTTAGTTACAGGGTGCTTCTCTATCGTCCCTCCCACTGTACTTTGTACTAGAGTGTAACTTAAGGTGTAACTCTTACTCTCTGTGTACTTTCGAGGGTCGGAAATGTGGCCTTCATACAAGCAACTCATGAAAGTTGTTTAACAAAGTATGCATTTGCAGATAAAGGGGAAGGCTGTTACCTATGAGGGCCCCCTCAGGGTATAGGTATCTCCTTCCGCCATTCGTTCTCAAATGCTTTTCCATTTCTCACTGCAATACTCCAATGATCAGTTCCAGGTGTGTGGCAATTCTCTACATGGTAGTAATGATTCAGATTCAATTCAACAATGCAATTTCGCTCCACGGAACTTCTAACTTCTGAACTCTATAGGCACAGATACAATTCCTATTACGGAAATTTCAGTTCAAAGCTAACCATTTGATAAGTTTTAGAAGAAAGCTAGTGATGATCTAGATGCAAGCAGTACCTGGGAGCTGGTATTGAGGGAAAGCTTTTCCACTTCCTCGTCTTGGTGTCGAGGACAAATGAAAGAGCGATAGGAGGGGCAGCACACTGGGTGCCCGGAGACAATGTATACATATCTTCTCCCATCACTCGCCACCCCCAAATGAGAATGCACCATTTATCTTGGAGTGTCAAATCTTTCAGTCCATTCTTTAGCAGTAAAATTGTAGACATCGACATGGGAATGCACCTACCATAATTATAGCATCACACGGTAAGATACCTTGATCTTAAGCAGAGAAACACACACATTGAGTTCCAAAGCCAGATACTAATTTAAATAACATGATCTACTGTTCCATATCTAGATAAAACGTAGAAGAGATCCTTAATCTGAACCACATAGCCTTCCAATCGCGGCACCGGAGCTGAAGCCAAAGACCGAAAACCGTTCAGGAACATCATACTTGCCGATTTCATCTTCGGTGGTCTGCGATTATCACCCGTTTAGGCATTTCTACAAACAGATAATACAGTACAGGTGGAAAATGTAAAATCTAAAGGATAAGGTATTTTAGCATCACCGCCTCCTGCTGAAAATCAACCAATGCAAACTCAGTGCAGAAACATTGATTTAATTAAACTAGAAACCAATCAAGGTACTCCATTTCAAGAGTAAAACACCGCAAAAAAGGGGGTATGTGCTAAAGTTTCAAGCACCAACCTCCCCATTTTCAGTATCGTTTTTGGATTTGGGAAGGACCAAGTTATGATTTTTTTCCAGAGCCCAGGTCGAGATCAACTGCGAGGAAGAACAAGAATAAGAGATCCGCCGTTAAAGCGATCCCAACAAGGGCTATGACTGCAAGAGTAAAAACGAGGGTGGATTCGCGTTTTCCGGTAGAGAGCATGACGAGTGAAGACGGAAGAAGAGGGGAGAGGAGGAAAGTAAATACTACTCGTAGCGTAGTAGTAAATTGATACTACATCCTTGGAGAGTGGGCACTAATGGTTTCCTTTCCGTTGCTTTTTCACTGATACTGTAATAAACATTACTTCACCGCCAAACACATCACACGTGGACATAGTTTCCCGCCAAAATGTCAATCGTATGTATAGGCAGTTGCTACAGTGTAACGTTTGAGAGCTCACATTTTAAATGCTACTCCTTCTGTCCCACTGATAAAGGGACCTTTTCCTTTTCGAGACGTCCCATTGATATATGGACCCTTCAAAAAATAGAAAATTCTAACCCAATAAAATTCTGACACATCACTTTAACCCACTACTTTTCACTTTAACTCACTATTATCACTTTCGTCTTAATTCACATGCCGGAAAAAAATGTCCCTATGCCACTGGAACGGAGGGAGTAATAGACTTTTATGCTAGCTAGAGCCGGTTCTATAAGGGCTACAATCAGGGGCATTGGCTCACTTTAATTTATACTCCCTCCTCTCCGTCTCACTTTACTTAGGTTTTTTAATTCGTGTATTATGTTTTAATTGACTAGTTTTTTTCAATGGAAAGAATTAATCGTTACTTTTTAATGTAGACTTCTTATTTTTCACTTTCAACACTTTGTCTAAAATCTCGCGTAGAAATAAAACAAACTAATTGAAGTGGGGCGGAGGAAGTATAATTTTCCTTTTATGTCTCTCATTTATTGGTCCACTTTCCAAAAAATGAAGCAAATTAACACTCAAAACACCTTTGAAAACCTATCTATATTTGGTTTCCTTGATTTATATGTCATATGCTAGGTGGTGTAATTAAGTGAGGCTAAGGAAGTATTATACACTCTCCATCCCTCAAGTCTCCCTCAAGTTTGTGTTTATAAGATCCGATATACAATTTTTTTGTAATGAATTTATTTATACTAGAGTTTGGGTCCAACTATTTTGTAGTATGTCTCAGACGTTTGTAGCGGAGTTAGAATTGCACATTATATAAGTTTATGCGCAAATTAAGAGTAAATATATAAAGTTTTTATGAAATCCACGTCCTAAAATAAATTAAAGCACACAGTGGCGGATTTAGGGGGGAGCTGGGAGAAGCTCCAGCACCCCCCCGAAAAACATTTTTTTCACCTTATAAATATTTTTTTAAAAAAAAGAATTCAAATTTTTTTACCCTTATAAATGAAACTTATTAAATATAGCACCCTCGACCACCTTCATATGCACTTTTAATTTTTTTTTTTTCCCGAACAATTATAGTTTATTTTAAAAGACATCCAAATTATGACTATTTAGTACTAAAAATTTGTTTACTATATGAGTTTACTTGAAAATCAATATTTTCATAAAAATCATCATTCTTATAAAATTCGAACATGTAACTTTTAAATCTCAACTTTCATTTTGATTTTTTATGGTTAAATTACTGCTTCGTTTTTTTAAGGTTTAGGAATAATAATGACTAAACTGAAATATAACATCTGAATGGAAAAAAATAAGAGTAAATTTTTTTTTATTATAAATACATTAATTTGACTTTCTTTAAAGTACGATTCTTGTTTTGGAAGATGACATAATTTGATGAATTTTAATACTCCCCTACAAACATATTCAAACAGTTTGAATAAAGTTATTTGGTAACTTTTATAAACAATATAGATAATTTTATTTAGTTATTTACAAGTGTGACTCATATACATTTATATATTTAAATAGATAGTTACAATAGTTCAACGTCGGAGTCTATGGAAATTCATGTAAATTAATTAAAAAACATATTCCACAATACTGCAAGTCCACGAAAATCCATCAAAATCAATAAATAGAGTCTGTCAAACTCTTGCATAAAGTCTATGTATTTCAAAGTCTAAAAAAATCCAGCAAAATCTCAATTGAATACACTCAGTCTCCTGCAATGCTTAGCGATTTACAATCTCTAATAATTCGTCATTTATGGGAGTTGTAGTAATGTACAAGACAAGTGTTTCTAACTCATTCAACACATGATCTACATCTATATCATCCATAATCTTCATTTTAATGATCTGACTTGACGGGAACTTCACAAGTGCATATACTACCTCTATCTCACTAAATAAGCAACATTTTAAAATGACACTAGTACCAAAAAAGAAATAATGTGTGGCTATAATTAACTATGATGAGGGAGAGTTAATTACAACCAAGTATTTTTTACCATTTTAGGAAATGTGTCTAATAAATGAGATGAACCAAAATGCCAAATGTTGCTAATTTAATGAGATGGAGGTAGCATTTCATACACATATCTACTTTTAGGTTTCATTATACGTAGTTCAATCTTGCTCAACAGATCTGTGAATTTTATAGGCCCAACCAGTATAAGGATCAACTCTTCATCACCAACATTGTATTCTTATTCAGTCCATGTCCCTCCATGATCAATCACTATCGACGAAACATATGGCATCTGCAATGCAAATAACAAAAACTTAGATATGTTTGAACGATTGAACTAGTGGAACTCTTGGAACTAATTCAAAAATAGTTTCAGCTGGGAATTCGATACTCATTTTCGAAACAAATGAAATTCCTAAATTCACGAAACAAAACATACCTTCAATTCAATTCAATCCAATCCAATTTTTAAGTCGGAATCGCGACAGAATCGAAGACTTGTCGCCAAAAATAGTTTTACCGGAATATTTGCTTAAATAGAAGACTATCGACCTCAGAGTAAAGATGAGGAGAGGGGAGAGATACTACCTCCATTCAAGCTAATTAGTCCCGTATTCCATTTCGAGATTTCTCAGTTATTAGTTTTTTTTTTTCATAAAAGGAAATAATTTAACATCATATCGCCATCTACATCACACTTAATTACCCTAAATTAACTCTAATTAAAAGTGGATGTGAGTAGTACTACTAATTTAAATTAAATTAAACTCTAATTTACACATCTCCATCACGTCACCTTTTAATCTCATTTTTCTTGGCTATTGTGCCATTTGGAAATCAGACTAATTAGTTTGGATGAAGGTAGTAGCTAGTATAAGCTAAATGAGATAGGAGAGAAAGTAGCTAAATTTATCCTTTTATATACAATAGCAAAGCGGATTCGGAGCTCCACATTAATTCACGTGCCTACGTGGCGCTTCCTATACTCTCCGTTCCTATTTATCTAAAAATTCTATTTATTAATAAAAAAATATTATAAAATAGTTCATACAAAAGAATCATGTATATATATATCCCATCCCATGTATATGTACGTATTATTTATATAATTCAAAAACTGATAGGGAATGACCCATCTCCCTAGGCCCAAAAGCCCAACCAGTTCACCTCGGCACAGGCCCAGCTCGTCATAGGCCCAGTAGAGATAGGCCCAACACCAACTCGGCCCAGCCCACACCAAACACAGGCCAGGGAGTTGAGCCCTAAATCCCAAGGTCGTGGGCTGATGGAGGAGAAACCGGAGCAGGGAAACTGCACACACCTCCACGTTCCCACCTTCACAACTGTCATTCATTTCATCTATAAATAGGAGAATTGATTGTATTGTACACACTTACGCTACTCTGAATAATATACATACTCTTTTCCTCCCCGTGGACGTAGATCTCACCGATCGAACCACGTAAATCTCCTGTCTCTGTTTACTTTCGTACACAAACCACACACAAACTCTTAGTATTAATTGGGTCGCAAATCGAGGGTTCATCACTGGCGCCGTCTGTGGGAACCGAAAAATTTGTGTTTGAACTCGTATTTGCTGCTCATTCTCACCATTCATGGCACACACCGGAAGTCGATCGTTGCTAGGAACTCCTCGCCGCCGACGAAGCCGTCGGAGGCACCTATAAATACTCGACTATCGCACACTTCGCCATCCATCATCCTCATAACAAGACAACTCTCCATACAAACACGCACTTTTGCGTACTATTCCATTCATCCTCTACACTCCGCCTAGAGCTCCCTCAAGCTCGGGTAGTCAAAGCTCCCTCAGGATACTTCCCTTGGAGCTTCAACGGCAGTCATCGCCACCTTCTCCTTCTCGTCATCGTCGGGAAAGATCTCTCCCTCTCGCATTCCGTCTCAAGCCTAAGGTATAACCTTCGCTGCTATGGGAGAAGAGGCCTAAACAGAGCTCTATGCTCCCGTTTCTTCCTCTCTCCACCCTCTCTCTTCGCTCTCTACTTAAATGAGTCTTAATCTCACATGAATACAACTGATTTATGGCTAGAAATGTCCCTTACTTAAGCATATAGCTCGATTATTGCTTGCTGCTCTTATGTAAACAATGTCATATATGAAATCGTTGTGAAATACCCTGTTATGGCTGATAAACCTACACAAATCTCCTGTTCTCTATCATTATATGGCTTTCTCTATGAATGCTCCTTGCAAATACTATGAATCACCACACAATTGTTGTAGATCTTCAACCCGGATCTATCACCCAGCCACCCGACCGAACTTAGCTGCTCGCCTCTCTCCGGTCATCCAACCGAACTCAGCAGCCCCGCCGCCTCCTCCACCCCCTGGAATCGAGGAGCTGCTGAGAAATTATATCACCACCGCAACGGGATGCGAGTTCCTCAGTCAGTACACAGGTACACAAGGAGTCCCTCACTTCGGACAGGGAGTCCCTCACTTCGGGCAGGGAGCCCCTCACCTCGGACCCGGGAGACAAGACTTACGGCATTATCTCCAGCAAGTCCGAGGACAGACTCAGGGATATCCTCAGCCGAACTCGCACGTGGCCCAGCCGAACTACGCTACTGCACCGCCCCATGGTGCACCCCCCCAAGGACACCTGGCTGGGGGAGCACAGATCTTCGATGCGTTCGGCAGGATCATCAGTCCGCTCTCCGAAGAAATTCTCAACACACCCATGACCTTTGGGTATACGGTGCCAAAGATCAAGTCATATAATGGGGTAGGAAATCCAAGCAATTTCCTTAGCCAGTTCAAATACAGCATGTTGAACCAGAATCTAGGGAGTGTCCACATGTGCAAACTATTCCCCGAACTGCTGATTGATAATGCGCGGGAATGGTTCGACATTCTACCTCCCGGGTCGATCAGATCGTATGCCGACCTGATGAACGTGTTTGCTAGGAGTTTCTCCCAGCGTGCTGAGGTGAGACACACCCCGGCTCACCTGCTAACTGTGAAGCAGAGCTGAGGTGAATCCCTACAAGATTTCATGACCCGGTTCGACAGGGAGTGTTTACAGACTCGCTGCACCAATGATCTACTCATCATCTCGGCATTTCAGAATGCCATCAGTTCGGACCTCCTCTACAAGGAGATCCTGGCCAAAGAAGCACAAACTACTACAGAGTTGTAGGCAATAGCGGACAAGTTCGCTAAGATCGATGAGGCGACGAGGCGCCGAAGAGAGGTTGATCGAGGTGAGACCTCGAAAAAGAAAGAAGATACACCTCGGAAAGGTGTTATGGAGCGAATTCAGCGGGGTCCATTAGAGTCCCGTCTCGGACCTCGGCAGAACCAGGCACCACGAGGTCCGGCTGCGTCTCAGCCCGCACAACGGACCCCTCCGCAGTTCACCCCGTTGAACAAGCCGAGAATCGAGATCCTCGAGTTACATGCTAACTTGTTCGAGAAACCAAGGCCGATGAGAGAGGATGGCAAGCCGAGGTCAAGGAACAAATTTTGCCAGTTCCATGACGACTACGGGCACGAGACTGAAAACTGCAGAAACCTAGCTCAGGATATTGAGAACCTAGTTCGCAGTGGCCCTCTTAAGAAGTATCAAGACCGAAGTGCGGGGGTCAATCAAGTAGATGCCCCCCTAAATCAAAAGAAGAAAAGGCAATACAGAGGAGGAAGTTGCAGTTCGGAAGCCGAGAAGAAAGCTAAGCACAATGATGACGATGCCGACGAGGACGGAGATTATCAATACGACGGGGTTGTTGTAACGATCTCCGCACTCGCCAAGGGGCAGATGAATTCATCCCTCAAGAATAGGGCACGGAATCTCCCAAACAAAGAGCCGGCCAGTAAGAGATTCAAGAAAGAGGAGGCCGTAACCTTCTCTGCCGAGTACCCGGTGATAGATCCGGGTTGAAGATCTACAACAATTGTGTGATGATTCATAGTATTTGCAAGGAGCATTCATAGAGAAAGCCATATAATGATAGAGAACAAGAGATTTGTGTAGGTTTATCAGCCATAACAGGGTATTTCACAACGATTTCATATACGGCATTGTTTACATAAGAGCAGCAAGCAATAATCGAGCTATATGCTTAAGTAAGGGACATTTCTAGCCATAAATCAGTTGTATTCATGTGAGATTAAGACTCATTTAAGTAGAGAGCAAAGAGAGAGGGTGGAGAGAGGAAGAAACGGGAGCATAGAGCTCTGTTTAGGCCTCTTCTCCCATAGCAGCGAAGGTTATACCTTAGGCTTGAGACGGAATGCGAGAGGGAGAGATCTTTCCCGACGATGACGAGAAGGAGAAGGTGACGATGACTGCTGGTGAAGCTCCAAGGGAAGTATCCTGAGGGAGCTTTGACTGCCCGAGCTCGGGAGAGCTCTAGGCGGAGTGTAGAGGATGAATGGAATAGTACGCAAAAGTGCGTGTTTGTATGGAGAGTTGTATTGTTATGAGGATGATGGATGGCGAAGTGTGCGATAGTCGAGTATTTATAGGCGCAAGGAGGATGAAAAAGCGAGCATTCGTGTGAGGGAAGGACAGAAAAGGAATTCTCATAAGGGTAAGATTCCTTCCGTCATAGATGCAGTGGTCCTCACTCTAGAGTACGTAGAGTCACGCGGATGGCGTGCTACACAGAACCTAGGGTTCTGCCAGATGCTTGGGGTGTCGATCAGATGCTTCGACCCCGACAGATGCCCGTAGATCCTATATGGCTTCTGGGAAGAAATAAGATGTTGGGAATTGTTAAGAACGAATGTGTTAAGGGGGAACTTATAAGGGATATCTTAGTGTTTTGATTTGATCCCAAAACCCCAAAGCGTTCTGTTCCTAAGCGACCCATTTTGATGTAGTTAATAGGTTAGAATTTTTCTAAGCCTACTCTGTTAGGATGGCTCTTTTATTTTGCTTAGATTAGGCTTCAAAAGTTCAAGTGAAGGCCACTCGCTTGAGTGTGTTTTTCAAAGCGAAGCAAGCCAAGCAAACTGAAGTGAAGCGTGCCGAAGAACAGTGCTGCGAAGCGATCGCTACAGTACTCGAAGCAAGTCTGCCAAAGCGAAGCGAAGCGAGCGCTACAGTGTAAAGTCAAAGCTAGTCAACTCTAGTCAGGAATTTCCAAAGCAGTCACTAGGGAACTTTATTTCCCGAAGCGGCTCACTACAGAATGACTATGAAGTGACTCAACTAAAGCGGACGCTACAAAGCGAAGCGAGCCACCACCTACCAGAAAGCGACAGCACAAATTCTCGCTCCGAATTTGAAACTCCAGTCAACTGGAGATCTTCGCATTTATTACGAGATCTCCACGTGTCGACTCAAGAAAGGAGCAGAGGAGTTGACTGCCAGGCCGACAAGGCGCCGTAACAGTACTGGGTCGCTCCAGTTACTGTTGAAATTGGAACTTAGCCATTTCCGGCAAAAATCCAAAACTGCGCATCTGAAAAGTAGCCAGCCTGTGCAAGTACTGTCGAGAGGAGGAGGGACAAGGCCACCAACCAAGTAACGGATCTCAGCTAACCCTCCGCCTATAAATAGTGAAGGATCACAACGTGAAGAAGTAGAACACTACTTGAGCATTCGAGCGCATACAGCAAACAAACACTCCCAAGCTTTCATAGCAACCTTCGAGTCTTTGTTTTTCAAGTGTTCTCCGAGTTTCCAGTACATCGGAACTCGTCTTCACAACCTTCACACTTAGATTCTAAGCCCACTTCATATATCCGAAGCTTAGAAGACGAACTCTAGCCAATCTTTGCATCTACTGTAAAGAGTTCTCCATAGTGTGTCGTCAACCAAAAACCCTATACTTTGTCTGTTAGGTTTTTGAGTGTTGTCGTTAGGTTGTCCAGATCCAAGGCTCTTCCTTCATCGATTGAAGAAGCCTCGATCATAGAGTTTAGATCCAAGCTTGCACCTACATCGTTTGTGTAGAGCTCGATCGAAGCTAGGCTGTAAGGAGAGCCCGTAATCTCCCTGTCTGTTCGACTGAAGCGAGTGAAGCTTACAGTCGTAGTTAGGTTTGTGTAGTGAACCCGCAATCACTACGTCAGTCGTTGGATCTAGGCGAGTGAAGCCCGATCTCGACCAGGTTTTTGAAGGACCCGTAACCTTCAAGTTCTTGAGTGAAGAGAACAGTTGCCGTCGTGCAACAAAGTGGACGTAGGAGCGTTATCTCCGAACCACTATAAATCTCTGTGTCGTATCTCTCTAATCCTAAACTCTTTACTTTGTTTATCCATTGCACGTGCATCTAAACAACTTAATCTGGATATTTTAATTACTTAGGAAAAGATTTAGCTCACCAAATTCCGCATACAAGAGTAAAGACTCCCTCTTGATCAAGAACTCACTTCGGTCAAGCAGGCTAGCTACGTACTGTAGATCTAGCTTCAGCTAGGTCTTAAGTTTCTAGCGAGCTCTTTACTTGTTACTCTGAGTTAAGGGATTTGAAGTTGAAAAACTTCAAAATACGTATTCACCCCCCCCCCCCCCTCTACGTATTTTCCCATTTACAAACCGGGACCAACAAGTGGTATCAGAGCAGCGGTTCTTTCGAGCCTCTGCTTTGCATATCCGAAGCGAGTCCCCACTCGCTTCACGTTGTCTCACTGAACCGGATCCTATTTTCCTAAGTGCATCAAAACCTCACCCACGCATATTGCATTTACTGCTGATAGTTTGCTATGTCTACATACAGTGCATCAAATCTTCCACAGTTCTCGATCGAAGGATACGAGATATGGAGTTTCCGAGTCGAGAGCTTCCTATGCTCAATCCACGACCGGATGTGGGAAGTCATTGAGGACGGACCAATCGAAATTAAGAAAGCCATATCTGTGGATGTTCCAGCCGCTGAAGGTCGTCCAGCCCACGTTCGACAACAGTACGTGGAGAAGGATAAGGATGAGTATACTCCAAATGACTTCAAAGTTGCCAACCTCGACAAGATTGCACGCCACACGATGCAGAGCACCGTGTCGGACGCCTATCTACCACGAATAAGGAAATGTGCAACAGCAAAGGAAATGTGGGAAACCCTAGCCCTCATTTCTCAAGGCACAGACAAAATCAAGGAGAACAAGCTCGCCGTTCAGATGCGGGAGTTTGAAAATCTGGTGATAAAGTCAGGAGAGTCCATCGACGCCTTCGAGCTGAGAGTTACCAACATTACTGCAACTCTCAACTCGCTTGGGAAGGAACTCACAGACAAGGAAGTAAACCTGAAAATAGTCCGTGCTCTCACAAGGAAGTGGCAGACTATGAAGGAGCTATATCTAGCTACCAAGGATCTAACGAAGCTCACGCCAGAAGTGCTGTTCTCCGAGCTCAAAGCTCATGAGTTTGATCTGAATCGAATGAGCCTCGACGACGAGGATGAAGCGCCCACTACGTCAAAAGGAGTAGCATTCAAAGCTGCCGAAGGGCCAAGCGAGCAGTCGCTAGCCAAGATGACGAGGGAAGAATTGGAAGAACACATTGCGTTCTTATCCAAGAACTTCAACAAGATGAACTCTCGAGTGGGCAAGTACAAAAGATTCTACAAGCAGTACAAAGGGAGGAGAACTGATGCTCGAGAAGGAAAAGGAAAGAGAGAAGAGACGACCAAGACGATCCCGCGCGACATGATGGAAGTGGAGTGTTACCACTGCCACAAGATGGGCCACTACAAATCCGATTGCCCAAAGCTCAGTGCTAAAGAGCGCGAAGAATTGAAGGCCAAGAGGGATGCTCCAAGGCGAGCGCTCGTAGCAAGTGAAGTGCCGGTCGCTACAACTGAAGATCCACCAAGCGACTCAGATGCATTCACAGATCCAAACTCTAGTGATGGTGAGGATCTTGGATTTATGGCGCTCACTGACGAAGAAACAGGAGAGGTATTCTTCTATCCTTCAATCACTTCAATTACACTAGCACACACTGACAATGAGGAAGAACAATCCTCTTCATGGAGTGAGTTGTTTGACAAACACCAGAAATTGTCAAGCGACCACGAAGTGGTAAAACAAGCTTTGTCTCAAAGCGAGAAGGAGAACCGAAAGCTAGCCCGTGAGCTTGACGAAGTCAAACTTAATTTAAGGGCTATGACTAGTAAGTTCGAGGATCTCTTCGCCAGACATCATAGCTTGGAGGGAAGGTATGAAACCCAGTCCACTCTAGTTGCCAACTTGAACAAAGCATCATATGCTAGGCAGGCACTAGAGGGCTCGCTTCTACCTTTTGGTAGGAAAGCTGGCCTTGGATATGAGGGTGGACCTCCCAAGCCGACTGTCTTTGTTGGTGCATCTCACACTACACCATCAGTCACTTTGGAAATGCCCACTGCATCCAAAGCGACCACTAACAAAGATAAAGGCGAAATGGCTGAGAACCCTAAAAGGAAGCCTATGAAGATGTCCATATCTTTAAGGGCAGATCCTAAGGGCAAGCAAAGTTCAACAGTCCCTAGCACTCAACATGCTAAGTCTTACCAATCCAAGGGTAAAGGGAGAACTGTTGAAGCTTCTAAGTCTCAAGCCAAGACACGAGAGACAAAGGATCTACCTCCTAAAAAGAGGAGTAATGTCTATGTGTCACGTTATCCGGACTGGAGATGGTCCAACCGGACTAACGTTGAGGGGGAAGAATTCGAAGCACCAAAGAGGCCGCTTCGAACTCTCAAGGTTACTCAAGCGAGTCAGGGTCAAAACCCTAGTTGGACCGCTTCGAGGAAACCAAGCGAGCCGCTTCGACAGACTAGAAACCCTAAGTCAGCCTCTAAACCCAGAGCTAATCCGAAGCGAGTCGTTTCAGGATATAAGCAAAATGGGAAGAGCATAGGTAGGACTGAAGCGAGCCGCTACCCCTCTTGCACACACTGTTGCACGTGTGAAGCTGCTTCTAGGCAGTACACCAAGTTTTCGAAGGTCGAGAAGCCCAAGACACAAGCTTCATCTCAAAAGAGAGTGAAGCAAGTGTGGGTACCTAAGGGAACTAACCTGCAAGGACCCAAACTGATTTGGGTACCAAAATCTGTCTAATTGCAGGTGAGCGCCGTGGATCCCATGCCAAGTGAGGGTCAACAAATATGGTACTTGGACAGTGGATGTTCAAGACACATGACCGGCATGAAAGCTCTACTTAACAGCTACATAGAGAAGAAGGGTCCACACGTAACCTTTGGTGACAACTCTCGAGGAAGCACCAGGGGATACGGCGCACTGAAAGTTGGAAAGCTCACAATTGAAGAAGTCTCCTATGTGGAAGGACTCAAGCACAACCTGTTGTCCATTTCACAATTCTATGATAAGGGGTACAGGGTGGAGTTCATCTCCAACAAGTGCATTGTGAAGAGCAAACACACGTCTCAGATTGTGCTCACTGGAATTAGGCAAAGGAACGTCTACATAGCACAATGGGACAGTTGCAAAGAGGAAACTTGCCTAGTTGCAAGAAGTGCTACAGAAATTGGATGGCTATGGCACAGACGCTTGAACCACCTCAATTTCAAAGCTATCAATCGCTTAGCTTGAAAAGGTTTGGTGCAAGGCATACCGAATGAAGTCTTCATCAAAGACCATCCATGCTCACCATGCCAACGAGGGAAGCAGACGAAGAAGCACTTCGCCAGTCTCAAAGAAGCCTCATCAAAGCGAGTGCTCGAACTGCTTCACATGGATCTGTTTGGTCCAGTTACTCCAGTTAGCGTAAATGGAAGGAAGTACACTCTAGTTGTAGTTGACGATTTCTCTCGCTACACTTGGGTTGTATTCCTTTTCAGCAAGAAGGAAACACTGACCAAACTGCCACAACTACTCAAGCGATTGGCGGTGGAAAAGAATCAAGCTATCGTGACCATCCGCTCCGACAAAGGCACAGAGTTCTTGAACTCTACAATTGAAGCGTATTGCATGGAGCATGGCATAGCACATCAAACTTCTTCAGCACGCACTCCTCAGCAGAATGGAGTTGCTGAAAGAAGAAATCGAATCATCAAAGAAGCCGTTCGCACCATGATTGCAGACTCGAAGCTTCCGATGAAGTATTGGGCTGAAGCTGCCAACACGGCGTGCTACACACAGAATCGGACGCTTCTCAACAAACGGCACGACAAAACTCCATATGAAATATGGACAGGAAGAATTCCTAACATATCTTATTTCCATATTTTTGGTTGTAGGGTCTTCATTCACAACAATGGGAAGTCGCAGTTGAAAGCCTTTGAAAGCAAAGCTGATGAAGGAGTATTCTTAGGATACTCTACATCTAGCAAAGCCTACAGAGTGTTCAACTGTAAAACCCTAATTGTGGAGGAATCACCCCATGTCGTATTTGATGAATCTTCTTTAAGTCATCCACAGGAACAGGCTAAAGCGAATGAAAAGGATCAAAGCAAGGAACCCTCAAATCAACCCACTTGGGACGTGCTTGATGAAGATGATGAGATCAAGGACTCAAGTGAGCAGGATCCCAAAGGAGAAGTCGAAGCTGCCCCCAAGATTCCTGAAGCTAGTGCAGGCCAAGCACCCAATCCAGTCGCTTCAGATGGTGAAGCGAGCGACAAGGAAGCAGATGAAGATGAAGCTGGCGGATCCAAGCGTGCATGGCTCAAAGATCACTCACCTAGCCAAATCATTGGAGATCCATCCAAGGGTGTAGTGACCAGAAGTCAAGTGTTTGGAGAAAGTGCCATGTTCAGTTGCTTTCTCTCAAACATTGAGCCATCAAGCGTGGAGGAAGCCCTAGCCGACTCTAATTGGGTGATTGCCATGCAAGAGGAGCTGAACCAGTTCACCAGGAACGACGTATGGTACCTCGTGGATCGTCCCAAGTTTCAGCATGTTATTGGCACCAAGTGGGTGTTCAAGAACAAGACGGACGAGGACCACAACGTAGTGAGGAACAAGGCGCGACTCGTTGCCAAAGGCTACTGCCAAGAGGAAGGAATCGACTTTGACGAGACCTTCGCTCCAGTGGCACGGCTTGAAGCTATCAGATTGTTTCTAGCCTATGCAGCAGCCAAGAAGTTCAAGGTCTATCAAATGGATGTGAAGAGCGCATTCCTCAACGGTGAACTCAAGGAAGAAGTGTATGTGGAGCAGCCACCGGGTTTCGAGCAAGGAGATAAAGTGTATCGTTTGAAGAAAGCTCTATATGGGCTGAAGCAAGCTCCCAGAGCTTGGTATGATACACTCTCTCAATTCCTAGTGGACAATGGATTCCAAAAAGGAAAGATAGATCGGACCCTCTTCACCATCAACTATGGAGAAGATATGCTTTGGGTCCAGATTTACGTAGATGACATCATATTTGGTTCGCCAAATCAGTCGCTTAGCGAGAAGTTTGGAGAGCTGATGAAGACCAAATATGAAATGTCGATGATTGGCTTGATGAGTTGCTTTCTAGGTCTTCAAGTGAAGCAGCATGATAATGGAATTTTCATCAACCAAGCGAAGTATACTCGAGATATGCTTGCCAAGTTTGGTGTTCAACATGCTAAAGCTGTGAAGATTCCAATGAATACCAACTGGAAGATGGAGCCAGACGAAGGAGGAAAATCTGTAGATCCTACAGATTATCGTGCCCTAATCGGGTCACTTCTTTACCTCACTGCAAGCAGGCCAGATATTGCTTTTGCAGTCGGAGTCTGCGCTCGCTTCCAAAGCAACCCCAAGCACAGCCATCTTGAAGCTGCCAAAAGGATTCTTCGATATTTGAAGGGCACTATCAACATGGGGCTGTGGTATCCAGCGGAGGACAATTTGGAGCTCACTGGATATTCGGATGCTGACTATGGAGGGTGCCGAGTCGATAGGAAGCCAACTTCGGGCACATGTCAGTTCTTGGGAAGCAAGCTGATCTCGTGGTTCTCAAAGAAGCAAACAAGCGTAGCCACTTCAACAACTGAAGCTGAATATATGGCCGCAGGAAGCTGCTGTTCTCAAATCCTATGGCTTCGTCAACAGTTGAAGGACTACAAAGTTGAAGCGAATGAAATCCGATCTTCTGCGACAACAACAGTGCCATATGTATTTCGCAGAATCCAGTGCTTCACACCAGGTGCAAGCATGTGGAAATTCGACACCATTTCATTCGTGATCATGTCGAGAAGAAGGATATCAAGCTCGAGAAAATTCATACCGATCTCCAACGAGCAGATATCCTCACCAAGCCTCTAGCTGAGTCTCGATTCAACCAGCTATGCATGGAATTAGGGTTACTAGACCCTGGTGAAGAATGCTAGTTCCAGGATGCACGAAGAAGTGACCGCTTATTCTCTTGTGTGTCACTCACTTTGTATCTTCACCAACTCAAGCGAGCCACTTCAAATCTCACTCGCTTGAAGAAAATGAAGTTAGGTGGAGATAGGTGGAGTATTGGAAGAAGTTCCCTACCAACTTATTGGAATTGTTAAGTATATGGTTATGGGGGAACTAATGCTTACTCTAGGAGCAAGCTACTTCCAAAGCGAGCAAAGAATGCTGCTATCTTGAATTCTGCATCGCTTCAATTTGCCCTAGCTTGGGTCAAAGCGAGTCGACTGCAGATTCATCCTCTAGATTGTAGGAAAGCTTGAAGGTTTACCTTTTTATACAAAAGGTTGCAGGGCCGGTGACATGCTTCTGCGTAAAATACGAGATTGTCTTGTCAGAGCATTCTCATTGTCATCCTGTCCATTTCTGCTCTGAGATAAGGACTTGTACTCATCCCCCATTCGTCGTGAATAAGTACACTTACGTGATGCTCCCTTCGGGTTGTAGTAAGCTTGTGTACTTTATTCATTTTCTCCCTCATTCACTTCGATGGAGGACTCTCTAATTCGTAGAGGAAGATGAATGCCATGAAGACGAATGCCAAGAAGATGAATTACCCATCAAGTGATACCCAACAGGTGGTATAAACAAGCTTCAAAGCGAACAACAGATGCATTCATCAACAAGTGGAGTCAACAACTTGAAGTCCAAAACAAATGAAGTCTCCAACTAGTGGTATCAATCTCCTACGAAGTGAGATTGACTGGTAAGCGTTTCAATTTTAAGTACACCAAGTGAGCTGAAGCGTGCTAAAAACCTTCACTCACTATGTGGAAAATATAAAGTGAATCTGACACAAATACAAAGAGGAAAACATTCTTGTTTATCCTCGAAGTATGTAAGTCAGAAACATTTTAAAATTAAGCAAAGAAATTCAATTTCTTATTCCAGTCGCTTCAGATGGCCAAGCGAGTGCTTCGTCACTCAAAGCTAGCCATCGCAAGCGAGTGTGGAACAGTCACTCAAGCGAATGCCTCTCAAGCGAGTCAAGGCGTAGCGGCCCAACTCGAAGCGAGCGGGCATGAAGCGAGTATGAGCTGTCTGCACTCGAGTGCAATTTTACTTTCTGCTGTGCATTTAATGCAGATGCAGGAACGACGAAAATAACGAGCGCGTGTTCACACGTTTGAATTTGAAGCGGGAAAAGGCGGAGAAGATCCAGCCGTCGAATCTCAACAGCCCCCAATCTGGAGCCGTTCGATTAACGCCGTATACGACAAGCCAACCATAGAAGGCCACGTGGCGACGCCGAGCAAGTGGCGGTTCACTTTTACTGTGATGACGCCGGACACGTCAGATCCATCACCGCACGTCCGCCGCCTACCTACAGGATTTTCGGCGTTATTACCGTCCTACCCCTGCCACGTCAGCCAAAACCTAACTCTATATATATGGGACGAGGCAGAACCGCAGAACCTTTCACAGCCTTCTAAAATTGCCATTCTCGTGCTTAGATCTGCAATTATTCTGCAACTCACGAGTCTCAACCCTTGATTTTCATTGTTAAAACCTCATTCAAACTCTTTCAAAATCCACCATGGGGAAGAAAAAGAATACAGAGACGATGGAGCAGTTCATGACAAATGTTGGCGAGCACATCAACGTCGAGCCCCATCTCGACCCTATCGTCATCGAAAGAAATGGTTTCTTCCGTAGAGCCGTGACCACGGCCGGTCTATGGAAGTTTATAACGTTGGTGCCGACGAAGATACTGGCAAAGGCAGTGGGAGAAATCCTACTGAACTTGAAGAAGGAACAAAATACTTCTTCATTTACAGATCCTAAGTCCAAGAAACCAGTGGAGGTGGACTTGAACGATTTAATAAGTGTGTTCGATCTGCCGAGAGAAGGAGGAGACTCACTGTTAGATTTGGGTCTTTCGGCCGGGGTGCAGTATGGTCGATTTGCAGCCGCCGGAGCAGATCCGAATTTCAAGGAAGCCAACATTCGCAAAAGTTTGAAGGAACCCTTCAATCTCATCTGCGAACTCTTTACGAAGAGTATCGCATGCTATGTCGGATCCCTCGATACGCTGTCGGAGACGAAACTGATCGGGACCGCCATGATCGTCGACAGTCTCGCCGGAACGAAGTTTGACTGGCACGGGTGGTTTCTCAAGCAAATCTACGAGGCTGCTGAAGATTTTGCGTTTGTGCCAGGAACTCCAAATAAAATTCTTCGCAAGGGAAAATTGAAATTCTTTTCAAGACTGTCTGTCGCACTGGAGATGAAGTTTCCAGAGAAAATATGGCCGGATTCTGACACGACCATATACAACAAACAAACTATCTTCTACGATACGTGGAGGAAATCCAAGATTTTGATGGATATGGGAATTCTCGAGGTGGAAGTGCCCATTGCAAGACCAGTTGCCGAAAGGCAAGCTGAAGAAGGCCAAGCGAGGCAGGTCGCTTCACCCGTGAAGCGAGCCAGGTCCAAGCGAGGCAAAAAGATGAAGCGAGTCACTTCTCTTGTCCAAGAAAGTGAGGCGGTGGAGAAGCCACTTGAGGACATCGAAGTGACCCAATCCAAGCCTTCACCAACCAAAGCCCAATCCCCACAACTCCAAATCACCCAGATACCAGAACCCCAAGCTTCATCAACCCAACAACCTCTCACTCAAACAAAACCTCTCTCTCCCCATGAAGAAGAATCAGCATCTTCTTTTCACATTCCCACTGTTCCATTCCTCAGCACAGATGAAGCTGCTGCCTACACTACATTCACCCCCCTTCAATCCCAGCCGATACAACCACCACCCACCGAAACCATTCAACCAACACCCACTGAAGCCATTCAAATTTCAGAAACCCAAGAAACCTCATCACCTACCCAATCCCTCTCGACATCGGCAGCTACAGCCGATACCGCCCAAACTGTAGGAGAACTTCCCATCATTCCTCAATTCATAACCCCTGCCCTCACCGTACACAAGCGGGCTCTCGAACACTATGTCCTAGACAGAGAGCAAGCCGCTGAGACAATCAATCTTCGCTACAATCTTCGCTCCGCGAACGTTGCATGGAGCGACGTGTTTTACACCAATGTAGTCGACTTTCTGACGTACATCACGTATCGAGGAACGGAGTACTACAAAATCTTCAGGCTCCTCAAAGCCTTCACAGAGGAGGAGCTGATTCAAATGGAAGCCAAGATACTCAACTTCATTGGCGAAAATGGCTTCCATGCCTTCCTTGAAGGGACCAGCTTCTGGGAGAAGCTGGATGCTAAGGTGAAAGAATCATATCCACTCGCCACAGTTCCGAAGCGAGTGCCCTCATCCCATGAAAGGAAGCTCATCAGGGAGCATAAGGAGGAGGTGGAGTTGAAGGATGCAGAAATCGCTAGTCTTCAAAGCGAAATTACTAAGAAAAGTGAGGAAATGGAGAGGAAGGCGGGGGAGGTCATTAGTCTCAAAGAAGACTTTGACAAGAAGAAGAAGGATTTGGAGGGAAAGGTGGAGGAGAAGGAGAGGTTATTGGAGGAAAAAGAGAAGGCGCTGGAGGCGCAGGTGAAGCTGGTGGGAGATCAATCTATCACAATCACCGACCACAAGGGCTAGCTTGATGAGGAAAGGAGCCGTTTGAGGAAGGTCAATGCCGAACTTGTCTCAGTTGGCAAAGAAAAGAAGGAGTTGGAAAAGGAGTTGAAGAAGGTGAAAGAGAAGTATGAGAAGAGAGAGGAGGAGCTGATAAGGACGGGAAGTGAGCTGTTGAGCACGAAAAAGACTCTGGACTCTGTCAGAAATGAGATGAAGCTGCTCAAACAGGAAAGTGAGCTCGACAAAAAGGAGTTGGAGAGTAGGAGAAAGAGTGCGCAAGCTATTGACCTAAGGAATGCAGAATTAACTCTACTTCTGGAAAAGGTCAAGGAGCTGGGCGAAGCTTACACAGAGAAGATGGCTGCAAGTGCCGAATTCCATCTCTTTCTACACCTGAGAGAGAGGAGCCTTGAGACAATGCAAGCTGAATTTCAAGCGGCTCAGGAATTTTGGTACTTCAACCTGCAAGAGGAGAAGGCAGATATAAGGAGGGAAATTGAAGCGGAGCTGGAGGCTCGCTTCAGAGAAGTGGAACCCTTAGAAAGGATGATGGCATCGGTTGTGGAGCGAGAGAAGCAGTGCGAGTATCTACTCGAAGAAATTTTAATCAAAACTGCTGATTTGGTGGCACCTTCCATGGAAAAGAACGAGCAGATGCTTCAAGACATCTTAAACACAGTCAACTCACTTCACCAAACCATTTCAGGAAAATCTATGATCCTAACCCCTGGCAGTGATGATGCCAAAAAGGGGGAAGGACAAGTGAAGCTAGGAGGAGCTGGAGGTTCAGGGGGAAGTAGAGTTGGTGTGGAATCGATGCTGGAGGGAGGCAATGATGTTGGAGGTACGGAGGATGTAGATGAAGCGAGGGCTCTGGGCAAGACAAAGCTCACGGAGGAGCAATTATTGAAAAAGCCCGAAGAGCCTAGGAGGCCGCTTCAGGAAAAAGTGCTAGGTGCTTCTATTGCACGGCATCCTCCAGTGACTGTAATAACGAAGGAGGAAAAGAGGGTGCAGGTGGAGAAGGATGCTGCCTTGGCGTGGGAGATGGAGCAGCTGTTTAAACTAACCAAAAATTCTATTGCTGCAGGTGCTTCATCCAGTTCCCAAGCGGCCGCTACACCCAAAGCGCCCGCTTCAACCGCCGCGCCAGCTTCGTCAGCCGCACTCACTTCGGCTACCGCTACGAAGAAGGATATGCCGCCACCTCCATTACCTAAGCTGCCAGTGAAGCGAACTGCTCCGGAGACAAAAGGAGATGACCCCACGGCCAAGCGCCAAAAGGTCAAGCAAGCAGTGGCTTCAAGGACAGAGAAAGAGGAGAGAAAGAGGAAGGAGAGAGAAGAGGGAAGGAGCAAAAGCGAGAGGAAGAAGAGGAGTAATGAAAGGCGACTCCAAGTAATTGACGCACGGATCGAGGAGCACTTCAGTGAAGTGATACTGATCCAGTCTTCACTAGTGCGCAGTGCCTTTATTCCCTTCATGCCAGATGAGTCCGAAGCATGTGAAGCTCAAGCCATATTTGATGCATGCGACGTGACTACAAAGGAGATGGTTGAGTCTGGTCGATATTCTCTCAAGGAGGAGCAAGATTACATTCGCAAACGACTCAATGAGAAGCGTCCATCGTGGAACAGCGAGTCGGGAGCAAAATTCAAACAGACTATGGCTCAACTGTCAAGCAGGTCAGAGGAGGAATTGGCCAAGCGGAGGAATGAACATCCGGACGCCAGAGAAATTGAAGAATTCATCCCGAGAGATCTGCGCGATCTGTGGCTTGACTACAAGAACCTATTCATCAAAGCATATTATTTTTGGGAGGTAGTGCCACTTCAGGATCGTTGCTCTCGGATGAGTGCTCTCAGCAATTTTCTCTGCGCGTATGATGAGAAGCTGCGAAGGAAGATCTTCACCACTGCTGAATTGGCTCAGCCCAAACCTCTGGTCGTCAAGGTTCCTGCTCTAAAGGAGTTCCCCATGCCTTATCATCCAGGCACTGACATTCCAGATAGAGGGACCATAGATGATGAAGTGACTGAAGCTTTCAAGCTGGAGAGTGCATGGAGAAGACCTAGTATCCACACAGTTGACTCTATGGAATCAAAAGTTTTATCAGCTTATGTGGACACTGCTGCTGAAGAAGAGATGAAGAAGGAGGAAGAAGGAAAGGAGAAGGAGAAGGAGGATGAAGCTGCAGGAAACCTTTGAGTTTCAAGCTTCCTAATATTTCTTTTTGTGAACTGCTTGTTCATCTATCTCATTTCAATTTCTGTCTCCTCTGTGTCATTTACTCGCTTTGTGAATGACTTTACATTTTTGCTACAAACTCATTAATTTAACCGAAAAAAGGGGAAAGGAACTTAAAAGAAAATTACAAACGAAACTGCAAAGGAAGCAGTCGCTTGAAGTTCCCTTCACGGTTAGATAGACTAGATTCAATTTTATCTAAGTCAAATGGGTTTTGGCATCATCAAAAAGGGGGAAATTGTTGGGAATTGTTAAGAACGAATGTGTTAAGGGGGAACTTATAAGGGATATCTTAGTGTTTTGATTTGATCCCAAAACCCCAAAGCGTTCTGTTCCTAAGCGACCCATTTTGATGTAGTTAATAGGTTAGAATTTTTCTAAGCCTACTCTGTTAGGATGGCTCTTTTATTTTGCTTAGATTAGGCTTCAAAAGTTCAAGTGAAGGCCACTCGCTTGAGTGTGTTTTTCAAAGCGAAGCAAGCCAAGCAAACTGAAGTGAAGCGTGCCGAAGAACAGTGCTGCGAAGCGATCGCTACAGTACTCGAAGCAAGTCTGCCAAAGCGAAGCGAAGCGAGCGCTACAGTGTAAAGTCAAAGCTAGTCAACTCTAGTCAGGAATTTCCAAAGCAGTCACTAGGGAACTTTATTTCCCGAAGCGGCTCACTACAGAATGACTATGAAGTGACTCAACTAAAGCGGACGCTACAAAACGAAGCGAGCCACCACCTACCAGAAAGCGACAGCACAAATTCCCGCTCCGAATTTGAAACTCCAGTCAACTGGAGATCTTCGCATTTATTACGAGATCTCCACGTGTCAACTCAAGAAAGGAGCAGAGGAGTTGACTGCCAGGCCGACAAGGCGCCGTAACAGTACTGGGTCGCTCCAGTTACTGTTGAAATTGGAACTTAGCCATTTCCGGCAAAAATCCAAAACTGCGCATCTGAAAAGTAGCCAGCCTGTGCAAGTACTGTCGAGAGGAGGAGGGACAAGGCCACCAACCAAGCAACGGATCTCAGCCAACCCTCCGCCTATAAATAGTGAAGGATCACAACGTGAAGAAGTAGAACACTACTTGAGCATTCGAGCGCATACAGCAAACAAACACTCCCAAGCTTTCATAGCAACCTTCGAGTCTTTGTTTTTCAAGTGTTCTCCGAGTTTCCAGTACATCGGAACTCGTCTTCACAACCTTCACACTTAGATTCTAAGCCCACTTCATATATCCGAAGCTTAGAAGAAGAACTCTAGCCAATCTTTGCATCTACTGTAAAGAGTTCTCCATAGTGTGTCGTCAACCAAAAACCCTATACTTTGTCTGTTAGGTTTTTGAGTGTTGTCGTTAGGTTGTCCAGATCCAAGGCTCTTCCTTCATCGATTGAAGAAGCCTCGATCATAGAGTTTAGATCCAAGCTTGCACCTACATCGTTTGTGTAGAGCTCGATCGAAGCTAGGCTGTAAGGAGAGCCCGTAATCTCCCTGTCTGTTCGACTGAAGCGAGTGAAGCTTACAGTCGTAGTTAGGTTTGTGTAGTGAACCCGCAATCACTACGTCAGTCGTTGGATCCAGGCGAGTGAAGCCCGATCTCGACCAGGTTTTTGAAGGACCCGTAACCTTCAAGTTCTTGAGTGAAGAGAACAGTTGCCGTCGTGCAACAAAGTGGACGTAGGAGCGTTATCTCCGAACCACTATAAATCTCTGTGTCGTATCTCTCTAATCCTAAACTCTTTACTTTGTTTATCCATTGCACGTGCATCTAAACAACTTAATCTGGATATTTTAATTACTTAGGAAAAGATTTAGCTCACCAAATTCCGCATACACGAGTAAAGACTCCCTCTTGATCAAGAACTCACTTCGGTCAAGCAGGCTAGCTACGTACTGTAGATCTAGCTTCAGCTAGGTCTTAAGTTTCTAGCGAGCTCTTTACTTGTTACTCTGAGTTAAGGGATTTGAAGTTGAAAAACTTCAAAATACGTATTCACCCCCCCCCCCCCCCCCTCTACGTATTTTCCCATTTACAAACCGGGACCAACATAAGACTTCTAGCTTCTGTGTGGAGCCATTTCCGTTTGAGGCCATATCAAAATCGACAGCGGCCTTCTTTGATGATGATACCAGATCTAGTTCTATCTAGATCTTACCTTTCCTTTCATTCTGATTAAATCCCATTAATCAGCGGAGAACATCCAATATTTTGGAACTAGGGACACAGTCATAATTTTATATCTAGGCGAAATAAGGAGGTGACATTCCAAACTTATAAGAAGAGTATCTTTCTAATGGATGGATTTATCTGGATAATGAGGCTGATATTAGTCCCTATCAGCTACTCCCCCCCCAGGTCCAGAAGTTCTTTTGTGAGGACTTCTGGCGAGTGTTTTTGGCGGGAAAATTATTTTTGCTTGAACCGTTGCATCTTATTCTTCTTCTCTTTTATGCAGATGCTATATTACATAAGAAACCGAAACGACGGCTCATTTCCCAAGAATAAAGTTGGACCTATTGCCGTGGCTTATCATTATCCCTGCCTCTAGGGCAAGAGTGTATGAGGATATTATAACAAATGTGTCTTGGGAGGAGCATTATTATTATTACTGCCTTTTTCTTATTTGCAGGTGAAAAGGCACTCTCCTTTTCGTGAAGCGCCGTGGGGCGATAAATGGGAAAACTACTTCATCTTTCCCTTCCTTCTAACTTCTCCCTTTTTCTCTCTCTATATCGAGTTTCAGAAGGAAAAGAAAAAAGGGGAGCACCGCGAATCATTCACCATTCCCAGCGATTACCCTGGTGGTTGTTCTACTTCCATTCTCTTCCAGGTATTTTCTTACCATCTTGCTTTCCCGAGCACATATGTAGACTTATTTTTGAATTCTTTGAAGTTAGGGCAACCCCTATCGTTTCCTCCGCCTCCTTTCCTGTTTTTTGGGGGGACCTCGCCGATTCCCAGATTGTTGGACTATGAAATCGGTTAAGAGGCAAATGTGGTTGAGGCTTTACCTTTTTAAGACCAACAATCAATTTTTAAGACTTTGGGGATTAGGTTTATTCATGTTATCCATGATTCTATTCTTTTGCCTTCCTTTACAGGTGATTATTTTTATCTTGCAGCCATGAATACTACAAAGTTAAATATGAAGCAGAAAATTCATGAGAAATTGCTACAGAGGATTGAACAGGAAGAAGGGAACAGCGATCCCAATCCTACTCCATCGACAAGTGAGACGCTTATTCCAGTACTTACAGGACCCGAGAGCCATACTGCTTCTCCAGGAATTCTCCCAGAGGCAAAAGTAGCGAAGCCCCAGTTAAAATCTTACTTTCCGCACTTAGTTGCCCCCAACCGGTCAACTTCATCTTCTCCTATTCTTATTGACGTGGAGGCTGGTATCTCCACCCCGGCTGTCCTAGAACCTCATCCCTTTTCTCCAAAAAGGAAAAGTGATTCTCCTTCTTCCCCGATCAGGAAGAAAAGTAGGATGCTGGAAAATCCCCCTTCAGCTCAGGCGCTAAACCTAGAACAGCTAAAAGAGCATCTCTCTCAGTCTGAGAAAGGCAGAGAGCAACTCCTAGTTGAGGTCCATCAGCTTCGAGGCTTCTTGCAGGATAAAGAGGAGCATTGTTCTACCATCAGGCAGAGTACGCTCTTCCTTTCTGAACGAATAAGGGAGCTTGAGGAAGCTTTGAAGGCTTCATTAGATAGAGTGGGGCTGCTACGAGAAATCCACGCAGCGGAAGTGGAACAGTTAACGCTTACTCACGAGCGGGAGCTAGTACGAGCACAAGCCTCCTCCTTTACTGAAGGGAGGAGGGCAGGGATAAGTCAGGTGATAACCACATATTTAGCATGCTTTAGAGGGTGTCTCGATGCGTGTTTTGTAGGGGTGATTATCCGGTACAGAACCGGTTTACCGGTACCGGAACCGGTTTACCGGTTACCGGAAAAGTGCCGATTTGAGGAACCGGTTACCGGACCGGTTAATTTACCGGGTAACCGGTACCGGACCGGTTCGGTACCGGTTAACCGGTAGAACCGGTTAAGGAACCGGTTTTCTCTTTTTTTTTTTCTTTTTTTTTTAAATAATTTTTTATTTATATATTTGAAAGAAAAAATTAATGAAATTAGAAATTAATAAATTATATATATACATTTATATTTATAAAAATTTTCATAACTAAAATTTCCATATCTATTTATAAAAAATTTCCATAACTAATTAAAAATATATATAAATATATATATATTTATAAAAAATTTAATTAATAATATATAAAAACCGGTTCCCAGTTCCGTACCGGTTCGGTACCGGTTAACCGGGAACCGGAAATTTTTACATGTATGGAACCGGTTACCGGACCGGAACCGGTTTTTACCGGTACCGGTTACCGGTTCCCGGTCCGGTACCGGTTCGGTACCGGTTTTCCCGGAGAACCGGTTCCCGGATAGTCACCCCTAGTGTTTTGGTTCGGATTGGTGCTTAAATGAATAGGGAATGATAGGTTTTTACAATTTAGTCATTTTTCTATATGCTTTGCATGTTCTCTCGGTTTCCGTGCTGTTTTCAGGTGTTGCGGCAATTTTCTGGGCGAGTTTGACTTATCCTATGTCGAAGAGGATCGAAAGAGGAAGCCGTAGCACTTTGCGGATTAATTTTCCGATGCCGGACGAGAGAGAACGAGCCAAAACCGTGAGAGCGCGCAAACTGTCAAATGTGGGCGGAAAACACACGAGTCAACCGAAAATGAAATAGTCAACCCTTCACTTAACTTTCCAGAAATTACAGATTTTACCCCACCTTCTCAACTTAAGTTTCTAGTATTTGCAATTTAGTCCAAATGTGTGGGAAGACTATAAATAGCTAGATATTTTCCTTATTTGGTATTGAATTTCATTTGTATTTCACTTGAGCAACTACTCTTAGAACCCTAGCTATTTTCCCTCTTTCTTCTTTGGTATTTCAAATATTTGTGGATGATCAACCTTGGAGATTGAAGATTATTGAAGAATTTCAATTCCTTTTCATTTCCTTGTTATTTCTACTATGTTTTCTCTTAATTTCTATGGTTTGATTGTGAGATCTATGGCTAGCTAAGCTTGCATATGGCTCCAAGTGATGGATAATTTGGTGTAGATGATAGGTATTAGATTCTAGGATGTTGATCTACCTTCCTCTTGGATTGCCTATGGATTGGGACTTTCATTTGTATGCATGAATAATTGATCACTAGGAGTGCATCTAAGGTGTTTGAGGGAATGCCTAGGAAGCTTCCTTTCATAGCACTTGGCATCAATCTATACCCATATCACTTGATTTCATCTCTTATAGTTCCTAGAAAGAATTAGATGAGTTGGATGAGAGTTGGTAGGTTTTCTTAGGCATAATTTGAGCTATTTGGAGTTGATAGAGTAGTTAAAGGCTTAGAAAGCATTTGTTGCTCTATTAATCAACTTGTTAATCACCCTAGTAAGGTAGGTTAGCATATTTGATATAAGAAACCATCCAAGGTGGATTAAATTGGCTTGAAACACCTAGATTCTAAGACCTTCATCATCATCATATTGGAAATCACTTGGATCCATGCCTTTTACTATTGATATTCTACATTTGCATTCTACTTGTCTTGTCTACTTTACATTGTTGAGTTTACATTCCACTTTACTCCTTGCCTAGTTAAGTAAAAAACCAAATCATGATCATGTGCTTAGATAGTATAATGGAGACGATATAGACTACTTGATTTGTTATCGCCATATTCACTCCTTGTGGTTCGACTCGGACTACTAGCTAGTTCGGTATTATTG
The DNA here is from genome assembly GCA_029379335.1 of Thymus mandschuricus. Lineage (NCBI taxonomy): Eukaryota > Viridiplantae > Streptophyta > Magnoliopsida > Lamiales > Lamiaceae > Thymus > Thymus mandschuricus. The sequence goes on along the minus strand of CM057073.1, from coordinate 16,155,726 downwards.
CTAGGCTAGAAATAGTGCTAGTCATCAGGGCATTTCCTCTGGGGGTAAGGATTGTAGATCCAACCTGTTGATGACCCCTCACGGTCAAGCTTTCTTAGATTTTTTGATGAAGCGTCTGCCAGAAGCTTATCTCCGATCTCAGGATTTCTGGCTTCGAATGTTCGACCCCCTTACCGAATGGACAGTCTCTGCTATTCATGAATGTTGTCATCAGTTAGGTGTTCCTGATCGTGCGGCCACCATCAATGCAGGGCCCATAGTGAGAATGTTCAACACAGAGCCTGAATCTCTTCGGAGGAACCGCCTTGCTTCCCCTAAGGAGCCTTGGTTTATGTCTACGTTGAGGGAAGTGTCTCAGATCCTCAGCCAACCTGCTGGGGTCTTGAAAGACCTACCTCCCTGGGATGCTCCCTTATTTCCTCTTTTTCCTCATAACACTATGGTTATGAGGTTTATAAGGAGAGCTTTTGACCAGGTACCTTCTTTTTCTCTTTTATTGTTGTTATCTCTTTTTCTTTTTTATCAACATTTTTTCCTCCTATCAGGAATTGAGAGAAAGGGACGATTCCGGCCCATCTGTTCGCAGGGAAGGTAATTCCCCACTGCTTATTCCAGGAGAGGTGAAGGATGGCTCTGAAGAGGAGTTTCCAAGATTCCAACAAACTCACCTAAAAGTGGTCCCTCTGCTTCCTCAGCTTTGGCTGCTATCGAGGAGTGGTCTTTTTCCTCTTCTCATTCATCAAGCTCCGAGGATCTAGCCTCTGTTCCTGATTCCTCTCTTTGATCCTGTTGTTTTTAAAACAGTCTATTTTTTGGTGTTTGTGGTGGGGTGATTTTTATGACCCTGAAATCGTGCTAGCTGGGCACAAACAATATCACTTCTTTCTGGTATCTGCCAGATACTTTTTAAAGTCTAGCTCTTGACATGTTTCTGTTGCTTTCTATCAGTTTAGAATATTATCCTTTTATTTATGCTTTCTCTCGTTTTGTTTTTGTTTGCCATGTTCCCCCTGCTAGAGCATTTTGAGGTAATAGAATGCAGGCTAGAAGCATTTTAAAATAATAGGGTATGAGTATGGGAATGTGCTTAAAAGCATTTTAAGATAATGAAGTATGAGTGTTGGGATGCAGGGTATCCCCTACTCCCCCCCTAAGTGAGGCGTAAGGAAACGAAGGAATTACTCCTCATTTTTTAAAGCCAACAATTTGTGGAGTACGAATTTAAGAACAAGTAGGCATAATCTTGTGTCCTTTCGCGTACTGGTTAATTTAAAAGAAAAGAAAAACTTCAAAATAGATAAGGAGGGGTTATGATCAGTCATACTCCCATTTCTCTTAGGAATTGTTACCCTTTTCCTCGTGTACTGTTCCTCCAGTCTTCTCTTGATCTGACATTTCGATCGCACCTTTGATTTTTGCCCTTGCCTCAGCCATCAAAGTTTCCCACTGCCCCTTCTTTATTGGGGCGTGGTTTGTGCTTGTTGTTTTAGTTTCCAACCCTTTACTTTCGTTGAAATCGGCACTGGCAATCAGCAAGTGTTCCATTGAAGCGGAGAGGTTTTGATCTCCTTCTGCTGGAGTTAGAGTTTTAAACCTCTTTTCTTCACGTTCAGTTTCAGCTTTGTCACTGGCAGGTTCTGCCATCGGTCTTTTCCTGGCCTCTCCCGCCTGCACCAATTGGATATAGCATTTTCGGGAGATCCCTTGGTCTCCCGACACCTGTCCCACCTGACTTTCCACGGGGAATTTCATCATCAGATAGTAAGTGGAAACCACTGCTTGGAATGGGTTTAGGGCAGTTCTCCCTAGGATAATATTGTAAGAGGACGGCTGCCGCACCACCAGGAAAGTGACTGGCTTTGACACCCGTGTAGGTCCTTCACCCAGGGTGAGCATCAAGTCGATTGATCCAAGTGACATCACTGGATCTCCCGAAAAACCGTGCAGGGCCGTGGCTACCCCATTCAGAGGCTTCTGGAGGCTCATTTGGTTGAAACAATTTTCGAAGATGATGTTAACTGCGGCCCCTGTATCCACAAAGACCCTTCGAATTTGATACCTTTCTAGTTCCACTGTGATGACTAAAGCGTCATCATGCGGGTGGATCACCCTTTGATTGTCTTCAGGTCCAAATGAGATTTCTGGCGGAGGTAGACCTGTTTCGACCTTCCAGACCCCATGTCTTTCATGCATGTGCAGTTCTCTAGCAGATGCCTTTCTGCTTCTGTTGGAGTCTCCCATAGTTGGTCCTCCATATATCATATTAATAACGCCCTTAGGTTGTGACCCTTGGCTAGCATCGGGTGCTTTTTCAGGAGCTTCTTTGCGCTTCTTGTTTTGTTCTGTCTCTCTCTTGACGTATTCCAAGAGTTCTCCTTCTTGGATTAACTTCTCGATAGCAATTCTTAAATTCCTGCAGTCGTTGGTCATATGGCCAAAGTCATTGTGGAATTTGCAGAACCTTTCGGAAGGTGGATATCTGGGCGGTTGCCTATGCCCCGCAGGGATCTGAACCCCTGGTTTCCTCATGACCACCTCTAGTAGGTCAACAGGTTGCTTGATGAGTGGCGTGAAAGATCTCAAGAATCATTCATTCTTGTCATTTCTCTTGGCATCTGGAGTCGGCCTTTTCTTTTCTTCCGGCTTCTTTTCCCTTTGAGAGGCCAATTCAGCCCTCTTGCTACTCATGGCTTCTTCCATGTGGATATACTTTTGGACTCGAGTTAGTAGTTCCACAAAAGAGGTAGCTTCTTTTTTTATGAGAGAAGCAAAGAACTGTCCTGGCTTTAAACCATCTACACAGGCATGCACTTTTAGCTTAGGCTCTACTCCTGGGATTTCCAGGACAGCCTCGTTGAAGCGTGTCATGTAGTCTCTTAAACTCTCATTGGCACCTTGCTTGATAGTTGTTAGATGTAGAGAATTTCTGGTAGTTCTTTTAGCATTGACGAACTGTTGGAGGAAAACCTCCCTCAGATCCATGAAGGAGTGGATAGAGGCTTTCGGTAACTGCTTAAACCAATGTTGAGCAGTTCCTGACAGAGTCGTGAGGAATACTCTGCACTTGACGCCTTCCGAATATTGATGGAGGAGGCATAAGCTTTCAAATTTCATCAAATGCTCTTCAGGGTCTCCCTTCCCCTGATATTCACAAGAGATTGTTTTGAAATTTCCAGGAACATGATCGGTTTGGATATCCACAGAGAACGGACTATTCTCATCGATGTATAAAGAGAAAAGCTCTGACTTGTTTCCCTCATTTCTATGGTTTGCAAAGTGTTTTGGGTTTCCTCCCCCATTTAAGTTTTGGATTTCTCTCTCGCTGGCCTCTATTTCTTTTGAGGTCCTTTCCACGGCCTGCTTCTGTTCTTTTAGCCTTTTGACTTCTTTCGTCATGAGCTTCATCTGCTCCTGTTGTTGGGGATACTTTTTGGCCCATGCAATGTTAGCATTCGCATTGGGGTTCCCTTCGAGTTCTTCAGGGCCCTCTTCATCTGGGGACTCCCAATCAGTGGAAAATCCCTCCTCTGTTTCAACCACCGTCGGAGGCAGCTTTGAGACCAATCCTTGGGTCACGCCTGGGTTCACAGGCTTCTGTTTGTGTGTCTCATAAGTGTTCTTGCTTCCTCCACCCTCTTGGGTTTCACCCTGGGGGTCTATGTTTCGGGACTTGATTCCCAAAATATGAAGTCTTTTATCGACAGCCCCCACGACCGCACTTTCTACGAGTGTTTTCATTTGGAGGAGCATGGTTGGGGAGAACTGGGCTTCCATATTGACGCTGGCTTCAGTTATCATGGTGCCTTTCCCTTTATTCCCAAATAGGGAATTTTCGGGGTTTCCAGTAGCCTGGCCAGCTTCTTTTGAAACAGCATCTGAGGCAGTATTCATTCTTATAGAAATCTGCAGATGTTTGAGAAGATTAATTTCAGACGCTCTTTGGAAGAGGCTTTAAAGAATGCGAGTATTTTCATTTATAACAGATCTCTAAATTATTTGTGGTATTTTTAAGGGATATCGCCTGTCTACTGCAGGACTTCTCGACGGGTGGCTTCTGCCAGCGTGAAATAGGGGCGCATAGCTCCTGCTTGTGCAAGGCTTGGCATTGTGATGTCCATTTTTGTATGACTACCTAGATGAGGCTTTGTATAAGGATTTGGTTGTAGTGCGAGCTTGTTAAGGCTCATGCAGCTTCTTGTTTTACAAAGCTCACTGCGAAGTGCCTGGCTGTGCAGGTCCTTATATGTAATGCCTAGCTGCGCAAGGCTTTTCGAGATGATGTCTACTACGTAGGGCTTTTTGAAGGTATTGTCTGCTAAACGGGACTTTGGAGAAGTTCACCCGTTACATGGAATTTACAGGAACATTGTCCATTGGATAAGGCTTGTGAGAGTGTTGCCTATTTTAAATAGGGCTTGTAAAAAGGGTTCTGCCCATTGTATGGGGCTTACGAGGGAGGTGCCTATTAGATAGGGCTTAATGAATGATATTCGCCTATGATATAGGGCTTGTGTTGCCTATTAGATAGGGCTTATGCGAGTGTTGCCTGTTGGACAGGGCTTATTAGGGGTTTTGCCCATTATATGGGGATTATGATGGTGTTGCCTATAAGATAGGGCTTATGGTGATGATGCCTGTTGAACAGGGCTTATGAGGGGTTTTGCCCATTATATGGGGCTTATGATGGTGCTGCCCTGTTAGACAGGGCTTTTGAGGGATCTGCCCATTATATGGGGCTTATGGGAGGTTCTGCTTCCAGATGCAGGGCCCCTTCATCAGGGTGAATGGGGTAACCTTGTCATCCTCGGCTCTCCACTTTTTATTGTTTTTTATTAGGTGGATTTTTGATTCATAACAATGCAGGGGTATATATGAAGGGCTTGAGAAATGAAGCTTCCTCTATATTTATTAGTCCTTTCCAGCTCACCAATAGACTTAGCATTTTGAGGTAGCTATAGGAATTGTAGACTCACCAATTACGCAAGGTGAGCTGAATGTGTGCTGAAATTGCAGTAACTTTAGATCTGGCTTTCCTTCGGCTTCGTCGCTACCTTAGGATTTTAACAGATAGAACCGTTTAGTTATCGCAATTTATATTATAAGGAAAACATGGTCTCGAAGTCATCTCCGATCCCTTTGTCCTGCCATTACAAGTGACACAACTACGACGAACTCATGATATTCATGCTCAGATTTCCTAAGGATAGCATCAAACTGACATTCAACATTTATTCATTCTATCACCCTTATTCTCAAGCATCTCGGGCAACAGGGGAATAACAGAGCAAACTCATGAACATATCATCACAATCAGCTAAAGCTTCGAAGCCATCACGGAGGATAATGCTCCACATTCAACAGTTTTCAACAACGTTTACAGGTGAAAAGCTTAAATTCATGTATAAGGAAAGAAAAATCAATCTCTCAAACACGAGCTTCCCTTCGACAGGGTATCTATCACATTTATTATTAAAAATGAGAGCACAAGCTGAGAATCGTGCTATATTTTATAGTTTACAATCATGGAGATCTCAACAAAACTCAAGCAATAGCATACGTATCTGGGCTTTCACCGATTGAACAACAAATACAGCGCACCCATCCAGTTTAATATCCAGTTTTCACATATTTTTCACATAAGAATGTTGTGTGCGAAATCATCTGCAACAATGCAACAGCAGACTAGAATTGCACATAAAATAGGGGAAATCAACATCTTAAACTCAATTTTCCCACAGACGGCGCCAGTTGATAGATCCGGGTTGAAGATCTACAACAATTGTGTGATGATTCATTGTATTTGCAAGGAGCATTCATAGAGAAAGCCATATAATGATAGAGAACAAGAGATTTGTGTAGGTTTATCAGCCATAACAGGGTATTTCACAACGATTTCATATACGACATTGTTTACATAAGAGCAGCAAGCAATAATCGAGCTATATGCTTAAGTAAGGGGTATTTCTAGCCATAAATCAGTTGTATTCATGTGAGATTAAGACTCATTTAAGTAGAGAGCGAAGAGAGAGGGTGGAGAGAGGAAGAAACGGGAGCATAGAGCTCTGTTTAGGCCTCTTCTCCCATAGCAGTGAAGGTTATACCTTAGGCTTGAGACGGAATGCGAGAGGGAGAGATCTTTCCCGACGATGACGAGAAGGAGAAGGTGGCGATGACTGCCGGTGAAGCTCCAAGGGAAGTATCCTGAGGGAGCTTTGACTGCCCGAGCTTGGGGGAGCTCTAGGCGGAGTGTAGAGGATGAATGGAATAGTACGCAAAAGTGCGTGTTTGTATGGAGAGTTGTATTGTTATGAGGATGATGGATGGCGAAGTGTGCGATAGTCGAGTATTTATAGGCATAAGGAGGATGAAAAAGCGAGCATTCGTGTGAGGGAAGGACAGAAAAGGAATTCTCATAAGGGTAAGATTCCTTCCGTCATACATCCAGTGGTCCTCACTCTAGAGTACGTAGAGTCACGCGGATGGCGTGCTACACAGAACCTAGGGTTCTACCAGATGCTTGGGGTGTCGATCAGATGCTTCGACCCCGACAGATGCCCGTAGATCCTATATGGCTTCTGGGAAGAAATAAGACTTCTAGCTTCTGTGTGGAGCCATTTCCGTTTGAGGCCCTATCAAAATCGACAGTGGCCTTCTTTGATGATGATACCAGATCTAGTTCTATCTAGATCTTACCTTTCCTTTCATTCTGATTAAATCCCATTAATCAGCGGAGAATATCCAATATTTTGGAACTAGGGACACAATCATAATTTTATATCTAGGCGAAATAAGGAGGTGACATTCCAAACTTATAAGAAGAGTATCTTTCTAATGGATGGATTTATCTGGATAATGAGGCTGATATTAGTCCCTATCACCCGGTGCCTCCTATGGTGCCGCACTCCGATGCCATTGTCGTTGAGGCCGTAGTCGTCAACAAACTTATCAAGAGGATACACATAGACATTGGGGCGTCTGTGAACATTATGTTCAAACACTGCTTCGACAATATGGAGTTGGATAAGTCGAAGATCATGCCGACCACACAGCCTTTGCAAAGCTTCGCCCAAGAAGAAACCCATCCATTGGGAACAATCGAACTCCCGGTCACCATAGGGAAGTGGCTAAGGAGTTCCACCGATGTGACTGAGTTCATTGTGGTGGAGGCCAAGTCTCCCTACAACATTATTCTGGGAAGGACTTGGATGAATGCGGTGAGAGTAATCTGCTCTACCTATCACTTGGCTATCAAAATCCCGACCAAGGGGGGAGTAGCGGTAATCCGAGGCGATCAGAAAGTAGCAAGGGAGTGCTTGCATGTGGCACTCAAAGGGCAAGGGGCACCACCCCAATTGCCCTAAGCATAGCAATTACCGAACTCCGAGGAGCCGAAGAAGATGTCGCCTGCCGAAGAGAGAGAAGTGGTGTTATACAAAGACGACCCCGCCAAGGTCGTCAAAGTGGGACTCACCGAACACCCACATCTTCGTGAGCAAGTTATTCGGCTCCTAAAGGAGTACACAGACGTCTTTGCATGGTCCCCGTTGGACATGACAGGAGTGTCACCCCAGTTAATTACACATCGGCTTAAAATTGACCTCGAGGTCAGGCCGATAAAACAGAAACAGCGATCTTTCGCCGCCGAGCAAAATCAAGTTATAAAGACCGAGGTGACACAGTTGTTAGACGCTGGAATCCTATTCGAAGTCACCTATCCGACCTGGATAGCGAATCCGGTGATGGTCAAGAAAGCGGGAGGAGTGTGGCGAATTTGTATTGATTATACCGATCTCAACAAGCACTGCCCCAAGGATTGCTACCCTCTGCCCGACATCGATAAGAAGGTGGACTCCCTAGTCGGTCACATGATTTTCAGCTTCCTTGATTTGTATAAGGGGTACCACCAAGTCCTAATGGATGCCGAGGACGCAGAAAAGACAGCATTCATTACGGACTTCAGCATTTTTGCTTATCGCAAAATGCCGTTTGGATTGAAAAATGCAGGAGCTACCTATCAGAGGATGGTAGACAAGATATTCAAAGAACATATTGGAAAGGAGGTAGAAGTCTATGTCGACGACAAAGTAGTAAAGAGTAAGGAAGAGAGCACCAGTGTTGCCGATCTCCGAACTGTGCTCTCCCTCCTCCGCGTGGCCAACCTAAAACTTAACCCCCAAAAATGCACCTTTGCTGTGACCTCGGGGAAGTTTTTTGGGTGTTGGATCTCCCAAGAGGGGCTAAGGGCAAATCCATCAAAAGTCAAAACCGTGCTAGAGATGAAGGATCCGAAGTCGATCAACGATGTGCATAGGCTCACTGGGTGTCTTGCCGCACTGAGCAGATTCCTCTCCAAAGCTGCAGAGAAACAGTTGTCCTTTTTCAAGATCTTGAAAAGGGCGCCTGAATTCAACTGGAGTTCGGAACATCATCTCGCACTAAGCCAGCTGAAAGACTATCTCAGCAACCTGCCAACACTGTCAGTACCAAAAGAGGGAGAGGTGTTGTTCCTATACCTAGCCACCTCGGAAGAAGCCATCAGCGCGGTACTCGTACGAGAAGAAGAAGGGCGTCAATTGCCCGTGTATTTCATAAGCAGGTCGCTTAAAGGACCCGAGGTGCGATATCAGCCACTGGAGAAACTTGCCCTGGCGTTAGTCAACGCTGCTCGGCGTTTGCGCCCATATTTTCATGCTCACCCCATACAGGTCCGAACAGATTCTCCACTTCAGCAAGTTTTGACAAAGCCCGAAGCATCGGGCCGAATAGCGAAGTGGGCCATAGAGTTAGGGGAACACGACATCAGTTATACTCCTCGTCAGGCGATCAAAGGACAAGCCTTAGCAGATTTCCTGGTTGAGACCTCCATAACCGATATCGCTACCTCGGTACCTAAGTCGACAGTCCCAGCTCGCACAACCATAGTAGAGCCACAGGATTGCTGGCACATGTATGTTGACGGCGCTTCCGGGAAGACAGGAAGCGGAGCTGGAATCCTTCTCATAAGCCCAGAAAAAAAGGAACTCACATATTCGCTTCGTTTTCAGTTCGCAACCACCAACAATGAGGTGGAGTACGAAGCGCTGCTGGCCGGACTCCGAATAGCCACGAATTTGAAGATCACCGCCATCAAAGTACATAGCGATTCGCAAGTAGTAGTGAACCACATGCTGGGGAAATACGAAGCGAAGGGAGATCGGATGAAAAAATACTTAGCTAAGGCACGGGGCATGCAGGAAGCTTTTACGTATTTCCAGCTCGAACGCATACCCCGGACTCAGAACTCCCGAGCTGACATTCTCAGCAAACTTGCAGCGGTGCCCAGTTCGTCACCAGTTGAAGATGTCCAGCACATGAGCATAGAAGAGGCCGAGGTCAATGATTTAGATGACGAGCAACAGCAGACGTGGATGACTCCTCTTCTCGCCTACTTGATGAGGGGGGAGTTGCTCGAGGACAAAATAGAGGCTAGAAGGATAATGTCAAAATCATTGAGATATACCGTTCTGGATGATGTCCTTTACAAAAGATCGTACCTCCAGCCCCTACTCAAGTGTGTTGGTCCAAGCTTAGCAGATTATATCATGCGAGAAGTGCACGAGGGGGCCCGTGGAAGCCACATCGGGCCTCGAGCCCTCGCAAAGAAGATTATAAGATGGGGATATTTCTGGCCCACAATGTTCAAAGACTGCACCGAGCTGGTGCAAAAATGTGAAAAGTGCCAATTACATGCCAACGTGCCAAGGCTACCCAGACCGAACTGGCAACGATGCAAAGCCCTTGGCTGTTCGCACAATGGGGAATCGACATTGTAGGCCCATTCGATAAGGCACCTGGCCAATTGCGACATCTCATAGTCGCGATTGATTATTTCACTAAGTGGGTTGAAGCGGAACCTCTAGCTACAATCACAAGTAAGAATGCCCGCAACTTTGTATGGAAGAACATAGTGTGCCGTTTTGGAATACCTCATGTATTGGTATCCGACAACGGGACCCAGTTCACAGACAAGGTTTTCAGAGAATGGTGCGACGAACTGCGAATTCAGCAGCTTCACCTCGGTGGCTCACCCACAGGCAAATGGTCAAGCCGAAGTGACGAATAGAACAATCGTCAAAGGGCTCAAGACCCGATTAGAAAAAGCCAAAGGATTGTGGGCGGAGAACCTTCCTAATGTTCTATGGTCTTACCGGACTACACCACGATCCACAAATGGTGAAACACCGTACAGCCTAGCTTACGGGACAAAAGCTGTTATCCCGGTCGAAATCGGACTGCCAAGTCCACGTACGACCCATTTTGTCTCCGAAGTGAATGATGAGAACCGATGTGTGGATCTCGACCTATTGGAGGAAAAACGGGATGCAGCTTACATCAAGGAAGCCCGGTACAAGCAACTCATGGCCCGATACTATAATCGGCGAGTCAGAGGCCGGCAATTCCGCGTAGGGGACTTAGTCCTGCGGAACAATGAGGTCAGCAAGGCTTGCAAGCTCGGCAAGCTAGAAGCCACATGGGAAGGACCTTACCGAGTTGATGAGAACCTTGGCAAAGGTGCTTATAGACTGTCCAGCTTGTCCGGGGAGCCCATACAACGACCATGGAACGTTATCCATTTAAAGAGGTATTACGCATAGGAGTGGAGTATCATATAGGATTGAGTCTTGTTTTGTCGGTCAGTTCGTCAGTCCGTTTGTCAGTTCGTTTATTTCAATACGTCAGTTCAGTCTCCTTCCAGTTCGAGTCTTGTTCCCAAATTATTTCAGAGTAATGAAAGCTTGCAGTTTTTACTTTTATTGTGTTCGCATTATTTTGCATTGCTCCACTTATATGCGTTACTTTTAAATATTATACACTATCTTGACGAGGACAAGTGTTAGAATACCAAACTAAAATCGTACGAACAGGGGACCACCCCTACCGACCTCGTCGGCAAAACAGGAACCCGATTAATACCCAAGTGTCACCTCGGCCATGGATAATAGGCAATTGCCATCCTGACCGAGGGAAGACCCAAGTGTAACTTCGGAAGCCGAAGTCAGGCCCCAGGGCCACTTCGGAAGACCCGAACAACGACCCACGTGTCAATTCGGAAGTCGATAAGGGCAGATTTTCCAGTTCGGAAATAGGCAATTCGCCACTTAAAAAAAATAAAAAAAATAAAGTATAATGATCAAAGGCACAAGGATTTATTATTCTATGCAGGTTTACATTATTAGCCAGAAGGACCACTCTCATCAAGCTTTTTGCTACAATAAAAATAACTAGCCAGACCGGTGGTTGGAAGATTGAGCAAAGTATCTATATTTAATTTCTCTTTCTTCCGAGAGCTTTGCCCCGCGGTGCGGCCACCGCCCCCACCTCGGCCAATTCCACCACTTCGGCTAGTCCCTCCCCCACCTCGATCAGAAGTTCGGCCTCGTGGGATCACCCGAGGAGCAACGTAATTCCCATCCCCGCGGTTTGGGATGGGTCGGCGGTTTTGAGCAGGCAGCAGCATATCCAACCGATCTTTGATTAAACGAGATGGCACAGTCGGGCTCAAAGCTCGAAATCGGCAGACGTTTTGCTTGGCAGGCTGCACCTGTGGGTACCGGTCTAGCCATTTCTGCATAATTGGGTTACGAGTCCGAACCAGTGGGAATAAGTTCGTCAAGTACCGTAGCTCGGATATATATTCAGCAACTTCCCACGAGTTCGAACCTCGGTTCTTGCATTCACGTACCACACCCCGAACAGCCTCAAGAGCCTCAGCCTCAACTTCGGAGATAGTTTTGCCACCGAGTTCGTGAATAACTCTTTCATACTCGGCGTGTTCGGCTTCAATCTTCTTGGCATTCGCATAATCCTCCTTCAATTGAAGGTACCGAGCTTTATTGGCATCCGCCTTAATCTGCAGGGCATTATATTTGGCATCGAACTCGTCCCGAAGGTGTTCGGCACGTTTGTCAAGTCGTGCGATCTCGCCATCTTTAACATCAAGAAGGATTTTAAGTTGTTTGATCTCGTTAAGATATGGAGTTACATCCAGTTCGGGTTTACTCTACAGAAAGTAAAAGTAACAGATAAGCAAATGCTGAAAAGGACAGATTTCATTGATCGAAGGATGAGTACATTTACAGTTCGTCAAACACAAAAAGAAACAAAAAAATACAAGGAGGGGGGGTCAACTGACCCCGCCAGAAGGTTCGGCCTCGGTGTCCGGCCTCTGCTCTTCGGCAGTCTTGTCCACCTCGGCATCCTTCTGCCCGTCATCCTCCTCCTCTTCCTCCTCATCGGACACATAGGTAGAGACCGAGCATGTTTTCAGCTCCTCTCCCTGAACGGTCCGATGAGAGACTCGAATTTCAAGTCCCGATCTACGGGACACTCCAGCACCTCGTCCGCGGACAGCATGGTGGTCTTCCCGGCAAGATGCTCGATGACCGGGAAGGCAGCAGTGTTCTTCACCATCTTCCGAAAATAGATGCGGAGCATATCGTCATCTTCAATGACGTTGTAGCCGTACTTCCCCTTGTCAAGATCGGGGAAGTCAGCAGCCACGCGATCGAGCACCTCGGCAACGGCCCGGGTGCTCGCGGGTTCGGTCACGTCCCGCACAAGAGCGCTGAACCTCTTGCTAAGGAACATCCTCTCAGCAAGAGCTCGGAGAACGCCACTCTGTGTCGTGACGATCTCCTGTTCTCGGAGTCGGGCTGCCGCCAACTCCTCCTCGCTCTTCGCCGCTTTCTCCTTAGCGGCGGCAAGCTCGGCAGCGGCAGAAGTCAACTGCTCTTTTAACTCCGCTTCACGGGTGACAGCAGCCGCGAACTCCTTTGTGACCTTGGCCTTCTCGGCGGCCAGTCTTTTCATCCTCTCGGTGGCTCACTCATACTTAGCCACCGAGCCTTTGAGCAAGCTTTTGATTATGCTCGAGGCGACCTCATAGTCCTCGAGCGCGGGATCCACTCCCTGCACATCACAATGCGTCAGTACGGGACAACATGTAAAAAAAAAAAAAAAAAAAAAAAAGAGAGAGGAAAATCAAGATCTTACCGCTGGAAAATCCGGAGTCGCAGTTCGGACACCGGTAACAGCAAGATCGGGTTCGGAAGATGCCGAACCCATCAACAGCTTCCCCGCAACTGCTACATCAACATCCTCAACGGCAAACGGCGGAGCGCCGTGAGAACGGGGAGTGGGGATTTCAGGCCGGGTCTTCTCCGATGACCCGGTCGCCTGCCTTTTCGAATCGGTAGGCGCAGAAGAAGCCTCACCCTTTCTCTTTTTTGGGGCAAGACCTTTCTTTCCCTTCACCATGTTCACTGCAAAAGGAACCAGAAGCAAGATAAGTACCGAAGTAAAAAAAAAAAAAAAAAAAAAAAAAAGGGGAAGAAAAGCTAAGGAAATGGGACCTCACCCCTCCCCGGCTCCACCGCAGTGGAAGGATCATTGGAGCTCGGTACGGCCAACGCGAGCTCGGCCAACGACATTGGCATCTTGCCGAGGCTAGCAAAACGTGCCGCCACCGCGGCAAACTGCTTTTGCCTCGGCAAAAGCCTAACAGCACCAGTGTGCCACCCAAACTCAGTGGCACCCTCAAACCGGCAGAAGAAAATTTCTTCTGCCAGTTCGGAACTTTCGAAGGGATAGATACAGAAAACTTATACCGGGACCGGGTCGCAGTGTAATACCATCCCTCTTTTCGGTCTTTAAAAGAAAACATAGACCCTAGGGTCTTGACCGAAAAGGGGATGTCCAACCGACCACAGGCAACCCCCAACCCGGTAATTTGACTTATGCTGTTCGGAGAGATTTGGGCGGGGGAGAGATCAAAAGTACTATAAATATCGGTGTATATGGCAGGAAAGGGTATACGCAGACCGGCAATAATTTGGTCAACGTATACAGTAGCATAACCACAAGGGGGCCGGCAAGCCCTATCGCCGGCTCGGGGTTGAAGAAGAAGGGCAGAAGAAGGAAAGTCGTATTCTACGGCTAATTCGTAAAGAGTGGAGGTAGAAACGGAGGAATCATAAGTCCCTACCTTCCCAAAAACACCGGGGGAGGTGGGGAAAACTACCTTTTCCGGGTACGGAGTTTTACAGTCCGACCACACACAAGCACGAGTGTGGTCGGGGAAGACTATCGGAATGGAGGAAGAAGAAGAAGCGGCAGCGGTTTCTTCAGCCACCGCCGTCGATTTTGGAGGAGATAGCGGTGAGGACACAACGGCGACCTCTTCCGCCGTCGATGCAGATGGCACAGAAGAATGTACCGAACGCATAGACGAAGAATTGGAGGTAGAGAATGAAAATAAAGAAGACATACTTACTCTTGTTGAAGTACTGAAGGATTTGCAGAAATTTGGAGGTTGGCAAAGATGAACAGTGTAGAGAATTGAAAACTAGGGTTTCTTTTCGAAATCAAGGAAGAGAGTAAATGATTCAATTTTCCCCAATTATCAATCATAAAGAGAGAAGAGTTAATGCGTATTGAGTACGCTAGTTAATGCGACGGCGTTTCATGAACCGCCCGTCCAATCCCTGCTTTATCGGTACCCCAAACGTCGCATTTAATGCACCTGACACCTTTATGTGTTTTCGGCGGGAGCCCAGTTCGGACAATCCCGAACTCTCAGTTTTGAAGGGGGTACGCCAAGAGCGAGTTCGGACAATCTCGAACTCTCAGTTTTGAAGGGGGTACGCCAAGAGCGAGTTCGGACAATCTCGAATCCTTAGTTTTGAAGGGGGTACGCCAAAAGCGAGTTCGGACAATCTCGAACTCTCAGTTTTGAAGAGTACGCCAAGAGCGAGTTCGGACAATCCCGAACTCTCAGTTTTGAAGGGGGTACGCCAAGAGCGAGTTCAGACAATCTCGAACTCTCAGTTTTGAAGGGGGTACGCCAAGAGCGAGTTCGGACAATCTCGAACCCTTAGTTTTGAAGGAGGTACACCAAGAGCGAGTTCAGACCATCTCGAACTCTCAGTTTTGAAGGGGGTGCGCCAAGTGCGTTCGGATTACCCCGAACTCTCACATACGCCCAGCACATCAAAAAAAGATGCATCACCTCCGTCACCCCACGACTTGTGGGGGGGATGTGATAGGGAATGGCCCATCTCCCTAGCCCAAAAGCCCAACCAGTTCACCTCGGCACAGGCCCAGCTCGGCATAGGCCCAGTAGAGACAGGCCCAACACCAGCTCGGCCCAGCCCACACCAAACACAGGCCCAGGGAGTTGAGCCCTAAATCCCAAGGTCGTGGGCTGATGGAGGAGAAACCGGAGCAGGGAAACTGCCCACACCTCCACGTTCCCACCTTCACAACAGTCATTCATTTAATCTATAAATAGGATAATTGATTGTATTGTACACACTTGCGCTACTCTGAATAATATACATACTCTTTTCCTCCCAGTGGACGTAGATCTCACCGATCGAACCACGTAAATCTCCTGTCTCTGTTTACTTTCGTACACAAACCATACACAAACTCTTAGTATTAATTGGGTCGCAAATCGAGGGTTCATCAAAAACCCACTATACAAAATTCACCATATACAAAATTTAATATATTTAACAAAATTCTTTAATTAAAATATATAATACATTTTATTTTATTATTATTATTATTATTATTATTATTATTATTATTATTATTATTATTATTATTATTATTATTATTATTATTATTATTATTATTATATATCTTTAACAGTTATCTTTAATAGTACTATTCTATTCATACATGAATAAATTTCAAATATTTTAATTTATGTGTAATGTAATGATTAATTTAAAGTCACATGCGTTGGGTTTTAATCTTTATATTAAAATAATTCGACGGGCTTTAATGATGAATATTTGAACTACTACGGCCTACGGGTGATTTTAAAATAATTAATCTACTAATATAATTAATTTATATATAAACTAATAATTAATCTTTATAATAAATAATTTGTATAATATATATAATCTTTATAATAAAATAACAATTGATAAAATAATAAAACAATTACAATTTTAGATATAATACGGAGTAGACTAATACAATAGAATCCTACATGAACTACTAAGTATTCTATAGTTATCTTTAATAATATTATATTCATACATGAATAGACCTACTATATTATATATACTTTCTTTAACATTCTCAAACACAACAACACACATAAACATTCATCAACTCACACACAATTTCCTGTTATCAAGAAATGACAAACAAGAAATGAATGCAGAGCATGCTAAGTTATATCCCTCTATGATAGATGAGCAAAGGAATATATACGAAAAAATAATGATTGCAGTTGATAGTGGTAAGGGTGGATTTTTCTTTCTCAATGGATACGGTGGTACTGGAAAGACATATATGGAGGACAATGTGCGCGGCCTTACGTGGAAAGGGCGACATTGTACTTCCCGTGACATCGAGTGGTATAGCTTCGTTACTACTACCTAGAGGTCGGACTGCACACTCCAGGTTCGGTATATCAATAGAATGCAACGAGAACTCAACTTGCAGCAAAATAAATCCAGATCACGAATTAACGGGAGTACTCCTCAAGAAGACAAAGCTTATCATTTTGGATGAGGCACCAATGACTCATAGGTACTATTTCGAAGCGCTTTATAGAAGTCTGAGGGACGTTACAGAAACATAGGGCTACGTTAGACTCTCTGTTGACATTTTCTTTTTATTAAAATAAACAACGGACAACTTGACTTATTTTAATATAACTGACATTTTGTTTTTATTACAATAAAAAAATTTATATTTAAATATCACTCTTATAAATCTACTTTTTATTATCACAATTAACAGGCGACTTGAAATAATGACAAGACGAGATAAAACAAATATAATTATTTTGAGACCATCTTTGACATCTTTGTTTTATTAAAATAAACAACGGATGACTTGACTTATATTAATATCCTTCTTTTATTTTTATTACAATAAATAGAGGGCGACTTGACATATTTTAATAATTTCATTTATATATTTTTCTTAAAAATAACGTTATAAAGTGATTCGTATATATATTTTTTAATTAAAATAAACAATGAGTGACTTTGTTTTTTCTTACTACCACGAGTGACATGCAAAATTCAAAAATTGATTATAACTACGTGAGACTCTCTTTGACATTTTTTGTTTTTATTAATAAACAACGGCTCTTTGACATTTATTTTTATTGATAAACACGAGCGACTTGATTTATTTTGATATAACATCATTTTTTTATTACAATAAACAACAAACTACGTGAGACTCTATTTGACATTTTGTTTTATTAGTGGCTTGACTTATTTGGATATAACGCATTTTCTTTTTATTACAATAAACAACGGGCTACGCGAGACTCTATTTGACATTTTTTGTTTATTAAAATAAACAACGAACAACTAGACTTATTTTGATATAACTATCATTCTCTTATTGTTTGTAAGTACATAGAAATCGAGGATCATAGTATGAATTAGTTTAAAATAAATTTTACTGATAAAATATCTAAACATTAAAATTGTTTAGCACCCGTCGATTTTCAACGTGTTGTAAACTACTCTCTCCGTCCCAGTTCACTTGTCCTCTTTCTTTTTGGCACGGGATTTTATGCGTAGTGTTAAATTGAAAAAGTAAGGGGTCCACATCAAAAAGTAAGGGTTAATTTTTGCCTTTTAAGAAAAGAGGACAAGTGGTATGAGACGGACGAAAATAGTATTAAGGACAAGTGAAGTGGGACGGAGGGAGTAGTAAGTAATAAAATCGGTGCTCGGGAGGAGGGAGGCGGAAGAAAGCTGAGGGAAAGTGGAGAATAATAAGGGCATTTCATTCAAAAAAGTAAAAATTGGGTATAATTTATTGAAGTTATTTTACTAGACACGATTTATTGTCACAAAGTGAGTAGGGATATATCGCACCATTGTGAAAATTAATAAGGGATACTTTTATCATTTATTAAAGAAAATATTTTATTCGGTATAATTCCGAAGAGGGTTAGGAATTAGGAGTAAGAATCTGCGAACGAAAAGGAAAATTCCAATTCCGCCCCTTCGCCACCCCTATTAATATAGAGAGTAGAGAGAAAGAGAAATAATATGCTAGTCACTTTCGTAGGCATTTTCGTGTTCGGTATTATTTAATTCGATTTTTTCAATTTTAATATATTCTAATACCTTATGAATTAATATTGAAATTATTAAATTAAAAAAATACAAATATCAAAACTCGATTTATTTTATTATACATTTTTTGAACTTCGAATAAAAAAGGAACAAATCGACCATCTATTTATATTTTTTTTCCCCTAGATTTAGTGATTCCAATATTAACTCATAAGGTATTAAAATATATTACAATTGAAAAAATTGAACAATATAATATCGAAATAAAAAAAAATGAAAAATGTAGCTAACATAAGGTGACTAACATATCATTTCTATATGTATAGAGGGGGGAATACGAGTTGTTTTAACGAGAGTCATTTAAATTTTTCTTTGCATTTAATCAATAGAATCCTTCCTCAGCTTTCAATCCATCACTCGGGAGTTGCGATGCCGCGCCGGAGAGTCGATGAGGACTACGACGTCGTTGATGTTGACGACGGAGTCCAACGGAAGAGGAGTAGGTCATGCGATTATGCGGCGGCGGAGGAAGACGACGACGTGATTCATGGCGGCGGAAGAGGAAAGCGTAGCAGGCAGGACGCGTTAGGGTTTCTCGATATTGAGGTGGCTGTCGATAGCGACGAGGAAGAAGAGGATGAAAATGAAGGAGAAGACGGTTAGTATGATTCTTTCTTAATCTCATTGTCATTGCTTCTCGATCATGGAAACTTTTGGAGAATCGGAATCGTATTGACTGTGTAATCACTTTTGGAGAAACATGAAGGTTGATAGATCTGAAACTTTTACTCTTCGTGCCTTTCAATATCTCAGTACGCAGTGCAGTAAGTAATGAAAAAGTTGTTTGCCAGGGCGAGTAGGAGACGAACTATATCAGAATTCTGTAGTTAGAACCTTGATGTTTACGATGCATATGAAAGTAGATTAGGTTTAGCAGAGAGTATAATTTGGATTCAAGCTTCCTTTGAATGTATGTATGTTTATTTGCTGAATACATTACATTACCTGCTTTCTATGTTTAATGTTTGTGTTTTGGCGTCTGGCTTGATATGCAGACTTCATTGATCTGGGAGCTGATATACCCGATGAGGCTGATAGAAGAATCCGTCATCATCCACTTCTACCATATGAGGATGATGAGCAAGAAGACATTGAGGAGTTCGAAAGAAGAGTTCATGAAAGATATGCTGGAAGCCATAATGTTGAATGTAATAAGGAGGCAACAGATGTCGAACAACAAGCTCTTTTACCATCTGTTAGGGATCCTAAATTATGGATGGTCAAGTGCGCGGTATAATAAAAAAATCTCTATTATGATCTGAATTAAGTGAAAACAAGTTTTATTTTTGAAAGTCAAATCTCTGATATTTATTATCTAAGGTGATTTACCTGTTCTGCTGTACAGATTGGCCATGAGAAGGAGTTGGCTGTTTGCCTTATGCAGAAGTGCATCGACAGAGGATCTCAGTTGCAAATCAGATCTGCCGTAGCACTTAATCATCTGAAAAATTATATATACATAGAGGCCGAAAAAGAGGCACACATAAAGGAGGTATGCGAGCTGAATATTTTCTCTTTCTTTTGTTGTTCTGCATTTCCTCGAGTTTTGACTGCACATAATTCAAGTTGATGTATCTTTGGGCTATAAAGGTTAATATAATTTCCTGGTTGACTGCAGGCCATTAAGGGCATGCGTAATGTATTAACAAGCAAAATAATATTAGTTCCAAACAAGGAGATGACAGATGTTCTGTCAGTTCAAAGCAGAGAAGTTGATATTTCTAGGGAAACCTGGTTCAGATTGAAGATTGGCACTTATAAAGGGGATCTTGCTAAGGTATATTAGGTTATTTCATATTTATTTCGTGTATTCTTCATTTTTCTTTTGTTTTGTAGCATATTTGTGAGATTTTCTTTTCTTTAACTGTAAGGTTGTACATCTGGATAATGTGCGGCAGAGAGCAACTGTGAAACTATTTCCTAGGATTGATTTGCAGGCCTTGTCTAATAAATTGGTAGGTATTCAGTGGCGGAGCCAGAAATTCATAGGGGAGGGGGCTTAGCACATATAAATTCATAGGGGAGGGGGCTAATTAACATTTTTTTACAAAATATAGAAAATATACACTGAAAAAAAAAATAAAAATTGAGGGGACCAGCCACCCCCCAGCTCCGCCACTGTAGGTATTTCTACTTTGCCTTTTATTTTGATTATTGGACGTCTAACTGTGCTAAAAGGCTAAGGTTCTTCATCCTTGTACTCTATATGTGAATGATATTAGTATTAATTCCTCAGCAATTATTACCTGACAAGTACTCGAATGTGTACAAATAACCTTATTGGTAACAAGAATGTTGGTATGATTATAGGACGGAAGGGAAGCCCCCAAAAATAATGCATTGGCTCCCCCTGCACGACTTTTGAGTATTTGTGAGGCTAGGTATATCTTCGAAGATATCTTCTTGCAATGAATTCTTGTTCAATTCCTTTCTCTCTTTTGTAATGTCTTTTTTTGCAATGTTGTTAAATCCAGAGAGCTGAATCTACGAGTAGAGCAGAAGAGAGATCAAGCTACTGGAGATTATTATGAAAAAATTGAAGGGATGATGTTCAAGGATGGTTTCTTGCTTAAGTTTGTTTCACTAAAATCGCTAAGCGCTCAAAATGTGCATGTAATCTTTGATGAGCTCGAAAAGTTTAGGCAGGTTGGTGAATCTGGGGATGGTGACATGTCAGGTTTTTCCACACTCTTTTCCAACAGGAAAAGAGGTCATTTTATGAAGGGCAATAGGGTTATAGTTGTGAAGGGAGACCTTAGGAACTCGAAAGGATGGGTGGAGAAAGTTGAGGAATGTGTCGTGCATATTAAAACAAATGAAAAAAAGGGCCTTCCTGTAAGTAAAATTCAGATTGTTACTGTTTACAATTTCTTTCTCAATTAAGATACTAGGACAAAAGTCGTGGCAATCTTTAAAATTTTTTTTACAAGATCCACTTGTTGGTTTCAGAAAACTCTTGCTATCAGAGACAAGGAGCTCAGCAAGTACTTTGAACCTGGAGATCATGTAAAGGTAGTGTCTGGTGCCACAGAGGGTGCAACTGGTACGGTAATTTCAGTTGAAGGCCATGTGGTGCACTTAGTCTCAGATAGAACGAAGGAACTTGTAAGAAAGACTCTAAATTTTGTAATTATAAGTTCTTCATTATTTCCCTAGCACGTCTTGATACTATTCCTATTTTAGATACGTGCCTTTGCGGACAATGTTGTGGAAAGCTCTGAAGTAACGTCTGGTCTAACTAGGATCGGTGATTACGAGCTTCATGATCTTGTGCTACTCAAGTGAGTTTAATATCCAATTTGCAATTTTTCCCCCCATATTTCTCTTTCTAGGTTTTTTTCTCATTGAAACTTATCCTGTGCAGTGATAATAGCTTTGCCGTGATTATAAGTGTGGATAACGAGGCTTTTCAGGTGAATGTCTTAAAACAAGAAGTTAGTGAAACTATTGGTTCATTGCTTTTAACTTGTATTGGCTTCGATTTAGGGTCTGAAGGGTGTTCTGGGGAGGCCCGATGTTGCTATTGTGAGGTTAAGAGATATAAGATACAAGATCGAGAAAAAGAAGTCTGCTACAGATCAGTCGAATCATGTGTTGTCTGTGAAAGATGTTGTTAGAATTCTTGACGGTCCGTGTAAGGTGCGTCTTAAACTCTTTTTATTATTACGTGAAGATGTTTGAAATGATTGTCGTCTGGTTTTTGCTTATCTGATTGCTTACCTCCTAGCTAATTTGCTATATTCCAGGGAAAACAGGGTCCGATAAAGTATATCTACAATGGAGTCCTGTTCATTTATGATCGTCATCAGCTCGAAAATGCTGATTTTATTTGCGTTAAGTCGGAGTCTTGTAAGATGGTCGGTGGACCAAGGGCAAGCAGCGAATTGGATGTATGTATCTGAACAACCTTCTCAAGTTCACATTTGGCATTCTGTTTCTTTGGTTACATGCACTGACAATGGCTTTTAAGCAGGGAAACTGCTTGACATCAAGATTTGCTCATATGAGAACGGTACCATGTGTTCCTCTCTCCCCCATAAGATCACCTAGAGGTGGCTACAGTGGTCACAGAAATTGTAAGTAATCTCTTAAAAAATATAAGATTATCAGATTATCTTTGTCTGTCTTCCTGCTATACTTGATGTGGTGGTCCAAAGGTTTTCTTTGATAAATTTTGATCAACACTTCTCATGTATTTTGTAATTTTGGTTGAATAGTTGGAGGAAAAGGAGGTGGAAGAGGACATGATGATGCTTTGACTGGAGTTACTGTGAAAAATTGTTTGGGCGATTATAAAGGTTGCAGGGGACGTGTCAAAGGTGTCAAAGGTTCCAGAGTTCTCATTGAATTAGATACGCAGGTGAACTTTGTTGAAGGTAAGATTTTCCTTTATGGCAATATGGGATCCCCCAACCCAAAGCATAGTGTTTCTCTTGTTGAATCCATTTTAACCTTTTGTTTCCATTTTTTTGATTTTTATGTTTTGCCTTCTGAGCTATTATACAGATTTCATTGTTCCGGGAGCGGGTATATTTGATGAGGATGATAGAAAAATACCTCCTCATTTGCTCCCACGTAAGGATGCGCGAGATGACATTGAGGAGACCGAAAGAAAAATACTGAGCGGATCTGACCAGGGGGAGGCAACAGATATAGAGAAAACATGTATAGAGAAAGCTCTTCTACCTTCCGTTGGGGATCCAAAATTATGGGTGGTGAAGTGTGTGGTATGATTAAATGGAGCTCTATTGTAGAAGAAGGCATGTTAAAAATAAGCTAATTTGTGATTTTTATTATTTAATTTGACTTACCTATTCTGCCTTATAAGTGCATTGATTGACTTGAACTGCAAATCAGGTGCATGCACTTTACCATCCAAAGGATTATATATATAGAATAAAGAGGCACACGTGAAGGAGGTCCGTGAGCTGAATCTTTTCTCTTGCTTTTGTTGTTCTGCATTTCCTTGAGTTTTTGACTGCACATAATTCATGTTGTTGTATCTTTGGGCTATAAAGCTTAAATATTATATCCTGGTTGACTGCAGGCCATAAGGGTCAGAGTGAAGATTGGCACTTATAAAGGGGATCTTGCGAAGGTATATTTGGTTATTCCATATTTATTTCTTGTATTATTCATTTTTCTTTTGTTTCGTAGCGCATATGTGAGGTTTTCTCTTCTTTAACTGCAAGGTTGTATATCCGGATAATGTGCGGCCGAGGGCAACTGTGAAACTAATTCCTAGGATCGATTTGCAGGCCTTGGCTAACAAATTGGTATGTGTTTCTAGTTTGTTTTTTATTTTTGATTATTGTCTGACTGTGCTAAAAGACTAAGATTTTTCATTATTTTAGTCTATTATGTAAATTAGTAAACTCGCTTGAATCTTTTTTGTCAAATTAATATATGAGAGAGATTTCTCTTTTCTTCATCCTTGTACTGTATATGTGAATGATATTAGCATTAATTCCTCAGTATTATTATCCGACAAGTACTCGAATGTGTACGAATAACCTTTTTGGTAACAAGAAAGTTGGTCTGATTATAGGACGGGGGAAGTCCCCAACGAAAATGCATTGGCTCCCCTTGCACAATTTTTGAGTATTGCTGAAGCTAGGCATAGTTTTGAAGATATCTTCTTCCAATTATGTCTTGTTCAATTCCTTTCTCTCTTTTGTAATGTCTTTTTTTGTAATGTTGTTAAATCCAGAGAGCTGAATCTATGAGTGGAGCGTAAGAGAGATCCAGCTACTGGAGATTACTATGAAAAAATTGGAGGGATGATGTTCAAGGAAGGTTTCTTGCATAAAAATGTTTCACTAAAATCGCTCTGCACTCAAAATGTGCATCCAACCTTTGATGAGATCGAAAAGTTTAGGCAGGTTGGTGAAACTGGGGACGGTGACATGTCAGGTTTATCCACTCCTTTTGCCAACAGGAAAAGATGTCATTTTATGAAGGGCGATAGGGTTATAGTTGTGAAGGGAGACCTTAGGAACTTGAAAGGATGGGTGGAGAATGTTGAGGAAGGTGTCGTCCATATTAAAACAAATGAAAAGGGCCTTCCTGTAAGTAAAATTAAGATTGTTATTGTTTTACAATTTCTTTCTCAGTTAACTTACCACGACAGAGGTCGTGGCAATCTATAAAAAATAATTCACTAGATCCATTTGTTGATTTCAGAAAACTCTTGTTATCAGAGACAAGGAGCTTTGCAAGTACTTTGAACCTGGAGATCATGTAAAGGTAGTCTCTGGTGCAACAGAGGTTGCAACTGGTACGGTAGTTTCAGTTGAAGGCCATGTGGTGCACTTAGTCTCAGATAGAATGAAGGAACATGTAAGAAAGACTCTAAATTTTGTGATTATAAGCTTTTTATTATTTCCCAAGCACGTCATGATATTATTCCTATTTTAGATACGTGCCTGTGCGGACAGTGTAGTGGAAAGCTCTGAAGTGACGTCTGGTCTAATTAGGATTGGTAATTACGAGCTTCATGATCTTGTGCTGCTTAAGTGAGTTTAATATCCATGATGCAATTTTTTCCCCCTTATTTCCCTTTCCAGGTTTTTTCCTCATTGAAACTTCTCCTGTGCAGTGATAATATGATGTGATTAATCATGTGTTTAAAATCCTAATTTTTGCCAAAAAGGGAAATGACTCAACTTGAAAGAGACGGCCCAATCGGGAAAGTGACTCAACTTGAAAGGGACGGAGGGAGTATAAGATACAAGATTGAAAAAAAGAAGTCTGCTACAGATAGGTCGAATCATGTGTTGTCCGTAAAAGACGTTGTTAGAATTCTTGATGGTCCATGTAAGGTGGGTCTTAAACTCTTTTTAATATTACATGAATATGTTTGAAATGATTGTCGTCTGATTTTTGCTTTTCTGATTGCTTACCTCCTAGCTAATTTGCCATATTCCAGGAAAACAGGGTCTGATAAAGTATATCTACAATGGAGTCCTGTTAATTTATGATCGTCATCAGCTTGAAAATGCTGTTTTTATTTGAGTTAAGTCGGAGTCTTGTATGATGGTTGGTGGACCAAGGGCAAGCAGAGAATTGGATGTATGTATCTGAACAACCTTCTCAAGTTCACATTTGCATTCTGCTTGCTTGGTTACGTGCACTGACAATGGCTTTTAAGCAGGGAAACTGCTTGACATCAAGATTTGCTAATATGAGAACGGTACCACGTGTTCCTCTCTCCCCCATAAGATCACCTAGAGGTGGTTACAGCGGTCACAGAAATTGTAAGTAATCTCTTAAAAAATATAAGATTATCAGATTATCTTTGTCTGTCTTCCTGCTATACTTGATGTGGTGGTCCAAAGGTTTTCTTTGATAAATTTTGATCGACACTTCTCATGTATTTTGTAATTTTGGTTGAATAGTTGGAGGAAAAGGAGGTGGAAGAGGACATGATGATGCCTTGACTGGAGTTACTGTGAAGATTTGTTTGGGCGATTATAAAGGTTGCAGGGGACGTGTCAAAGATGCCAAAGGTTCCAGAGTTCTCATTGAATTAGATACGCAGGTGAAACCTGTTGAAGGTAAGATTTCCTTTCCGGCAACCCCCCTCCCCCCTCAACCCAAAGCATATTGTTTGATTGATGGTGACTTTGGCTTTTTTGCAGTTCTTCGTAGTCATATTTCAGATGATGTCAAAGTCAGTCGGTTCAGGGAAACTTGGACAAATCGTATGGGAAGTGAGACCCAAATGCAACCTCCTCGCACTCCCCTGCATCCTTACATGACACCTTTGAGAGACTCTGGGGGTGGTATGTGGTGGTTGTTATTGGTGGTGGTGTTATTATTGTAATTATTATTATTACTACTGTTATGCATACTTATTAATTCTTATATATGCAGCAACACCTTGCCATGATGGAATGAGGACACCTTTGCGCGACCGAGCACGGAATCCTTACACGCCAATGAGTCCCCTGCTGGGTAACTGATGGTTAGAGGTACGTAGGCGGTGGAAGGAAGGAAGGAGGGAAAGCCGTGTGACGACAAGTTTAAGATCATCGGAGGATATATGACAATATCATACCCCAGTATTGTAGTATTGGCTAAACTAGTTCAAGTACTAGTCTTGTTGTCTCAACCAACACAAATTTCCTTACTAGGAAACATATGTATATATACTCTCTGTACAGTTAGGTCTTTTAATATTTGGTGGTTTGATTTTACTGTAATGTACAACTGCAGCCAGCCTCTCCTAAACAAATTAATCCTTTGCAATCTGTTTCCTATACTAGTGCCAAAAATAGCATCGCGGGTCACTTTCATGGCTACACTCTTTCTCCATGGCTAAAACCTCCGACCTATGGTTGGAGACGGAACATCTTATACTAGATTGTGATTCGTTGTCGAAAGCTAACAAATAATTATTTCTTCTTTTCTCAAAATGATATTGTAACTTTTATCGGTACCAAACTTATATATTTCAGGCATATTAATTGGGCAAGCTCATGTGTCATTAGACCCATTATATTAATTACTTTAGATAGTTAGGCAAAAATACAATTTTCCCTCCACTTTTGATACTGGAAACTAAGCTATATTGCGTGGGTGCATGAGATATGATACGAATATGTGAATATTTTTAAAACTTAGGGAACAATTTATCAAAGATAAGGATATATATTTATATTTTATTTTATATAAATATATATTGCTTATAATAAAAATGTAAGTTAAAATCATAAATTGGACACAACGGCGCAAATGTGAATGAAATTTCAAATAAAATAGAAGATTGTAGCGCAATGCATATCTAAAAATTTACAGAAAGATTCCTTAGAAATAAAGTTATGAAAAAGAAAAATCCCAAAAGCACCCTTGTTCCATCCAATTCGCCAATGATGAGATGCTGATAAACGGATCTAATTTTTTATTTTTATTTTTCTTTACCTAGGGATTGATTCCCCGAATGGTGTATCTCGGGTATAGTCTATAAGTATTCGATATTGTAATACTACCTTCGTCCCTGCCATTAGTCTCATTTGTCATTTTTGTTTGTCCCATTTATTAGTTTCACTTCCTAAAATAATAAAGAATATTTGGCTAAAATTCAGTCTCTCTCAACTCAGAATTAATTACAACATATTAACCTCTCACTTGGCTCATGTATCAAAAACAAATGAGACTAATAGATAGGGATGAAGGGAGTATGATAGTTTAGGAGAGTCCCTTGCATTACACATAGTAGAGTAATCACTCTATCCCATGATTAGATATAGAAGCTTTTCTTGTTAATGTGTTTAAATCAAAACCCTTTATTAATTAAAATAATTAGTGACATGTTCAATGGCAAAAAATGATGAATGTGTATTCTATAGGAGATGATTAAATCAATTAATGTTCTCACAGCAGAGATCTTAAATATTAAACTATTATTATTTTTGAGATTTAGATGAATTCTTTTAGTAAAAAAAAAAGAATTATAACTATTAAACTATTATTATAAAGAACAAGAGTGAAAAGCATGCTTATAAAAAAAATGGAGATCTTAATATACATATTTCTCTCTTAAAAGAATCCTAAAGAATTACTAATTTTCTGTATAGCCAACTTAGTATTAATTCGTAATAAGGATGATGGAGAGGTCGATTAGTGAATTTTAATAGAAGAATGATTATAATATTCTTTGAATTTATGTAAAAAATGAATATAATAGTATATCTTTCCAAGTACATATATTGTGTTACTTTTAATTAAATAAGTTTTTGTATAGTTCCAATATTAATTAGAATTAAGAAAATAATATTTGACCTCTTATAATAAAATAAATCATGATGATATTACAATATTAACCTTAAACTGAACTTTATTATAGGGACAAAATAGGTAAACCAAAATTTGTCACACAAGTCACTTTTATAATAGATAATAAATATGTGATATATGTGGTAAAACGACCGTATTTAGTACAAACGGGCACAAGCTCGTGTTATTGAGAAGTTACGGGCTTGACAACATGTTGTTGTGTTGGTATCACGATTGTAGGACTGATTTTGGTCTTATAGTAAATCTTGGGGGCTAATAATGCGATACAGAGCATGGTAATGCTATTAGTTAATTTCTAAATATATGTAACAAAATAAAGTTAATTAGTATACTCGTTTCAGACGTCACCACAATTGCATGACCAAGCGAACTTGTGTGGTCATGTAATCATATCGGGTAGCGACGAATACAGGCTCGTGTTGTTAAAATTATTTTAACATTAATAAAATTATCGTAATATTTAAATTATGTTTAATCAAGGAATTCATTTTAAGGGATGCTAGTCCACCGCCCCGTGCGATGCACGGCACTCCCCACTCGGTATGTACACCTAAATGAATTAATCGACAAACTATACATTTCAAAATATAATAAAAACATAAATTTACAAAGTGAATTAATTTAATAAGAATTTTGAAATCTTGCAAAGTGAAATTAACTCCATATAAGAGAATGGGAGACCTATGGGAAAGATATAATAACATACCATAAAATAATTACATGACATTACTTAATTGAAGTTAATAGTGAGAAAACTTAAGTACAAATGTTAGTGATTTTTAAGTACGTACATAATATCATGCATTCTACCGAGATGATGAAATCTGATTATCTTGGCAGCATTAGATGTGGTAGCTTACATCGATAACACCACCTGGATGTTGAATCACTCGTTTGGCCGTTCTTTACGCCTTGTTTGCTCCATCTCAAAAAGGTTCATTTCGAGAAGGTTCGTTGACTACACATGTTAACGTTGAGTTGTAAGATATACAATAAAAATGCCTTCACATTATTCATACAACGCAACATAAATCTTCATCCAAAATCCAAGATAATAAAGAGTAAAGAGAACTGTCAAGAATCAGCATCATTATGAGTAAACATGTAAATTGCATTCAAATTAATAATTACAACTTAAATATGAACAAATAAAATCAGAATTATTTGAAACAAAATTATTTGAAACCAAAGATGTTTTCAACATCACCGTCTTTGAAATTCTTCAAAAAAATTTGGTTGAAGGGGGCAAGCACAAAATTAGCAACAGTAAGAAAAAAAAATAAAACTTTACTAACTAAGTGCTCGTTTGGTTCAAGTTGGGTAACGAAAACGGAATTGAATCAAATCAAGTAAGGGAATGAGAACAATAAGGGTTACATTTATTAAGTGTTTGGTTTAATGGTATTAAGGGAGTCACTTGTGAGGGGATTCATTTTCCCCTTGTTTCCCCTCCTTCTTGAGGGGTAGCAATTTAAGGGATTGAGTTACCCTCGAGTAAGGGTAATGGTTAACTTGTTGTTCAAACCAAACAAGTAATAAATTCACTTAATTGTTTCATTTTCTTTACCCAAGAAAATGTGAACCAAACGAAGATTAAATCTCACTTATGTGAAAATGTAGATTTTGCTTACAGATTCTGGTAAGATATTACTAAATGAATGAGTCAAAGGATTTTGATGAAAAGAACAACTAAATTCCAATTTGAGAATTCCATCCAGATTAAAGAATTCTTGGACATGAAAGGGAGAGTCATAGTTATTTTTATATCAAGATTAGGTCACTCGGTTATCGTTTGAGAAGTCAAGAAAAAGATTACTATCATTTACAAAATTAATGTAGAGTTAAAAGGAACAAAGAAAATACAACCAGAAAAGAAACACTACTATAAAGAGAGAAAACCCAAACCTTTTCCCACAACGTTACTTCTTCACAATATCCTTTATTCGGTATTGTATATCCTACCCCCTTGGGCCAATGGGTCAGGGCGATGCTAACGCCTTCTGTATGCAATTTAATATTTTGCTTTTAAATGTGCTACAGTAAATTGTTGTATTCTCTGCAAAACCACTTATAGGGTTGCAGTGGCTGAATTACTTTATTATGCGGGTCCTACACAATTATTTTATTTATGTTTAAACTTTTTTTTCTTCTTGGTTTAAAATCTCACATTTTTGAACTATTTTGCTTTCACATTAATATACGTATAAATTATTTTTGTGTCTCTCTCCTTAATAATTTTCATTTTTCTCTTACAATTCTAATGAGAAAATAAATATGCATGTATAAGTATATTTATTCTATTAAAAATATTAATTGAAGGTGTTATTCTATATATAGAATATATCTCCACCAAAACAATACAATTATATCTTTTTTATATTCCAATCATATATAACACTTTTTAGTTGTTTCCAATTTACATTTGGGTTTTTGAATAATTATTCAAGAATTACCGTTATTTATATCACTTTTAATTAAATACTTCTTAATATATATGTTTACTTTTATATTATTTACAATTACAATCATTAAACATGTGTACATGAGCGGTATTTACATAAAATAGAATTAAACCATGAGATATAAGTTTAAAGATTTAATATGTATATATAGTAGCATATAAAATATTTAATTAGTTAAAATTAATACTCCATTTATTTTTGATATGCAATTAATAAGTTGAACTTTAATAAATAATATTGTTTTACAAAAATAAATGCATAAAAGGATTTCACGAAAGTAATACAATCCTTTTGAAATATGTACAACTTAATTAATTGAAAACAATTAAACTAAATATGAAGAACGATGAAGAAAACTATCCTACTTTAATTAAAGTCCAAAAAGAAAATGCTGTAATTATCTTACTACTAGTTTTTCTATATAAATAAAAAAATATAATTCATTAATAAAGTAAGTGCATGACATAATTGATAGAAGTGCGGGACCCACCAAATAAATCAGCTACTATAAACCTATAAGGCCATGTACAATGCTAGAACCCCAAATGAGGTTCTTAGAGATGCCACATAGACAAGAGCCCATTGTTATTAAATTTTACAATGGTAAAGTTCTTAACAAGAATTCTTATAATAATTGGAGGGTCACACTTATTGTTTTATTTAATTTTTTTATCATTTTATTTAACAATTGATTTTATCTTATTATCATATAATTAATATGTTTTAATGCGGTGAGACCCATTTTTTCTTAAGATACTGCATCTTATATAAGAACCTGAGTTCTTATTTTGGAGACCTCCAATGGGAATGAAATTAAAGGTATAGTTCTTATTTTTGCCACATAGATAAGATCCTTCCCATTGTACATGCTCTAATTCTATAAGTGGTTTTGCAGAGAAAAGCATGTTTAAGGGGCCCGCCTTGCATGCTACACGTGTAGGGCAGTGATGCTGCCTTCGGCAGTGCCGAAGGTGCTAGCATCGCCCTTGCCTGGGGCAATGCCTCCCCTCTCACATGGGTGGATAACATATATCAATATTTAATATATATGTGAGAGGGTGAGACATTAATCACATTACCCCAAGGGGTAGGGTATAAGTTACCTATTCATCTTCTGTAAAGAGGCGTTTTTAATAGAAGTTGTCTGGAAATATGATATTTTCTTTGCAAGTCTATTAAACTACAAGGAAGTCTCCTTGTAATATTGAAATTTTAAGGGATATTTGCAATATACTTTTTCTATTTATACTTTTTATTTTTATAAATAAGTGTCATATATATTATAAAATATAAATATATACATGTATCCTTCAAGAATGACATCTCCAACCCATACTTCATTTTGAAGTATTACTTCATTTTGGAGTACGGAAGTCATTCCAACCGTACTCTATTTTGCAGTTAGAGTATGAAGTAATGAACAGTAAAACTCTATATATGAATTTTTACTGTTCAATACTCCATACTCTATTTTCACTATTAAAAAAAAATTAATTGTAGATATTGAATTATTTAATTATACTTTTCATTGTAAATAATTATACTAATTCGTATATCATATTATTTCATTTTATTTCATTTACTCCTATTTATAAAAATCACATTTAAAGCATATCTAGAAAAAATTAACATTATATAAATTGCACTAGCTATATAATGTATGTTATGATGATTAATATAATTTATATTTTGCTTAAAAAGGATGAATTTACAATTTAATAGTTCAAGAAGCCATAATTTTTTTTTTAGCTATTATTTAATTTTCAATATATGTTAATAAATCATAGTATTATTAATTTAATTTTTGTCAATATTGTTAAGTTATTAAAATTAAATATAAAATAATAATAAATTAAATATATAGAGTACGTGGTTGGAATAGATTTTTAAAATAGAGTACGAGATACTTCATTTTGAAGTATAACATACTGTAAAATAGAGTATTGGGTTGGAGATGGTCTAACATTTTTAAAAATCCGTATCCACACATCCCTATCGTTTCTCCCCCGCACCCATGCAACATAGGTTATGACTAATGGAGAACTCGGAGGGGTAGAATTTTACTCTCTCTAGCTTAGGGCTGGGTCGGTACGGTATACCGAAAATTCGATACCGTACCGATACCGTACCGAAAATTAACGGTATGTTATATTCCATACCGATACCGTGCCGAAGGTTTCGGTATACCGTATACCGGTATACCGAAAATTTGGTATGGATCAAAGTGATACCGAATATCGTACCGACTTTTCGGTATACCGAATATACCGATTGATACCGAATATTATACCGAAAATTTAGTTTTAATCTTTAAAAATAATATATGTAAATATAAAATGATTTTGTAAAATAAATAAAAATAATATTAATTTCAGTAATTCTCGGTATATACCGCGGTATACCGAATATACCGAATATACCGAGAGTACGGTATGTACCGAAAAGCCGGTATATACCGATCTTTCGGTACATACCATACTTTCGGTATATCTCGGTATACCGCGGTATGAGAAATATTCATACTACCGTACCGAAAAATCGGTATACCGTTAATTCGGTTTTTTCGATTTTTTATCGACACGGTATCTTCGTTATTTCGGTATTTCGGTATTTTTTCCCACCCCTAACTCTAGCTATCCCATCGATATAGAGATGAGTTTTATTTACGTTTGTTATATTTATGGAGAGATATTATCTAAAAGACAAAATTTTAACTCATTAAAACTAATTCACACTACTTTATTCACTATCCTCACTTTCGTCTTAATTTTTTATACTCCCTTCGTCCTCCATTTACTGACACTATTACTATATCGAGACGTCCTCCATTTACTGACCATTTCCGTTTTAGGTCGTAAGTCCCACAATCACTTTAAAACTTTAACACTTTATCCATCTACTTTTTTAATACTTTAACATTTAATACTATTAAAAAAACAAAATGGATTTACAAATATTCCACTTTAACACTTTAACACATTAATTTATTACTATATCATCAAAATGTAAAAAAAATTATGCTCAAAGACGAGGGTCACTAAATGGAGGGAGAGAGTATTAAAGTAATTTTATCTTCGTGTTAATAGAACAGATCGAGTAGTTATTTTGGAAAGAAAAGGGAAGAAAAAAAAGTTCAATATTATTATATTACGGAAATTTAGTAAGAATTACAAAAGGAAAGTTTAATTATTTATAAAAGGAAAAGAAAAGGAGTTGGGATTTAAGGAGTTAGAATCCGCGAAAGAAAAGGAAAAGGAAAAGGAAAAGGAAAATTCCAATTCCAATTCCGCCCCTCCTACACCCCTATATATATGTGAGATACGAGTTGTTTTAAAGAGACTCGTTTAAAATTTTCGCTGCATTCCATCAAAATCCATCGAATACTTCCTCAGCTTTCAATCCATCACTCGGGGAGTTGCGATGCCGCGCCGGAGAGTCGACGAGGAGTACGACGTCGTTGATGTTGTCCAGCGGAAGAGGAGTAGGTCATGCGCTTATGCGGCGGAGGAAGACGACGACGTGATTCATGGCGGCGGAAGAGAAAAGCGTAGCAGGCAGGACGCGTTAGGGTTTCTCGATATTGAGGCGGCTGTCGATAGCGACGAGGAAGAAGAGGATGAAGATGAAGGGGAAGACGGTTAGTATGATTCTTTCTTAATCTCAAGATCATTGCCTATGGAATCGGAATCGTATTGACTGTGTAGCGTTGTTAGTCTCGATCATGGCAGTCTCCACTGCTATGTGTAATCCCCACTTTTGGAGAAGATGTTTCATACTATATGCAAGAAACATTAAAATTGATTGATTTGAACACACTATATGCTTATTTGCTGAATCCATCACATTACTTGCTTTCTATGTTTAATGTTTGTGTTTTGGCATCTGGCTTGCTTGATATGCAGACTTCATTGATCGGGGAGCTGATATACCCGATGAGGCTGATAGACGAATCCATCGTCATCCGCTTCTACCATATGAGGATGATGAGCAAGAGGACGTTGAAGAGTTCGAAAGAAGAGTTCATGAAAGATTTGCTGGAAGCCATAATGTTGAATGTGATAAGGAGGCAACAGATGTCGAACAACAAGCTCTTCTACCATCTGTTAGGGATCCTAAATTATGGATGGTCAAGTGCACGGTATCATAATAACAAAAAGCTCTATTATCTGAATTAAGTGAAAACAAGTTTTATTTTCAAAAGGCAAATCTCTGATCTTTATTATCTAAGGTTATTTACATGTTCTGCTGTACAGATTGGCCATGAAAAGGAGGTGGCTGTTTGCCTTATGCAGAAGTGCATCGATAGAGGATCTCAATTGCAAATCAGATCTGCCTTAGCACTTGATCATCTGAAAAATTATATATACATAGAGGCCGACAAAGAGGCACACGTAAAGGAGGTATGCAAGCTGAATATTTTCTCTTTCTTTTGTTGTTCTGCATTTCCTCGAGTTTTGACTGCACATAATTCAAGTTGATGTATTTTGGGCTATAAAGGTTAATATAATCTCCTGGTTGATTGCAGGCCATTAAGGGCATGCGTAATGTATTGACAAGCAAAATAATATTAGTTCCAATCAAGGAGATGACAGATGTTCTGTCAGTTAAAAGCAGAGAAGTTGATATTTCTAGGGAAACCTGGGTCAGATTGAAGAATGGCATTTATAAAGGGGATCTTGCTAAGGTATATTTGGTTATTCCATATTTATTTCGTGTATTCTTCATTTTTCTTTTGTTTCGTAGCACATATATGAGATTTTCTTTTCTTTAACTGCAAGGTTGTACATCTGGATAATGTGCGGCAGAGGGCAACAGTGAAACTAATTCCTAGGATTGATTTCCAGGCTAACAAATTGGTATTTATTTCTTGTTTGCTTTTTTATTTTCGATTATCGTCTGACTGTCCTAAAAGACTAAGGTTCTTCATCCTTGTAATCTATATGTGAATGATATTAGTATTAATTCCTCAGTAATTATTACCTGACAAGTACTCGAATGTGTACAAATAACCTTATTGGTAACAAGAATGTTGGTCTGATTATAGGACGGAAGGGAAGTCCCCAACAAAAGTGCATTGGCTCCCCCTGCAAGACTTTTGAGTATTGTTGAGGCTAGGTATATCTTCGAAGACATCTTCTTGCAATATATTCTTGTTCAATTCCTTTCTCTCTTTTGTAATGTCTTTTAATGTTGTTAAATCCAGAGAGTTGAAGATACGAGTAGAGCGGAAGAGAGATCCAGCTACTGGAGATTATTATGAAAAAATTGGAGGGATGAAGTTCAAGGATGGTTTCTTGCATAAGAATGTCTCACTAAAATCGCTCAGCACTCAAAATGTGCATCCAACCTTTGATGAGATCGAAAAGTTTAGGCAGGTTGGTGAAACTGGGGACGATGACATGTCAGGTTTATCCACTCTCTTTGCCAACAGGAAAAGAGGCCATTTTATGAAGGGCGATAGGGTTATAGTTGTGAAGGGAGACCTTAGGAACTTGAAAGGATGGGTGGAGAAAGTTGAGGAACGTGTCGTGCATATTAAAACAAATGAAAAGGGACTTCCTGTAAGTAAAATTAAAATTGTTATTGTTTACAATTTCTATCTCAATTAACATACTACGACAGAGGTCGTGGCAATCTGTAAAAAATAATTTACTAGATCCACTTGTTGATTCCAGAAAACTCTTGCTATCGGAGACAAGGAACTTTGCAAGTACTTTGAACCTGGAGATCATGTAAAGGTGGTGTCTGGTGCCACAGAGGGTGCAACTGGTACGGTAGTTTCAGTTGAAGGCCATGTGGTGCACTTAGTCTCGGATAGAACGAAGGAACTTGTAAGAAGAACTCTAAATTTTGTGATTATAAGCTCTTTATTATTTCCCAAGCACATCTTGATATTATTCCTATTTTAGATACGTGCCTTTGCGGACAATGTTGTGGAAAGCTCTGAAGTAACGTCTGGTCTGACTAGGATCGGTGACTACGAGCTTCATGATCTTGTGCTACTCAAGTGAGTTTAATATCCATGATGCAATTTTGTCCCCCGTATTTCCCTTACCAGGTTTTTTACTCATTGAAACTTATCCCGTGCAGTGATAATAGCTTTGGCGTGATTATAAGTGTGGATAACGAGGCGTTTCAGGTGAATGTCTTAAAACAAGAAATTAGTGAAACTATTGGTTCATTGCTTTTAACTTGTATTGGCTTCGATTTAGGTTCTGAAGGGTGTTTCAGGGAGGCCCGATGTTGCTATTGTGAGGTTAAGAGATATAAGATGCAAGATCGAGAGAAGGAAGTCTGCTACAGATCAGTCGAATCATGTGTTGTCTGTGAAAGATGTTGTTAGAATTCTTGACGGTCCGTGTAAGGTTGGTCTTAAACTCTTTTTATTATTACGTGAAGATGTTTGAAATGATTGTCGTCTGGTTTTTGCTTAGCTGATTGCTTACCTCCTAGCTAATTTGCCATATTCCAGGGAAAACAGGGTCCAATAAAGTATATCTACAACGGAGTTTTGTTCATTTATGATCATCATCAGCTCGAAAATGCTGGTTTTATTTGCATCAAGTCGGAGTCTTGTATGATGGTTGGTGGACCAAGGGCAAGCAGCAAATTGGATGTATGTATCTGAACAACCTTCTCAAGTTCACATTTTGCATGCTGTTAGCTTGTTTACATGCACTGACAATGGCTTTTACGCAGGGAAACTGCTTGACATCAAGATTTGCTCATATGAGAACTGTACCACGTGTTCCTCTCTCCCCCACGAGAAGACCGGCCAAAGGTGGCTACAGTGGTCACAGAAATTGTAAGTAATTTCTTCAAAAATATAAGATTATCAGATTATCTTTGTCTGTCTTCCTGCTATACTTGTCCAAAGGTTTTCTTTGATAAATTTTGATCGACACTTCTCATGTATTTTGTAATTTTGGTTGAATAGTTGGAAGAAAAGGAGGTGGAAGAGGACATGATGATGCCTTGACTGGAGTTACTGTGAAGATTTGTTTGGGCGATTATAAAGGTTGCAGGGGACGTGTCAAAGGTGCCAAAGGTTCCAGAGTTCTCATTGAATTAGATACGCAGGTGAAACCTGTTGAAGGTAAGATTTCCTTTCCGGCAACCCCCCTCCCCCCTCAACCCAAATCATATTGTTTGATTGATGGTGACTTTGGCTTTTTGTAGTTCTTCGTAGTCATATTTCAGATGATGTCAAAGTCAGTCGGTTCAGGGAAACTTGGACAAATCGTATGGGAAGTGAGACCCAAATGCAACCTCCTCGCACTCCCCTGCATCGTTGCATGACTCCTTTGAGAGACTCTGGGGGTGGTATGTGGTTGTTATTGGTGGTGGTGTTATTATTATAATTATTATTATTACTACTGTTATGCATACTTATTAATTCTTATACATGCAGCAACACCTTACCATGATGGCATGAGGACACCTTTGCACGACCGAGCGTGGAATCCTTACACACCAATGAGTCCTCTGCTGGGTAATTGATGGTCGGTTAGAAACGAATGACGTGCGACGAGATTATGATCATCGGAGGAGATATGAGCAGTATTCTAGTCTTGTAGTTTCAACCAACACAAACTTCCTTCCTATGTAAACATGTAATGTGTATATATACTCTACTCTCTGTACAGTTGGGTCTATTAATGTAAGGCCTTCATAGTTGATATATATAAGCAAGTATACTGAGGTTGTTTCATTAACTCAACAGTCTTCGTGACTGTGAAATGGCAGCCTTTGGTGCATATTGTAACTTTTATTCCTAGACTGTGATTTGTTGTCGAAAGTTAACAAATAACTATTTCTTCTTTTTTCAAAATGATATTGTAACTTTTATCGGTACCAAACTTAAGTATTTCAGCATATTGATTGGGCTAGCTCATATGTCATTAGACACATCTATATATATATATACTAAAGTAAAATACATTTCCCTCCAATTTTCTTAGTAATTGAACTTTATTTTTTTTATTTAATAAGGTTATTAGTTTTCTCTAATTAAATTAGACATTTTGTTATTTCCTATACAAACACTTGATGCATTTATTTCTATGAAAACCTTGTTCTTCTTTTTTTTTGAATATTATGAAAACCTTTTTTAATTCATTAAAATTTTAACATATAAATTGAAATTCAAGCTTCAATATAATTGATTAATAAGGCTCACAGGTTTTGGAGGATTTGTTACCAATTAAATAAATCTTTGAGGTTGGTTTTGATTAAGTTAGTAACATCCTTTTGCAAATAGACAAAAACTTGTGTGAGTCCCGCCTCACACTGCGGCCGAATCACAATCCGGATCTGCCCCGACCCGAACCCATGAAACCCGACCCGATCAAAAAAAAAAAAAAAAAAAAAATCTCCGCCACTGCTTCATCCCCTTTCGTTCAAAACAAGCAGAACTCATTCCTCCGCCACCGCGTCGCCGTCGTGAAGATTGTTGCCGTCATTACTCGTCGCCGTCGTCGTTTTCCCCCTCCCATCTGTTTTCTCCTCTGATTTCTTTTCATTTCTTTTCCTCCGACCCTTTCCTTCGTTTGAGTCGCAGGCGCAATCCTCTCCCACCACGTCGCCGCCGTCATTTTCTCCTCCGGCCGCCGGTGAAGGTAATCGACTTTTATTAGAAGACTCGATTCGTATGTCATAGTAATTTCATAAAGAACTAGTGTTCCTCGTGCTTTGCAGTCGTTAACTTCTAAGCATTTGAGTCCAGTTTTCCGACATTACACTCGCTAAATTCCCCTGTTTTACAGGCATCTTACCTTTCTGATTGGTCGAGGAGGGGTCTATGTACTTGGGGCCATTATTGCAAATTACTCTGGGAATGAAGAAAAACGTAAATTCTATGTGAATTGTTACCTAAAGGTACCATTTGCTTTTGCCCTGATTTTGCCTTAGTTTATTTGCTTTTGAACTTGTGTTGGGTTACACTTAAGCTTAGTTTCTCAGTGCTTGAGTTGTTCCATTTCAGGGGTTATAATATCGGGGTGCGTTTGGTCGATGAATTTCTTGCCAAATCAAATGTGTCGAGGTGTGTCAATTTTTAGCAGACTGCTGAAGTCATTGCCAAGGTATTATTTCTTCAACCTGGAGCTGTTCTTGGGTCTGAGCTGGAAGGAATTTGTGCTTTATGAAAATTAAGATTTCATCTATAATTTGCCTTAAATCCATTTGATAATGTTACTGAAATAGTATACGATAGGGTGTATTTTTACCCTATTATCTAAGTGTTATATTATCGTTTTCTTGTCTTATTTTGATAGTTTAGCTTATGTTTTGTATTGTTTATGTTATGTCGAGCTAGATTACGCTTTGGGTTGTTTTGAGTGTTTTTAGGGCTTTTGAGTCGAGAAAATCCAAGGCAAGACAAGAGGCGATGAAACAAAGGCAAGATGATGAAAAAGGGTGTTGTATACATTGTAGTTGTAGTCGTAAAATTACACTATCTTTAAAATTTTGTGATTTTTGTGATTATGAAAGATTGACACTTTCCTTCATAAAGATTGACATTTTCACGAAAACGAGTTAGAAATAAGTGTTTCACCGACTCAAGTGCGTAAATATGCATAGCTCGTAAAAAAGTGTCTTATACATTGTAGTTATAGTCGTAAAAGTGAAAAATTTTGTGATTTTTGTGATATTGAAAGATTGGCACTTTCCTTCACAGAGATTGACACTTTCCTTCATACAGATTGACACTTTCACGGAAACGAGTTAGAAATAAGTGTTTCATCGACTCAAGTGCATAAATATGCATAGCTTGTAAAAAATGTGTCTTATACATTGTAGTTGTAGTCGTAAAAGTGAAAAATTTTGTGATTTTTGTGATTATGAAAGATTGACACTTTCCTTCACAGAGATTGGCACTTTCACGGAAACGAGTTAGAAATTTTAACCGACTCAAGTACGTAAATATGCATAGCTCGTAAAAACGTGTCTTATACATTGTAGTTGTAGTCGTAAAATTACACTATCTTTAAAATTTTATGATTTTTGTGATAGTGAAAAATCAGAATTGGAGATATTTCAATATTCATATACATTTTATTGAGTTGTCTCAATTTAATAGTGTTGTTTACTAAAAATAAAAGAATCAATGCCACACATTATACAACAAATAGATTAAAGGTATTATAAATAAATAAATAAAACTAAGTTATAATTTCAATGCTACGGCATAGCGCAGCTGGTTGGCTTGTCGGCTTTGGATCTGAACGTCCTGGGTTCAATACCCAGTTTGGCCAATTTTTATGTTTTTATTTTTTCTCCCAATTTTTTTCTCCCATCTGTTTTTATTCAGCCTCACCATGCGGCTGGCCGCATGAGAGTGTGCCCCTTGCAAATATTGAGAATTTAACTAACATCTTTTTTATAATGATGATTACATTTTGGTATTAAAAACCTAAAGCACACTTTATATATAATAATTGAAAGCACGGTTACTTTTTAAATTTATAATTAAGGTAATGAAGTTACATGAATTTTGACACACGATCAACTCATCGTGCCAACCCATGCGCAAGCCCTCCCGCAGTGCAACCTGTTGTGTTATAGATTTTTTTTCGTTTGATTGGAGAAAGTGAGAGGAATCTGGAGTTTGCTATTGTTATTGAGCCGATTGCAACATTTGATTCGTGGCCGATCGATGGGTTGCTTCTACTTTGATTTAAATTATTCTGTGTATTATATGTTCTCCTCACATTTGCTTTGTATTCTCTGACTTATGTCACACCCTTGATTGGTTGGTTGCATGGTAACTGCAGCTTTGCACATTGTTTCTTTCATACATTCGATAGTTATCTTCCAATAAAGAAGCCTGAGGTTCGTGAACATTTGAATATGAAGGATGTAGACGACATAACATCGCAAGCACTTGGGAAAACATATACGAAGAGACCAGAAGGCTTCGTCACTCTGTATGAAGCCAACGGAAAGCACTGGCCTCTTGTTGAGTTTCTGGTTCCGGTTCTTGGATTTCTCAAAAGCCCTCGGAGGTGTAACCGATGTATAAAAGAATGAGAAACCATTCTAGTCAAATTGGCTACATTTCACTGGTTTATGAGACCAAAACCATTAGTTTAGTTTGACGCATAGTGCAATTTTTAAATTTCATAGTAGAATTAACCCTTACTTTTGTCTAAAATGGCTGTTGATCGATTTGACATTTCAGATTTAACAAAAATTATTACTCCTCCGTCTCACTTCACTTGACTTGTTTTATTTCGATATGCAGTGTTAAAAGTGAAAAGTAAGAGATCAACATTAAAAAGTAGGGTTAATTCTTTTCATTTTACGAAACATGTCAATTAAAGTGAGACGTCCCAATTAGAAAAGGAAGCAAAGTGAAGTGAGACGGAGGGAGTACATGATTTTCTACTAATACGATTTTATCAATCTAATATTATTACTCTAGTATATATTAAAAGTTGAGCTCAAAATGGGTGATCGATTTCAAATTGATTCGAGTGACAATTTTGTGATTAATTATACGTTCTTAGAGGTTCTAATTATACACTGCCGGATGTTGAGAGGCTAGTTTGAATCTCATCGAAATTTGACGGAAAAAAATATATGTTAAAATTTAGATAAATTAAAAAAAAAATACTAATGCAATATGTTACAAAAAAAAAATTGAAATGTTAGTAGTTTTATTACAAAAATAAAACGATCATCGAAAACATAAATGAATCAGTGGTAACATTTCTCAAGTAATTGTATATAATTTTCTTTTATCTATCTTAAATCACTTATCAAGTTATCACTGGGTTGCATGATAGAAAAATAGGTCAATGAGGACACTATTTTTCGTGTATTGTGCATAATTTGTCTGTCGGGTTGCACGTTGTTTAAGGAAATAGGTTACAAGAATTGTGGCGGTCTCCACTACTTGTGCATGACAAAGATGAGCAACCGTGTGCTCCACCGAGCCAACTGTGCTCATGAATAATTGCCAGACCAAAATCTACTACACGACTAAGACCATCTTCAACCCTATACTCTATTTTACAGTATGCTACACTTCAAAATGAAGTATGACATACTCTATTTTAGAAATTCATTCCAACCACGTACTTTATATACATACTCTATTCGTAGTTTTTCCATTAATTTTACATAATTAACATTTCCTAATGTATCATAAATATTAAATAATTAATAAAATTGTATCTTAAATAACAAAATTAAGTATATTGTGGATTGCTAATTTTTTATTTATATTAAATTAAATATATTAAATTAAATAAAATTTATAAAATTTAGTTATAAATAAAATATAAAATACAATAAATTATAAATCAAATTATATTAATGAAATGTAGTTAAATTAATTTTTTTATAGTTTAATATTGTTCAAATAGTGAAAATAGAGTATAAAGTATTGAACAGTAAAACTCCATATGGAGTTTTACTGTTCAATACTCTATACTCTTGCTGAAAAATAGAGTACGGTTGGAATGCCCTCTGTACTTCAAAATGAAGTAATACTCCATTATAAAGTATGGGTTGGAGATGCTCTAAGAGCAATGCTATCACGACACAAACACAATGACACTTCGTCGCGCCCATAACTTCTTGACAAAATGAGCATGTGCCTATCACAACCCGATACAATTGCATGA
This sequence comes from Thymus mandschuricus, assembly GCA_029379335.1. Classification (NCBI taxonomy): domain Eukaryota; kingdom Viridiplantae; phylum Streptophyta; class Magnoliopsida; order Lamiales; family Lamiaceae; genus Thymus; species Thymus mandschuricus. Next base: position 16,112,667 of record CM057073.1, on the reverse strand, counting down.
CCACACAAGTTTGTTTGGTCATGTAATTGTCGTAACATCTGAAACAAATATGCTCATAAACTTTATTTTGGTATATTTAAATTGACTAACAACATTATTACGCTTTTTTCTATAGCATTATTGCCCCAAAATCTACTAAGACCAAAAGCAGTCCTGCAATCGTGATACCAACACAACAACATGCTGTCAAGCCCGTTACTCCTCAATAACACGAGCCCGTGCCCGTCTATACTAGAAACGATCGCATGACCACAAATGTTCGTATAATATATCTTAATGACTATACCATTATAGATATAGAATAAAAGATCCGAATCAAGATCGTTGGGATTGAATATATAGCAACGTGACACTCTTCGAATTATTGCATGATTTTCCTCCAAATATATATATATACCTTTTCAAGTTGAAACAATCAAAGTTAGCTTGTGGAAATTGTCGATGCCTATATGGCTATTTTTACAATTGAATCAGTTTTTGGTACAAAATTTTAGCTGTAGTGTTCAAAGTGAAAAAAAAAAATAAGGAGTTCATATTAAAGTGTAAGAGTTAGTTCATTCCATTTTAGAAAATAAGACAATTCATGTGGAATGATCTGTCTAGAAAAACAAAACAATTAAAATGAGACGGAGAAAATACTCTACTACGTGTAGAGCAAGGGACTTTCCTAAACTATCATACTACCTCCGTCTCACAAAAGTAGTCAATCTTTCTTTTTTTGTTAATCTCATACCTTAGTCCACTTTCTATAGATGGCAAATAATACTTAGCTACAATCAACTCTCTATCCTCAAAATTAATTACAAACCCACATTCTTATTTTCTTTAATTCTCGTGTCAAGTCAAACTAGAACTACTTTTGTGAGATAGATGTAGTATTAGGGGGTGTTTGGTAGATAAGATTAGATAAGTAAAGATAAATAAACTAGGGGGTGTTTGGTAGATAAGATGAGATAAGTAAAGATAAATAAACTTAGGATTAATAGTGTGAATAGTAGTAAGATTATTAATCCTACACGTTATTTGGTAGACGAGATAAAAAAAGTCGGATAACTAATCTAGCGTTTGGTAGGCAAGATTCCAACCCTAGATTAAAGTTGTAAAGACAAAAATACCCCTGTAAAAAGTATAGTAATTACAATAATGAACATAAATTTATATGAGATGAAATACCAAAATTTTGAGTGTTTAAATTTGGAAATATAGCAAAAATTGCTTATTCATAACTACGCGTTAATTAATTATAAACATTTTTTAAGGTAAAAAATTGATCCTTTTTTTGTGGCACTAATTTATTATAGCTGCATAATAGATTCTATTTTGTGTAAAATTTTGTAATAATCATCAATTTAGGAAGTAAATTGATATCTTTCCTATATAATTTTCCTTAACAATTAATTTTTTTAATAAATAAAATAATAACAATAAAGCCAAAGCCCTAGAGCTTTTAATCGTAAAAAATAAATTACTTTTGTTACAAAAAATAGTCATTTAATCTGAAACAAAAACAAGAGGTTAAACAAGAATAGAAGTAAATCTAAGCCTAATTTGTGTCTTCTCCAACTTACAATGAAACAATGACTCTACAACCTATACTTTTAACAGGTGAACAAAACTTTTGAGCTGCAACGCTTTCTCGAAGATTGTTCTCGAGTCGAACAAGAACAAAGGATGTCTAATTTTGATGAAGATCTAGGCGTATTAGTACTCTGCTACTTCACATATCGTTATCGAGTATGTCCCTCATCATTTGTATGGGGATGAGGCCTTCTGTCAGAATAGCTTCTTTCTTCAGGTCAAGACTGATGAAATACACCGTTGGCAGCCCTCTAACCTGTAAATAAAGTCATGGGAGAAAAGAGAATGATCAAATGGTAGTTTCACGAACTTGCGGAATTCATAGTTATCTAGACACAACAATTCATGGCTAAGCTATGGAAATGAGAGGGTGAGAAAGCTACATGCATATCACGTGAGAATTCGTATTCATCACCTGTGTCGACCTTCACAATAATTGCATTCTTTTCATACTCAACAACAAGGTGCAACAATAGCAGATGGATTCTCATAGTCAAGTAAAGATCTAAAGAGTGACAATTATGGATTCAACTTGCAGGTTCGGACAGCCATATGATATTCCCCAGTTCCTACACAACCTTTACACGAGTTTCACAACTTATACGAGCAATAATCTATTATGTGCTGCCGGAATTCCACTCAGAAAGGAAAATAGTAAGGCAAATGCAGCTAGTATCGATATATTCTAACTTTTTCAGCAGTTTTCTTATGAAATCGAAATCTCCATAGGCTGGAGCACTGAGGCATAACAAGAATATTGCTTGTCAAATAACTAGTACTACTATCAATAGCAATTGGAATGTCACCAATAATCAGATAAAAAAAAAAAGAACCTTTAATCGATCAGTCTGTGTACTTGTAAATAGCTCATAGAATAATTTGCAGCCAACATGCCATTCTCCAGATGGATTTTTCCATGACGAATTGACAACCAAAGAATTCCCTGAATATTTTCCGCATTTGCACCCATAGAAAAGAATGATCGGGATAAATTTTCAGGATGCCACTTACACAGGAAGTAGCAATTGAAGAATAAGCACAGTTGTAATATTTAACTTTACTATATTTGAGTATCAACAACAAGCTTAGTATATAATATTTAGCTTTACTATCTACAATTAGAAAACAAATTTTAATAATTTCAGTCACCCATATTATAATCGATTCTTTCCTCCCAACTAAATTCAGACCCTTTTCAAATAGGAAGGAGTTATTCATCAACTCTAGTGTATAAAGATACAAGGATTCAGTAGCAACAAGAGGGGAAACAAGAAGTTTCTACCAATTCTAATACCTTCAACAAGTATTAATTTCGGAGATAAATATTAACCAAGTGTAAATATTGCAATATATTTCTATAAGCAAATATAAACAAAATTGCAGTGTTGGAGGAAACAATGTTTCTACCAATAATAACCTCTACTCAGCGACGAATCTCAGGATTCAAATCTGAACAAGAACTACGAGCTCCCTTCAAACCCAGCCTCGAAATCTAGCAATTCCTGTACAAAGTGGCATAAGCACACTTGTTGTACTATTGTACTCCAATTATCAGTATTCCTTTTTCTACTCTCCATTAATTTTCTGCTTTATGAAAAGTATAACTAGAGAGGTCAGCCACTAGAGGAGTTAATAAACATGCATTATATTTTTTCTAAGCTCAGCATGCTATAGTAGCATGCATTGCCAATATATGAGGGTAATGAAAATTGGATTCCTATTTCAAGGCATACGGATGAAATTGATACTGCTGTAAATGACCGTGTTAGTTAGTCGGGCCAGGTAAATGTAGAAAGTAATGTAGAAAGGGAATGCAGGGGAAAAAATCACGTCATTCAATTTCTTTTCATGTACTTACAAGAAAGAAACCATAGGCAAATTGTTATTCAACTCTCATCCATCACTCTTTACTGAATCTTGGTTCTAAATTGACAAATTAAACCATGCATTTTTTATTTATTTTTTGTGTTTATGTTGTGTTTGTGTGTACCTGTTTGAGAGAGAGTGAGGGAGAGAAGCAACATACCACTTTAGCTTACTAACTGCAAAAGAATGAGCTCCTGCAAAACTATTTTTCTCAAAAAGGAGCATTATCTTTGAAACTAAAATGGAGCCTATCTAACCAACTACGAACATCCAACGTCAAAAAGGCTAAAGTAAAAAAAATCACTACACCTATCAAAAATGTTTTCCAGAACAATTAGTTCATAAGGGAAAAGAAACAGTTACGACCATAAATCCAACAATCAATATCACGAATCCTTATTCCCAGAATAGCGAAGAATAGCGAAAAACCGCTTGATTGAAGTCCACCACACAATCCTACAATCAAGAATTTTATGTGACAATATATATACTGTTTCACCAAAAAGTGTTCGCAATAGAACGAAATCTATCCTAGTACTTAGTAAGTAAAACCAAAGTATCGAATCTCAAGGAAAACTTAACAGGGCAATTAATTATGTAGTAAACCTAAAACTAAGAAAGCAAGTAAAGAATATTTTGGGGTTTTTGTTTTAAATCCTAGGCAAATAAAATAAATCAAAGCAATAAATAAAAGCAAGTAAATAACTAATCTAGAACTCAAGAAATAAATCTAAGAATTAAACTAGAAGAAAGCAATTAAATCTACCTAGGCAAGAATCGAAAAGAAAGCAATAGAGAAAGCAACGAAGGAAACGAAAGCAAAGAAAGAAGCATAAATAAATCTAGACATGATGATTTGAAATCTGGAAATTAAAAGCAAATTAATCTAACTTGAAAACTTTGAAAAACGAAGGAATTGAAATCGAAAGAAAAACGAATCTAAACTTAAAATTAGAAATCGAAACAACGAAATTAAACTAAGGAATTTAAACGGAGCAATTAAGAAAACGAATCTAAAACGAAAGCAAGCAATTAAATCAAATAAACGAAAGCAATAAAAGAACTTACGAAAATTGAGACGAAGAACGAAGAACTTGAATTAAATAAATGCCTTGAATTAAATTGAAATAAACGAAGAACGAATCCGGATCCGAACAATAGAAAGCTAAACTAAAGTATTTGAATCTGAAAACTGAAGCTAAACAATGATAAAAGGTGGTTATAATTCGTGTACAAGGATGGTATATATATACTAGGTAAAAACCTAGATAAATAAGGAAAGGATAGCTGGCCGGAGCGTTGGACGGTCGTCCAACGTACGTTGGACGCTCGTCCAACGTTGCACTCGCTGTGCGCTGCTTTTCTACTCTGGACGCTCGTCCACCGCAGTGAGCGCTCGTCCAGCGTACTCTGGACGGTCGTCCAGAGCCTTGGACGATCGTCCAGCGTCTTGCTCGCTCCAAACTTGATATTTCCTAAATTCTTTGCCTTTTTCGAGCCGTTTCCTTCCGTTTCTTCCACCTAACAATCCTACACGAACCAAACTCCAAACAACCAAATCATAGCAATTTACAAATGAAAAAGACGCAAAACATAACGAAACGGACTCGACAACACTACGAAAATCCTAACATTAACACACCAATCAAACTCCCCCACACTTAGACTTTTGCTTGTCCTCAAGCAATACAAAAACGAAATAAACAATAGACTCAAGTATCGTGAACTATATTGGCCTCAAAGCTTTTCAAAAAACAACTCTCATGTTCATGATCAAAACTATGCACACAACCTTAGCATCAATCAACACAATCTACTCAACTAATTCAAAGTATGCTAATCCATCAAAGAACACTCCCAAACATGTGAAATTTTGTATATGAAAGTGAACACTCAACTCTCTCAAAGAAAAGATGTAATATAATGCACATCAAGAAGGTTCACTCAACATCAATGCAATACAACATGTTTACCATAAGCTTGCCTTTAATCTCAACATCTCCACCTAATGTAATATCTACAAACAAGGATCAAAAAGGTCTTTATATAAGCTTGTAATGTAGGGACATTGGTTAAGGTAGGGAATATATAGGCTAAGTGACTCAAAATGCTCTAAATCATCAACCTCTTTTTCAACTCCAACCAAAGTATGGATTTTAATCTCCATCTTCTACCCTCCAACACACCAATTACAAACTCAAAGATGCTAAACTATACAAATCAAAGCTAACTATCCCCTTATGCTTTTTTTTTTTTTTTTTTTTTTTTTTTTTTTTTTTTTTTTTTTTTTTTTCTAGAGCTCAACTAATACATGTTCTTTCTAATTTGAACAAAGGCTCTATTTTTTCTATCTCTTTTTTTTTTTCTTTTCTTCTCTTTTTTTTTTCTAAGCTTATAGGGATAGCTAACTACACTTAAACAAGCATCTAAAATTCCTTTTCTTTCTCTCCTTCTACACCACAACAAATATTTTTCAATTATCTCCTTCCATATCACCAACTACAACTAAGGATACCCATAATCATCCACTATCATCCGGTTTCACAAAGAACGGCTAATAAAGGCTCAAAAGGGGTAAACAAAGGATTATGAACAAGGTTAGTGTATAGGAATCATGTGGCTAAAGAAAGATGGCCTAAGATCATTTCCTAGTTCGTAAATATACTAAGGTCTTGATGGAGAAACAAGGCAAGTTCTAGAAACAACGAAGCAAGCATGATCACTCAATCAAGAATAGGCATAAATATGCACAAAAAGCTCAAATCTCACGGGTTCAAACTATCTAGTTCCCGACATCATAGCATACATCAAATTCATCGAATAAAATGCGTCGCTTCGCCAAGGTTCCATGCATAATAAAGATCATGAATTTTTCCAAAAATCAACGCACACAATTCTATCATTGGCCAAGTCCACAATACTATCATCACATGCTCATTTGACTCAATGACTCCTAATGACTCAACAAAATTAAAAACTACATGCCAAAAGTTCAAAGACCCCCCCCCACACTTAAAATCAAGCAATGTCCCCATTGCGAGAAAATAAAAAGGAAAGGGATAAAGAGAACTTATCGCAATATGACGAACACAAATACTCAAAATCTCGAGAGACTCCAAGTATCACCTACAAAACAAACACAAAACACAAATACCAAAGCGTAAAATCGAACAAAATAAAAAGAAAACAATAAAAGACTCAAACAAAAATAAAAGACACAAACATGCTATGGGTTGAAGAAACCTCGGAAACGTGGATCATTCCATCGGGGATCGTAAGGAGACCACCAACGAGGGTCGTTTGGGTCCGGTGGAGTAGAGGTAGAGGTAGAAGCCACCGAGAAGTCGGTAAAACGAGTCAAGTGACTCTCCATGTGGGACACCCGACTATTCAACCCCGTCACTTGGGTCGACAAATCATCGAACCGATTAAACACATTCTCTTGGAATTGTGTAAAGTCGGTCCTAAAGTCGGCCCAATAAGGGGGAACCTCGGCCTCCATATTTTGACGAGCCCGGACGCGATCTCGGCTAGTGTAGTAGTGAATCAAACGCTCGTTGTCGTCCGGGACGTGCTGCTGCTCCTCCTCGTCTCCATCCTCTTCTTCGTCCTCGTTGTGCTCCTCATCATCCTCTTGCTCCTCATCATCGTCCCCGTCCTCATATTCCTCCTCCTCATCCTCCGACTCTTGACTTGGGAGACCATGTTGACGACGAGCTGCATGATAAGCAATAACAGACGCTCTCTCCCGAACGGGAACGAACTCGGTCGCCCCTCGCATGAGATGAGCTTTGATAAGCTCGTTGAGGGTGATCTCCTTGCTTCGAGTTAAGCCGGTGCTTTGAGAAATGTCTACTCGCAGATGGCGTGCCAAACCTGTAGCCACATAACTCAACGTAGGGTGTGCTCCACTCTCGTAGACGGCTATAAAAATTTGTGGTCTCGAATCGCTCCGTCGGGAAGGGAACGTGCTGTTGACGGCCATAAAGCTCCGGAGAAACTCCGGACGGGTGGTAGTCGGGGCGGCGATGCAACGGAATGCGTGCATCGGTGAGAGGGCGGGCTTCTCCGAGCTCTCCACGAACCATGGTAGCGACAGGGGTGGAACGGGGATGAGACGGGAATGAATTGACAACGAAAACGGGCCGGAACGGACCGAGAACGAAAACGGGCAGCAGGAGGGTTGGACGCTCGTCCACTGCTCCTTGGACGCTCGTCCAAGGCAAACTGGTGCTGGGCGAGCGCTGGACGTGAGCTGCAACGGCGAGTGGACGGCGAGTGGCTGCAACGGCGAGTGGCTATAACGGCGAGTGGCTGTGCTGGCAGTCGGAATGGAGACTGGAACACGGCGGCAGAACGGCGGCAGCGACGGCGACTCACAGCGGCGGCGGTGACGGAATCGACGGCGGCAGCGAAATTGCGAACGACGGCGGCTGCTTGGATAGGTTTATCTGCAGAATTCTTGAGAAAGAGAGGGAGAGGAAAGAGGGTTAAGTAAAACCTAGTGAAAAATCAGATTCAAAATCGAATTGGGGCCCGTCTTGCGCTGGACGCTCGTCCAACGTACGTTGGACGCCCGTCCAGCGCGGCGTTCGCAGAAAACTGAAGGGGTGAATTACGTTGGACGCTCGTCCAACGCACGTTGGACGCTCGTCCAACGCGACCCTCGCTGAAAAATTCTGGCAACTTAAAAATACGCTGGACGGTCGCCCAGCGTGCGCTGGACGCCCGTCCAACGCGGCCCTCGCGGAATTGTGCTCAAATTCTCCTCCTTTTTCCCTCTCGAAGCCTTCCGCGCCATTGCAATCCGTAAGAACTAATCCCTGCGCAAACACTTAAAGAAATACGAACGAAAAATAACAAAAATAATAATAAAAATAAAAAAAATAAAATAACTCCTATTCTACAAAAATAAAATAGAGAAAGTGGGTTGCCTCCCACCAAGCGCTTGTTTAACGTCATTAGCTTGACGTACCAAAAATTCAAGAGAGAAGTGGAGGGTCGGAGATGAGAATTGTTTCCACCGTGTGAGGCAATGTCGTCCCTTCGATATATGGCTTCAATCGTTGCCCGTTGACCGAGAAAATGTATCCCGAATCCTCGTTCTTGATTTCCACCGCACCATGGGGGAAAACTTGCACCACCGTGTATGGACCTCCCCACCTAGACTTAAGCTTACCCGGAAATAATCGAAGTCGAGAGTGAAAGAGAAGTACCTTCATTCCGGGTTTGAACTCCTTGAAGGCTATGCGTCTATCATGTAGACGTTTCACCTTGTCCTTGTAAATCTTGGCATTGTCGTAGGCTTCGTTCCTTAGCTCGTCGAGCTCCTCCATTTGCAAAATCCTCCGATCATGAGCATCGTCGAGGTCGAAATTGATGCGCTTGAGGGCCCAATATGCTTTGAACTCGATCTCAATGGGCAAATGGCACGACTTACCATAGACGAGCCTATAGGGACTCATTCCAAGCACGCCTTTGTAAGCCGTACGATATGCCCAAAGAGCGTCGTTCAACTTGTCGGCCCAATCCTTCCTCGATGGCTTGACCGTCTTCTCTAAAATCCCCTTGATTTGGCGATTGCTCGTCTCCGCTTGTCCCGAGGTTTGTGGATGATAAGGAGTCGCCACCTTGTGTGTGATGGCGTTCTTCTTCATGAGCTTGGCGAACAACTTGTTGCAAAAATGTTTTCCCCCATCACTAAGGATCACACGAGGGAAACCAAACCTACACAAGATATTTTCCTGCACAAACTTCAAGACAACGTGAGAATCACATGTCTTCGTGGGTATGACTTCTACCCACTTAGACACGTAATCGACGGCAAGTAAAATATATTCGAAACCATGGGATTTAGGAAAAGGTCCCATAAAGTCGATGCCCCATACATCAAAAATCTCAACCACTAAAATAGGATTAAGGGGCATCTCATTACGGCGACCTATAGAACCTGTGCGTTGGCAACGATCGCATGCAAGGTAGAAGGCTTGAGCATCCTTGAACAAGGTAGGCCAATATAATCCACTTTGTAACACCTTATGAGCAGTCTTTTGACCTCCAAAATGTCCTCCACTCGGCTCCTCGTGACAATGTCGCAGCACCTCGGTTTGCTCGTGGTCGGGAACGCACCTTCGAATCACCTCGTCCTTCCCAAGCTTGAACAAGTGAGGATCCTCCCAATAGTATTGCCTACACAAACGAAGAAACCTTTTCTCTTCTTGAGCGTTAAGGACGGGTTTAGTGTCCTTATCGGCCAAGTAATTAGCAATATCGGCAAACCAAGGGGTAGCACTCACTTCATTAACATTCTCAAAGGGAAAGGAATCACAAATATCATCAAGAGAAGCATAAGGGGGAGGTGAATCGAGACGAGAGAGATGGTCGGCCACAAGATTATCACTACCTTTCCTATCACGAATTTCAATGTCAAATTCTTGCAATAATAAGACCCATCTAATCAACCTAGGTTTTGCTTGGGCTTTAGTCAAAAGATGTTTAAGAGCACCATGATCACTATAAATAATCACCTTAGACCCTATGATGTAAGATCTAAATTTATCTAAGGCAAAAACAACGGCAAGCATCTCTTGTTCGGTGGTGGTGTAATTCACTTGAGCCGGATTAAGAGTTAAACTAGCATAGTAAATCACACGAAGCATCTTATCGACTCTTTGACCCAAAACAGCCCCTACGGCATTATTAGACGCATCACACATAATTTCAAAAGGCAATGACCAATCGGGACCAACTACAACGGGAGCAGAGATGAGTTTTTCTTTTAAAGTGAGAAAGGCATTCATACAAGACTCATCAAAGTGGAAAGACACATCTTGAGCAAGCAAACGACAAAGAGGTTGGCTAATTTTAGAAAAATCCTTAATGAATCGTCTATAAAAGCCCGCATGACCAAGGAAACTCCTAATCCTTTGACATCACTAGGTGGTGGCAATTTTTCAATCACCTCCACTTTCGCTTTGTCGACCTCTATGCCCTTACTCGAACTATATGGCCTAAAACAATTCCACTTCTAACCATAAAATGACTCTTTTCCCAACTCAAGGTAAGTCCACTCTCAATGCATCTCTTAAGGACCCTCTCTATTTTCAACAAGCAATCATGGAAAGACGACCCGAAAACAGAAAAATCATCCATAAAAATCTCTACAAAATCACCGATAAATTCCGAAAAAATAGACATCATGCATCTTTGGAACGTACCCGGTGCGTTGCAGAGACCAAATGGCATCCTCCTATAAGCGTAGGTCCCAAAAGGGCTTGTGAAGGCCGTCTTTGCTTGATCCTCCGGAGCTATCGCAATTTGGTAGTAACCTGACAAGCCATCTAGAAAACAATAAAATTCTTGCCCGGCTAACTTATCAAGCATTTGATCAATGAAAGGGAGAGGAAAGTGGTCCTTTTTGGTGGAAGCGTTGAGCTTCCGATAATCAATACACATAGGGCTGCAAACGAGCCGAGCTACTCGGGACTTATTCGGTGCTCGATTCGGTAAAAGCTCGTTCGAGCTCGAACTCGTTAACAAACGAGCCGAGCTTCGAGCCCGGATTCGAGCTCGGTTAACTTAACGAGCCGAACCCGAGCAGTAAGGTGTTCGGCTCGTTTTGCTCGCGAACGTGTTCGGCTCGTATGTTAATCGAACATGTTCGCGAGCCTGCTCGCGAACTCTTAATCGAACCTCTAATCGAGCCTGTAAACGAGCTTTAGCATTTATGTGTAAAAAATTGTAGGTAAGAGAATTTGAATTATTGTCAAATGTTAATGAGTTAAAATTAATTTCAAATTACAACCAAAACTAATTAAGGACTATACCATAATTAAAATTAAAAAAATATGGATATATGCTTTGTTCTTTTTGGATTATATTTTGTGTTTTGGATGAATTTCATTAGGTGGATTTTTATTTGATGAAATTCATTTTAATTTAAGTTCATTTGAAGTTTTAAAAGACAAAATTAAATATGTTTATATCATGTTTTTTAAACGAGCTCGGACTCGAGCTTTTCATGAGCCAAATTCGAGCTCAAATCCGAACCGGGCACGAGCCGAACTCGAGCCGAATTCGAGCTCAAAAATTTTAACCCGAGCCGAGCTCGAGCCCGGATTTAAAGCTCGAATCGAACTCGAACCCGAGCCCGAGCCTGTCAAATACTAAACGAGCCGAACCCGAGCAGACCAATACTCGATCAGGTTCGGCTGGTTTGCAGCCCTACACATCCTCCAACCGGTAACCGGGCGCGAGGCGACCAACTCGTCCTTCTCGTTCTTTGACACCGTGATTCCTCCCTTCTTTGGAACGACGTGCACCGGGCTAACCCACTCACTATCGGCGATGGCATAGATAATACCCTCCGCCAATAGCTTGTAGATTTCCTTGCGCACGACCTCCATGAGCATTGGGTTGAGCCTCCTTTGTCCATCTCGTTTGGGGCGGGCGCCTTCTTCGAGATTGATGCGATGCATGCACGTGGCCGGGCTAATTCCTCGTATATCCGCCAAGCTCCATCCAAAAGCGAGCTTGTTCTCCTTGAGTATGCCCACCAAAGCTCCTTCCTCTGCAAGAGACAAAGAAGAAGAGATGATTACGGGTTTTTGATTTCCTCCCTCTAAAAATATATATTTCAAATGCGATGGCAGCTCTTTCAACTCCAAAGGCTCCGGAATCTTCGAGCCGGGCTCGGGGTCTTGAGGGGGAAACGGGAGTTTGATCCCGATGTCTCTCTCCATTCGCTCCCACTCCATTTGATCTCCGGATCCCCAACACACCTCCTCGGTATCAAAATCCTGCACAAAAGAGCACTCGGCCAAGGCATCAACCTTATCGATGAAAGAACAATTATCAATTAAATTAACCGATGACATAGGCCGACTCTTATGCACAGAAAACGAAACATCCTCTCCTAAAACGGACATCTTAATCACACCACTCTTCACATCAATCAAAGTATTAGTAGTAGCCATGAAAGGACGACCTAGCAAAAGGGTGTGCTCAATACCATTCTCTTGTACCTCACCTATCTCTAAAACCACGAAATCAACGGGAACAATCAAACCCCCTACGCGAACAAGAATATCCTCAATAATACCTCTAGGGTACCTAATAGACCTATCCGCCAATTGAAGGCTCATGCGAGTGGGTTTAAGTTCTCCTAACTCTAATTGCTTAAAGATAGAATAAGGCATAAGATTAATACCGGCACCTAGATCTAGCATACCACATGCTTCCTTACCATTACCTAAAGAGATAGTGATAACGAAAGAACCTGGATCTCGTTGCTTAGGTGGAAGAGGGTGTTGCATAATTGATGTCGCCACCTCCGATACCGCAATCATCTCCATCTCATCGAACGGCTTCTTCCTCGATGTCAACTCCTTCATGAACCTCACGAACGGTGGCACATTGCGAATGACATCAAGGAGAGGCAAGTTCACGTCCACCTTTGAAAGAAGCTTGTACAAATCCATGAATTGTTGATCCCGCTTCTTGTTCTTCACTCGACTCGGATAAGGAATGGGGGAAACATAAGGATTGGACGCCTTGTGGAGAGGTTGGGACTCTTTCTCAGCTTCCTCGGACTCCGTGTGTGCATTCTGGGCGCTGGACGGTCGTCCAGTGTCGGCTGGACGCTCGTCCAAGGAAGGGCTCGCACTCTGCTCTTGTTCAGCGTTGGACGGTCGTCCAGTGTGCGCTGGACGCTCGTCCAGCGCAGGCTTCGCTGAAAGGTTGTCTGGCGCTCGTTCAGGGGCACGCGTGACGGTGGGCGGCCGTCCAACGTTGGACGGTCGTCCAGAAACGCTGGACGGTCGTCCAGCGTGTGGTGCTGCCAGATTTTTGCTCGATCCCCATCGCGAATTCGGGCTCCACCTATCATTCGAACGGCCTTGAGGCGGCATTGTGACTCCATTATCCACGTGCCGCCCGCTCCGTAGCACCGAAACGGCTTGGGCTTGATGTGGTGGAAAGGGAGGAACATATGGGGGATATTGCACCTCGTTAGCTTGTTGTGGTTGAATCCCTTGGCTCGGAATCCGCCCCGGTTGTTGCATCAAGTGCATAGATCCAGAAATTTGGCCAATGGCCGTCTCGAGCCGCTTCATGTTTGCATCAAGTGCATGAAAACGATCCTCATCGGCGGGAGGCTTTTGTGGAGGTCCTTGAGGACGAGAGTTTGTGTATGGTGGTGGTGGTGTAGGATTAGATTGAGGAGGGTAATATGGAGGTGGTGGATAATATGGATTTGGAGGGTATTGAGGGGGTGGATAATATGGCGGAGGTTGAGGGTAGTAGGGATTTGGTGGAGGAGGATAGGGGTTATTATATGGTGGAGGACGCCTATTCGGATAGGTAGGGGGGTTACCTTGCCCTTGTGTCGGCCTCGGATTTTGGTAGCGTCCATTGTATCCCCCTTGGTATCCTTGATGTGGTACTTGAGGTGGGTATCCTTGAGCGGCGTAGACCTCGGCTCCTCCTTCGTATTGAAACTCCCCCATGTTGTGGCACACCTCCTTGATGTGTCCAAGCTCTCCACAAATCTCGCATTGATCGGGCTTCCTCTCTTCCTCCTTCGGGGCCGGTGCACTTTGCTTAACCTTCAAATTCTCGAGATCCCTATACATGTCGGCAATTTGCTTCTTCAAGTCGGGGCTCATCGAAATTGCACTCGCCTCCACGTTCCTCGGTCTAGCTGATTTTTGTTGAGAACTCGCAGCAAGCGTCTCGAAAATATCCTTCAATTCTTCAGCTGTCTTGACCGCTATGTTGCCTCCGGCCGAACTATCCACCATGAATTGGCAAGTTTGGTTGAGGGCGTCGTAGAAATATTGCCAAAGCAACTCCGGTGCCATTTGATGATGAGGGCATTGTTGGAGCAGCTCTTGGAACCTCTCCCATGCTTCGTGAAATGGCTCATCGTTGTGTTGGGAGAAATTCATAATCTTTGACCGCACCTCTTGAGTCTTGCAGTTGGGATAGTACTTTAGCATGAACTTCTCGCACACCGCATTCCATGTGGCGAGAGAGTTGGCCGGGAGCGCCAAATACCACGACCTTGCTCGATCCTTGAGGGTGTACGGGAAGCACTTCATCTTCAAGGTGTCCTCCGTGAGTCCCGCGAGTGGGAAAGTTTGCACCACCGTGCAAAACTCTCGGATGAACGTCAACGCATCTTCGTTGGCCAGCCCGTGGTAGGATGGAAGCAACGCCATGTGGTGAGGTTTAAGCTCATGATTCCTGACCGCTTCCGTCAGGACAATCGCCGAAGTGGTGGCCGTGAATGTGGGGCGAGCAAAATCGCCCATGACTCTAGCTGCCATGGCTTCGGGCTCTGCAAACAACAAGACTAAACCAAAGTCTTTAGAATCGATCTCCTCCTTCTCCTTCGCGGCTAAGATCGCTTTCCTTTGATGGACGTTGTCGACGTAGGGCGCTAAATTCCTTTGAAGACTTCGGCGACCATGCATAAACAACACTCAACAAAAGGGTTAAATGCACCGAGTGGGAGAAACAAGAAATCGAATAAACACAAATAAAAATAAAGCAAATAAAAATACTACACAATCAAACGCCTAAAGTTTTCCCCGGCAACGGCGCCAAAATTTGTTTCACCAAAAAAGTGTTCGCAATAGAACGAAATCTATCCTAGTACTTAGTAAGTAAAACCAAAGTATCGAATCTCAAGGAAAACTTAACAGGGCAATTAATTATGTAGTAAACCTAAAACTAAGAAAGCAAGTAAAGAATATTTTGGGGTTTTTGTTTTAAATCCTAGGCAAATAAAATAAATCAAAGCAATAAATAAAAGCAAGTAAATAACTAATCTAGAACTCAAGAAATAAATCTAAGAATTAAACTAGAAGAAAGCAATTAAATCTACCTAGGCAAGAATCGAAAAGAAAGCAATAGAGAAAGCAACGAAGGAAACGAAAGCAAAGAAAGAAGCATAAATAAATCTAGACATGATGATTTGAAATCTGGAAATTAAAAGCAAATTAATCTAACTTGAAAACTTTGAAAAACGAAGGAATTGAAATCGAAAGAAAAACGAATCTAAACTTAAAACTAGAAATCGAAACAACGAAATTAAACTAAGGAATTTAAACGGAGCAATTAAGAAAACGAATCTAAAACGAAAGCAAGCAATTAAATCAAATAAACGAAAGCAATAAAAGAACTTACGAAAATTGAGACGAAGAACGAAGAACTTGAATTAAATAAATGCCTTGAATTAAATTGAAATAAACGAAGAACGAATCCGGATCCGAACAATAGAAAGCTAAACTAAAGTATTTGAATCTGAAAACTAAAGCTAAACAATGATAAAAGGTGGTTATAATTCGTGTACAAGGATGGTATATATATACTAGGTAAAAACCTAGATAAATAAGGAAAGGATAGCTGGTCGGAGCGTTGGACGGTCGTCCAACGTACGTTGGACGCTCGTCCAACGTTGCACTCGCTGTGCGCTGCTTTTCTACTCTGGACGCTCGTCCACCGCAGTGAGCGCTCGTCCAGCGTACTCTGGACGGTCGTCCAGAGCCTTGGACGATCGTCCAGCGTCTTGCTCGCTCCAAACTTGATATTTCCTCAATTCTTTGCCTTTTTCGAGCCGTTTCCTTCCGTTTCTTCCACCTAACAATCCTACACGAACCAAACTCCAAACAACCAAATCATAGCAATTTACAAATGAAAAAGACGCAAAACATAACGAAACGGACTCGACAACACTACGAAAATCCTAACATTAACACACCAATCATATACTACAACAGTAGTAGTAGTAATTGCCTAGGAATTAACATTTGAATCTCTTGATACCATCTAATCTAGTACTAATAGTCACACATTTCATATTTTAAACTTTTTCTTATTCAACAAATTACGCAGCCACATACCAGCTTATCGTCAATTTTCATAACCAAACTTCATAAAACTACCAGCAACTATCATTGCAAACTCTAACATTAGCAACTAGACATTCAGAATATTTGTGTAGTTGCTTGACTGGAATCAAACTCATGGTAACAATTATAAAAAAAGCAACTCAAACTGAAGCATAGAAGATTATTGAAAAAACGAGTGTAATTTTCGATAGTTCTGAATTTATCACTTCACATACCTATGGAAATGGCTGAAATAAACTAGCAGAGAAGATTGGCGGCGAGAACCGAAGCAGCAACACCAAGTAAATTAAGAGAAGTCTGGCCAACACCTAAAAGAGAAGTAAAGAAAGGATTTAACAGTCACGAACAAATAGGGCACAAGCAATTCAACCCAAATCTACCCAGAAACTTTAATGAGCAAGGAAAGAAATACCGAACTTTTCCTGGTAACTAAGAACACCTGATCAAGAGGGAAGGAATGGAGAGAGACCGTAATTCAATTACTGAAATTATGCTGAAATCCTTAATTCAACCTACGTTTTCAATTACAGAAGAACAGAGAGAGAGAGAGAGAGAGAGAGAGAGAGACCTGATCGAGAGGGAAGGAATGGCGGCAGCTTCCGGTGAGGATTGAGGGAGATAAGGCGGCGGAAGAGCAGCAAATTGTGACTAGCGGCGGCGGAAGAGCAGCAAATCCGGCGGCGGGTGACGGCACTCTCTGCGAAAATATTGGCTTCCCGTCGAAAGCGATGGGAGTTGAGAGAAATAAGGATGAAGAGGGTAGGATGGGAAATATCACGCCAATCTTGCAGAGTCGCGTGCTAATCGGAGGGGGAAGGGGCCGATCGATTATTGCGGTGAAACAGTGTTATAAGAACGGGCCTCCATTATTGTCCAGGGCTTACAGGATTATTCATCTTTCCTACCAAACAGCTTATAACCCTAGATAAACCCAGATAAATAATCCTATATAGGGTTAATCAGTGCTACCAAACAACCCCTTAAAGTATCGAATACATATGGACTATACCCGAGATACACCATCTGGGGAATTATCCCGTAGGTAAGGGGAAAAAAACATTAGATCCGTTAATCAGCATCTCATCATTGGCGAATTGGATGGAACAAGGGTGCGTTTTTTTTTTTTTTTTTTTTTATCATAACTTTATTTCTAAGGAACCTTCTGTAAATTTTTAGATATTCATTGCGCTACAATCTTTTTTTATGCACTCTATTTTATTTGAAGTTTTCCTTTCCATTCACATTTGCACCGTAGTGTCCAAATTTTTTAATTTAACTTTCATTTTTATAATAGGCAATATATATTTATATATAACAAAATATAACTATACATCCTTATCCTTGATAAATTGCTCCTTGAAATATTCGCATATTCATATCCTATCTCATGCACCCATGCAATATAGCTTAGTTTCGAGTATCAAAAGTGGAGGAAAATTGAATTTATACATGACGATCTAAAGTAATTAATGTAATGGGTCTAATGACACGCGAACTTGCCCAATCAATATGCCTGAAATATTTAAGTTTGGTACTGATAAAAGTTAAAATGTCATTTTGAAAAAAGAAGAAATAATTATTTGTTAACTTTCGACAACAAATCATAGTCTAGTGATAAGATGTTCTCCCCCTTCAACTATAGGTCGAGCTTCAAGTCATTTCGAATGCATGAGTGTGTATGTGAGTTGTGTTTGCCTGATAAAAAAATGTTTTATTTGTTAACTTTCAATTCCTATTTGTAAGAAATATTTTACAACTGATTTTTATTTCCAATAACTTGTCATTTTTAGAAATTAAGGGGAAAAAATAAAATCTGTGCAATAAAAAAAAAAGAAAAAAGAAAAGACATCAAATTTGACATATATATATATGCACCAAGGCTGCCATTTCACACTCACGAAGACTGTTGAGTTACTATACTTGCTTATATCAACTATGAAGACCTTACATTAAAAGACCTAACTGTACAGAGAGTATATATACACATGTTTTCATAGGAAGGAAGTTTGTGTTGGTTGAGACTACAAGACTAGTACTTGAACTAGTTTAGCCAATACTAGAATACTGGGGTTTGCTCATATCTCCTCCGATGATCTTAATCTCGTCGCACGTCATTCCTTCCCTCCTTCCTTCCACTGCCTACGTACCTCTAACCATCAATTACCCAGCAGGGGACTCATTGGCGTGTAAGGATTCCATGCTCGGTCGCGCAAAGGTGTCCTCATTCCATCATGGTAAGGTGTTGCTGCATATATAAGAATTAATAAGTATGCATAGTAGTAATAATAATTACAATAATAACATCACCACCAATAACAACAACAACATACCACCCCCAGAGTCTCTCAACGGAGTCATGTAAGGATGCAGGGGAGTGCGAGGAGGTTGCCTTTGTGTCTCACTCCCCATACGATTTGCCCAAGTTTCACTGATGAATACAGCAAATTAGAGCTCGAAATCTTGACAGAATGAATTCGAATAACCAAAACCCCAAAAAAAGTTACCTGGACCGACTGACTTTGACATCATCTGAAATATGACTGCGAAGAACTGCAAAAAGCCAAAGTCACCATCAAACAATATGGTTCGGTTTGGGGGGGGGGGGGGGGATTGCCGAATAGGAAATCTTACCTTCAACAGGTTTCACCTGCGTATCTAATTCAATGAGAACTCTGGAACCTTTGACACCTTTGACACGTCCCCTGCAACCTTTATAATCGCCCATACAAATCTTCACAGTAACTCCAGTCAAGGCATCATCATGTCCTCTTCCACCTCCTTTTCCTCCAACTATTCAACCAAAGTTACAAAATTCATGAGAAGTGTCGAATAAGATTCTTCAAAGAAAACCTTTGGACAACTACATCAAGTATAGAGAGAGCACCACCCCAGTGATGATCAGGCAGAGATAATCTGATAATCTAATATTTTTTAAGAAATTACTTACAATTTCTGTGACCACTGTGGCCACCTCTAGCCGGTCTTTTTGTGGGGGAGAGAGAAACACGTGGTACAGTTCTCGTATGAGCAGATCTTGATGTCAAGCAGTTTCCCTGCTTAAAAGCCATTGTCAGTGCATGTAACCAAGCAAACAACATGGCAAGTGTGAACTTGAGAGGGTTGTTAAGATACATACATCCAATTCGTTGCTTGCCCTTGGTCCACCGACCATCATACTAGACTCCGACTTGACGCAAATAAAACCAGCATTTTCAAGCTGATAATGATCATAAATGAACAGGACTCCGTTGTAGATATACTTTATCGGACCCTGTTTTCCCTGGAATATGGCAAATTAGCTAGGAGGTAAGCAATCAGATAAGCAAAAACCAGGAGACAATCATTTCAAACCTCTTCACGTAATAATAAAAAGAGTTTAAGACCCACCTTA
Source organism: Thymus mandschuricus (assembly GCA_029379335.1). Lineage (NCBI taxonomy): Eukaryota > Viridiplantae > Streptophyta > Magnoliopsida > Lamiales > Lamiaceae > Thymus > Thymus mandschuricus. Next base: position 16,092,918 of record CM057073.1, on the reverse strand, counting down.
CACGGACCCTCAAGAATTCTAACAACATCTTTCACAGACAACACATGATTCGACTGATCTGTAGCAGACTTGCTTCTCTCGATCTTGTATCTTATATCTCTTAACCTCACAATAGCAACATCGGGCCTCCCTGGAACACCCTTCAGAACCTAAACGAAGCCAATACAAGTTAAAAGCAATGAACCTGGAAAGGGAAATACGGGGGAAAAAATTGCACCATGGATATTAAACTCACTTGAGTAGCACAAGATCATGAAGCTCGTAGTCACCGATCCTAGTTAGACCAGACGTTACTTCAGAGCTTTCCACAACATTGTCCGCAAAGGCACGTATCTAAAATCGGAATAATATCAAGACGTGCTTGGGAAATAATAAAGAGCTTATAATCACAAAATTTAGAGTCTTTCTTACTAGTTCCTTCGTTCTATCTGAGACTAAATGCACCACATGGCCTTCAACTGAAACTACCGTACCAGTTGCACCCTCTGTGGCACCAGACACTACCTTTACATGATCTCCAGGTTCAAAGTACTTGCAAAGCTCCTTGTCTCCGATAGCAAGAGTTTTCTGAAATCAACAAGTGGATTTAGTAAATTATTTTTTATAGATTGCCACAACCTCTGTCCTAGTATGTTAATTGAGAAAGAAATTGTAGGCAATAACAATCTTAATTTTACTTACAGGAAGGCCCTTTTCATTTGTTTTAATATGCACGACACATTCCTCAACTTTCTCCACCCATCCTTTCAGGTTCCTAAGGTCTCCCTTCACAACTATAACCCTATCGCCCTTCATAAAATGACCTCTTTTCCTGTTGGCAAAGAGTGTGGATAAACTTGACATGTCACCATCCCCAGATTCACCAACCTGCCTAAACTTTTCGATCTCATCAAAGGTTGGATGAACATTTTGAGTGCTGAGCGATTTTAGTGAAAAAAATTTATGCAAGAAACCATCCTTGAACATCATCCCTCCAATGTTTTCATAATAATCTCCAGTAGCTGGATCTCTCTTCCGCTCTACTCGTAAATTCAACTCTCTGAATTTAACAACATTAAAAGACATTACAAAAGAGAGAAAGGAATTGAACAGGAAATAATTGCAAGAAACATACCTAGCTTCACTAATACTCAAAAGTCGTGCAGGGGGAGCCAATGCATTTTTGTTGGGGACTTCCCTTCCGTCCTATAATCAGACCAACATTCTTGTTACCAATAAGGTTATTTGTACACATTTGAGTACTTGTCAGGTAATAATTACTGAGGAATTAATACTAATATCATTCACATATAGAGTACAAGGATGAAGAACCTTAGTCTTTTAGCACAGTCAGACGATAATCAAAAATAAAAAGCAAACAAGAAATACATACCAATTTGTTAGCCAAGGCCTGCAAATCGATCCTAGGAATTAGTTTCACTGTTGCCCTCTGCCGCACATTATCCAGATGTACAACCTTGCGGTTAAAGAAAAGAAAATCTCACATATATGCTACAAAACAAAAGAAAAACGCAGAATACACAAAATAAATATGGAATAACCAAATATACCTTCGCAAGATCCCCTTTATAAGTGCCATTCTTCAACCTGACCCAGGTTTCCCTAGAAATATCTACTTCTCTGCTTTCAACTGACAGAACATCTGTCATCTCCTTGATTGGAACTAACATTATTTTGCTTTTTAATACATTACGCATGCCTTTTATGGCCTGCAGTCAACCAGGAGATAATATTAACCTTTATAGCCCAAAGATACAGCAACTTAAATAATGTGCAGTCACAAACTCGAGGAAATGCAGAACAACAAAAGAAAGAGAAAATATTCAGCTTGCATACCTCCTTTACGTGTGCCTCTTTGTCGGCCTCTATGTATATATAATTTTTCAGATGATCAAGTGCTAAGGCAGATCTGATTTGCAATTGTGATCCTCTGTCGATGCACTTCTGCATAAGGCAAACAGCCAACTCCTTCTCATGGCCAATCTGTACAGCGAACATGTAAATAACCTTAGATAATAAAGATAAGAGATTTGCCTTTTGAAAATAAAACTTGTTTTCACTTAATTCAGATAATAGAGCTTTTTTTTTTATTATTATACCGCGCACTTGACCATCCATAACTTAGGATCTCTAATCGAAGGTAGAAGAGCTTGTTGTTCGACATCCGTTGCCTCCTTCTCACATTCAACATTATGGCTTCCAGCAAATCTTTCATGAACTCTTCTTTCGAACTCTTCAACGTCCTCTTGCTCATCATCCTCATATGGAAGAATTGGACGATGATGGATTCGTCTATCAGCCTCATTGGGTATATCAGCTCCCTCATCAATGAAGTCTGCATATCAAGCAAGCCAGATGCCAAAACACAATCATTAAACATAGAAAGCAAGTAATTAATGGATTCAGCAAATAAGCATATATACGGATCCTAAGAGACTAATTTTAACAGAAGACGTCTTTATGGCACGAATTGCTGGGAGACGACGACTGCTCAGAGGCATGACACGAGGAAAGTTGAGATATGATCATAGACTTGCAGCACAAAATAACTTTGTCTAGTCTAGGGAATAATCCATTGATGTGACCAAAATTTCCATTCAAATTATACTCTGCTAATCCTAATCTACGTTCAGATGCATTGTAAACATCACGTTCTAACTACGGAATTCTGATATAATTCGTCTCCTACTCTCCCCTGTCAAACAAAACAAGTACCCTTTTCATTACTTATTGCAGTGCATTCTGAGATATTTAGTCAAGAAATTGAAAGGCACGAAGAGTAAAAGTTTCAGATAGTGCATTCAAATCAATCAATTTCCATGTTTCTTGCATAATTCATGCTACCAATAGTATGAAACATCTTCTCCAAAAGAAACACAGCCAATACGATTCCGATTCCATAAGCAATGATCTTGAGATTAAGAAAGAATCACACTAACAGTCTTCCCCTTCATCTTCATCCTCTTCTTCCTCGTCGCTATCGACAGCCGCCTCAATATCGAGAAACCCTAACGCGGCGCGCCTGTTACGCTTTCCTCTTCCGCCGCCATGAATCACGTCGTCGTCTTCTTCTTCCTCCGCATAAGCCCGTGACCTACTCCTCTTCCGTTGGACTCCGTCGTCAACATCAACGACGTCGTAGTCCTCGTCGACTCTCCGGCGCGGCATCGCAACTCCCGAGTGATGGATTGAAAGCTGAAGAAGGATTCGATTGATTGATGGAATGCAGAGAAAAATTTTAATGACTCTTCGAAAAACATTACGTATCTCACATATATATAGGGGAGGGGAGGGGAGGGGAGGGGGAGGGGGGCGGAGTTGTAATTTTCCTATTCCTTTGGGGATTCCAACTACTTTTAAATCCCAACTCTTCTCCTTTTCCTTTTATAGTAAATAATTAAAGTTTATTTTGTAATTCGTACTAAATTTCCGTAATATTGGACTCTTTTTCTTTTAATTTCTTTCCAAAATAACTACTCCTTCAGTTCCATTAATATGAGATAATATTATTTCAATACGGAAATTAATACGAGAGTCATGACTCATGATAGTATATAAAGTAGTGTGAATAAGTTTAAATGAGTTAAAATATTATTTTAGATAATATTCCTCTATAAATAGGTAAATAAAGCGCATCTATGTGTCGATGGAAGAGAGTAGAATTCTACCCAACGCAATTTTCCATTAGTCATAACAAAGGCAAAATGTGAAGTATAATTTGAATTCAAATTTAAATTTAAAAATAAATGTTTACTTTTCTAAATTATATGAGAACCATATTTGTTTTATGAGAACTAATAACTACAATAAAACCTTTGTACATTTATATTGTCGGGACTAGAATAAAGTATTACTATATGGAAATTATTCTTTCAGAAATTATACATTTAAAATTAAATATTTAAAAAATAATAATCTTCGATAAAACACATGTATTTTATAGATTGTTCGTAAATATTCTTCACGTTGTAAGTGCACAAGTGCAATAGTATAGAACAAGGTCGAAACCACGAAGAGTGAATTTTCCTAGTATTTATTTAACCTATAAATCTAATTCTATTTATACTAATCAAATTTTAGTAAAAGTTACTAATTCCTAAATTGACAAATAAAATAAAAAACAAGAATAAAATTAAGAAGGATGTAACACAAATTAAACTCAAATCAAAGAACAAACATTTCAAGGTTCGGTTCAATGAACAATTCAATTACTTTATTTATATTCATTTAATTGCTCTACTTCTCTCCCGAAGCAATCACGTAATTATCCTAGTTAACCTTTTGGGCGTAATCAAATCATAAGCTAACATGCAATTAATATTATCTCTAAGTATTAATTAACATGTAACCCGAAAACATATATATAGATTAGATAGTCCCAAGTTAAGTTTAAATCGATTAAATGTCGAATCATAACTTGCCCTATGTTCCGTGTTCTAATTCTAATTCCCCCCTCTCGGATCTCGAATTAAAATCAAGTAAAGAACAAATAGATGATCAATCAATCCATTCATAAAAGCTCAAGAACATATGAAGGAGGAGACTAAAGAGTTAATTAAATAATTAAGAAAAGAAAAAATTCACGAATTATTCATCTACTTTCTACCATAGAATAATAAAACTAGCCACACATATAATCATGACATAAGAATCTGAAAAGTTAAACATAAAGCTAGAAAACCCGTGGGAAGTTCTATTCTCCGTCTTCAAACCATTGCTTTCGTTCTCCTCTAAAATATGATGTGTACCCCTTGATATATATATATATATATATATATATATATATATATATATATATGTTTATCGTAAAAAATAAAAAATGATGCATTTTATGCATAATTTATAATGCATGATATACATAACTATAATGCACAATGCATTATATGCATTATTTATACAATCATAATGCATTTTCAGTAAAATCATAATGCACCAGTTAATCTACACCGTAGATCACACAGATCAATGGTCCAGATCACTTCTCATTTCTTACAGAATCTGTCTTTTGTATGTGATCTCTCCGCTATATATATATATATATATATATATATATATATATATATATATATATATACACACGGAAACAAATCTAATGTTTAAAATATGGGGAAATAGGTCAAAACCCGAGTCAAAAGGCAAAATCGGCAAAAATCACCAAAGTAGCGAGTTTGGGCGCCACCCGGACGCGGTGGCGTCGATCGTCGAGTTGCTCAACGCGGTGGCGCCCCGGTGGCGTCTAGCTACTGGAATTTGCGCTCTCTTTCTTGCGGTGGCGCCCAGGTGATGTCCTGGTCGTGTCTAACTGTGCTCCTTTGCGCGATGTTACCGACTCTTATCGATCCGAGATTCAATTATAAATTAGCAAAAGTACCAAATATTCTCTCCGTATTTCTGAATATTGAATCAAAGAACAAAAAGTATCATATTTCACAAAATTTTACATATAATATAAGCATAAAACCCTGTATAAACATGATTCTCACATAAAATGAACATCCAAAAGTGTTATAAAAACGTAGAAAAATCATGTTTATCATAGATCGATTAGCAAATCCTTATACATAATCAATATAAATTTGACTAAATAATTTATATACACTTCGAAAATAAAAAAAATTACGTATAAATTTAGGAGCAAGTAAAATTTATTGTTCATGAGCTTATAAATGATAAGGATAATGAAATGTTTTGTTTGTCAATTTCATAAGTATCTTAATTCATCTTAAGATTTAAGTGTAATTATATATATATAGAGAGAGATTATAATAATATAGATTATGAAATGAAATGAAATGAAATGAAATGAAATGTATAGTTTATAATAATATAGAGATTATTCCTAAATACTTCCTCCATCTCATATAAGTAGTCCCATTTGGAATGGGCACAAGAGCCAATAAAGGAGGAAATGTGTGGCTGTAATTGATCCTGAAGAGAGAGAGTTAATTTTAGCCAAGTATTCTTTACCATTTTAGAAAATGAGACTAATAGATGAGACGGACGAAAATGGCAAATGGGACTACTTATATGAGATGGAGGTAGTATAACTGATCCCGAACCGAAACCGTGATTTTTTATTACTAAAGGGAAGTTATTCTTATATAGTGTATTACTATAACAAGGTTTTACTATAATATCCACAATCAAATTAGTAAATTGTCAAATCACATTTGATCTACTAGTACTACCCATGGAAAAATTGCGTAATTTCTTAATAATTGGAAATAAAATAAATATCGATATAAATGTTAAAATGATACATCAAATTCAATTTTATTGTAGTAAAAAAAATATACTTTATTTTTATTTTATGTTCTGGAAATTATTCACTATACATTGGGTAATTACTCGCCCCACCGCCGCTTCACTCGCTCTTCAGCCCCAAACGGTGAAGCCCGCCGCCGCCGCCGCTGCCGCTGCCGCTGCCGCTGCCGTCTGCGTCACCTTCATACCCTGTAAAGGTAGCAATAAACCTTACACCGATTATGGCTATATTATCAATTGACTCATTTCATTCTTATCCTGTTCGATTTTCCTAATTTCGGTTTCTGAGACTTTGAGATAGTCGCATTTGTGCATATAGATATAGTCGTACATTTTTGGTGTTGATTGATGCTTCTGGGTTAATATAGGGTGGAAGCCTTGAAACTGGAGTATGATTCTTAGCGGAAGCTGTCTGAATTCTGCGGTTTCGAGTTTACTTCCCTATAACAGAAATCCATGTAACTTCAAAGCACGTAATTCGAGAATATCAAGCTCCCTCAGTCCTATTCCAGAAATTAAATCAGCTGCATCCTTAGGTATATTCGATTTTTGTTAGATTAAATTATCGCCTTCGATTTTGAAGATTTATTTGTGTTTTAGGTGTATGGATTTCTGAACTTGTATGTTATTATTCTGCGGCTCTGTTTAATCCTAGAACTTCTCTTTTTGCATGTTAGGACACTGTAAAATTTCTAATTCTTGTTAACATGGACTTAAATTGATGGAGTATTCAACAAAGTTTAAGATTTATCGTACTGGGAACGTTATCTTGTATGTTGACATTTATTAATGTGATGACGAATTGATGTTATCTTATGTCGTAGGATAGAAATTTACCTTGGTATAGTTTGATGCTATTACTTCATCTTTAAATGTCTGCGATGGTAGAGAGAAGAGACTTCAGAGGCATGTTGTTACCATCAATAATAATTTGTTATGTTTGGTGACGATGTATCTTATCTAAGTAGTAATGTTACTAAAATGTATTTCGGTGAAGAATATCCAGAATATGTATTTCCTTTGTTTGAAGAAACAAGCAGTAAGATGGTGGGAAATGATTTTATTGATCACTTCGTTGTTATATGTTCAAAATCAAGGCAGAGTTCAGCTTCCCTCATCCTTACGGTAGCCTTATGCATCTCAGTCTTTATGGAATGAATTCCTTAAAAAATAGGCTGTTATCAGATCAATATTATCAAATGACTTTTGTGTCTAATGTCTTTCAATGGACTAAAATGTTAGCATCGTGTAGAAACCACTAATGCCGGTCTCTCTTAGAAAATACCTATGCAGCTGTTACCCGATGTTAATTTTCATATATTTCAATAAAACTATAATGGCGATAGGATGCGAACAAGCATTTAAAGTTGATGGTAGATTAGCTTATATTTGAATTGGATTTCAAATAGGGTAAAATGATTATCTATCAGGCCTAATGTTCCTCAAAGGTACTTTGCACATTTAACTACTCTAATTAGGTTAATTGTGCATTGTGATCACTATGATTGTGGCAACTCTCACTCTGTTGACCCACCAACATGATTTACTTTTGAAATGATTGATGTAGCAAACTTAGTTGATACTTTACAATGGTAAGTGAAGTATCTTGCTCATCTAAACATGAGTATGTATTATGGATAGTTTGATGAATTAGACAATCAAATACGTCCAAAATAAACGAATCCATTAAAGTTGATGGTAGATTAGCTTATATTTGTTTCATATATCTATTCTATCACCCAAAGTAACCACCTCAACCAGATTAAGATAGCTGAAGCAGGATGGCTCAACTGTACATTCTTTACAGATCTTCATTTCTGAAATATCTTGCACAGGCCTTCAGAACTTCCATCTTTCTGCTGCATCATCGCCACTCTTACATGGAGAACAAGGGAGTTTGTTTCACACTATTCCCAAATTTCCTCGGAGGCATAATTTGCAGTCGTTTACTCCAAAAGCAGCCAAAGATGTGCCCTCCAGCTACCGATACCCTGCCATGACAGAGAAGCCGAAATGGTGGTGGAGAACTTTGGCCTGCCTTCCGTATCTGATGCCTCTTCATGAAACATGGATGTATGCTGAAACAGCATATCACCTACATCCATTCCTCGAGGATTTCGAGTTTCTTACTTATCCTTTCTTGGGAGCATTGGGAAAATTGCCAAGCTGGTTTCTGATGGCATACTTCTTCGTAGCTTACCTTGGAGTCGTGAGAAGAAAGGAATGGCCCCACTTCTTTCGATTCCACGTGGTTATGGGCATGTTGCTCGAGATCGCCTTGCAGGTAATCGGAACCGTGAGTCGATGGATGCCTCTAGCCGTGTACTGGGGCAAAGTAGGAATGCATTTCTGGACTGCGATGGCATTTGCTTACCTGTTCACAGTGTTGGAGTGCATAAGGTGTGCCCTTGCTGGGATGTACTCCGATGTTCCCTTCGTGTGTGATGCTGCCTACATTCAGATCCCGTATGACTAATGTGAGCATGCCATTCTACATTTTGCCTTGAACTTTATCAGATGCTAGATTGAGACTGGAATTGAGGTTTGCCGTATTGCTATTTCCGCATTGCTTCAGTTTTAGAATTTTTTGTATATAGCTACTTAAACTGGTTATTACTTATGAATCTATCCTATATTACAAGAATCATACTTCTTCGTATAGCGTTTTGTGATTTGCACGCGAACGCGCATACTCTCAGTTTTAGAGTTTTCCTGAGTCTATTCTGTCTTCATTCTTTCTTTTGAAACTGGATAGAGAAAGAATGGATTTGTAGTCTGGATTTAGATAGAGGAAAGGGAGGAAGAGGATTACGTGCGTATGAAAAAGCATATATGGAGTAATGGGGTTTAGGTGCTAATATTGAATAGTGCTTTTCTTTTTCTTAATTTTTTTCTTTTCTTTTCTTTTTTTCTTTTTTTCTTTTCTCCATAGCATGGTTGGATACTTGGAATCGATAGACATGTTTCTGCGGCTAATCCATATAAAAAAGAAATGGAGGAGAGGATGATTTATGCCACTCTTCGTCTATCCTTGATAAGTAAGTACTCCACCCGTAGTATGTTATTTCTTCCGTCCCATTACATTAGTTTTATTGGGATATGACACAATAATCAAGACATGCAGAGATAAAGAGATTTTAAAAGGTGTTTTAATGTGTTAAATTGTTTTCTTTTTAAATAAGATTAATAAATCAGACAAATAAAAAAGGAAAGTGAGACTAATACCATGAAACAAGGAAGTAAAAAAAATAAGTATATTCCAAAATTTTATTCTAAAATTCATCATTACAAAGTCCCCAAAGCTAGCTAAAAAGTCCGCATACTCTAATGATCAAGTTGTAGTAAGCTATAAAATCAATTATACTCCAAAAACCTATTCTAAAATTTATCACTACAAAACCTCAAACTAAATAAAAAGTTTAACAGGCTCTAAAAGTCACGAACAATTTACCATAGATCATGTAAAAGTAGGTCCAAGAGTTCCGATTTCAAACCCTTCACAACACGGTATTTAATTATTTTTTTTATTAAAAGCTTAAAGAAAACGTAAAGCATGGTATAAGAGAATAAAATTCATTTACCTCTACGACTTGCTTATTTTAGTATAAAAAACATTCGGTTTGACTTAAAAAAAAACCGGGCTAACTCCTTCGCAAAATATCATAATACTCCTTCCGCCTAGACGTGTCTGGGCTTGGAGGCCTGCCGGTTCGGGCTCGGAACCGGCCCGGAAGTCAACGGGTTTAGCCCGGATTGCCGGTCAACGGGCCTGAACCGGACCGGAACCGGGGAAGAGCCGTGCCGGGCCCGGGCTGATCTCTCGTGGAACCGGAGCCCGGCGGTTAACCGGCGGGCCGGACCGCCGGGCCTAGCTCAGGACCGCCGGGCTCAATAGAGCTGTTGGAACCGCCGGGCTTGGCCCGGACCGCCGGGTCCAAAGTCATCTCCTAGCCGTCTTTTTGGCTCTTCTACACCTCCTAGCCGTTGCACCCCCACACCCCACCCATTCAAGCCCCAAAACCACCCCTATACACTCTCCACTATATATACATACTCTTATGAAACATAATTCACACCCAAACTACTCTCAATCTCTCTATCTACTTACTCTCAACTCTCAACTCTCAACTCAAGCTCTACACTCAATCTCTCTATCTTTCAAGGTTACTTACATACATTCACTCACTTACTTACACTCACTTTCCCAAAGACAAAATGTTGTCAAGAATGTTGGGTAGGGGTAAGGGTAAGGGTAAGGCCATTGCCACTCAAAGCGAAGGTGAATCTCGACCGCGGTCCAAGAAGGCGGCAATGGCGGAGGAAATTGATAGGCAAATGGCCTTAAGTCTTCAACAAGAAGAGGATGCGAAATTTGAAGCGATGGTTAATGAAATGGAGGAACACGGTTACGAATACCAAGGCTCCACCAACGACGTTGATGATGATGAAGGCGACGACGAAGGCAACTACGAAGGCAACGACGAGGGCAACGACGAAGGCATGCCTCCTCCTCCTCCGCCACCAAAGACTAAGAAGATGCCCTCGTCCGACATCTTCCTCAAACACTTTAAAAAAGTGGAGGCCGTTCTTGGCGAAGGTCTTCCTCCCTATCCCGATCCGCGAAAGAGATACAATGCGTATTGCAACCATTGCCAATCTTGCTTCAAATGGATCGAAGGGGGAGGCTATGGCACGTTGCGAACGCACATGGATAACGTTCATCCTTTCGAGGCCGGAATATCAACCTCTCAAACTCAAATCCGAGGTACCGCCGCTTCGACTACGGATTACCCGGGTACATCTCCTTTATTTAAATTTGACAAAAATCGATATGAAGATAGGGTTGCTAGATTTGTTGCTATGGATAAACAACCTTTTAATTTTGCGGATAGGATAGCGTATGAAGATAATTTTAAAGAGGGATTAAGTCCCAATGCTAATAAAGTCACTAGGTCAAATGTTCTTAAAAGGATTAGGAGACAATACATGGAAAAAAGGTTGATTTGATGAATTATTTGACTCGTTTGGGGCATAAAGTTTCTATTTGTGCCGATGTTTGGACCGATAATTATAATAAGAATAGTTTTATGGGAACTACTTGTCATTGGATTGATGCAAAATGGAAAGTTCAAAAACGTTTGTTGCATTTAGGGAGTTCGAGGAGCCTCATTCGGCTCAAAATATTGCTCTACTTATTATTACCGTTTTAAATGAGTATTGTTTGGTTAACAAAGTATTTTCGGTTGGTTTTGATAATGCATCGTCGAACACGGCTAGTATTCCTCAACTCATTGATGCATGTTCACCTTCTTTTCAAGGAAAATATTTTCATTCTAGATGCATTTGTCATATTTTAAATTTATGTGTTCAAGATGCGCTTAGTATTCTAGATGAAACCGTTAGTCCTATTCGGAATGCCATTAAAATATTGCATTCAAAAATAGTCATGGGAAAGAAATGGCAAAAGTATTGTCGTCAAAAGAATCTTGTGTATACGTGTTTTAGACTTGACGTTTCACATCGTTGGAATTCTACGTATGAAATGCTTAATGGTACTATGGAGTATAAGGGGCATTTATGTGATTTTTTAGAAAGGAGTTTAGGGACGTTCAATTAGTTCTTACCGAGTCTCATTGGGATGCTTGCATGGAGGTTTTTGGATTGTTTAAAGTTTTTTATAATGCTACTAAACAATTATCGGGTGTTTACTATCCTACTTCGGTTGATGTTTTGGAACATTGCACGTATATTGCTTTGTCTTTTAAGAGTTGTTTTCTAAAGCCAAACTTGACGGGTGTGATTTATTTTATGGTTCAAAAGTGGCTCAAGTATTATCCCGGAAGTGTTCTTGCTTGCTAAGTGTTTTGATCCTAAATGGAGATATGATGGTGTTTGTCAAATGTTGGGTGTTTATTATGATGCTTTTAAACAAATGGACATGAGTGGTGTTGTAATTGATGGTGAACAAATCTTCTTTGATCTTCCGGATGTTGATCTAATCAAGCTTAGGCTAAATAGGAGTTTGAGAAATCTTTTTGATGAATATTATTCGGTGCATGGTAGTAGAGACGATTCTTCTAGCAACTCTAGTGCTTCTTCTAATTTTTCTATGACATCTTCTTCATTTGCTTTACCTTTTATGGATCCATTGGATCCCTTAGTTCAACAAATGCAAGGTATGTACAATACTAGAATCTATGAAAATCCAATGGCCCAAGGTAATGGTGAATTGGAAATATTTTTGCAATCCCGTTTTGTTTATGGTGTTGAAGATAGTGCTCCATCGATCGATGTGTTGCGATGGTGGTCGAAGAGAACGGAGTTCCCCATACTCTCTATCATGGCGAAGGAGTTATTCGTCGTCCCGGCATCTACCGTGTCCGTTGAACAAGCCTTTAGCACCGGAGGACTCATGCTAGATCAAAGAAGATCAACCATGAAGGCGGAAAACATTGAAGCTACAATGTTGCTTGATGATTGGTGTAAGGCCGACACTAGAACTCAAGAACCGGAGTGGGATGATCGAAATGAGAGCGACACGGAAGCCTTCACGGAATCAGATCGTGGTAAATCCGGATCCGGTAGAGAGTAGAAATCATTCCAATGTAATCGAACTACGTGGACTTTGATTCCTCTTAGAGGATACGTAGGCAACTCAATTTTTTAAATAAATTGAGCTCAAGTCCCTTAATAAAATTTATTTTTCATTTCAATGTCAACAACTCAACATCCTATTACTTATTGTAGTGTCAAATTTCTTAAATTGAAGTTAACTTATTTGTTCTAAATTATCAATGAAAAATTCTAAGTGAAGTTAGTAAATTACTCAATATTTTACTACAATTCAATGAGTTCTTTTAACTTTAAAAATTTTACTACATTGAAATGAGTTTATTTCAATGTCAACAACTCAATATCTTATTACTTATTGTAGTGTCAAATTTCTTAAATTAAAGTTAAGTTATTTGTTCTAAATTATCTATAAAAAATTCTAAGTGAAGTTAGTGAATTACTCAAAATTTTACTACAATTCAATGAGTTCTTTTAACTTTAAAAAAATAACAAAAAAAAACTCAATTTAAATATAAAAGTTAACATTTTCTAATTATAAGATTATTAGAATAATAAGAATTATAATTACAAATTTTTACAAGCAAAAGAAAAGAAAGGAAAAGAAAAAAAAATAAAAATAATAAGGGTGAAGAAGTCGTAACTATTTGAAAACAGGGGAGGGCTTCCCCTGTTTTTGCCCAACTCCCAACCCCCCCATGCATGCATGTTGCTGCCGGGTCTAGGGCGGCCCGGGTAGCCCGCCGGGCTTGAACCGGCCCGGGACCGCAATCTTCCTCTACCCGTCCGGGCCCGGTCCTCCGACTTCAGGACCGCGGCCCGGCGGGCCAGGCCCGAAACCGGCGGGCCCAGGCCCGAATACACGTCTACTTCCGCCCCATTTTATTAGTCTTATTTGTTATTTTGATTCGTAAAATATAATAATACTCCTTCCGCCCCACTTTATTAGCCTTGTTTGCTATTTTGATCGGCCTATCTTACTAATTTAATTTTTTAAAATGGAAATAATTAACCCTTATTTTTTATGATGAACCCTTACTTTCTTTTAGCACTTAAGTATAAAATATCGTGCCGAAAAAAACTTATTTTTGATGAACCCTTACTTTCTTTTAGCACTTAAGTATAAAATATCGTGCCGAAAAAAGCTTATTTTTGATGAACCCTTACTTTCTTTTAAGTTTTAACACTTAAGTATAAAATCTCGTGTCGAAAAGAAACATGACCATAATTTTATCACACATTTCACCACTTTTCTAAAAAGAGTACTCCTCTACACTTCCATGCTCTTGTTCGATAAAAAAGTAATTAGACACACTTTCTAAGTTTAATATATTATTCCCTCCCATTCATATTAGTTGTCCGTTTAAGGATATTTGGACTGTTTTTATTATAAATGTTGTTGTGCACATAATGGCCAAAAATACCCCTATTAAACTCCTTCAAAAAGAATTTTCAATAAGTTATTTCCCCTATTTCCACTAAAGAATTAATGTGTCAACAATTAAATACTCATTAATTGGAGGTAGTTTAGGTAGAAAATAAATTTATTAATATATATGCCTAAGACTGAAACGACAACTAATATGAATGAGAGGGGTATAATGTATGCAAAAGTTATGCACACAGGGGAAATGTATGCAAAAGTTGTGCATAGAGAGAGTAGTTTACTATCATTTCTTGAATAATAACATGACAAAATAATAATAAAATAAAAAAAATAAAAAAAACAAAAAAGATTGGACCGTTTAAGATCGGGGGATTGAACCCGACGTGAATCGAACACGCAACCTTCTGATCTGGAGTCAGACGCGCTACCATTGCGCCACGGATCCTAGTAAAATTATACCTCACTTTATTTGTAATAATCATATCTTTGTTTACCGTTCCACATGGTTCCAACCGTACATACATACATATGTGTATATATATTCAAACTACAGATTCAAGAGGATCAGCTACTTAGTCTTCTTTTCCTTGACCACCTTCGATTTCGCTCCAATTCTATTCTTCATCTTCTGCAACCTCTCCTCCATCATCACCTTCAACCTTTGCGCTCTCGTCCGAACATTATCCCCGAACTCTTGTATCTTCATTTTATCCCCAAACTCTCGTATTCTTTGCTCGTGCTTCACATACACTGCAGGTACACTCATCGCCCCCACAACACCTGCACAAATTCGTACCCGAAAACAATAGTTAGTCTAACAAATTAGCCACCTCTACGCCTACGTTGTCGAATCTCCATTACTAGCTAATAGTACCTATGTAGCAAAGCGTGACGAAATCTACACTTTTCGCCACGAGCGACGTCAAATACAGAGAGACGACGGCTCCGACAAAGACGAACCATTCTCTCTCTGCGCCCACATGGAACACCAACCGAATCCCATCCTCCGCCCTCTGCCTCAACAGCTTGGCTTGCTCCGTCGCGCTCTCCTCGCTGATTTCGAGCTCCGACAAGTCCGGCGCCTCTCTGCGTGGCCAAGGAAGGAGAGAGTACTAAGACATATGCAAAAGAAACAAGAACATGCATTTGTATAAATGGTGGAGACTGTTAAATTAATGTACTTTTTTAAGATGGTGTGGATACTGCCCCAGAAGAACAAGCAGGAGAGAACGGCGATGGCAACCCAAGAGAGGAGAGTGATGAAATTATAGTTATAAACATCCATCATAACCCAGACCGCAGTCGCCGCTGCAAGGATTGAGATATTCAGTTGCTTCCTTCTCCATAAGACTATGTCACTTCCTATATCTGCAAAGAGCCGTTCGTCTAATTAATCCTCTAGCTATGTGTGCATGAGAGAGAGAGAGAGAGAGAGAGAGTACCTGATGAGTTGTTATGGAGAGGAACTTTGGGTGGTGGTGGCGAAGTCGGAGATTCCGATGTACCTGAGTTTTCAGCTAGGTCATCAAGAGGGTTTGGTGGTGGCGAGGACGGAGATTCCGATGTTACTCGGTCGACTTCGACTTCTTCCGGCGTAGGAGAGATCGGAGATTCCGATGCTTCAGATATTAATTCAGACATGATTCGGGTTTGTAAAGGATGGAGAAGTAGGTAGCTAGCTAGGTTTAGTGTAATATTATAAACTCAGAGTGGAGTTTCGGTAAGGGTGAAGAGGTGGAAGGGGGAAGGATGAGGAAGAAAAGGAAACTGGAACTCATTGATGCAGTTACATGTGTAGGTCTGTCGATAGAGCCACGTGGGCTTCATGCAGGGTTTCTTCTCAATATTTTGACACTCATCGCCAGTTTAAAGGATTGTGATCGAGCAGCCACACCCAACACCTTTTCGAAGATAATATTAATTTTGTATAATTAACAAAATAGTAGTTTCTATTTCTATATTCTAGAAGAATAATATATTAGTCAAATTGCATTTTCCCAATATTGTGATTATATGATTTTTTCTCTTTTCCATGAATCTTTGTTTAACACTTCAAGACTATTGTAGCAATTAAATAGTTGGTTGACGCTATCTCGACATAAGCAATATCTCCTATATCATCGTTCTTCTTTATTTATGGACATTTTGTTAACTAACGGAGATTACGTGCAATGCACTTAGAATCTTGTTGCACATATAATATTTATTTTTTTAAGTTATTAGTTTATTATAAATATTGATACACTTGAACATAAATTAAAAAAAAATCATATAAGTTGAATATAAGTTGAAATATATCCGGGATTAATATTCTAATGATAATATTAATGTTCTAATGATTTTTAATTATAAGGGCAAATTAAGCAAATTAAATTTTGTAAACAAGACATTTTTAATAATAGTATAGATATAGATAGATTGTAGGCACTATCTTAAAATTCGCATTTTATATCTATGAATCAAAATTTTGATATCGATGAATGATTGATATGCATAACATTTTGTAAATTCGCAATAACTTGTGTAAATAAAAATGTGATTTTTTATAATAATTAAAAAAAATAAAAATTGTCGAGAAGAGACGGGAACGAGGTAAGAATCGAAGACCTATAATTCAAGTTCCATAAGATTTTTCAATATTTTAATCAACAACGATAATAATAGCATACTACCTCTATTTTTCTTTTTCCTTTTACAGCAGCATACTACCTCTAATAAAATATATACTTTCTGTTAGAAAATTAAAAGTCTGATTATTTTTTCCTTAAAGAATTCTTGTTCTACAAGAATTCTTTTTACTCACGTTAATAATTACTTTCTCCCTAAACTACGGAGTTCGTGAGTTAGTGGGCTAAGCTACGTGGAGAGTTTGTGGGCTTAGTAAGTAATTAGGGTTAATTACTTTTCCTATTCCTATATATATGTTGGTTGACCTCGGCAGGAAGATATAACATTAAGCCGCCAATTCATTCTTCCAGCCGTCACTCTATTCTCTTCCTTCTCGTTCTTTTCTTTTCCCTTTCCTCTGTTTTTCTTCCTCCTTCTTGAAATCGTCTCCAACTAGATTTTGCGAGTGCACGCATAATCGAGTGCTGTGTTAACCTTCGAGAGTGTTTTCGGCATTGAGACTTGGCACCGAGGGTCTGCCGGAAATAGCTTTTAGGGCAGTGGTTCGTCCACGGCGCAACGATTAACTTTCGTTTCTGTTTATTGGTATTTGTGCAGGTTTCTCGAACTTTGGCTCCAGTTCTAACAATCTAAAAGCTATTCATGGCCTCATCAAACCGTACCTTGTCTGATTTGTCGAAGCTGGAGTCCCTTAATGGTTCGAACTACAAGAGGTGGTCCCAGAAACTGCTCATCTTATTCGAACAGTTAGAGATTGACTACGTATTGTTCGAAGATGCCCCGTTACCTACTCCCTCTGTTGCTGTACTGACTGTTGACGGTGTTAACGTCGCGCCTCCTCCCCCACCGGAACCAAAATCTGATGCGGTCAAGTACGGGAAGGATAACAAGGCTGCTCGTGGACATCTCCTCTATCATATGTCTAACAGCCTGTTTGATCTGTTCGTGGATCTTCGCTCTGCTAAAGAAATATGGGAGTCTCTTCAATCAAAATACGGAGGAGATGATGCAGGGCTGAAGAAGTACGTCGTGGGAAAGTGGATGCAGTTCCAGTTAATGGATGACAAGCCACTAATGGAGAAACTTCACGAGTATGAAAATCTGGTTGCTGCAGTTGTGGCTGAAGGAATGCAGATGTGCGAAGTACTGAAAGCAAATGTACTGCTTGAAAAATTGCCTCCATCGTGGAACGACTATAGGAACCTGATCAAGCACAAGAAACGAGACTTCACTCTCAAGGAGCTCATCAGTCACATGCGCACTGAGGAAGCCAATCGCCTCAAAGATAAGACCTCTATTTCTTTGAATTTTTCGAGGGCTAATCTTGTTGAATCTGGTGGTGGTTCAGGAACAGGAAAATCTCATGCCTTTAAGAAGGCAAATTCTGAAGAGAAAAAGACAAATTTCAAGAACGATAAGAAGATTATGAAGTCGAAGGTGACATGCTACACTTGTGAAGCTCCCGACCACAAGTCCTATCAATGCAATAAGCGTCAGCAAGGTCCCAACAAACAGTCGTTCCGACCTGCTCCTAAGCCTGCAAATCAGGCGAACCTGGCAGAAGCTGATGAAGTCATTGCTGCTGTGATCGAAGCCAATATGGTGGAAAACAAGAAGGATTGGGTGCTGGACACTGGAGCTTCTAGGCACTTCTGCACCAACAAAAGTATGTTTCTTGAGTTTGAAGATGCAGCCGAAGGGGAGTGCGTCTACATGGGAAATTCAAGCGTGGCCGGTGTTCTCGGCAAGGGAAAGGTCCTCCTCAAGCTCAATTCTGGAAAAAGTTTAAGTTTGAGTAATGTGATGTATGTGCCTAGCATGCGTAGAAATCTTGTGTCTGGGGGTTTATTGAGTAAGGCTGGGTTGAAGCTTGTTTTTGAGCTGATAGAGTTGTGATAACTAGGTGTTTCACCAAAAAGTGTTCACAATAGAACGAAATCCTATCGTAGCACTAGCAAGTAAAACCTAAGTATCGAATCTCAAGGAAAACTTAACAGGGCAATTAATTATGTAGTAAATCCTAATCTAGCCTAAATCTAGGAAAGCAAGTAAATAAGATTTTTGGGTTTTTGTTTTAAATCCTAGGCAAATAAAATAAATCAAAGCAATAAATAAAAGCAAGTAAATAACTAATCTAAGAACAAGCAAATAAATCTAAGAATTAAATTAAAGTGAAACGATTAATCTACCTAGGCAAGAATCGAAAAGAAAGCAATAAAGAAAGCAACGAAGAAAGCATAAACTACTCTAGACATGATGAATGAAATCTGGAAATTTAAAGGAAAATAAATCTAACTTTGAAATCTTTAAAAACGAGAGAATTGAAGTCGTAGGAAAAACGAATCTAAACTTTAAACTAGAAATCGAAAGAACGAAATTAAACTAAGGAAATTAAAAGAAGCAATTAAGAAATCAAATCTAAAGCTAAGTAAAGCAATTAAAACAAGTAAACGAAAGCAATAAATAACTTACGAGAATTAAACGAAGAACGAAGAACACAAAGTAAAAGAAAAGTCTTGAATTGAATTGCAAGAACAAAGAATCCGGATCCGAACAAAGTAAAACTAATCTAGAGTATTTAAGTGCAAGAAACTAAAGCTAAAAGATGATAAAAGATGTCTATAATTCGTGCACAAGGAGGTAATATATATACTAGGTAAAAACCTAGATATAAAAGGAAAACCAGCTGGCCGCCGGAGTTGGACGGCGTCCAGAACTTGGAACCGCATAATTTGGCTTCGAACACGCTGGACGCCCGTCCAGCCTTCTTGGACGTGATGTTGGACGGCGTCCAGATGAGTTGGACGGCGTCCAGATCCTGGATCTGGTCACTTTGCGTATCTTTCTTGTTTCGGCCGTATCTTCCTCGTCCGAACTCCAAATTGACCTCCGTTTTCGCCTACGTGCTCCTATCGAACCCCTCTTCGATATAATGCTTCTTTCTTCTTGTTTTCTTCTCGTTTCCACCCTTTTCATCCTACAATACCAAAGACTCCAAAACAACCAAATCATAGCCACAAACAACGAAAACACACGAAAACTAAGGGAAAACGGACACGAAAAGACAACGAAAATCCTAACATCTAGACACCAATCACTAGGGGTGGAGATTTCGTTGGAAAGGGGTATTTGTCTGATGGTCTATTTGTACTTAATGTGGCCTCTGAAATCTTGAATGAAAATGCTTCTTCTTCTGCTTACTTGGTTGAGTCTCTAGATGTTTGGCATGTTAGACTTGGACATGTGAATTATGCTTCTGTTAAGAAATTACGCTCTATGGGTCTTATTCCTGCTCTAACTCTCAAGGATGATGGTAAATGTGAAATATGCGTAGAAGCAAAGTTTGCTAAGAAGTCTTTTAAGGCAGTGGAACATAGATCTTATGTTCTTCTTGAGCTAATTCACACAGACTTAGCAAAATTTAGAAGCACTGTTAGTAGAGGTGGAAAAATGTACTACATCTCGTTTGTTGATGATTTCTCTAGATACACTCGGTTATACCTTTTGAGAACTAAGGATGAGGCTGCTGACAAATTTCTTAGATATAAGGCCGAAGTAGAGAATCAATTGAATTTGAAGATTAAGAGATTAAGATCTGACAGATGAGGAGAATATAGTACTTTGTTCTTACGAGATTTTTTTGAGACAAATGTAATAATTCATGAATTTACTGCTCCTTACTTCCCTGAACAGAATGGTATTGCTGAAAGGAAGAATAGAACTCTTAAGAACATGTTGAATGCTATATTATTATGTTCGGGTTTACCTATCAGTATGTGGGGGTGTCTAGCTAAGGTGAGGTTGAATGATCCGATGCAGGTGAATATTGGGTCTAAGACGTTTGACTGCGTATTTATTGGCTATGCTCAGAATTCTGCTGCTTATCGATTTTTGTCTCTGTGTGATAATTCTATTTGTGAATCTCGAGATGCTGAGTTTTTTGAGCATATTTTTCCAATGAAGACTAATCTGCTCGTTAAGAATGTGCCTAGTTCATCTGAGAATGTTACAGCTGAGCCATCTAATCAATTAGTTCGAGAGTCTGAAGTAGCTCCAGAACTGAGAAGGAGTAAGAGACAGAGAACTGAAACTTCATTTGCTGCTATGTCTAGTGTAGATGCTCCTCTTTGGAATGAGGCTATACAAAGTGACTAGAGTTTATCACTAACAATCATACATGGGAACTAGTTGACTTGCCTGTTAGATGCAAACCTATTAGATCGAAGTGGATTTTTAAGAAGAAGTTAAAACCTGATGGGTCGATTGATAGGTATAAGGCAAGGCTTGTGGTAGTTGGATATTCTCAGAAAAAGGATGTTGACTTCTTTGACACTTACTCTCCCGTTGCTCATATTTCTACCATTAGAACGTTAGTTGCTTTAGCTTCTATTCACGGTCTTTTTATGCACCAAATGGATGTGAAAACTGCCTTCTTGAATGGTGATCTTAATGAGGAGATTTATATTCATCAACCTGAGGGATGTGTGGTAGCTAGGATGGAGAATAAAGTGTGTAAATTGAAAAGATCTCTATATGGTTTGAAGCAGGCTCCTGTTCAGTGGTATGAAAAGTTTCACAATACTATCTTGATGAATGGGTTTGTAGTAAATGGTTCTGAGTCATGTCTTTGTTCAAAAACCCTTGGATCGGAATGTGTGCTTATATGTCTATATGTGGATGATATGTTGATCTTTGGCACTTGTCGTGATATCGTGATGGAAACGAAAGCATACTTGTCTTCTGCTTTTGATATGAAAGATTTGGGAGAGGCTGATGTCATCCTTGGTATTAAATTGGTAAAGTCTAAGGAGGGATATGTGTTGAATCAGTCTCATTATGTGGAACAAGTGTTAAATAGATTTAACTGTAGTGATCTGGTTCATGTCAAAACTCCTTATGATCCTAGTTTGCATTTAAAGAAGAATGATGGTGAGCATGTTTCTCAAGAACAGTATGCTAGGATTTTAGGGAGTGTGATGTATCTGATGAATTGTACTAGGCCTGATATTGCTTAATCTGTAAGTCGATTGAGTCGATATACTCATAATCCTGGTAACGATCATTGGACTGCGTTATATCGCTTGTTGAAGTATCTGAAGGGAACCAAAGATCTTTGCTTGCACTATTCCTGTTTTCCCGAGGTGTTGGAAGGATATTGTGATGCGAACTGCATTTCAGATAGTGATGAGGTAAGCTCCACAAGTGGATTTGTATTCACGCTTGGTGGGGGTGCCGTGTCTTGGAAATCTGGAAAACAGACTTGTATTGCTAGTTCAACCATGGAATCTGAGTTCATTGCATTGGAACTTGCGAGCAATGAAGCGAAATGGCAGCGAGAGTTGCTAGCTGACATACCATTGGGTAAGAATTCTGAAGCTCCTATTTCCCTTCACTGTGACTCACAGTCTGCTATATCTATTGCGAAGAATAGCGTGTATAATGGGAAAAGGAGACATATCCGGGTGAGACATGCGGTGGTGAGAGAAATGCTTGGAGATGGTGTTATTTCTCTTGACTTTGTAAAGTCAGAAAGGAATCTGGCGGATCCTTTCACCAAAGCTCTCATAAAGCGTCAAGTGCAAGAACTTGCAGCCGGTATTGGAATGAAGATGTTGAATGAAGAAAGGTAACATGGTGGAAACCTAACAGTTAGTTGGAAATAGCTTTACGCTATATTGGTTCTACTGCGGAGAACTCTGGACATAGACGAATCGTTGTCTGACGAGGTAATCCTACTGCGGTAAATTTTCGATTGTACTATGATGTTTTGAGGTTGAGCATTGTTTAGCTCTTAATGATTCTTGCAGTTATGTTTTGCGAAACATTTCTAGCATATTATATGAGTATAATATATTTATTGCCTTGGCGATTGCACTTTCATAGAATCACCTAAGTGTATGTGAAGAGTTTGTCTTCTATGAAATGCGTTTTCTAGAGCATACACGAGAATCGAAGGTATTGATTTGACCTTATTTGTCATCGCGGAGACGTATTTTTGTTTATAAGGAATGATGTGTGTTGTCGGGGTATACTTATGAGCTCATATAGTTCTTGCTATAAAGCACTTTTTGAGATTTATATGTTGCCTACTTCACTAACGTACAAATTCAAATCGTAAGATATTTGTATTTATGCATCAATATTCCTTTCCTTTCTTTAATCGACTTTTCATTTGTGGGGGATTGTTAGAAAATAAAAAGTCTGATTATTTTTTCCTTAAAGAATTCTTGTTCTACAAAAATTCTTTTTACTCACGTTAATTATTACTTTCTCCCTAAGCTACGGAGTTCGTGAGTTAGTGGGCTAGGCTACGTGGAGAGTTTGTGGGCTTAGTAAGTAATTAGGGTTAATTACTTTTCCTATTCCTATATATATGTTGGTTGACCTCGGTAGGAAGATATAACATTAAGCCGCCAATTCATTCTTCCAGCCGTCACTCTATTCTCTTCCTTCTCGTTCTTTTCTTTTCCCTTTCCTCTGTTTTTCTTCCTCCTTCTTGAAATCGTCTCCAACTCGATTTTGCGAGTGCACGCATAATCGAGTACTGTGTTAACCTTCGAGAGTGTTTTCGGCATTGAGACTTGGCACCGAGGGTCTGCCGGAAATATCTTTTAGGGCAGTGGTTCGTCCACGGCGCAGCGATTAACTTTCGTTTCTGTTTATTGTTATTTGTGCAGGTTTCTCGAACTTTGGCTCCAGTTCAAACACTTTCTTCGTTTATTTTTATTTGACATTTTTTTTTATCAGCACGGTGTTTAAGAAATTTAAGATCATGATGTAACGGTAGAGATAAATGGAGTGTTAATGGAATAAAGGTAATAATAAGTAGGATAAAAGAGAATAAGTGGAGTGTTAATATGAAATGTTACACTTAAAATAGAAAGGAGCCAATTCAATAAGAAAATAGGATCAAATAAGAATAAACGGAAGATATAAGTTAGAGCGAGCCAATGATCCCTATTTCACCTCTTGTATAAAGTTTATGGGGCAACCCTTAAAATAACCATTTTGATATATCAAACACAAATAATAGCCACTCATAATAAAAATACAAAAACTAGTCACTCTTACTAAATTACCCTTATATATGAATACAAGACTTGTTTATTCTTGAATTATGCAATAAATTTACAACAATACATGATTTTTTTTTTTGATCGGGACAACAATACATGATTAACATTACACGAGTCATGTATTCTTGTATAATGAAATAAAATATGACCAATACATGAATAGACGAATACATGACTCATGTATTCATGTATTATGAAATAAAATATGACCAATACATGAATAAATAAACTTTAGACCAATACATGAATACATGACTCGTTTATTCATGTATTATGAAATAAAATTTGACCAATACATGAATTGATGAATGCACGAATATATGATTCATATACTCGTGTATTTTAAAATAAAATCTGACCAATACATGAATACATGACTCGTATATTTGTGAATTTTAAAGTAAATTTTAAATAAAGCATTATTATCAGACTCATGTATTTGTATTTTGAAATAAATTTATATAAAAAAAGGGAAAAAAATAAGAATGATATAGAAAAAACGAAAGGAAAAAAAAAGAAAAAAGAAAAAGGAGCAAGAGGGAACGATTAAAAAAATGAAAAAAGGGAAAAAAAAATAATAATAATAAAAGAAAAGAAGCAGCAGCCCAGCGAGAATGAAGAAGAAAAATAATAGGGAGAAGAGAAGCAAAACAAATAAGGGTAAATAAGACAATTAACACGAAAAGTGACTAGTATTTGTGTTTTTTATATTGGTAACTATTATTTGTGTTTACAATATGAAAGTGACAAGAGCGCGCTACTCCTATCTCGTACGCACGAATCGAACACCCGATTATGATACACGACAGTCGCGGGCTCTCCCCGACGATCACGTCGAATTGGCGCAAAAAGAAGAAAAAAACGAGTTGCGGGAAGAAGAAAAAATAGGGTTTTTCTCATAGATGATAATAATGTAACCCTAATTCCTCTATTTATAATCTAGGATCCTGGTTGATTCGACTCGTACGATTCGGGAAAGAATCAACAAGAAAACCCGAAAAGATTTACAAAATAAAATAGACTCGATAAACGATAATTGGGCCAGGCCCGATTATCTAATAAAATCTTGAAATTTCATGGGCTCCTTGATGGCACGTCTCGGCCTTCCTCCCACGCCTTGATCGAGCTCTCTCTCATCGAGCCCATCTAACTCGTTGCCCGACTCGTGCTCCTCTCCGCTCACATCCGTTTCCAGCCCTTCCTCGTAGTCATTGTGATCAAGACCCGTATCAACTCCCCCGGCCTTATCAACCTCCTTGTCCTCAAGGAGCAAAGAAGGGAAACAACGCTCCACCACCTCCATCGGCTCCCAAGAAGGCACGCTGCCACCATCATCATCCCACTCCAACAAGGCCTCGTCGACAACACGACCTTCCCGTTGCACGCTGCGACGCTCCACCAGACGCACGGGGCGCGCTACTGCCTTCCCCCGAGCGAAAAACGTGGGAAACTCGGCCGGGTTCACTCCACCTCCTTCCACGTAGGGCCGAAGCAAGCTCACGTGGAACACGTCGTGTATCCGACTGTCCTCAGGCAATCTGAGCCGGTACGCCACGTCTCCGATCCTTTCAACCACTTCGAACGGCCCATAGAAGCGACGCGACAACTTCACCGATAATGGTTTGGCCACCGAGTGTTGCCTATACAGTTGCAACTTCAACAACACCATGTCGCCAACACTAAACTGCACATCCCGGCGATGTTTGTTAGCCGATTCCCGCATGCGTTGCTGTGCGCGTTCGAGATTCTGCTATAACCAGACCAACAATTCCCCCCTAATACGAATCACTTCCGCCACCGAAGGAGGGCACGTGGACGACGGCCTTGCTGCAATTAAAGGCGGGGGCTCCCGACCATACAAGGCCCGAAATGGTGAAGTTCCCAAGCCTTCATGGTGAAAGCAATTCAACGCAAGTTCGGCCCACGGAAGGAAATTGGACCACTTCGTCGGCTGCTCAGAAACGAACGCTCTCAAGTATTGCTCAAGGCCATGATTCTTCACTTCGGTTTGTCCGTCGGATTGAGGATGATAAGCCGTCGTGAAATGCAACTTCGTCCCACTTAACTTGAGCAAATGCTCCCATACTGCACTAAGGAAAATAGAATCCCGATCCGACACGAGCTTCGCCGGAAACCCATGATGCTTCACTACCGTTTCAACGAAGAGTTTCGCCACCCGCCATGCATCAAAATGAGTAGGAAGAGGGGCGAAGTGAGCATACTTCGAGAGACGATCGACAACCACCATGATTGTCGTAAATCCACGAGATTGCGGAAGGCCGGTCACGAAATCCATGGATACCTCTTCCCAAACTTGAAACGGAATTGGTAGAGGTTGGAGAAGGCCCCCCGGCTTTTGAGTTGAATATTTGGTAGTTTGGCAGTCATAACAAGCGGCCACAAAAGACTTGACATCCTTCCTCATGTGAGGCCAATAAAAAGAAGTAGCCAATCTCCGAAATGTGCGTTCGACGCCCGGATGACCCGCCGCCGGTGTCGAATGATGCTCGTACAAAATCGTCATCTTAACCCCCGAAGACGAAGCCACGACGATCCTATTATCACGGAAGAGAAGACCATCACTTAAATGAAACCCTCGCGGCGCCGTTCCCGCCTCAATAGCCGCGGCTAACTCGGAAAGCTCCGGGATTGAACGAACGTCAACACGAAGCAACTCTAGAATATCCGGCATAGGCTGTGACACTGCTATAAACAATTCTGCATCAGCCTCGGATGTGTCCTCAGTCTCCTCACCACAGTTATCCTCTCCACAACGGGAAAGGGCATCGGCGACCCTGTTAGCCGCTCCCGGTTTATATTCGATCTTGAACTTGAACCCCATTAGCTTCCGAGCATACAGCTGCTGATCAGGAGTCTGTAACTTGCTGCAACAACTCCTTCAGGCTTTTCTGATCCGTTCGAATCACGAATTCCCGTCCCAAGAGATACTGTCGCCATTTCTGCACGGCCTCCACTATAGCGTATAATTCTTTATGGTAGGTAGACGTCACCCGCCGTCTCGGGCCCAACTTCTTACTGAAAAAAGCCAAGGGATGGTTGTCTTGCATTAAAACCGCCCCTATGCCAAGCCCCGAAGCATCAGTCTCAACCACAAAGGTCTTCGAGAAATCTGGTAAACGAAGGATCGGGGCCGATGTCATGGCCTCCTTCAATGCCGCGAAGCTCTCCGACGCCTCAAACGACCATTCGAACGAATCCTTTTTCAATAAGTCCGTTAACGGAGATGCAATCATGGCATAATTCGAGATAAAGCGTCTGTAATAACCTGTGAGGCCTAAGAAACCTCGCAACTGCTTCACGGACTTCGGTCTGGGCCAGGCAACCATCGCCTCCAACTTTGCCGGATCCGCCTTCAAGAGCCCCTCAGATATAATATGGCCCAAATAATCAACTGACGAGCAACAGAACGAACACTTGGACAACTTGATGAAGAATTTGTGTGCCTGCAAAATCGCGAGAACCTCCGCGAGGTGCTCGGCATGGCTCTCAATCGAGGGGCTGTAGACCAGGATATCGTCGAAAAAAACAATCACGAACTGCCGCAATAGGGGACGAAAAATATCGTTCATGGCTGCCTGAAAGGTCGATGGAGCATTCGTTAAGCCGAAGGGCATAACCAGGAATTCGAAATGCCCATGGTGAGTGCGGAAAGCCGTCTTGAATATGTCCTCGTCATGCATTCTGATCTGATGATAGCCCGAACGCAAGTCCAACTTCGTGAAAACGCGAGCTTTTCCCAACTCATCAAATAACTCGTCACAGGTCGGGATAGGGAAATGATCAGGGACCGTCACTCCGTTTAAAGCCCTGTAATCAATGCAGATGCGAAACGATCCATCCTTCTTTCGTATCAAAAGAACCGGGGATGAGAACGCACTGTTGCTCCTCCGAATTATTCCCGACTCCAGCATCTCCTCCTGTCTCTCAATCTCGTTCTTTTGAAAGTACGGGTACCGGTAGGGACGAACGTTCACAGGCTTCGTATTCGGCAATAGGTGAATCCTGTGATCAAAGCGACACGCCGGGGGCAGCCCCGTAGGAACGGCGAAGACGGACAGAAAGCTCTCAAGAACCGCGCCCACGGCCCCTGGAATGTCGGGAGGGAAAACCACTGCACCCTCGGTACCCTCGGTACTCACGGCCGAAGCTGACGACTCCTCCATCGCCATTAGCTCAAACACAACCCCCACATCGCGGTGACTCAAAAGTGACATGAAAGCCCTAGCAGAGACATGTCGAGGCCGACGAGGAGGAATGTGTAAACAAATATGGCGACCCTCATTGTCGAACTCCAACGTGCCTCTCTCATAGTCGGTCGTGACACGGCGAAGCTCATGCAACCAATCCATACCTAATACCAAACTCGGCCCGTGCAACTTCAAAACAAACAAATCCACGTGAAATAAATGGCCCTGGATACTCAACTCCACTGCCAAACTCTTGTGAGAACATATCAAAGCCTGACCATTGCCCATATACACACGAAATGGCGTGATTTGAATCAACGGGAGGCAACATCGCTCCGCTATCCGGGGATGCACAAAATTATGCGTGCTCCCAGTATCCACCAATATGCGCACCTCCGAGTTCCCTAAACACCCCAATAGATCAATAGAGGACGCCCGGGGCCGGCCATCGAGGCTATAGAGATGAGATAGGTCCGTGGTGACGATCTCAGGCTCCGTAGGCGAGTCTTCAGCGTGCTCCTCCGCATTTTTCAACGCCGCAAGAGCTTCGTCGGTTCCCATGAATGCGAGCACCGGTTTCTTGCATGCATGCCCGACCGCCCATTTCTCCGGACAATACCAGCAGAGGCCTTGGCGACTGCGTTCTGTGCGTTCTGCTGAAGATAATCGCACAATCGGTAGTTTGGAGAATTCCCGAACACGATTCCCGGGGGCTGCCGAGGTAGAGCTATCATTCACGGGAGGCGCCGGTAAGGAACGAGAGTCCTTTGCTTGCCACGGCCTCCGCGGCGGCTGGTTGCTCCGATCCACCACAGTTTCGAACTCCGACGCGATCGCCATTGATGCTGCCACGGACTGAGGGTGGTGTAATCGCACTTGGCCACGAACTGGTTGACGCAGCCCACTAATATAGATCGGTAGAAGAGTGGCTTCAGTAAGGCCGTGAGTTCGATTCATCAATTTTTCGAACTCGTTGTTGTAGTCCGCCAAAGACCCCGTCTGTGAGAGTTTGGATAAGAGCTCGATGTAATTCACAAAATATGTGGAATCGAAGCGTCTCCGCACATCATCCAAAAACTGCGGCCACGAGACGTGAGGATTGTTTGCTCGGTAGGAGAAAACCCAATCCGACGCCGGTGGAGAAAACAACATAATAACCGAATGTAAGCGTTGATCAAGAGGTAACATAATATAATCGAAATAGTATTGAACTCGAGTTACCCATGATTGCGCGTCCGAGCCATCAAACATCGGAGGATCCAAACGCATAAAGCGGGATGGCTCGGACGAAGAATGGGGAGGGCCCCCTCGCGGCTGATGTGATTCCCACGACGAACGAGGGCCGTAATTCTCCCCGCGGCTAACCACTGGTCGATCCCACGCCGTGGGCGGAGTGGTGACGGCGTGACTGGCACGGTGGTCGAGTGGAGGGTCCCACGCCGTGCGCCACGCGTGGCTATCCTGCTGCCCCGTAGTACCACGGCGATAATCCTCACCCGGCTGCCATGCTGCCGAAGTTAGCAGCTGCATCGACGGCAACGTCACCGACGTCGACGACGTCTGGATGCTCGCCGGCGGCCATGGCGACGACCAGCCAGTCCCCTGCAACTCGTATGGCGGCTCCGGATTAGGTCGCGACGACGGCGGAACTAGGCGCTGATCGGAGGCGTCGAATCGCACCTCAAGTCGAGCGAATCCTTGCTGCAGCACGGTGATCAACTTATCCACCGGAAATTGGGTGGAGGACGAGGCCTGCTGTGATTGCTGCCCATACGCTGATGAAACCACCGGTCTAGACGTCAGCGGCGCCGTCGAAGAAGGCTGCGACGTGCGATTAAGGTTATGGTTCATCGGAAGCGGAAGGAAAAAAAAAGTTCAATGAAAGCACCGGTTGATAAGAGCGCGCTACTCCTATCTCGTACGCACGAATCGAACACCCGATTATGATACACGACAGTCGCGGGCTCTCCCCGACGATCATGTCGAATTGGCGCAAAAAGAAGAAAAAAACGAGTTGCGGGAAGAAGAAAAAATAGGGTTTTTCTCATAGATGATAATAATGTAACCCTAATTCCTCTATTTATAATGTAGGACCCTGGTTGATTCGACTCGTACGATTCGGAAAAGAATCAACAAGAAAACCCGAAAAGATTTACTCCCTCCGTCCCTTTGGAGTTGTTACATTTCTTTTCAGCATTTGTCTCAAGCATTTTCGAGCGTCTTGATGGTAAGTTTCAAAATATCTTTTTGTGAAAATTTTAAATTTACAAGATACTACAAGTGTTTTACTATCTCATAAAAGGAAAAAATCTTTAAAAAACTATTTTAAAACTTATCATTAAAATTCTCGAAAACGCTTGAGACAAATGCTAAAAAGAAATGTAACAACTCCAAAGGGACGGAGGGAGTACAAAATAAAATAGACTCGATAAACGATAATTGGGCCAGGCCCGATTATCTAATAAAATCTTGAAATTTCATGGGCTCCTTGATGGCACGTCTCGGCCTTCCTCCCACGCCTTGATCGAGCTCTCTCTCATCGAGCCCATCTAACTCGTTGCCCGACTCGTGCTCCTCTCCGCTCACGTCCGTTTCCAGCCCTTCCTCGTAGTCATTGTGATCAAGACCCGTATCAGAAAGTGACTACTTCTATGTATTTCCCCAAAGTTTACTAGCATTTAAAAGGTGGGCTCTGATCACATATTACACAATTGATAGCAACTGCCAATGCATACGATGGTAGTTATAAAAATGGGAAAATGACATTTGTCAATCTTATATATTTTCCAATCGTTTCATCTTATTATTATGCATGTTTTATTATTTTATATTACCCATATGTTTAATGAAATTGAGGGAGTATGTTATGATCATTTAAGATATTCTATTGAATTTGTGTGCGACATCTTTTATTATATTCGTAGACAATTGACGTGACATAATTAATGATTTAAATTTTAAAATTTATATAAGAAAAATATATGGTATATCCTAACACTTTTAAATATATAAACCCTATGATTTGACACGTCATTAATTTATATATTCAATAGGATGTGCAATACAATTTGACAATAGAGTATCACATTCCCATTATGACTAATGAGGACACACCAAAAATAAAAGATCCATCATTAAATGTGACGTTAGGAGTACATTACAAGTCGTATATACTTAAGGCCCTAGGTGAAAATAAAAATGAATCCTTACAAAAGGTAGGGAAATTTTTTGCAAACCAAAACTACTCCTTTTTTTCCCCCTCAAATTAAAGTACTCATTCCCATTAAAATACGCATCATAATTAAAGTAATAAATAATGAAGGCAATTAACGTACAAGCCAAGCTTTATTTAATAATGTCCCTACCCAATGATTTAGGAGTTAGGACTAAACGAATCACATGTACAGTGGCGCAGTCCACTTATTAAAAAATTAACAAGTGTCGAATATCAATCACTTTTATTCATTTATGGACCAATTTTATATATTAACTGAATATGTTTTTCTCCAGCGAATAGTGTTTAGTTCTTGAATGTATGTGAAATTGTATAATCCCTACTTTGGTAGGCTAATGTAACTCAACACGTAACACAGAAGTAACACAGTTAAGAACACAAGTTGGTAACCCAGTTCGGTGATAATCACACCTACGTCTGGGGGAAGCTATTCCAAGAAACAATTCACTATGATGAGTATAAGGGATACAAGACTCGTGAACGTCAGCAACACCGAGCGTTCTCTCCTCACCCGACTCTACTCCTCACCAATGAATCCGTGGTAAACTCTCACTAGTCTACCCAAAACTCTTTTCACAGAATTGAAAAGATGAAACCCGACCTTGAACGTGGGAACGTTCAAAGTATTACAATCACTCACCAATAAACTAACTACCCCAACTATTGATGAATGAAAAAACTTATCTCTCAAAATACACGAAGAAGACAAGCTCTCAATAATATCTCCAGACGCGCAGCGGCTTCAATAAGATCCTCGAGCTTATATACTTCAAGAAAAACCCTAAGAGATAATTAAGGCATATCTTGAAAAGATATCCTTAATAGGGTAAATATAATCTTCATGCAAATCTTCTAATTAATACGGAAATATAATATAAGGAACAAATCCTTGGACCACAAGGAATTCCACACCACCGAAAATTCCTCCGCATACATAAATCATGCCATATAAAAATACTCCATGCAATCCATGCAGCAACAATCTCCCCCTTGGCATTTTATGTATGCAATCACACACACCCACACAACTCACACAACTCCTCCAAGATACAAAGCACCCAATGCAAAATCAAGTAGGCAAGGAGCGCACCCACATAACCATACTCGAATGCATAGTGCAGAAAGACTCCCCCTTGCTACAAACACTCTCTAAAATGAAGTACTAGTCGAGCGCACCCGAACTAGAATACTACACATAGAGAGAAAATAAACGCACTGCATAACACCACTTAGAACACCACAGATAACACCAGCTGATCAAAATATGCTTCACCAGAAAACCAAGCATCATTAGCAGCAACTGCCTATTTACTATTACAGTCCAAAAAACTGAATATCCATATCCACTCCATCAGCAATAACCAGAAAACCAACAAACTGTCCAGCCAACCAACAACCAGAATAGCATAATAACAACCATTTCGAATCATCAGAGCAAAAATAAAAAAAAATACCAACCTATACTCCCCCTTGAATGCAGACATGAAATGCCAAGCTAAGGCAGTTCTGCACCAACCGCAGCACCAACATCAGGAGCAGGAGCACCAGCAGCTCCCCCTTGCGGTGTACCACCAGCTAAGATAAGCAGATCCTCAATCTCCTTTTTCTTCTTCAATAGAATCCGAAGCTGCTCACATGTCATTTCATACTCCAAAGAGATAGCTTGGAACATGAGCTTCGAAATTGCTGGTTCATAATGAGGAGGAGCAGGACCGAAAGGCAACTGAATATCATCAATATTTACTTCATGAGGCATCGAGGAAGAAGATGCCTTTTCTGCCTTCGAGCTGAAAGGAGGAGACTTAGGCGCAATACCGGTCTGAGCCTTAGTGAACCTCATATAAGAAGCAACAGGAGCCTTTGCACCTTCAGGAATATCAAACTGCACATACTTGCAAATATAGGCATACAAGAAACGAGGGAAGCAAATAGCCTTATTAGCAAAGACCACCTTTTCAGCATGCTCTGCAAGAGCCTCAAACACCAACCTTCCAAAGGACATTGGAAGTCCCTGCCCAATTGTACAGCAGCGTTGCCAGAGAGAGATTCACATAGGTCTTGTGGCTCGTACCACGGCAACACGGCAACATAGGGGTTCTGGGCGCAGGCTGAGCAGCCGCGAACAGCAATGCAAGATCAATAACCTCTGAGATCTTGAACGAAACCATGGATGCAGCAAGAATTTAGAGATCCGGAGGAGAGACGATGAGAAAATCGGGAGAATCGCACAGATATCCGGCGGAGAAGAAGAGAACCAGAAAAGCCCTATCACAATTGAACACTGAGAGAAAGAGCACTGCAGCAAGCAAGAGTCGGTTCAAATTCCAAGGCATCAACAGAAATAGCAAAAGGGCGCGCAGAAAAATAGCCCTCTTTCAACTGACAAAAATTCCACGTCAAACAAGTACCCAAAAGATAACACCAAACATACCACCACCCATCACACCAAGAAATCAAATAATAGATGAAATCAAATAAACATAATCTGAGCAGCTCAGATTATACACATCCCAAGTGACTTTCGTAAAGCCTCAAACCTTTCTCCATCTAAAGGTTTGGTGAAAATATCCGCCACTTGCACACGAGTAGAGACATGCTGAAGAGTTAAAGTCTTGTTTTCAACAAGATCTCTAATAAAATGGTGTCTGATCTCAATGTGTTTGGCCTTCGAATGACTGACTGGATTTTTGGAAAGATTAATAGCCCCAATATTGTCACAGAACAAGACATACTCTTTTTCATCGATCCCATAATCATACAGCATCTTGGTCATCCAGATTAACTGAGTGCATGCACTCCCAGCTGCTATATACAGGGACGAAGCCGGGGGGGGGGGGGGGGGGGGGGGGGGGGGGCAGTGGGGTCCATGGGCCCCACTGAAAATTTGAAAATTTTTAGGGGTATTTTAGTAATTTTACATATTAAATTAAATTAAATAAAATAAATATAATACCATTCTTATTGTAATACCCCAGAAATTTTCAAATAGTAGTTTAATTAAAATACCCCATTTAAATATAATCTTTTAAAGAATTGAATAATAATTAGAATTAAGAAGAAAAAGGAAAGGAGAAGAAAATGGTAGAACTTATAGTCTTATATCTCTCTCGTCTCTCTCTTCTTCACCGCCTTCCCTCTCTCTTTTCCTCTGCTTCTTCTCTCTCGGTCGATCTCTCTCTCTCCATCCTCACACAGTAAGGTATGAATCTTTTCCGATTAATTGATAACCCTAATCTTCTATGCTATCTTATATGAATTGGGGAATATATTTGTGTGGAGGTGAAATTCGTAGGGCAGCTATGGGTTCGAATGTTTCATGAAGATTAATTGTTTCTTCAGATTTTTTTATGTCTTTAGCTTCAATTCGTGTAAGTTGAGGCTTAGTATGGTTGTGAACATGTTGAAAGTAGTGAAAAGAATTTGTTTGTTTTCCCCTGTTTTCGTATCTGTCAGGACAGCTTCTTTCAAACTCAATTCCGGATGTTATTTTCCAGTGCAACTTTGTTGACACAATTCAATGTTCAATTTAATGTAAGTGTTCAATTTACAATTGGTTGATTATTGTGTACAGGATGAATCGATATTTTAAGCCCGTGTCTATGGAGGGTTCCTCTTCAACTGTTGATGGACCTCAATCTATCAAACCTCAAGAATCATTAAAGGAAGTGGATATCGTACGCGATCCTCAACCTCACCCATCATCAAAAGAAGTCAACACCGACTTTGATTTGGAAAATCTTCCAAGTGATCCAGGACTAAGACCTGATATAATGAGCTATCCACCAAATATAATCGAGCAGGTGCGTAGAGCTTATTTATTAAAAGGTCCTTGTCAACCGCGTAGTCATGATTTTCCTGAAAAAGTAGAAGCAAATCGAAAACGCAAGTTTGTAGTAGCTTGGTTTGATGAATTTAGTACGTGGTTGGAATATAGCGTTGCAAAAGATGCAATTTTTTGTTTGAATTGCTACCTTTTTTCTACGGCTTCTAGTGGAAAGGGACATGATGCTTTTATATTTGGGGGTTTTAATTCTTGGCGTAAGAAAGAGAGATTGAGAGTCCATATTGGAGATCATAAGAGTGAACATACAAGATGTAGAATGCTATGTGAAAATTTGATGAATCAATCTCAACACATTGAAGTAACTCTTTCTCGAGTATCAAAACAGTTCAAGATTGATTACCTTTGTCGATTGAAGACATCGATTAAGTGTATACGCTATCTTATTATGCAAGGAATGGCTTTTCGAGGAAATGATGAGTCAGAAGAATCCTTGGATCAGGGAAACTTTCTTGAATTATTGAAACTTTTGGCTTCTTGCAATGATGATATAGCTAAGGTTGTATTGAAAAATGCTCCTCAGAATCATAAACTTACATCATCAGATATTCAAAAAGATATCATCAAAGCAGTTGCAGTTGAGACACTTAATGCTATTGTTAGTGACATTGGAAATTCATTTTTCTCTATATTAGTTGATGAATGTCGGGATGTTCTGTCAAAGAACAGATGGGTATTGTTGTACGCTATGTAAATGAGAAAGGGTATGTTATTGAACGATTTCTGGGTGTTGTACATGTTACTGACACATCTGCAATCTCACTAGAGGAGGGTATTGATTCTTTGTTTTCTACTCACGGGTTGAGTATTTCTAGTTTGAGGGGTCAGGGATATGATGGTGCAAGCAACATGAGAGGTGAGTTCAAAGGACTAAAAAGTTTGATACTTAAGAGGAACCCCAATGCTTACTTTGTTCACTGTTTTGCTCATCAGCTTCAACTCACAATTGTTGCAGTTGTTAAAAAACATATATGTGTTGGGTCTTTCTTTAATACTATTTCACGCTTATGTAATGTTGTTGGGGGATCATGTAAGCGTAGAGATATATTACGAGATAGCCAACGAGAGAAGATTGTTGAAGGCATTGCAAGTAATGAGATTGAGACTGGAAGGGGATTGAATCAAGAGATGGCTTTGAAACGGCCTGGTGATACCCGATGGAGTTCTCATTACGGTACTCTAATAAGCTTGATGCATTTGTTTTCTTCTGTTATTGATGTTCTTGAGTTTTTGGAAGATCATGGCTCTGATGATTCACAAAGAGCTGAAGCTAATGATTTATTAGATATAATCAATCGATTTGAGTTTGTCTTTCTGCTACATCTCATGAGACATGTCTTGGGAATAACACATGATCTTTCTCAAGTGCTGCAAAGAAAAGATCAAGATATTGTCAATGCTATGAATCTTGTTAAGGTAGCAAAAACACGCTTGCAAGTCATGAGAGATGAGGGTTGGGAGGCTTTATTGGCTGATGTTTCTAGCTTTTGTTGCAAACATAAGATATCCATGATAGTTATGGAAGAAGAATATGGGGCTCGAGGAAGACTGAGGCGTAGAAAAGAGAAAATCACAAATCTCCACTACTACCGAGTTGAGGTATTTTATTCTGTGATTGATGTGCAAGCTTTTGAGTTACATCAACGATTTGATGAAGTCAACACAGAATTGCTTCTATGCATGTCATGTTTTGATCCTAAGAATTCTTTTTCTGCATTTGATACTACGAAGCTACTTCGTTTGGCAAAAATTTATCCATCAGATTTTTCAGAAGTTGATTTGTATCAACTTGAAAATCAACTTCAGAACTTTATCGTTGATGTGCGCATTGATGAGAGGTTTTCAAAGCTATCAGGGATTGGAGATCTTGCTCGGACTATGGTTTCTACAATGAAAGATAAGATCTTCCCGATGATTTATTTGTCAGTCAAGTTATCCTTAACTTTACCTGTTGCGACTGCTACAGTTGAAAGGGTTTTCTCAGCAATGAAGATCATAAAAAGTGATCTACGCAATCGCATGGGAGATGAGATGCTTAATGATTGTTTGGTACCTTACGTCGAGAAGGATGTTCTTGTAAACATCACTAATGAAGCTATTGTGGAGCGGTTCCAACAAATGAAGTATCGAAAAGTGATATTATGACGTTATTAAGGTTTTTTTTTTTTTTTTTTAGTATCAATGTAATGAAATTAGAATGACATTATAGTTATATTAATTTTTTTTTAAAGTTGGACCCCCCTCAATGAAATGTCTGGCTTCGTCACTGGCTATATATTCTGCTTCCGTAGAGGATAGAGAGACACAATTCTGCTTCTTGCTATGCCACGAGATAAGATTATCTCCCAAGAAAAAGCATCCTCCAGTGGTACTCTTACGATCATTAGGATTCCAGCCCAATCAGCATCACTGTATCCGGTAAGCTTCAGAGAACTTCCTTTCCCAAACCATAGACCAATCTTGCACGTTCCTTTGACATACTTTATAATGTTTTTCACAGCCTTGTGATGACTCTCCTTCGGATTGATTGGAATCGCGAGCAGACCCCAACACTGTAGGCAATATCTGGTCGACTGGCTGTTAGGTACAATAGGCTACCAATCATACTTCTGTACACTGTTTGTTCCACAGGTTTGCCTTCTCCTTCTTGGGTTAGTTTGACCGATGTACCCATTGGTGTCCTTTTTGACTTAGAACTCTCCATGCCAAACTTTTTCACCAAATTTTCAGCATACTTCTCCTGACTTACGAAGATGCCATCTTCGCACTGCTTGACTTGAAGCCCCAAAAAGAACTTCAATTCTCCGAACATACTCATCTTGAATTCAGAGGTCATCAATTTCACAAATTCATTCACAAGAGCCTCTGACTTAGAACCGAAGACCAGATCATCAACATATACCTGGACAATAAATATGTGACCTCCATGTTGCTTAACAAACAAGGTCTTGTCAGCACTTCCTCGAACATATCCCTTTTTCAGAAGAAACTCTGCCAGCGTGTTTTACCACGCTCTGGGGGCTTGCTTCAGTCCGTATAGAGCCTTGTTCAGCCTGTAAACATACTCTGGGTGCTCGAGATCTTCAAAGCCCTTCGGTTGCTTAACATATACCTCCTCTTCTAAATTTCCATTCAGAAAAGCACTTTTGACGTCCATCTGGTATAGCTTGAAATCTAAGCTGCTAGCCATACCCATCAAAAATCTCACAGATTCCAATCTGGTAACCGGAGCAAAAGTCTCCCCGTAATCAATACCTTCCTCCTGTGAGTATCCTTGAGCAACCAATCTGGCCTTGTTACGAGTGATGTTCCCTTGCTCATCCGTCTTATTCTTGAATATCCACTTCGTCCCAATCACATTAGCACCTTTGGGGAGTGAAGTTAGATACCATACATTGCAGCGCTGAAATTCCAAGAGTTCTTCCTGCATGGCCGCTATCCAGTTTTCATCCTGGAATGCATCGTTGACATTCTTGGGCTCAATTTTTGAGACAAAACACACCGTCGCTATGTGGGAAACCAACTTCTTGAAGTCTATCTCTCTCTTCCTGGTCTGCATCCCATCATTGATATGCCCAATCACATCTGAAGCTGAGTGATTTTTATGGACTCTTGTTTCGTTAATGTCAGAAGTACCAGTTGGAGTACCATCTTGAGTACCCTCCAGTGTTATCTCCTCTACTTTGACATCCTTCTCCTTACTAGGACTCTGAGAGCTCTCTGCAGTACTGGTGATCAGGACATCTTCTTCATTGTTTACATCGCCTTCCACTGAATCATCAAAAGTAACATTGATTGACTCAATAACAGTGCATTGATTTTTCAGGTACACTCTGTAAGCACGGCTGTTTCTGGAGTAGCCTACAAAGATTCCTTATATTCCCTTGTCATCAAGCTTCTTCCTTTGCACCCTGTCATTTACCATAAAGCATCGTGAGCCAAAAATGTTAAGATGTTTCACATTTGGCTTCCTTCCTCGCCAGATCTCGTAAGCAGTAACCTCTGTCTGCGGCCTGAGGTACACTCGATTGCAAATGTAGCAAGCTGTTTCAAATGCTTCAGCCCAAAGTCTAAGTGCAATCTCTTTAGCCTTCATCATAGTTCTGGCAGTGCTTTGCAGGGTCCTGTTTTTCCTTTCAACCACACCATTCTGTGTAGGAGTGATAGGAGCTGAGAATTCGTGTCTTATCCCTTTGGATTGGCAGAATTCCATGAACTCTTGATTCTCAAACTCACGCCCATGATCACTTCTGATGGCCTTGAGTTTGCTCTCCTTCTCTACTTCCAATCTTAGACACAAAACTCTGAACGCCTCGAAAGTGTCTGATTTTTCTCTTAAGAATTCAACCCATGTGTATCTTGAGAAGTCATCCACGCAAACAAGAATGTATTTCTTTCCTCCTAGACTTTCAACTTGCATAGGTCCCATCAAATCCATGTGCATGAGATCAAGGACTTTGGCTGTAGTGATTCGGAGTACTCTCTTGTGTACCTCCTGAGTCTGTTTTCCTTGTTGACACGGTCCACAAAAATCAACATCTCCAAATCTGATCTTGGGAATTCCTTCAATGGCATTCAGTTGAATAAGCCTCTGAATATTCCTGTAGTGCGTGTGCCCAAGTTTCTGATGCCAAATTTCACTCATCTTAGAAGCAACCCTGTAGCTTGTGATCTTTGGAGTAAAGATGTAGCAATTGTCAGCTGATCTGTTTGCCTCCAGAAACTTATCTGTTCCTTTGTTGATGATGCAGCTATTTTCCCCAAAACTTACGCTCATCCCATCACCACACAATTGGCTGATACTGACCAGATTTGCTCTCAAGCCTTCAACATAAAGGACCCCTTCCAGAACTGGCATCCCAGGTACATTCAGTGTACCAATTCCTCGAATTTTGCCTTTTCCACCATCACCAAACACAACTGACTCATTAGAGCAACTTTGCACATTAACAAGAAGATTCATGTTACCTGTCATGTGCTGCGAGCATCCACTGTCAATATACCAAGAGTTTCCCACTCTGGAGCTATTACTGGTGTGAACAACATAAGCCCTATAGCCCTTGCCTTGATTCCTTCTATTATGATATTTGAGCATCTCTTGCCTCTTATCACCAAGGTAGAACCGACATCTTGGTCTGATATGGCCAAGTCTATGACAGTAATGACAGAGAGGAATGAATACTTCAGAATCTGGATTATGCTCGGGTACCTTGTGGAGTTCTTGTTTGGGTACCTCCTCTGTAGCTCCTTGTTCACCAGGCTTCTGTTCGGCAACAACTGAAGTTTCGGTTAGTTTAGGCCTCCATTCCTCACGTCTAACCAATTTCCCACTAGATTGAGTTCCAACAGAATCATTGGATTGTCTCCATCCTTCGACTCCTCTCTCTGTCTTGCTCCAGTCTTGTCTTTGAGCTGTTTGTTGATATTGGTATCAAACTTGTTGATAGTTATTTCGGTTGAATCCAAGACCATCCTTATCTGCAGCTCTCTTTCCAAGTCTGAGAATTTCATCAAGCTTCTCAGTACTGGAATTCATCATCCTTATCAACTTCTGAATATGACTCAATTCTTCATCAGTCTCATTTCTTCCGTCCTCGCAGCTTCTGAGCTTTTCTTGAAGAGATTCAACCTCGTATCTTAAAGTCTTTCTTTCCCTTTCAAGATTCTTGACCTGCTCCGTAAGGCTCTGGTTCAAAATCAGTGCCTTCTTACACGCATCCATTAACTCATCATAGTCCTCCTGATCATCTTCTTCTTCCTCCACG
This sequence comes from Thymus mandschuricus, assembly GCA_029379335.1. Classification (NCBI taxonomy): domain Eukaryota; kingdom Viridiplantae; phylum Streptophyta; class Magnoliopsida; order Lamiales; family Lamiaceae; genus Thymus; species Thymus mandschuricus. The sequence goes on along the minus strand of CM057073.1, from coordinate 16,051,944 downwards.
TCTTTAACTTTTAATGGATCCTGATCATCAACAATAGACATGAGCCTTGGACCATTTACTGTAGCAACATGTGCTGAATGAGATGTATCATGTCCTTCCTCAAACTCAGTGTCCGTGACCTCATCATCACTGTGTGTGGCTTGGAACGCCTTCTTGCTGACTTTCTGATACTTGAAGGTATTGGCACATTCGCTTTTGATGTGACCAAAACCATCACATTCATGGCACTGCGGTCCCCTGGCTCTATTTTCTTTCTTCTCTGAGCCATTAGGACCTCTGTTCTGAGAACTGCTTTGATTCTCAGTCCGGCGAAATCTGGAGTTACCTTCACCATTTCCTTTCCTGAAAAATTTCTTCCCAAACCTCTTTGAGATGTAAGCAATGCACTCCGCCATGTCTTCAGCAGTCAACTCTTCTTCAGACTGGCTTGTAGATGAAGCCTTGAATGCTACGGACTTCTTCTTTTCACTAGGATTCACACGCATACCCATCTCAAACGTCCTCAAGGAGCCAATAAGTTCATTTGGAGATAGATCATAAACATCCTTTGCTTCCTCGATAGCAGTAACTTTGTAATCAAATCTCTCGGGAAGAGATCTCAAGATTTTCCTAACTATCTTAGCTTCCGTGAGCTTTTCTCCCAACGAAAAGAACTCATTCGATAGACTCAGCAACTTAGCATAGAAATCCGAGATGCTTTCATTCTCGTCCATTCTGAGGGACTCAAACTGTGAAGTGAGTTGTTGCAGCCTCTGATTCTTCACCCGTTTATTGCCTTCATACGTAATCTCCAAGATATCCCAAGCTTCCTTGGCAGATTTGCACGTGGAGATAATGGCAAAAACCTCAACACTCACACCTGTGTGAATGGCGTTGATAGCTTTCTGATTCATCCCAGACGACTTTAGCTCCTCTTCCGACCATTTAGTTCTAGGTTTCTCTGAACCGTCTTCATCTTTTGGAGCACTCCAACCAACTTCCACTGCAGTCCATGCAGCCTCGTCAATGGATCTGATGAACGAAGCCATTCTGATCTTCCAATACCCATAACTTGTTCCATCAAATAACGGTGGTCTGACCGTAGAACCACCTTCCCTGATGGTACTCATCGCAAGCACCACCAATGTACCAACGGATTATACAGATATCCCAGGATCTAACACCGCACCTCGATGACCTGCTCTGGTGCCAATTGAAATTGTATAGTCCCTACTTTGGTAGGCTAATGTAACTCAACACGTAACACAGAAAGTAACACAGTTGAGAACACAAGTTGGTAACCCAGTTCGGTGATAATCACACCTACGTCTGGGGGAAGCTATTCCAAGAAACAATTCGCTATGATGAGTATAAAGGATACAAGACTCGTGAACGTCAGCAACACCGAGCGTTCTCTCCTCACCCGACTCTACTCCTCACCAATGAATCCGTGGTAAACTCTCACTAGTCTACCCAAAACTCTTTTCACAGAATTGAAAAGATGAAACCCGACCTTGAACGTGGGAACGTTCAAAGTATTACAATCACTCACCAATAAACTAACTACCCCAACTATTGATGAATGAAAAAACTTATCTCTCAAAATACACGAAGAAGACAAGCTCTCAATAATATCTCCAGACGCGCAGCGGCTTCAATAAGATCCTCGAGCTTATATACTTCAAGAAAAACCCTAAGAGATAATTAAGGCATATCTTGAAAAGATATCCTTAATAGGGTAAATATAATCTTCATGCAAATCTTCTAATTAATACGGGAATATAATATAAGGAACAAATCCTTGGACCACAAGGAGTTCCACACCACCGAAAATTCCTCCGCATACATAAATCATGCCATATAAAAATACTCCATGCAATCCATGCAGCAACAGTATGTAATTTTTTTAATTCGACGAATCAGGGGTTTTCATGGAAATAAATCGATATATTTTACAAAAACTAGGTTGAGCTTTGATTTTTCATGAGTTTAATTTGTGAATTGGACCAACTATAATGAAATAATTTAGGTTTTCGGAACTAAGGAGCATTGAGTTTACATTTGGTGAAAGTGCTAGTTTGTGCAAAAACTTAAAACGATCTTAATTCTGTTCTTAAATGCAATAACAGAAAAGCAGTAAAGAACACAGAACTTTGGTAACCCAGTTCGGTGATAACGCACCTACGTCTGGGGGACAATATCCGAGAGATTCAATCCACTATAAGCAGTAGAGAGACTTACAGGACTTTACACCAAGGACTCCACCTTATGTCACCTATTCGTCTCGATTACAACTCCCTTACAATGAGATCGAATACAAACATGAGATAAACTCGCAAAGTGATAAAACACTAATATGGTTCTAAGCAACACGCCTAGACAAAACTGAACAAAGCCAGGGAAGCTTGTTCAGAAACACACGCTCGCTCAAAAACAAAAACTTGCAAAACACACGTTGCAAGAACACCAATACTCACAGAAACTCACGAACAATAATCTTCAAGAGCGGCAGAGCGTGTCTAGGGTTTTCCTTAATATTTATACTCAGCACAGGAAACCCTAGAAGATCTTCAAGCTGATCTTCTATGCATGGTAACTTTCCATGCAGACAATATCTTCCTTCTTCGAATAATAATAATATATATAATAATATATATATATATTCATATGATCTTCGATTCATGCACATATCTAGTCAGCAACGCAGCAGAAGACTCAAAAGGAAACATGCCAACACGAATCAGAGAAGCATGCAACGCATGCACTAACATTTGGTGTTCAAACTAATCTATAGACATTATTTGAAAATTGTAATATAAACTAATAGAACCTACCCGTTTCTATAAGTTTGAACTTTTAGATAAGTCAAAATTAGATTATGATATCAGAACCTTTGGTTAATTTTAAGGTCTTGTGTTCAATTTCGCCGATAACAACTTCACTCACATTAATAGTGCAATAGTGCATTGTTATACGAATACTTTAACTTGCCGAATATTTTGCAATGTATTGGAGAGAGATGGGAAACAAATCGAAACAATAAAACAACTAGCTCAACAAGAAGTGTGGCGCCTACAATGGAGCTATTTACTCAAATCAAGGCGCTATGTGATGTAAACTGATAAGCCTTTAATGGCTAACGAGGCAACTTCGAGTGTGCCTTAACTCCAGAAAAGTGAAGAACAGATGAAGAAGAAAAGCAGGGGAAGAAGGAAGAAGATAATAGCTATTTCATTCATTCAACATTCATTCCAATACACATGCTCTGCTATTTAAGTACCCTAAACCCTAACTGAAAAGAGGGGACCATCTATCTAATGTTTATCCTTAATTTTCTGCACTCTTGTCGAGCACGAAACTCACTAACTTATTTGGACGTTTCTTCTCGCAAATGGGCTGCTCTTGGGCTGCATCGCAAATGGGCTGCTCTTGGGCTGCATCACTTCCATCTCTCTTCTTGGGCTTGTAGAATGGGGTTTCTTGGACTGGCCCAACTTCTTGCTTCAATGAGTGAGGGACTCTCTTCTCTGCAAGTGTAACACTCTCTTCCCCTTCGAAATTCACCTTGTCCTCAAGGTGGGCATACAAAAAATCACTGCAAAATTTCTCCAAATTTTCTCCAGCAACCTTTACAGTTGATGCTCCCCCTAGCAATTGATTAAAAGAGTTAAGCTGAGCAGCCGGAGTTGCTTCCCCTGTGAGTATGATTTTCCGGCCTTTCCACACAAACTCCATGGATTGCTTGGCATAATCATGAGTCACTGGGCCGAGGTGTTGCAGCCATTGAATACCAAGAACCAAAGATGGTCCTTCAATATCTAGCAAGTGGAAATTTATCACAAACTCATGACCTTGAATCAGCACAGGGACATTGGGACAAAAACTTTGGCAGATTAGATAATCGCCATTTCCCACAAAAACACGAAATGCTGAAATCATTTGAGCTGGCAACTTCAGCATATGCGCAATCGAGGGATGAAGAAAGTTGTGAGTGCTACCGTTGTCGATCATAATTCGAAGGCTGTGGTTGTTGATGGATCCACGGAGTTGTAGAGAATTGGGAAAAATGGCACCAGAAAGAGAATGGAAGCTGGGAATGTCACCGCGAATCGTTTCGTCCCAAGGAGAATCTGGCGGGAGGGGATCGGCCGGAGGCACCTCGCCGTCATCGGATCCGAACAGAGCAAAAAATCTGCTCCGACACTTGTGCCCGGGAGACCATTTCTGATCGCAGTTGTAGCAAATCCCCTTCTCACTCTTTTCACGCAATTCTTGGAGTGAGAATTTTTTAATTGGGAGCGGTGGCGGCGTCGTAGGTGAGGGCAGCAGCGGAAGAGATTGTCGACTCTCGCCGAAAGAGTACGAAACCAGAGGGGGCGACGAGGGAGCAATCGACTGCAATGGAGTGGCCTTGATCGGTTCCCGAGAGTCCAGCTTTGTTTCTGCTCGTGCTTCCTCCAATCGCGCCTCATAAGCCTTCGCAAGGGAAAACGCCTCCATCAAAGAAGATGGTTTCGAGAACGAAAGCTCCCGTCGGATATCAGGCTTCAACCCCGTAACGAAGAAGCTAATAAGCAAGCATTCAGATATACCTTCCACTTTGTTCATGAGATTTTCGAATTCTGCCTGGAACTCAGCAACAGTGGTGGATTGAGTGAGTTTGGAAAGAGCTCCTTGAGGATCTTCATAAAGTGAGCCTCCGAAACGATGACGAACACTATGTAGGAACACCGGCCAAGTGGATAAGAGTTGATTGGCTTTCATCCACTGAAACCAAGCGGCAGCCTTCCCTTCCATGTGGAAGGATACGATTTTCAAGCGCGTCGACTCCGGTGTGTTGTGGAAATCGAAGAATTCCTCAATACGAAAGATCCATCCGGTCGGATCTGTGCCATCGAAGCGTGGGACCTCCATTTTCATAGATCCAAATTGTTGTTGATTCTTGGGCGGTGGGAGGGCTTGATGGGTTTGGAGATGGGCGAACTTAGAATCAACAGAGGACATGAATTCTTTTAGTGTGGTGTTGGTAGCTAGTATTTGACTTTCAAGGTGGGTTTGCAGAGCTTTAATGGCGGAAATAATTTCTTTGTCAGCCATGGAAGGAGGAGAAAATGTGGAAATCAATGAAAGCACCTATTGATAAGCCTTTAATGGCTAACGAGGCAACTTCGAGTGTGCCTTAACTCCACAAAAGTGAAGAACAGATGAAGAAGAAAAGCAGGGGAAGAAGGAAGAAGATAATAGCTATTTCATTCATTCAACATTCATTCCAAAACACATGCTCTGCTATTTAAGTACCCTAAACCCTAACTGAAAAGAGGGGACCATCTATCAATGTTTATCCTTAATTTTCTGCACTCTTGTCGAGCACGAAACTCACTAACTTATTTGGACGTTTCTTCTCGCAAATGGGCTGCTCTTGGGCTGCATCGCAAATGGGCTGCTCTTGGGCTGCATCACTTCCATCTCTCTTCTTGGGCTTGTAGAATGGGGTTTCTTGGACTGGCCCAACTTCTTGCTTCAATGAGTGAGGGACTCTCTTCTCTGCAAGTGTAACATAAACACATTCAACTCGACAGGCATCACCGCTTTATTTTTCTTTATCTTTATTATCTTTTGACAAATTGCTTGCATTGTCACAAGAATCAACAACTCACATGGCTGGAACACCATAAAAGATGTTTCCGTCTCTCTTCGTACACGATTTTTATACTTTGACTTTTTAAACGTTTATTTCAATGTGTCTAAAAATAGATATTACGATAAAATTTATTTCATTTAATCTACATTATGACATGTTACGTAATGTAGAATACTTCGTCCGTCCCTTTATAGACGTTACATATTTCTTTTGGTACGTCCCGCGAAAGACTTTACGTTTCCTTATTTGGTAAAAAAAATACTAAAGGAAAAACACTTTTCACTTTAACACACAATTCCAAACTTTCTTAATTCTCGTGCCCTAAAAGAAATGTAGCGTCTATAAAAGAACGGAGGGAGTAATAAATTATATTAAGTGTAGTCTAAATTCAATAGTAGCATTAACCTTTTGGTACGTCAAGTGAGTGCTAAAAGAGTCAAAGTACGAAGACCGTGGACGGAGGAGTAGTAAATAAAATAAGGGAATAAAAAATAGTTTTTCTTTTTTTTATCATGATGTGGTCTCTAAATATTTTATCATATGAAGTAGAAAACGTTTAATATATGAGAAAATATACTATAATGATTTGAAATAAAAATGTTGGGAAAAAAATTGCTTAAAGAGAACTTCCTTCATCCGAAGAAAATTATTTATCATAACAAAATCAGTGAAAATTAGAAAAGAAAAATGGATTATTTTTTTTTCCTTCATTTTTTTCATAAAGGAGCACCCTTTAAAGACTCTCTGGTCGTCTATGGGCGTGTTTTTGAGAAATACGAAAAGCATGTTTTTTTAACATTTTGTGATTTTCAATTTTTTTATTCTAAATTTGGTATAAACAAAACAAAGAAGAAGAAGAAAAAAACTAACATATGGTAAATGTTTATCACTCAAGATCCTCATGAAATTATTATTATGAATTTAACTATCATGAAATTTATTCATGCTTATTTCATAAACTTGTATACTTAAAAGTGTTTTTATGTTTATTATGTATTGTAATTATATTTAAGTCAATAACTCAATATATACTAGCCGTATATTAATTTTTTATAAGACCGGCTATTTAGATAGTATATTCTATTTTTATATTTTCGCATCAGAACTTATTTTTTTATGAATTAATTTTTTTTAACGGGAAAATGTTAGTTGGTAGATTAAATGTTAGTACGACAATCTCCCAATAATTATTCAAACCACCTTACATCTCCCATAATTCGCTCTCAAAGAAGATCGAACTCGGGTCACTCATTAAAGAGACGAGCCCGGTGACCAAGTGCGCTAAATTCTAATGATATTAATATCTATATGAATTAATACAACTTGGTGGTCTAGATAGAGCCCGTAGAGGTTTCATTATGTGACTATTAGTCTCTATAACACTTGCAAATTTTGTTTAAATTTTAAAAACCTTTAATAATTTATGACCATTATCGTTAAGGCATTAATAATTGCAATGGATCGTGACTAAATAATGTGATAAACAAAAGTTGTTCACAATCATTTTGGACGGTAGGCTGTCTTTTGACTTTCTCTCCTTCACTTATCAAGTAGAGCTTAAGTAGAACCTATTTGCAATTACGTTGTTATTAGAAAATTAACATGCACTTAAAAATATTACAATGAAATATTTATTGATACGGTTTATCTATAATGACAATTTTTAATTAATTACGTTAATATAGTAATAGATGAAAGTATAACGTTAAATATTTTGTCATGCATGTCACTTTCTACCTCCGAAATATCATATTAGGGTTTTAGCGTGCGGTGTTAACTATTTGCAATTTTAAATAGCCAATAACGACTTTCTTTTAAGTGTCGTACATGTTAATGTAATAACAAGTCATTTTCGAGCAGTGTATCCATTTAAGCTATAGTTTATCTTAGATACATTCTTGCAATTGACATTCATCTAGAATTATATGTTAATTATATACAATAGCTCGAAAATGAGGGAAGTGTTGATTGTATAGGGTGTGACTGCAAATAGTCAATACTAGTTGGGGTTGTTTCGTAATTATCGACAAGCTTAATGGGCTTGGAGATATGCATAGAGAGCTATTATCCAACTAGGTTAATTTAGGGCTTGGAAGAGCAGTATATATATCACATATATGTAGCGATTGAAACAGAGGAAGAGACAAGAGATAGTGAGCGGCAGTAGGGATCTGTCGTTGGGACGTGAGAGTGTTGAGCGATACACGCACGTTGTGAGCTGTGGGAACAAGGAAGTTTTGGTAGGGTTTACGGGTGAGAGAATAATCTAGGGTTTTCTATTCTTTGCTTGGGTGTAGCTTAGATAGAGTGATTGATTCTCGTTGTAAACTGTAATCTTCTGGTGTTTCTCATAGTGAAATCAATCTCGGAATGACCCTCTCGTGGACGTAGGATTTTACATCCGAACCACGTAAATTCTGGTGTGTTCTGTTTCTGTTTTCGTTCTGTGATCTTGAACGTGATCCTGTATCTGTTCTTGAAGTTCAGGATCAATTATCTGCTTCTGTGATTTGTTGTTCGTGGTCGTTTTTCTTGTTACGAACCCTAACAAGTGGCGTCGTCTGTGGGAAACAGGCACGATGATGATGGGTGCCCCTTAGCGTGGCCTCGACGATTGGATTATCGCCGGAGGTGAGCCTCCACGGTTCGAGATTATCGGTGGAGGGGAGGGCTCGGGATGTGGTCCTTGTGTTTGAGGGGAGGATTGTTGGATGCGGGTGGTGCAAACAACATGTCCCACATCGGAAATATAAGGTGGGTGGACCTTATATATAAAGGGGAGCAACACTCCATTAGTATGAGGCCTTTTGGGAAGGAGCCCAAGAGTAAAACCGTGAGGGCTTGGCCCAAAGCGGACAATATCATACTAATGCGAGTCGGGGTGGAGCTCGGGAACCCTAACAAGTGGCGCCGTCTGTGGGAAGAGGAGATCACGAATGGGTTCTACAAAGTTCGATGTGGAGAAGTTCGATGGCAAGAACGACTTCTACCTTTGGAGGATCAAGATGAAGGCATTGCTCGTCCAGAAGGGATTGGCAGATGCACTCAAATCTGAAGAAGAGATAAAGAAGGCAGCAGCACCAGAGAAGATCAGCGAGATCAAGGAGAAAGCGCATAGCGCTATGATCTTGTGTTTGGCGGACAAGGTTTTGAGAGAAGTTTCAAAGGAGAAGACTGCAGCTGGTATATGGACGAAGTTGGAGAGTCTCTACATGACGAAGACTTTCGCAAGTCGACTATATATGAAGCAGAGATTGTATTCCTACAAGATTACAGAGGAGAAGAGTATCTTGGATCAGTTAGACGACTTCAACAAGATTCTTGATGATCTAGAGAATGTAGATGTCAAGGTTGATGACGAGGATAAGGCGATTATCCTGTTGAACTCTTTGCCCAAGTCTTATGATCACTTGAAAGATGATATGATGTATGGTAGGGATGGTACCATCACCTTGGTGGAGGTGGAGTCTGCTTTGAGGGCAAAGGAGTTGCAGAAACTGAACGACGGAAAGACAGAGCCTGTGGGAGAAGGCTTGAATGTGAAGCAGAAGTTCACGAAGTCTGGGAAGTCGAAGAAGTTCTCTCAAAATGCGAAGAAGTCTGGCCATTCAAAGGGAAAAGATGGAGACGCCAAAGAAACAAGGCTGTGTTTCCATTGCAAGAAGCCGGGACACATCCAGAGGAACTGCAACTTATGGAAGAAGGAGCAGAATCAAAAAGATCAGAAACAAGATCAAGCAGATGTCGCGGAGCATTGTGAATCTGCGGAGATGTTGAGTGTGGTGAATTCTCATATTGAAGATGAGTGGATCTTGGATTCGGGGTGTTCGTTCCATATGTGTCCGAATGAGAGTTGGTTTCTTGACCTGAAGTGTGAGAATTTAGGGTCTGTTCGTTTGGGGAACGATCAAGTTTGTAGTGTCAAAGGGATTGGCAGCGTCAAACTTAAGGTGCATGATGGCTCCTTCACGATTCTCACGGATGTAAGGTACATTCCTCAGCTCAAAAGGAATGTGATTTCTCTTGGAACATTGGAGTCCAAGGGATGTTGTTTTAAGTCTGCTGGAGGTCACATCGATGTTACGAAAGGCTTGAAGTCTGTTTTGAGAGGAGTTAGAAACAATGGTTTATACTATCTCATGGGTAAAACAGTTGCTGGTGAAGTGGAGACCAGTGTGAAGGATGAGTCAGATCTGTGGCATGCGAGGCTAGGCCATGTTAGTGAAAAGGGATTGAATGGGCTACTGAAGAAGAACTTGTTCCAGATTCCTACTAAGTTCAAGATTGACTCATGTAAGCAGTGCATCATGGATAAGTGTAAGAAGCAGCGGGTGAAGGTTCCAGATGCGGTTTGGAATGGAAGGGTTGTTGTTCTTTCTTATCTGAGGAGTTTTGGGTGTTTAACTAATGCACAAATATGGCTATGCAAGCTGGAGTCAAGGGCTCTGAAGTGCATGATGTTTGGGTATCCCAAAGGTGTAAGAGGTTACACGTTATGGTGCATGGAGCCTGGTAACGAGGAGATGGTGATCAGCAGAGACGTGGTTTTCAATGAGAAGGTGATGCCGTTCTATGAAAACACACAGGAGCCTCGAGTGGTGAGCAACGAGGGTGCAGACACTACTGGATTCGAGGTGGAGCTTGAGGATGTTCCCGAAGATGATCCTGAACAGACAGTTTCAGGAGCAGATCCAGATGCATTTCAGGAGCATGGTGAGGATCTGAGAAACTACAACTTGGCTCGTGATAGGCAGCGGAGAACCATACATCCACCTCTGAGGTATGGTCAAGCTGATATGGTGTATTATGCTCTAAGCATTGCTGAAGAGATAAGCTACCAAGAGCCAAGGAACTTTACTGAGGCAGTAGAGTGTGATGAAAGAGACCAGTGGATACTTGCAATGAAGGAAGAACTTGATTCCTTGGAGAGAAATCAGACCTGGATTCTTGTGGATTGGCCAAAGTCACAGAAGAAGGTGAGTTGGAAGTGGTTTTACAAGAAGAAGGTGGAGGTTCCGGTGGAGGAACGTGTGAGACTCCAAGCAAGGCTGGTGGAAAAGAGTATGGTGGTAATACCATATGATAATGCGGTTGGAAGCATTATGTACACGATGGCGTGTATGAGGCCTGATCTAGCACACTCCATAGGCGTTGTGAGCAGATGTATGGCAGATCCTAGAAGATATCATTGGGAAGCAGACATCTTGGGGTGCATGGAGAAAACACCAAAGATTGGTGGGACATCAAAGATTGGTGTGTTGTACCAGAGATGTGAAGAATCAGAAACTATCACGGAGATGTTGGTAGTGTTTTTTTATTCGGATTATGCTGTTACGAAGGATAGTGCAACTGACATGCTAACTAAGTCACTACCTACAGCGAAGTTTAGGTATTGTCTTAAGTTGGTGAACTTGCTTTCTCAATGAGGAGGGATTGTAGCCCTGTGATGGGGTTGGTTGGAGGGGAAATCGGTCGAGGAGATTGAGCTATTTCCAGTCAAGGTGGAGATTGTTGATTGTATGGGGTGTGACTGCAAATAGTCAATACTAGTTGGGGTTGTTTCATAATTATCGAGAAGCTTAATGGGCTTGGAGATATGCATGGAGAGTTATTATTCAACTAGGTTTAGGGCTTGGAAGAGCAGTATATATCACATACATGCAGCGATTGAAACAGAGAAAGAGACGAGAGATAGTGAGCGGCAGTAGGGATCTGTCGTTGGGACGTGAGAGTGTTGAGCGATACACGCACGTTGTGAGCTGTGGGAACAAGGAAGTTTTGGTAGGGTTTACGGGTGAGAGAATAATCTAGGGTTTTCTATTCTTTGTTTGGGTGTAGCTTAGATAGAGTGATTGATTCTCGTTGTAAACTGTAATCTTCTGGTGTTTCTCATAGTGAAATCAATCTCGGATTGACCCTCCCGTGGACGTAGGATTTTACATCCGAACCACGTAAATTCTGGTGTGTTCTGTTTCTGTTTTCGTTCTGTGATCTTGAACGTGATCCTGCATCTGTTCTTGAAGTTCAGGATCAATTATCTGCTTCTGCGATTTGTTGTTCGTGGTCGTTTTTCTTGTTACGAATCCTAACAGGAAGGACCAGACTCGTACTGGGAGAGATATAAACGAGGAAAATTATGATCAAGTGAGAAATCTATAAACCAAGATTCCACGTCTCTAAATACTAAATATTGTAAGTCCGAGCTTTAAGATAAAACGAAATTTTATTATAATATTAGAGTCTTTGGCTAATATTGAGATCTCGCGTTCCAATCCTACCAATAACTACAAACTCAAGTTTTTAGATGACATGTATGAAAGCAATTCTCAAAGAATTTTAAAAGTCGAAATTAAAATTGTAGCGAGCTGAATATGTTGAAACGAGGAGTGCTCAACTATTTGTCTAGCCAAAAAAAGAAGTGATTACACTACTACAAAAAAGGTCTTCGACAACGGGTAATACCCGTTGTCTTTCTCAATTTCGTACCGTTGTCGTAGGTTGTGTTGTCGTAGATACGCGCTCATAGACAACGGTATGTTGAACCGTTGTTGTTATATATTAAGACAACGGGTTTCAACCGTTGTCGTAGACTGTTGTTGTTTGTTAGAATGACAACACCATTTAACATCAGTTGTAAGCTTGTTGTCGTATACACCAGAATCGACCACAGTTTAAAAACCGTTGTCGTATATGTGAAATTTAACATTGTCGTTTTATTTAATTATTACACATATTTTTATATATATAATTCAGTAAAGCAATTAAATCTAAGATAAAATAAAATCAGATTACATAAAATTTGAAATATTATAAATAAAAAAGTAAGATGAATACAATCATTCATTACAAGGTCTCCAAGTTTTAGTCATAGTCAATTTAAAAAAAAAAAAAACATAACAAAAAGGATTACTCTTGGATTGACTGATCCTTCAAAAGCCATAGGATTACTGGTCATCTTCTCCAAACCAGCACCAATACCTAATCCATAACAAAAAGCCAGATAAGAAACAATGTGATAATTGCCTCTCATTTTCGGGATATGTCAAAGGCAGATAGGTCTTACCAAGAAAACCAAGATTAATCAATAACATTCTTACACTAAGGAAACATAACAAAAATGCCAGTGACAGTTTTGTACCAGGGAAACAGGCATAAAATGCAGCCATCCTGCATTCCATTGCTCTTTGGGACAACATGATGGCAAAGTGAGTGCACATTCCAAGTCAACCTGTAAAATATGATCCTGTGCGGTTTCAGCTTAGTTGTTTTGTAGAAGCTCACAAGGTGTTCCCTGCAAAAGAGTGAATATTGAGTAGGAGTCAAATTAACATTGAAATATATCAGCATTGATTTTCAACCCTGTAATAGCTCCTTCAGCAAATTGAAGCAGCTCTTCTCTCTTCACCTACCCATATAGAAATATTTATATACTTTAGAGCCTTATATTTCAGGTTCTGAATTCAATGCTATAGCATAAAACTTTCTTCTTCAATTCGTCTTTTGAACATTAAACAATGAGCTGTTTTAAGTGGTGATGTGGTATTGGCCAAATTTTCTTCCAGTGGCATTCTTCACTTCTTTATGCCCACATAACATCAGCAGCCCAATATTTATTCCCACATTGAGCTTTAGTTTTTTACTGAAGGATGAGAAGAATGGGTAATCGACTAGTACCAGTACTTCATCTTGGTAGCTGGAAAAGACTTTTGCAAGATCCTGAATGCTGCTCACTATCGCATAATGAACTTCTTTTCCACCAGTGAGACAGATTCTGCAAGTTCACAATTGCGATAAAAAGATCAAAGTATAATCTTTACATGCCAATATGCTCCAATGAAGGAGCATCAATACTCTCTTTCTGGGCAAGACCTTTGTTAATCAAAATTAGCTAATAAAATGGAGAAACTCACCTAAATAATTCAAGCAGCAAAGAAACTTCATCTTCACTTGGAGGTTCGAGAATCTAATCAAACAAAATTAGAAGACAATACGAGTTGTAAGATCCAGCACAATATATTTCTCAACCAACATAGAGGAGTTCATTCTTGAAAAATCAGTCAGCTTATGCTTGATGTTTTTGGTAGAAACTTTATCAAAACATTATTACAAGATCATCAACTATCCATAAACCTAGTGTGTCCGAACTTGCAAATTAAAGTTTGTATAACTTACCATACATATCGATATACCCTCCAAAGCCTGACTGTAAAGAAATACATCGCGAAAGGTCAATGGTTCACCACTCATATCTGAAATCATAATATAAAACCTGCCCATTTGACAAATACAGGAACATCAGAAATTTTGATCCATGATTTGACAAGAAGTATCAAGAAACCAAAGTGAGTGTGTAAATTATTCGGAGTTATCAAGAGCTAACCATTGACTGTCTTCTTGGGCTCTTTGGCTCTTCATTAACTTGATGTGGCTCAATGTTTTTTTCTTTTTCATCAAGTGTCACGGCAGAAGATTTTTCGATTTCTTTTAAAACAGCTAACCATCTTCTCATCAACTCAGCTCGCTCACGCCCCCTGCATGAAACAGAAGCCTCTTCCAACCTTTTAACTGTCTGCTTGAAGCTTTTAACATTCCCACGAACCTGACAATACCAACTGCAGACTTTACCATTTGAGGAAAAAGTGTGAACACTACAATACAAGCTGAACATGCTCCACTATCAAAACAGATAGTCAATGACAAGACACATATTTCTATATGGGTAGGTGAAGAGAGAAGAGCTGCTTCAATTTGCTGAAGGAGCTATTACAGGGCCGAATATCATCTGTGACGGGCCCTACAATGACACCGATCTTGTCCTCCTACCAGTATAACAAAACAAAGATCCAAATCAATATGAAATTAATAAAAACTACAAATGATAAACATACATGATAGGCGTATCATCCTACAATCCACGAGCAGTCGAGCACACGTAATGACACGAAGCTCACCGAACACATCAACTAAATGCAGTGCCAATACATAAATGAAGTGAAGTTCAAACAATCATCAGTTCTAGCTTGCATGCAACACCAAGATACTAAATTCCCATTATGCCTACAATATAACCGAACCGTGCTACATTCGAATAAGATAAACAAACAGTTCATCACAGCATGGCTAAAGATATATGAACTGAAGTTCAAATTTTCCTGGCAATAATACATGTTTCATAACAAATTCCATTACTCCACAAAGAATCAGTTAGTTTCCTACGGCAGATCAAGTTAAACAACTCATACACATCAATCCCTTAACAACAACAAAATTAAAATTAATCCCTCAATCCGACTATGCACCTCAATCCCTTAACAACAACAAATCGATTATATCAAAATTAATCCTATCACATCCTCCAATTCCTTATGAATCAAGCCGTCGTCGATGATAGAACTACTCAGCTTCTTAAACAACTCATACAATGCCTCCACTTCGTTTACAGTAACTGCAAATTCAACCAAAATCAATTTCAAAAAAGAAGAAAGTAATTCCGAATTCAGTAAACAAGCAGAGAAAGAGAATTCAACATCGAGATTCTGATCCAGATTCGCTCGAGTAGAACGGCGGAACCGACTAGATCTGCTCCAGATTCGCTCGTCGTAAGCCGTCCGCCGCCACTCCCGGCCGACGCACGCTGCCTTTATCTTGGGCCGTCGTCAATACGCCTCCGACTCCTTGGACTCCTCCGGCAGCAGCGCCTCCAGATCCGCCTTCCCCGGCGGAGCCCTAACCGCCCACAGGAACCTGTATCCGGAATTCTCAAACGGCGCCGGCGAATGACTCACGACAGGTGGGCGAACGATTGGGTTTGCTCTGAGAAATTGAGAAATTGAGAGAGAGAAAGAGAGAGAGGGGGTTTCTGGTCTTAGGAAATTTGGGGGAAAAAATTGGGGAAAAAGTCTAAGTTTTTTTTCTTTTTGAAGAAATCGATTTTTTTGATAAAACAACAACAAAAACATACAACAACAGTTAAAAGAATATGTTGTTATAAGTTACGACAACACGAAACGACAACACTAAACTACACTGTTGTTATTTTACATACAACAACACCAAACAACAACGGTTCATAAAACATTGTTGTCTATGAGCGTACTCCGTCGCTCATAGACAACAGTTTTTAAAACGACAACACTTTTCAGGGATATAACAACAGGAATTACACGGAACCGTTGTCGTAGATGTGTTGTCTATGTGCGTTTTTGTAGTAGTGTTAAGTTATAGTAACTCATTAATCTCTGGATTTGAAAATCTAGTTGTGTGTCGTGTTACATTAATATGAAAATTTGTGGAATATCTATAGTTTGTCGTTCACGACTTTTTTCCATTTATGAAATTGACATGGGATTAAATTAAATACTACTTGAGAGTTGAGACCTCTCATCTCTCACGTGTGCAAAATATCGAATCAATTTTGAAAGTGAAAGATAAGAAAAATATAGCTACAAAATTAGAGATGCCACGTCAGAAAATCTAGTGGGTAATTTAGCTCTAACTTTCTCTTTGGTGCTTCTTCTTTTATAAATATTCAATCTACTTTTCTAAATTTGGAAAAGGTAAAAAAGCTAAATAGAGAGAAAATTTGAAAGTAAAGGGACTTATACCGCACTACTCACTTCGTTCCGCATGAAGCGACACATTTATTTTGATTACGAAAATTAACGATGAAGTATTAGAAATTTAAGTAAGTACGTATAGGTTTCATATCTTGTTTAATACTCCTATATATATATATATGTTTATACAACTAAACATATTGATGTTTGATCTTAATTAAATAAAAGAACGTATCGTGATCTTTTATATAAAACTTGTAAGAGTCGAATAACAAATGAATAAATTATGATAATTTTAAGTTTTGTAATCCATGTTCGTACATAGTTAAGTGTTTAAATTCTTTCTTAAGCTAGGCCTAATAATTTCCATATAATGAAACATATCGTTTTGAGTGGGACATTTCTAAGAGGAATACGCGTCGTTTTGAATAGGACTAGGGAAGAGTACTACTTGCTCCACAATATTTACACTGCTAATTTTTCAGCACAAACTTCAATATGTTGAAAGTAGTGTTAAAATAAAGTTTATGTCTCATTTAGTAGAATGTTATATTCTATTTAATCTAGTGTATATATAATAAATATAACGTGATATCTAAATTTTATAATAATGTAAAATACTATTAAAATTGTGTGTCGAAAGATTCAATATAAAAATATTTAGGACGGAACGAGTATACTATTGGGGATTTATATCTATGTTGCATTGCATGTCAGATCTGACACTCAAAATCAGTTTTCAGTCCCACCTAAATTAATATTACCACCTGCTAATTTTAGGAAATAAATTTTTATTTATAACCAACATGAGGTAGAAAACAAACTTTGAAATAGTAAACAGTACATGTTTTTCTGTACATGATTAATTTTGAAATAATTAAAGGTCGGTAACTGCCGACTTTCATGTCAGTCCTGCCAATTTACCCCAAAGCTAAAAAATTTAGACCAAGTGCGTGCGTTGGTCTAGTAGTAAGGGTTGAGATTAACGTATCGAACCTGAAAAATCTCGAGTTTGGGTCTCTACTTGTACACTCTTAACGTGTTTACGGATACATAGTAGAGCATCTTCGTATCTTCCCTAGAGCCTCACGAACTGAGAGCGTTTGGAACTGATTCGACGCTCTTTTATGTCGTTTTACTTTTGTTATAATGCACATGCCCTTTCCAGATATTCCTGATGTTGCGAGCAGAAGAAGTTAGGAATTACAGTAAAAACATAAAGTAGCGAAATTGAAATGATTTTGTTTTCAAAAAATTTGGGTCCAAATTGATGATGATGAAGCTTATGTTTCAGCCACGCCTAAATCAACTTACCGAATCAATGGAAATAATTGACAAGTGTCGAAGAATTGGTTCATTAATTGTTGGAATTGCATCATCACATTTACACGATTTTCGCAATGAATTTTACTTTAATAATGTTTCTTAGGCTTTACAATATCGGTGATAAAAATGTATCGTTATTGTATGCGTGTGTTGTCGTAAACTGATACAGTATATTGTAATACATCTTAATATTCATAAGATGTTCACAAGAGAAAAAGAAAATTAGTGCTGGCAATCAACAATCCAGCGCACCTTAAACTAAAGAATGCGAACCCTAAACCTCGCATTTTTATAATCAATCCACGCATAGAACCAGGTGTCTTAGCGCACCTGGCCACCGGGCTCCTTCCTTGAAGGAGTGATCTGGGTTCGATCCCTGGTGGGAGTGAATTAGGGAGATATGAGGTGGCTTGTAGATTTTCTTGGAGTGTTTTGGGAGCTAGGCGTACTAACATCTAACATTTGCCCGATCAAAAAAAAATAAAGTACGTTCTTTGCATGGGCGATATCCTTCTTCATTAGTGTACCAAATTAATAATTCAAAAATTTATGATGAAATATAAACTAAATACTAGTCCATCTGTCCCACTGATAAATAGACTTTTTCCTTTTCGGGACTTCTGATTAATATATGAACCTTTTCCAAAATAGAAATTCTAACCAAATAAAATTTAGACACATCACTTTAATCCACTACCTTTCCACTTTAACACACTATTATCACTTTAGTCTTAATTTTCGCGCCAAAATAAAAGGCCCCTTTCCCAATGGGACGGAGGGAGTGAGTAATAAAATTAAGAATTTATCAGCCATATCTTAACCAATAAAACTAAATCTAATTACAGATTATAATTATAAATTCTTTTAAATGAGTAAATTATAATAAATAATTGTAAAATTAACTAATTTATTAAATACTGGAATCGAAGAAAAATATTAGAAATTAAATTTTAAACACGATAGTTACACAAGATGATAAGATCCAATTAGTCTCTCTACACCATGCAAAATTAAGTTGCAATTTCCCTCCATATTCAAATAAAGAAAAAGAAAAAAGAAAAGGAAAAGAAAAAGGTAAAATATTGAATTATATTCAGCGCCCAGCGGTGGCGGCGAGATTCCCGGCGATTTAATCTAACCGCCAACAACTTTTTACATTTCGGCTGATTAAATTAAATTAAAAAAATCACCATAATCATCATCATTTGCATTAAACCAGCTCAAATTAGTAAGCAAAACAAATATTCCAAAAACAAAAAAGTAAAAAAAAAAGCATGCATTCATTCATAATAACGCGGAAACGCGTTAATTAGCATTATAGCCCTGAGTTGGCAATGGGAGACAGCCATTTCTCTCTCTCTCCCCTTTTTCTTTTTCTAATTTTTTCTTAACCCCGTCTCTGTTTTCCAATCATTTTATATATACGTCTACTCCTACATGCGTTTATTCATACACAGATTTTAGCAAAAAGATTCACTCACATTCTTTTATTCTTTCTATGCTCCAACACTTTCTTTAATCGCTCCAAGCTGGTGAGTATCCAATTTCCTGCATTTTATCCGCATGTTTGTTCTTTTACTTGAATCCCACTTCAGATCTGGTGTTCTTTTGTTGTTGTCAGTGATTTACCTTTCTAAAGATTTGATTTTTGTTTATGGGTTTCGGTTGCAGCTCCCATTCTTTGTTTACAACTGCTCTGTTCTTGAATTTGAGGTGTTTTTTGTTGAAACTTTTTGCAGATTTAGAGGTTTTTGGTGGTGATTGATTGTTGAGAAGGGGAAATGGGAGGAGGAGTTTTGGTTTTTTTACTTGCTGTTTTCTCGTTTTGGAGTGTCTCTGTTGTGAAGGGAGAGGATTCTTACTACTACTACACTTGGACTGTTACTTATGGAGCTGCTTCTCCACTTGGCCTTTCTCAACAGGTTAGTTAAGCTAGGGTTCATGCTTTCCTTTTCTTGTTTGGTTGTTTAGAGAGAGAGAGAGAGAGAGAGAGCAGTTTTTGATAAATGGACGAATTGCAGGTGGTCTTGATCAATGGTCAATTTCCTGGTCCTACGCTTAATACTGTGACAAATGACAACATTATACTCAACGTTGTGAATAAATTGGACCAGCCTTTCCTTTTAACATGGTTAGTCCATTTCTTCTCACTTTCTTGTTTTTTTTCTTTGGTGCCCTTATCACTTGATCTGTATTTCTTGAATGGATTATCTCAGAATTCATATCTAGTTTTAAAATCTTGATATTAGTCGCTTTCGAATCATGAGAATTTTCCGGTTTCTTGAGGTTTGGTTGTTTTCGTTGTTTCGGTGTTCTTGGAAGATTGAGGCCTTAAAAGGTTGTTGATGTTTTGTGTGGATTATTAGGAATGGTATTAAGCAGAGGAAGAACTCATGGCAAGATGGTGTGTTGGGTACCAACTGCCCCATCCCTCCCAACTCCAATTACACTTATAAATTCCAAACTAAAGATCAAATCGGGAGCTACACGTACTTTGCATCAACTCTGATGCACAGAGCTGCTGGTGCTTTCGGAGCTCTTAATGTGTACGCGAGATCCGTGATTTCAGTTCCGTATGCGAAGCCTGCTGGAGATTATAGCCTTCTCATTGGCGATTGGTACAAGACCAGCCACAGGGTAAGGCTACATTGCAATCTTATTACTTATTTATTACTTATTTCTGTAGTAACCATGTTAGGAATGATAATTTGAATCTTGTAATATACTACTTGAAGCTTGATTTATGGATGAAAATGTTGTGCATAAATAGGCAAATGCTTTCACAGTTGTTTGTCTTTTCATAAATATAAAATGTAATTAATCTGAATGTGGTTGCAGGTGTTGCAGCAAATACTGGATTCAGGAAAGGCCATGCCCTTCCCTGATGGAATCCTCATTAACGGCCAGGGTCGACCTACCTTCAGTGGCGATCAAGGTCATTTACGAACCTAACAATTTATGTTTGTATTGCTTAGTTAGTCTCTATAAACAGCACTCGAAAAGCATTGCCTTGTCCGAGCACATAAGTTTCTTCCAGTACATTGTGTTTTTCTCACTGAGGTGTATTTACTGACAACAACCTCTTGTTTTCAGGCAAAACCTATATGTTCAGAGTCTCGAATGTTGGTCTCACGACCTCTTTCAATTTCAGAATCCAAGGCCACAAGATGAAGCTAGTTGAGGTTGAAGGCTCTCATGTCCTTCAGAACATCTACGATTCTCTTGATATTCATGTTGGTCAATCAGTAACCGTCCTCGTCACTTTGGACCAAGCCCCTAAAGACTACTACGTTGTTGCATCAACGAGGTTCACTCAAACTGTCCTAACTGTAGCTGGTGTCTTGCACTACTCAAACTCTCGGTCTCCAGTTTCGGGCCCCGTCCCAGCTGGTCCAACCAATGAATATGCATGGTCTATTGATCAAGCTCGATCTTACAGGTATAGATTAACAAAAAAATCTGTTCTTTACAAACCATTTTGGTATTCTTGCTATGGATAATGTACTAACACTCTCATTTGTTCGTGTTTCAGGTGGAATCTTACTTCAAATGCAGCTAGGCCTAATCCTCAGGGCTCTTTCCATTATGGAACGATTACACCAACAAGAACGATCGTGCTTGCTAACACTGCACCTATCATTAGCGGCAAGCAAAGATATGCTCTCAATGGTGTCTCTTACGTAAACCCAGACACACCCCTGAAGCTTGCAGATCACTTCAACATTCCGGGTGTTTTCAGCGTTAACTCGATCCAGAGCTCTCCATCTGGAAACGGAGCTAGCCTAGGCACCTCCGTTTTAGGAACTTCTCTCCACGATTTCCTTGAACTTGTCTTTCAAAATAACGAGAACGTCATCCAGTCCATGCATCTTGATGGATACGATTTCTGGGTTGTAGGGTAAGCCACTACATCTACTCATAACATTAGAAGAACATTGCTTTACACATTACTAGTGCGAGTTCTTACCTGCAAACTCCCGTTATTACTCGTGAAACAGATTCGGAGCAGGACAGTGGACACAAGCTAGTAGAAAAACTTACAATCTCAGAGATGCTCTTACCAGACACACGACACAGGTGAAACACCTCATCGAACCCGCATCATCAACTCATGCTTCCAACATTGTAAAATCTAATATAGTTATCAAACTCTGCTAAGGTTACATTAAACTCACACCGGTTATATCATTTTCTTAGGTGTACCCGAATTCTTGGACCGCGATTCTAGTATCCTTGGACAACCAAGGAATGTGGAACTTGAGGTCCGCAATGTGGGGAAGGCAATACCTCGGACAGCAACTCTATCTCAGGGTTTACAATCCGACATCGAGCCTTGCCAATGAGTACAATATCCCCTCGAACGCTTTGCTTTGTGGCAAGGCTGCCGGAAGAAGAAATCGTTAAAAGTAAACTTACCTAGTTTTGAGATCTTGAAAAGTGTTTGATGTTTTCTATGGCCATGAGAGGTTGGCTGCTAGCAATACCACAGAAGAGAGGAGAATCTTAGCTCATTATATATATATATGTATATGTATATTTAAACATTATATTTATGGTAGTATTGATTGAACTTTGTAGAGGCAGGGTTGGCATGGAGGATTTGAGTGATTTTGGTAAAGATACCGAATGTTCAGTTAGCGTCGAATGTTTTCTATATACTGAATTTACGGTATATGTTGTATTTCATGTTATGCAATGCAATTTACTAAACGATTAAAAATTTTTATATAACAATATTTTTTATATTCTAGCACCTATAAAATGTTATTAAAACGTACTATCTTGTAAACGATAAAGTCTTGAATGTATAAGTACTACAACATAGAGAAAAAAAAGATGATAGCTTATGTTAGCTTAATTGAGACATACTAGCTTAAAATATGAAAATGAAATAAAAAAATATTGGTTTTTTAGTTGTCTAACTTTATTGTATGAAAAAAATATATATATTGATATTTGGCATAATATGACCGGCCACACAACACAATTTTTCATAATATATGTAATTTTAAAAATAGTAAATGATAACTATAATTAATTACTTTTATATTTTAATTTGAGTATATTTTCCCGAAAATTGCGCACTCTTTTTTTAGATAAAGAGGTAATAAGTTCTTTAAAATAGTCAAAGTTATCAAATAATTAAAGGGTTAATTTAAAAAATACATAAAATACGGAGTATCGTTTTTGAGTTTTCTTATAATCTAAAAAAGTTCGACATAAATATATAAATTATTTGATTTTAAAAAATTAGTGAAATTATGGCCATCCACATTAGATTTTTTAGATTGTCATTTACATTCTCCTATGTGAGATATATATTACAAGGTTGATAATATCTCATTATAGTTTCTACTCAACGCATTTCGCAACCTGCTGTGAAAAAAACGTATTACTTTTTCTCTGTTTCTTTAAAGTTAAGTTGTTTTTTTTTTTTTTTTTTTACAATTATGATAAGCTTATCCATGCTTCTTAAAAGATGATTTTTAAAAGTAAATTATTGAAAATATTTATCTTTTGCAAGATACTATGAGAGTCGTAGTATCTCATATAATTTTTTTTTTTACAATTTTATTTTAAAATTCATCATCAAGAATCGATATTTTCAAAAAGAAACAACCCAACTTTAGAGAAAAATAAGTTAAAACTAAGACTATTAACCCACTCGAATTTTTTAGTAGGCCGCGGATTTTCTGATAATTGGCCCAATACGGGATATGTGTACATGTTTATTGGATTTCCTCTTGAAGCTTAGCTCCTCTGCTCGATCTAGTCTGCCGGAGCTCTAACGTCTGCACTGCTGCTACCTTCGAAACAAAGCCGTTTTATCTTTGGGGATGATACGCCACAAACCTTGTGCATTACCAGGACATATCTCATCTTCTGAAAATAGGATCTCTCCTCGACTTGTCTTTTCTTTTCTTTCTTTCTTTTTATAATCAGGAAAGACCTAGCGGTTGTTAGAGGGATTTGAACCTCATGACTTTATGATCACATACTGACCCCTCAACCTCTAGGCCCTCGACTCGGCTTATTTACAGTCTATTTTTATTTAGTTATTTAGTTTGTCATTTATATTTTATTTATGTTCTATTTTTTTCTACTTTGCTCGAATAGTACCACACCAGCGGCAAATTTATTATGTATCCAGTTCAATATTTCCAACATTTATTTTTAAAATATACAAATACACGAGGCACAAATTCGTCAAGTTAACAGTAACGTAACAAGAGTGATTACTTTTTTGAAATTTAACTATAAGTGACTAATTTTTTAATTACAATAATTAAATGGTTAGTTAAAGATTGACCCGAATAATAAAAAAGTTAAGTTTGAGTATAGTATGTATGAACTATGAAGGAGTGTGTAACAGAACTTAATTAAGTAAAACCTCATTTGAAAGCTTCAATTCTTCAACTAGCCGAGCAATCACTCATGACAGGGCAAATAAATGTTTAGTTGGCAAGATTTTCGCAGCGCGAGTGGTTAATAGAGAAGCTTTGAGATCTCAACTGCCTAAAATCCTTCAAGCGCACAGGGATCTCGAAGTGGAAATCGTTGGAGATAATATTTTTGTTGTTTCCTTCTCCTCGCAATCGGAAAGACGCAATGCTCTCCTTAATGGTCCTTGGCATTTCTCCAATAGCCTTATGCTTTTCAAGGAAGTACACGGTCTGCAAAAGCCTTCTGAGGTTTGTTCGATACTTTCTCTACCTGGGTTCAACTACACAACCTGCCAATAGTTTGTATGAACCCTGCTATTGTTCGCGAGATTGGTGAGAAATTGGGCAAAGTTGATGAAATTGATTTGGGTGAGAATGGCAACTGCGTAGGAATGTATGCGCGGGTTAGGGTCTCCCGCCCTATCGACGTTGTGTCTCTCTCTCTACTGGGAACCTCTCTGAACCAGCTTTAATTTTGTTGAGATACGAACGTCTGCCAGATTTCTGTTTTGCGTGTGGCCGAGTCAGCCACACAATCCGCTTCTGCAATGACGATATGGCAAATAAAATTGATCCTCAATTTGGTATCTGGTTGCGGGCTGGTAGGACTCAAGAAGTGCGGCGTACCCGATTTGCTGGCCAGGTAGATGCACACAGCTCTGCAACCCCTCCCTCTCAGCCAGCGGGACATGGGATTCGTGAGGTGCAGTCTAAAGGGCGAGAATCCAGAAGCAGAGAGGAAGTTCTCTCTAAGGGACGGATAACTCTAGAGAGAATGTCAACAATCGTCACCTTTTAATTCAGAATCAAGACACGGGGAGGGAGGTGCAATACTCCCTTAACGAGAAGAAAACGGAGGAGGATATGCCAGGTTCTAACAGAGATACTTCCCCCATGGAGCTCTCTAATTCTCAGGACAAATGTGCTACACCTACGAGTATTCGCCAGTCGCCGGGGCAAATCTGGAAGAGACGAGCTCGTTCAGGAAAATCTATTGGTAGGGCTACAGAGTCTCCATTGCCTAGTTCCTCCAAACGAAAAGCTTCACCAGAGAGGGAGGAATTACATTCTAGCAAGCTTGCTCGCAGAGACCTCCCTGGAGATATCCGAACCGGTGATGAATATGATGATGCCCAACAAACGGCGGCGGCTGCGAAGCAGCCCCGCTGACACCAATGAATTGCTTAGTTTGGAATGCACGAGGTTTGGGGAGTCCTCGTGCATTCCGAAGTTTGAGGCAACTCATTGCCGATTATAATCCCTCTTTACTTTTCATTTCTGAAACAAAGGTTTTGAGGAGCAAATGCCAACGGTGGAGAGAAATTTTTGGCTACAGTGGTCAATTTGTGGTGGACGCTAGAGGCAGAAGTGGTGGTTTGATCCTTTTTTGGAAAGCTAATCTAGATGTGGCTATCCAGTCTTTCTCTACGGGACATATTGATAGCATTATTCGCTCTGAGGAGAAGTAGTGGAGATTTACTGGCTTTTATGGAAATCCAGAGCGAGGCCTCCGCCACTTATCCTGGTCCCTCCTTGAGAGACTGGGCTCCATACATGAACTCAAGCAACTTCCTTGGGTGGTTGGTGGAGATTTTAACGAAATTCTTTTCTCTTCTGAGAAAGTTGGCGGCCTTGTTCGTAGTGATGCTGAATTGATTTGGTTTCATGAAGCCTTGGCAAGCTGCGATCTTCGAGATCTCTGTGAAAACTCCTGGGAATTCACGTGGTGCATTATGAGGGGAGCAGGTGAAGAGATATTTGCTCGTCTAGATCGTTTCGTGTTTTCTGAGGCTTGGAGTAATTTATTTTCTATTCAGAGTATTAAAACTTTGGATTTCTATGGTTCGGACCATCGCCCAATTTTTCTTCAGTTTGGCCAGCCTAAGCCTGCGTGCAAGAAGTTGGAGGCTCGTCGCTTCCACTTTGAGCATAAATGGCTGGGGGACAGAAATTTTAAGGAAGATATTTAGAATGAATTGGTGCGCATTCTTGGACATTATACCCTTCCGGAGATGCTTACTAGATGTCAGGCTTTTCTTAAGCGTTGGGCGGGTGCTCGTTTTGACGCTTTGGGGAAGAAGTTGAAAGACCTAAGGGAGGAAAGGAATAAACTACTC
This sequence comes from Thymus mandschuricus, assembly GCA_029379335.1. Lineage (NCBI taxonomy): Eukaryota > Viridiplantae > Streptophyta > Magnoliopsida > Lamiales > Lamiaceae > Thymus > Thymus mandschuricus. The sequence goes on along the minus strand of CM057073.1, from coordinate 16,025,882 downwards.
GCACATGTTGATGACAAGAGCATCCTTGAGAAGATTCGGAATTTGTCAACTGAGATCGAAAAAGTTGCTGAAGCTGAGGAGCTGCACTGGAACCAGCGTTCGCGTATGAGTTGGATGATTTCAGGGGATCGAAATACCAAGTTGTTTCACTCAGCTGCATCAGAAATGAAGAAGCAAAATACTATATCTGGGCTAATTAATTCTCAAGGATATCTGGTTAGGGAAGAAGAGGATCTGGCAGACGTCGTGAGTGAATATTTTTCAAAATTATTTTCTTCCTCCCATCCTACTGAGTCTGATATCCAGGAAGTTATCAACGACAACCTGCCTCATCTTCCAGAGGAGGATATTAAGCTGCTCCTGGAGCCATTTACCATGGATGAGATTAAGAAAGCTTTGTTTTCAATGCATCCGAACAAAGCGCCTGGTCCGGATGGATTCCCAGCAAGTTTTTTCCAGTACTTGTGGCCTTCTTTGGAACGGCATGTCTCTACTGCAGTTTTGAAGATGCTTAACAATGAGGATGATATTACTTCTTGGAATTCTACTCTCATTGTGTTGATTCCCAAGGTTAGTGAGCCTCGCGAGGTGAAGGACTATCAGCCTATTAATCTCTGCAACACTATCTATAAGATAGTCTCAAAAGTCCTTGCCAACAGAGTTCGGAGAGTACTCTACTCAGTTGTTGACGAGTCACAAAGTGCATTTGTACCGGGAAGAATGATCACTGACAACATTATTATTGGTTACGAATGCATGCACAGAATCCGCAACATCCGAAAAGGAAGAAGAGCAGCATCAGCACTTAAGTTAGATATGAGCAAGGCATATGATCGAATCGAGTGGCCTTATCTTCGGGCAGTCTTAACTGCCATGAGGTTTTCCCCTAAAATTACTGAGATCCTCATGAAGTGTGTTGAAACTGTTTCTTACTCGTTCAAAATTAACGGCAAGGTATATGGAAGTATTTCTCCCAGTCGAGGTCTTAGACATGGAGACCCATTATCGCCATTACTCTTTCTTCTGTGTGCTCAAGGTCTCTCCTCGATTCTGAATAAGTTAAGCCGACAGGGTTTAAGTGGCTTATCTCTCTCTAAGCGAGGTCCCATGATCTCCCACCTTTTCTTTGCCGATGACAGTCTCCTCTTTCTGAAGGCCTCTAGAGAGGGATGCAATCAGGTTTTCAACGGTCTTATGAGTTATGCAAAAGCTTCTGGACAACAAATTAATATGGAGAAATCTGCCATTACCTTCAGCCCTAATATCCAGCAAGACGAGCAACAAGCTATTCTGAATATTTTTGGAGTGAGGGAAGCGCAGGGTCACAACCTCTATCTTGGGTTGCCAACTTTCTCTATGAGAAATAAAATTCTTCAGTTTGATTATCTTTCAGCTCGGGTGGCCAAGAAGGTGAATTCATGGAAAAGTCGTTTCTTTTCATTGGGGGGCAAAGAAATTTTGATAAAATCTGTTATTCAGGCTATTCCTACCTATGCCATGTCATGCTTTCGTATTCCCAGGTCAATATGTCGAGACATGGAGAAACTTTGTGCTAAATTCTGGTGGAGAGATAATGAGCTCAAGAAGGGTATTCATTGGCGATCATGGCACGAACTTTGCAGGCCGAAATGTTTTGGAGGTATGGGTTTTCGTAACTTCATCATGTTTAATAAAGCCTTACTGGCAAAACAAGTGTGGAGATTAATAAAATACCCAGACTCTTTGGTCGCTCGCATTTTGAAAGCTCGTTATTTTGCTAATTCGGATATTATGGAGGCAAAAATTCCATCCTATGCCTCTTTCATTTGGAGATCTCTCTGTTGGAGTAGAGATTTATTGGCAAAAGGTATTAGGTGGAAAATTGGCGATGGCAGCTCGATTAAGGTTTTTAAGGATGCATGGTTGCCGGGCTTTAACTCTGGCAGGCTGATTTCTAAGCCAACTGATGACCCGGATTTGACGGTTAATTCACTTTTTAATGAGGACAAAGAGTGGGATCTCGAGTTTCTCAATTCGCGCTTTCTACCTTGTGAGATCTTCATGATTACTGAGCTCGACCTATCGAGGAGCGGAGGATCTGATTTCCGGTATTGGTCTTTTGAAGAGAATGGTAACTACACTGTCAAATCTGGCTATCGCGTGTCCTCGGGTTTTTTTGAGACGCCCTCCTCCAAATCTGCGATCTTTGACTGCAACCTGTGGAAACACCTCTGGAAACTCAACATCCCTCCAAAAGTGAGAATCTTTGGCTGGAAGATCTTTCACGGCTTCATTCCGGTGGAGTTGCAATTGAAGGCACACCACGTCCCAACAGATGGTTATTGCTGGTGCTGTAGGAAAGATTGGGGCTCTATCAAACACACTCTTATTTTCTGCAACAACGTCAAGTCAATCTGGAAACAGACCCATTTCTGGCCCAAGCTGTCGTCTCTCCGAGGTATGTCTTTTCAGGACATTATGCTTTTTATGCTTTTCGAACAGCCAAAGAGTGATTTCGAGTTATGGATCGTGTTGCTTTGGTTTATTTGGGGAGGATTATGCCGGTTTAAACACGATAAGACTGCCTTCACTCCGGATGGCATTCTCCACAGCGCTTGTGATTTTATTGAGCATTCTCATCATGCAAAAGTTGCGATTAACCTCCTTCTGCCTCAGAATTGGAGGATTGGTGCCGATAGCTGGTCTTACCCACCGAGGGGCTCATACCGTCTTGACGTGGACGCTCTTTTCAATCCTTACTTGGGAAGGTTTGGTATTGGGTGCGTGGTGAGGGACTGTTCCGGTAAGATTTGTCTTGCCATAGCTTACCCCATTCCGCGTACGACCTCAGTTTTAGAGGCGGAACTGATGGCCCTTGCTTGCGGAGTTAGGGAGTGTTTCAAGAGGAAGCTCGAACCTTTTCATGCTTTCAGCGATTCACATCTTCTCGTTCAGGCAATTAATGACAGGGATGTCAATTCTGCTCTTCCCAAAGACATTTTACAGGAGATCTTTGCGTGGTTGGACCAAGGATCCCTAGTCTCGGTATCTCATATGCGTAGAAGTGCTAATCGGGTAACTCATGGGTTGGCTACTTTTTCCGGCACGATTAGCACTGCAGCGTGTTGGATGGATTCTTTTCCTCATTGGCTTTTTGATCTTGCTGTTATGGATCTCTAAGCTTTGGTTGAATGAAGTTATTTTCCTTTCAAAAAAAAAAAAATTAAGTAAAACCCAATTCGTTGACATCATTTTTTGCGCGGCCCAATTGAGAAACAATTTATCTTTTTAAAGTTAATTTGAATACACCCTTTAAATTTTCCGTCCCATATTATATTATGTTTCTATTTTAAAAAAAGGTTGATTGTTAGATCTGCATGGACCCTAACATCTTATTATATTTACGCTTTCTCTTAACTATCCTCGTTTATATTAAAAAAAAAAAAAAAAAAAAAACTAGTAAAAATATGATGTTATTTAAGAGGCGTAGTATATAGATATCCTCAGGGTATTAATCGATCTCCAAAATAGATCATCGGGGTATTAATCGATCTTCACCGATTTGGTACCTTGATATCTATCATAACTACCAAACGGGGCTTTCGTGGATTGAAGGAGTATCTTATGAAAAAAAGAGAAATAAAAGACGTCGATTTCATGATCCGTTCTCCATTATCCTACCAAATTCGTTTAGCGTTTATTTTGCAAAATATATCCATTCCCCAACACATAATTTTTTTTTATTAAAGAAGTTGCTGCGGTGCAACTCGGGGAGGCCACATTCAGCCCATAAACGAAGTCCATATCTATTCATCATTTGAATTTTGTCTCTCTCTCTCTCTCTTTTTTTTTTTTTTTTTTTTTTTTTTTTTCGGGCAAATTTTAGTTGTTGGATTAAATGTTAGTACGTCAAGCTCTCAATAACTCCAAGACAATATACAAGTCCACCTTATATCTCACACAATTCGCTCCCACAAGAGATCGAACTCGAGTCACTTATTAAAGAGGGGAGCTCGGTGGCTAAGTGCGCTATTTTGAATGGGAGAAACTCATATTTAGCCACTTTCACTATATCTATAACTATTATAGCCACAACTTTAAAACTATAACTTATTTAGCCACTTTTGCATGAAAGTACATAAATACCCTTACTTTTAATTGGGTCCCACCACTTTTATTTACTTGTTTTTGTAATTAGATAATTGTGTGACAAATTTTATCTCTCTCTCTTTCCAACCGTGTCCATGCATGGACACGGTAGAATTAATTGGCAATTTTTTATTTATTTATTTATTTTTTAATTTAGAATTTGAGAGATTAATTAATTTGTACTCACCTCTCTTACCGTGTCCATGCATGGACACGGTAGGAACCTTTTTTTTTGTTTTTTTTTGTTTTATTTTGACAAATTCTATTAATTCATTTTTAATATAAATAACTAAATAGTAATGCATTTAATTCATTTCAACTACCAAATCTTATTTTGATTCACTTCATTAATTCAAAAGAGTAGATAGTAGTAATAAATGTGTCAAAAATTGATTGAATACAACAATTGCCACAACAACATTTCATTCGAAACTCACCAAAAATTAGAGAGAGAGATTTTTTTTGCAAAAAAATCTATTTTTCGTATATTAATTTCTGGGAAATCGAGGGACTATTTTCGGCCGTTGAATTGGGAATATTGAAGGTTTTTCCGACTAATATAAAGGTACGATCGTAATTTCATTTCGTTTCGCATATTTTCGAGGATTTTTTTGCTCAAAAAAATAAAAAATTGAAATTGTTCTTCGTGGCACTGTTGAGACCATAGTGACACTGTTGGATCATGGAGGCACGGTTGGGCAAACCTTGCCCAAAATTAATTTTTTTTTTTTTAAAATTCGGTATAGGCACGGTTGATTAGGGATTTCAACCGTGTCACACGGTTGAAATCCCAATCCAACCGTGCCTTATATAATTAAATTTTTTTTTAATTTTTTTATGATGACACGGTTAAATTGAGATTTCAACCGTGTGACACGGTTGAAATCTCAATTTGACCGTGCCTATACCGAAAATTCTAACAAAAAAAACTTGTGTTTTTTCAGGATGTCGTATCAGAGAATCATCGTGCATCACAGTGGGCATTGGGAGAGGACCTCGTACGTGGGAGGTGATAGTTTCCTCGTGCACTTCCCCATATTAGGAATTACACGTGATAAGGTGCTTAGGGAGATCCGTGATCAATTGGGCTCCGAATCGGAGTACATATTGTACTACTTGACGGACCTAACCGATCATGGGAGGATGAAGGTTGTTCTGAAGAACGACACGGATTTGCTTAGGCTTATCGTCGAGCAGAACGATTCACCAACCGTGTATGTGATCGAGAAGACACAGAACATCAACTTTCGCACTCCTACGACACAACAATCCACGGTTTTTCAGAACTTGAATATTGGAGGTTCTAGTCATCAAGAATCCGAGTCTTCGGATGAGGAGACGGGGGATGAGGAGGCGAGGGATGAGGAGGCGAGGGCTGAGGAGGAGAGAAATGAGAGGGCTGAAGAGGCGATTGATGAACAACAGAGGGCAGACTTGTTTGAGTCGTTAACTACGGAGTTTAGAGCATGGATTCAGGAGCCGGGGCGTGTTGATAGGATCATCGGGCACCGAAGCATACATTCAGATAATCAAGACGGAAGATCCGATGATACTCGTGCCACTCACGAAGCCATAAGAAATTGGTTGATTCCGTACGTCGACCTAGATACAGCATTGCCTCTAGGCTTTATCGAGCCCGATTACAGCCCCTCACTTGGACAATTGCGTGTGGATGGCCTCTTCAAAGAGAAAGATGAATTGCAAATAGCCGTGGGCCTATATCACATGGAGAACCGACTGGAGTATACCACCGAACGCTCAAGCAGAACGCGTTTGAATTTTGCGTGCACCCAGGATGATTGTGCATATTTGCTGCGTGCACGACAGCAGGGCGGGATATGGAAGGTTAGGAAATATGAACCCAACCATACGTGTCAAGTGGTTATAGACGGAAACAAACCGCGACAGATTTGTGCCAAGGTTTTAGGAGCTTTCTTTGCACGTAGACTCGTCGTCGAGGGATCCGTGTTGAAGCCGAATGAGATGATGAACGAGCTACAAACTCAGTACGGCATTGAGATAGGCTACAACTTTGCACTGCGCGCGAGAAACGTAGCGATCGAGAGCATGTACGGAAGTTACGAAAAGTCGTATCAGAGGCTACCGTCTTACCTCTACCTGCTGAAGGAGAGAAACCCGGGAAGTGTGTACGATATGGTGACATCGCATGCTGACGATCGACTAGTGTACATGTTTCTTGCCCTTGGACAGTCCATCGAAGCCTTTCAAAGTGACTTGCTCCGTCACGTGATTGTTGTTGACGGGACACATCTGAAAGGGAAAAACAAGGGGACCCTCTTTGTAGCTGTGACTAAAGACGGGAATGAGCAGGTGTTTCCTCTTGCAATAGGATTAGGTCCGAAGGAGAACGATGAATCATGGACATGGTTTTTGTCGAAGGTGAAGAGTTGTTTCGGGGCGCCGGACGATCTATTGATCGTTTCCGATCAACACGTGAGTATCATCAATGCCGTGAACGCCGTTTTCCCTAACCGAGCACACGGCCTCTGCTTCTACCACATCACGAAGAATCTGAAATCGTTCGGGCAACATGCCTTGGGAATTTTCAAAGAGGCGGCCTACGCAAATCAAGATTCAACGTTCGATGAAAACTTCGATGCCTTGAGATGCTTCGGCCGTGAAGGGGGCGGAATTTATAGAAGGTTGTGTGATATCGGCCCTCCGAAGTGGGCGAAGTCAAAGTGTCCCGTCCCACGCACGAGTTTCATGACTTCTAATCCGGCCGAGACAATGAATGCACGGCTACTGTGGGCTCGTCGGCTGCCGATATGCTCGATGCTTGAGATGTATCGCACGATCGTAGAAAAGTGGTTTGACCAACACCGTCAAAGTGCCCTTTCTCGAGAGCACGATCTCACTCCGAAGGCGTACGAGAAGATGTCGGCAGCCCATGAATGGGGACGTCGCTACCCGTGTAGGACGACAGCGACTCCCAATTTGTATAGGGTAGAAGGCGAGAACGGCAATTACCTCGTGGACCTTCAAAACTCGACGTGCTCGTGCCGTGAGTTTGACTTGGACTTGATGCCTTGTCGACACGCCCACGCGGCTCTAAGGTACGACATATTCTTATGTGAGTTATACATAGACGAGATTGAATGGTACGACTGATTTATTTATTCGTGCTCAATCAGGTATTCAGGTGGACGAGCAAGTGATTACGTGAGTCACTATTTCAAACAGTCTACCTTGGTAGCCACCTATACACCAACCATCGAACCCGTCCCTCATCCGGAGTCGTGGGACGTGCCCGACTACGTGACCTCACGCGTTGTGCGTCCACCTCTAGTACCTAAGCAAGCCGGACGACCAAGGGAGGGACGTGCAAGAGCCGTAGGCGAAGAAGGAACGTCAACATCGACGGCTCGACAAAGGTGCACTCGATGCGGACAAGCTGGGCACAACAGGAGAGTGTGTAGAGCTCCAATTCCGATTGGCGGTGTCGACTTGAATGTACCGCCCCAAGATGCGGAGCCTGGTAGAAGAAGGAAGAAAAAATGTAGCATATGTCAAAGCCAGGAACACACGAAACCTCGATGCCCCTTGCGAGTGGTAGAATAATTTTTCGCTTATTATTTTTATTTCGATAGATTGAATTGAATGTTTGGATTGGAATGGATTTCAAATGTCGATTGACTGTTGTACTAGGTATAGGAAATAAAATTGGCATGGTTGATTGGGGGAGTTAGAAAAAATTTTGCCAAATTTTCCACCAAACTTTCGGTAGAGGCACGGTTGAAATGAATATTCAACCGTGCCTCACACGGTTAATATAGGAAGTCAACCGTGCCTGCCCTCTGGACGGTTGACTTTCGAGGCACTGTTGACTAAACGGTTTGACCGTGTACCCTAACAGTGTACCCTAACCGTGCCTACAGTCAAGGGGCAATTTTCGAAAGTCAACCTTCTAAAAAATCGTTAATTTCGATGTTAGTACATAAATTAACCGTCAATTACACATTATTTGCTAACGATACATCAATTATATGACGTTAACAACAACAACGAACTCAAACGACACTCGAATCTTTGGATAATGAGGTAGGGGACCATATACATTGTAGGAGTGTTTCATCTTAGGAAGTGTCGATGCATTAGATAGATTAGATTACGCTAATTTAATCATTAAAACTCAATGTTTTCCGCTTTATTTGTTGTTTTTAATCAACTATGGCATATAATAGTGACGTCACACGCGAATTGCGATCCAAAAATCGAATTTTGTACAATTTGATCAATTAGGCACGGTTGGTGTTCTAACAGGCACTGTTTGGCACGGTCAAAGGGACAGTCAACCGTGTCTGACGGAAGTCAACCGTCTACAGTGTGAGGCACGGTTGACTTCCCCGTTTGACCGTGCCAGGCACGGTTGAAACCTCAGTTCAACCGTGCCTCTACCGAAAGTTTGGGGGAAAAATGGCTAAAATTTTTTCTAAGTCCAAATTGCCTCTAAGGCCTACTCTTGTACATTCGATATTTGTTCGATGATTCCACATTCGATTATCTAATACGATATTTGCAAAATGACAACGATTGCACTTTCGATATTCTAATACGATAACCGAATTCCATAAACAAGATCAATAGATAAAAATCAAGGTTTTTTATACATCTACGGGACCTGAATCCTAGATAGATCGATTTTATACATCTACATTAATCCTCGAAAGATCAACCTTGCCTTCGACTGGATACAACGAAAGAGTAAAAATTCGCCGTGCCAATCTCATTCGATGCTTCTTGATGAACTTCGCCTCATCAACACTTCGTAGACGTGGTGGATTCCCGGCGAGGATACGATCCAAGTACATGCATGCATATACGCCACAGCTCACATCGTCGACTTGGACGAACTGTTCTTCATCGGGCATGTATACCAACTCCATCGGGTCCGTCCTCCTCCTCAGATTAACCTTTTGTGTCCAGAAGTCGGTTTGGGAGAGGATCTTCGGGAAGAGACGAGTTATGCAAAGGAGTTGGATTGTACGATGATCTCCAGACTCGCCCTTATCGAGGCGATACAAGATTGAATCGTACACCTCGACCCTCCACTCTGGAACGCAGACGCGAGCGACCACCCAATGATTCGTCGAGAGGTGGCAAACGAGGATAAACTGTAACAAAACAAATTATAATTAAAAACGCTAAAGTCGGAAAAAGAGAGGAACAAACGAAATGAATCGTACTTACATATTTGGCCAACTTCCAAGGGATGTACGTATTTGTCCCTTCGAAAACCTCCAACAAGTTATCAGGGGCTTTCCATCCTCGATACGTTGGAGCCGATTTCAAGCCTAGCTCTGCATCTTTCGGGTGCGCGGCTTCGATGGCTCGACTCAAGTACTTCTGTATTTCCAACAACAATTTACAATGAGAGCTACACTTTGTATATAATAAGATAATGCAAAAACGTTAGTAAATAATACTACTTACGTAATAATCACACCCCGCCACGACGGTCGTAGTGTAATCTACTCCGGGAGCTAACAAGGCTCGACGACGCATTCGACACCTCCAAAACAGGTACATATTAATGAAACCTCGCATTGTGATCTAAACACACAAATAAAAACGCAATTACAAACACTTACCGGCGCTTCTATTTGCACCTTCGGGTCCTCGATCTCGTCAAAGAGTTTTTGATTCATCTCGTACGCAAACTCTTGACGGGTGTACACACTTCGTCCCAAAGCTCTAAACTGTTCATAAGCTTCTTTCACATGTTTAGGCCTCGAAGACTTCGGCGTGTCGACGTTCGCCACAAACGGGCTCTGGAGGAAGGAGGAGGGCTTGATTTGTCGGCCGGCTTGAGTCCTTTGCTCGCCTTGAGGTTCCTCCTCAATTTCCGAACCCTCCGATTCGGGTGATTCTCGAGCGTAAGGAGGAGGCGAGGGGATGTTATCGAGCTCGCGTAAGAAGGACTCGTGAGAGGACGAGGCTCCCCCTCCTTGCCCCGGTGCTTGAGTCGGTGTCCGACTCCTCGACCTCCTAACCTCATCCCCGATCCTCTGACTGCCCCCGCCCACGTGCGAGTGATACGACGCCTCGGGAGACGGCCTCCTCGATCCTCGGCCCCCGAGAAGGCCCTTAGCACGCTCGACGACGGCCCTGGCGAAACGAGCAACAATGCTGTTCTCGTCAGTATCCCGAACCAGTCGATCACCGAACCTCTCGATGAACCGGTCCATCGCCGCATCGTCTCCACGACATCCGAGCCGGCACGGATCCCCGTGGATGCAACAGACGACGTCGCGCGATTCCTCGTGACGAGATGGCTCGGCTCTCGGGCGCTTCGACCGTCCCTCGTCTCTACGGCGCCTCGACTGCGCCTCGTCAAGCGTGTCCCGATCCAGGGCTCCGAGACGGAGAGGACGGGTAGGCAACTGTCCCTCGGAAGAAGCACGGGTCGCTCGACGGGGAATCACGACCTGTTCAGGGTCTCGGCACATCAACCTCTCCACGACCCTGGCCATATCTCGGGCCGCCCTCGATCTCCTCTGCTCTGGCTCTGCTTTCTTGTGGGCGTGGCGTTTCGGAGCATCGTACTCCAACACCAGAGGGTTCGGGTTCTCAAGACTGAGGAGATAGGGCTGTCGTTGCTCTTCATCGGATGGGCGGAGCCTCGCGTGTACCTCGAGCTGTATACACGTATGAAATTCATTAGTTAACAACGTACGCATGAAACACGACTAAATAAGTAAATAATTTTAATAGCCACAAGTGAAGTCATTAATTACCTCGGGGTTGTCAAAGAAACCGGCAAAGCTCGAGTATGTCGAATAGGTCTCCCACCTCCTCAGTCGGGGCATCAACTCAGCTCTCTGTGGAGCTTTGTAGCCACAGGCTTGTCCCAAAGCCGGAATTGCCTCGTACGCCCATAAATTGAGCGCCCAAACCGGCCCGTACAAGTGGTATTTTTTTTGCTTGTTGTCGATCTCCGATGGATCTTTCTTCACAACGTCCAACTGGTGGCAAAGGATTTGCCACGACCACGATCCCCACGGGAAATCCCTCCACTGCTCCTCGTTCTCTACTAGCGCCCAAGCCCAATCATCGATGGGCGCATTGTCACGGCATTGTAGAACCAACAAGTAGACGAGAAGGTTGGCGGCCTTCAAGTATTGCTCGGGCGTGCCTAGCCGACTTTCCCGGGGATCTTTCAAGAAGTCATCCCTCAATTGGTTCGACTTGATCTTCTTCTTCGAGCGTCCGTACTTCGTGTGGTACAGGCTCGACAACGGTATAATATGGTTTCGACCGTAGGGGTCGAAAGCGGAAGGCCCGAACTTTAATCCGGTCACAATGGCCCACTCTCGAGGGCCGCATATTATTTCACGCCCCCCAATCGAGAACCACCTCTCGTGCTCCGGGATCGACGAGTCTTTCAACTCCCGGGCCAGAAACTCGTGTGTGGCACTGATTGCCACATCTCTCCTGTTGAGCTCCATGATGTAACGGAAGGGGCTCTCCTCTAGAAATCGATCGAGGAGCGGCTGTCCCCCGACTTCTATCAATTGATCGCGGATATCTCGAAGAATTTGGACCCGTGTGTATAGGATTACTTTGCCGGCATATCCTTGCATTCGAGGTCTCATCCACTCAAACCTAGGCTGAAAATAATACAAACAAAACATATTAGTATAGTTATAACAAAAAAAGATGAAAAACGGATAAAAAAAAAAAATTAACCGCGGTACAGGCACGGTTGAATTGGAAATTCAACCGTGCCACACGGTTGAATTTCCAATTCAACCGTGCCTGGTCAACATTTAGGCACGGTCAACGCGAAAGGCACGGTTGACTTCAAAAATTGACCGTGTTCACACGGTCGATTTTTGAAACTAACCGTGCCCAAGAACAAATTCGCCTTTTTTTTTTTTTTCCCCTCAAATTAAACACCCAATGCATATATCATATATTTCAACCTAACTGAACAACCTAAATGCAATGCATTACACAAAAAATCGAGAAAGAAAAAGCCTCACCGGCGGTGGAGGAGTAACCCATTGCGGTGCGTCGGACTCCGACTCATTCTCCGAGTGACTCATTCCGGTACGGTAGACGACGGCAACGACGGAGGTGCGGTGCGGCGGGCAGCGACGGCAACGACGGAGGTGCGGTCGACGGCGGCGGCTGCTGTAGGAGTAGTCGGATTTTTTTTGGGTGTGAAAGAGGGAGTCCGATGGAGAGGGAAGAGAGAAAGGTGGTTGACAAAATTAAATTTTGCATTAATGTGGCCCACCAAATCTTAATTTTTGTATTTTTCTGAATATTCTTTATTCCTTATTCCTTTTCTTTTTTTTTTTAAGTTTGTCAATGATGAGGTGGACACACTTTTTAAGGGTAAATATGTCTTTTTACCCAAAAGTGGCTAAATAAGTTATAGTTTTAAAGTTGTGGCTAAATAAGTTATAGTTATAGTGAAAATGGCTATTTTTATACATTGAGACATTTTGAATTTTGTCTTATGCTCCTCCTTTCTGCACAGAACATAATATGGGTACAAATTATAGTCCAAACAAACAACAATAGGAAAATTTTAAAATAAATAAATAAAAAATAAAATGGGCAAATTTGCTGTAAATACATAAACTATGTAAAAAATTTGGTTTTTCCCATAATCTTTTAAAATGGGTTCAAAATACACAAACTATGCAAAAATTTTGGTTTTTCCCATAATCTTTTAAAATGTGTTCAAAATACACAAACTATTGTTAATTTTGGAATTTCCCCAAAATCCATTTTCAGCAAAATTTATGCTGATGTGGCACTGATATACTTTGGCATGGAATATTTTTTGTTATCCACTATAACTTCAGTAACTAATTATGTTTAGAACTTAAAAACTTGGCAAATAATCCCCCTAAAAAAATGGCAAATAATCATTTTTTCATTAGGTCTACTCAAACGATGCAACTTGACCGAATCATTACTATCCAAACATATTTAGCAAGCATAAAAAAAAAATTAACTCCAACCTTTAAATTATTTCTCAACTTTCTCTACATTTTATACGCCTTACGTGTGACAATAGACAACTAAAGTAATACAAAGTTTCAAAGATAATCTCTTACAAGCTTGCGAAAAAAATAGTTTCTAAGATTTGACTTAAATGATCACCAAACGATAAGGTTTAACAGACATAATCTTACATCTATGTTAACGCTTCGTTTTTAAAGTTGGAGAAAGAAATATTCCATCTCAGCATACATCAGTGCCACATCAGCATTAATTTTGTTGACAATGGATTTTGGGGAAATTCCAAAATTAACAATAGTTTGTGTATTTTGAACACATTTTAAAAGATTATGGGAAAAACCAAAATTTTTACATAGTTTGTGTATTTTGAACCCATTATAAAAGATTATGGGAAAAACCAAAATTTTTGTATAGTTTATGTATTTACAGCAAATTTGCCCAAATAAAATTGGAGAATTGGAGCCCATATCATCCTCTCCATACTTTTTCTTGGGAAACTAAACTATCCCTTTGGCTAATTTCTTTCACTATAAAATTGCACACAAATTTGTAGTATAACGAAAATTTGTCCTCGATCGTTATATATAATAGAAGCAGTGAAGATTTTTACAAAATGGCATCTGCAGCAGCTGGTAGATCAGGGGCTCAAACGTTCAACTCAATGTATTTCCAGTAAGTTATTTATAGTAACGTAAATAACCCTTGGATCGTTTTTCACGTGAGATCCTCTATCCCCATTTTAATGTACCAACTATGGACAAAATATCGATTTTGATTGATTTTATGCATTTTCTTTCAACAATTTTAACGTGTTATGATTTGTGATAATTTACAATTATTTTCTCAATTATTTTCTAAGGTTCACTTATCCATTTTATGGAATATAATTTTTTTAATTCTAATTTTTTGTCATAAAATTTTATTTATTTTATTATAATATCTACAATTTTTTTATGACAAGAACTATAGAAGTAGAATTAGAATCTACTACTATTCACAAGAAATTTAATTGGCAATCAAGAAAGTACACTCATAGATGATTGAAATCGTAATTATAATTAGCCAATTACAATACATTTTTCTTTTCTTTAATTTTCTTTCTGTTTCACGCAATTTAACATAAATTCAAAAACTACTTCACATAATATATACTCGAATCTGACCACCACTAGACCATACATGCACAAATATTAAGTGTTTGTCTTTCCCGTTGTTTTATTTTGTTTTCCCAACTTTTTTTTTAATACATATATTTTTCCCGCTTAAATCTTAACAATATGTGTGTATTTTTTTAAGTAGGATAATATGTATCATAGCGGTAGCAAAGTTAATGCCATTTATTATATTAATAGAATAATAATAATAATAAAATTGTAGCTCCAGGTAAGGACCATGTAGTATAATAAATCAACATCCCTCCATTCCACCGGAATGTGCCTAAGTTTCTTTTTTGAGTCGTCCCACCAAAATATGTCTATTTCATTTTCACTATTATGCCACGATCACTTTATCTTTACACTCAATTATCTCTATTTATTTATCATAATATCAAACATTTTAAAATTTTACCAAAACTCGTGGCGGAAAAAAAATGAACATACTCTATGGATAAGGAGGGAGTATTGTTTTGCAGTCCCGCGCTTATGCCTCAATACGTTTGTGTGGGGGTCATTCCAATAAGATTTAGATTGTCTAAAACTACTTATTCATCTATGATAGATTAAGTTAAAAACACTTCAACGCTAATGTATTTTATGATAACTACCCCTTTAATTTTTTCAAGAATCCATAATATAAAGCATCAACATCACATGTATTATTTTCAGGATAGTAAAAACGTATATCCGATTTGTCATATTGAAATATAATTTCGAGGGCATGACAATTGACAAGGTTGATTGTAATTTGCAAGGATTTGTTAATTAAATTACATGTATACAAATATATAAGTAAAATTTATACATTTATATGGTGATTGGGTTTTAAAGATGAATAGGTAAGTTAATTCCTTTACTTTACGTTTTGCATAGGTACTAATTCAAAGTATTACCCACATTTATGTTATGTCATCTCAAAATTCCCATAGGCCAATCTTAAGGAAAGCTTATCATCGCAAAAGTGGTTCGCCCGAAGTTGTGAGCGAATCGGTGAAATTGAATGGGGAGGAGGTCAATCATACTAAGGGTGCCATAAGCAGTGGTGGAGGAAACGGCGATACTACTTGGTGGGTCCGAGATGATCGCACCGGAATCTATTACCCTAAAGGACAAGAAAAGTTGATGGAAGATGTTCCTCAAGGTGCAGCCAAGGACTTGGGCACAGTAAATTGGTTCAATTAACTTTGTTATTTTGGGGAACGCTTGTCATATGTTCATCAACTTTCAGAATTCATACGTAATTATAAAAAAAGAAATTTAAAAAAAACCATGCTCCCTTTTAAAAAAAAGGAAGTCATGCTTATATGTATCAACAAAAGATTTGATTGTAAGAATCGTTGCTATAAAAGTAATGAATAAATAAAACCATTTGATTAAGTGTAACTTGAGGATAAATATATAATCTATTTTTTTTCATCTCCAATGGATTTAATGGAATGTTCATTTTTGTTTTGGAATGATTAATAGAATGCTAACTAATACAAAGACGCACACTAATTTCCCCACAAAATACACTCGACAGTGCTACATGGATTCATACTTTGAAGTTTAATTTATTAGGTTTAGTTAGGGATGGAGTTGTCAAAATGAGCCCGACCCGACCGGCCCGATGGGCGGGCTTCTGTTGGGCTCAAGAAAGGTAGACCCAATCTTATTTTGGGCCAGGTTGAATTTGAATTTTTCAGGCCCGATAGGATTCTGGGCCGGGCTAGGCATATTTTGGCCCAAACCCGCCAGGCTCAGGCTGGGCTAGCCCGACCCGTTATTTTGACAGCTCTAGTTAGGGATGTCAAACGGGCCAACAAAAACCGAATTTCGGACCAGTGTTATCGGGTTGCGGACCATTCACTTCGGGTTAATTGGCCTTTTTTTTTTTTGTTCCTTCTAGGCTAATACTTTTTGGCACTAACCTTAACCATCTCGATTTCGGGCTTTCCAACAGGGCAATTAAGTTACTACAAAAATAAAAGTGACATGGTATAACCATAAAATAGGTATCATTTAAGAACATATTTGTATAAATAAAACATATAATTTATTAAATATTTTGAATTTAGCAAATATATTTTCGAAATGTCGATCTATATTTTAATTTTCACCAAGTGTTGAAGAAATAATGAATATAATTTAAAATGATGATTACATTTCATTAAAAAAAATTAAATTACTCTATAAAAACTAAAATGAGACCTAATTATCAAATTTACAAATAGAGTACTAAAATATGACATGAATTCATGATTCATGGTACACCTACTGGGCCAACCCACGAGCTTCTCGGGCCAACCCTATCAGGCTCAGACTTTTTTCGGTCTACACAACTATTATTTTAGTTTGATATATAAAGAAGACACGTATTCTATTCGGACTACCCAACTATTATTATTATTATTATTATTATTATTATTATTATTATTATTATTATTATTATTATTATTATTATTATTATTATTATTATTATTATTAGCATTTAAATACACGAACTATAGGCCTATTCTGGTTTTTTCCACGAACTTTAAAAAGTGTCAATTAATACACCAATTTATGATTTTGTGTGATTTTTTCACGATTTCAATTTTCCGACCAAAATAGTCTGACGTGGCAAAAACGGACGATAATTTAAACGACGTCGCTTACAAATATAACAAATGACGTCGCTTACAAATATATATAAAAAAAGGGGTTAAACCAAATCTGTCCCACGATATATTTGGGTTTTGTGTTTCATTTGGTCACGATGTATTTACAATTTGATTTTTGCCTTTTTGGATTATAGTTCTATTCAATTCGGAAATGAACCATTCAATAAAATATTGACACGTCAATATATATATGGACACACTAATAATATTCAGGTAAATAAGAGATCTAACATATCCTCAATCATGGTATAAAACTTTTGTGCCCACACTCATACATAACCTCACAAGTACAATACCATCATAATTAATACTATGTCACTCTTCTCTATGAACGAAGGGTTTTTTAAAAATATAACTATAGAACTTGCAATTAAAGAGATAAATTTGAGATCTTTTTCAATGAAAAAATTACTATGTATAAGGTAAAATGGACAGTAGAGAAACGTCTTAAATACCGTATCGGAAGTCGAGCTGGCAAGCACTTTAGTTCCATTTTTTTGGCTGAACCGACTTAATTCGGAAAATTTTGAAGAAAAAAAAAATCGCGAATTGAAACCATGACCGGTTCCTAATTCGACCGGTTTAACTGCCTATACAATTCGATTTTTTTAGAGCACTGCATTGAACAAATTTGGCGCCAAAATTCGAAACCCAATGAATTTGAAGGAGGTGCCATTAGTTGATCCACATGAATCTCCCATTGTCTTCGCTTCTTGCTTTCCATATAAAAATAAACTATAATTACCCTCTCTCTCTCTCTCTCTCTCTCTCTCTCTCTCTCTCTCTCTCTCTCTCTCTCTCTCTCTCTCTCTCTCTCTCATTGTAATTAATTACCATATTGCATGTGTAGCATTATTTAAGTTAATCATGGTTAAGTTTAAGAAAAGGCATTTGAATTTAAAGCTCTAATTATTATGATCCGTCCTCGGCTGCGCGCTTCTCGCTTTCACACACACTCTTACTCCACCGACGAATCTCTCTCTCTCTCTCTCTACAACCATACACAAGTCCTAACATATTACTATTATTACCTAACTTCATTCACAAACAATGCTTATTTTAAACCTTTGATGCCAAACGTCTACTTCAATAATCCGCTAACTATCATCGTCATAAAATTACAACATTTTTTTCTTATTCGGAAAAGAGAAAGAGATTTCTCATGGCAAAGAAAGTACACGAACGCGAAGTACCTAAAAACGAAGTACAAAATGGAGGCAGCGCATTATTATTATTATTATTATTATTATTATTATTATTATTATTATTATTATTATTATTATTATTATTATTATTATTATGCCGCCCTAATGTAAGGAAAATTTTATAACTAAAATTTCGAAATACACTTCGAATTGACGTGTGCACTAAGGACTGTTTGGTATGATTTTTTGGAAATGCCCGTATCATACTAAAATTAGGGCGGAAGAGATACTTTTAACGTGAGGGAATAATATGTCTAACTACAGGTCTTTGCCGATATCAATCAGTGACCCTCGGCATTTTTCATTTAGCTACCAAACATTATATAAGTTCATACTATAAATTTAGACTATATGAAACGGATCAAGGCTAAATCAAAATGAATACATAGTCGAGCTTTCGATAAAAAAAATGCATTTTTCATGATGTATAGGTAAAACAAGAAAGAAGCTTCAATTTTTTTATTTTTTATTTTTCGAATCAAACTATTAACATCCCTACAAAAACATTAATTTTATAGCTTGATCCTTGCAAAAAGTGACTTAACCAAAATCTTTCCATAAATAACGAGGAGGAATCGGTGGCGCCACCGTACCGTTGATCTTACCATAGAATATAATAGATTAGAATACACTTCAACAACATGAGGAAACTATAATATAAAAATCGATTGACTAAAATTTAATTAAATAACTTAGGTTTGAAGGGTTGAGACTTACAAGAAATCTAGTCAATTAAATGTGGGAGAGAAGGGAGAGTTGAAGAAAAATAACAAGGCATTAAATAGCAAGAAGTGCGGCGTAAATAAGCTTTTAGATTTCTTCTCGAACTACGTGCTCGTTTGCATGTTACCATCCATGCTAGGCTACGTACGTTGGGATCTACGGCCATTTTACCTCAATTCTTTAATTTATATATACTTCTCTTCCCTTGTGCATTTGTCATTTCACCATTGTTCAACTCCGATCCTCGATCCTCATTCATCGATCCTCGTTTTCTTCGTAAGTATACACATTTCGTGTACTTGCATTGGCCGATACGAATTGGAATAACGTTTTGATTTGATTGGTTTTGATTTGTGCAGGGGGATTAAGTTAAGCCTAAGTCGGGAAAATGAGGAATGCTATTTTCCTCGGAGTTTTGGCCTATTTGAGCTGTGTTTCGTTCGTGAACGCCGAGGACCCTTATGTGTATCTCAATTGGGTTGTCGAGTATGGTGAAGCTGCTCCTCTTGGCGTCAAGCAAAGAGTAAATCTCAAGATTTTATTACTTCTCAATAAAAAATTCTTTCTTCTTCTTTCTTCTTCTTCTTCTTCTTCTTCTTATTTTTTTTTTGTGTGTGTGAATAAACTTCTTACTTAATTTGTGCTTTTATGGGGCAGGTTATTCTTATTAATGGACAATTTCCCGGGCCCACGGTTAATGTTGTCACAAATGATAATGTGATAGTAAATGTTGAGAACAAATTGGATGAGCCAATGCTCATCACATGGTAAATTTCTCTAACCAAAACTTTGGCACTATTTCATTTTTTACCTTAACGAAGTAAAAAGTATATTAGAGGCTAAAGTAGTGTGTTTTTGAAAAAATGAATAGGAGCGGAATAAAGCAGAGGAAGAGCTCGTGGCAGGAAGGAGTGCTCGGGACGAACTGCCCGATCCCTCCCAACTCGAATTGGACTTACCACATGCAAATGAAAGATCAGATCGGGACCTACCAGTACTTCCCATCCACATTGATGCACAGGGCTGTAGGCGGCTTCGGAGGGCTTAATATACTTGCAAGGTCCGTGATACCCGTCCCGTATCCCAAGCCTTTCGAGGAGATAACGGTCCTCGTTAACGATTGGTGGAAGAAAGATCACAAGGTGAATAATTCTTCAAATTGTTTCTTAAAAAATGCACCCCTTAATGGATTATCATGTTATATTGGCTAAGAGTATTTAATTGGGTGTAGGAATTGCAAAGTATTCTTGATGCAGGGAAGACTTTGCCTCCAATTGATGGTCTTCTCATAAATGGGAGACCTCAATCTACTGCCTTTGATGTTGTCCCAGGTAAAGAATTTTACCATATTATTAATATAAACCAAGGTTAGTTACACACACTCAAGTGATGAAGCTTTGTATTTCAGGCCAAATATATCTCTTCAGAGTCTCCAACATCGGAATCGCCACCTCGATCAACTTTCGAATCCAAGGGCACATTCTGCACCTAGTGGAGTGCGAAGGTTCTCATACACAACAAGAAGTGTACGAGTCCCTCGACCTCCACGTCGGGCAGTCGAGCTCTTTCCTTGTGACCATACACCCTGGAAATCCTAAAGACTATTTCATGGTCGCCTCGACTCGTTTCATCAAGCCAGTACATACTGCAACCGCGAACCTCCACTCCCAAGGCTCGAACAGACCGGCTTCGGGGCCTTTGCCCGCTGCACCAACTTACCAGCTCCACTGGTCCATGAAGCAAGCTAGGACCATCCGGTACCCACATTTCAACTAACTAACTAATTAAGATGCACTTTTTTCTTTTTTTTTTTTCCCCAATCACTAGAGGTGTCAAAAGTATAGGCCTGATAATCCATCAGCCCTATACTTTTCTAGGCCAGCCTGATCCCTGATCGGGATCAAGCTGACTTGTTTTGACACCTCTACCAATTAATCAGTCAGATCTGAAAGATTGGCACGTTTTTTTGCTTTTGTTTCCGCAGATGGAATCTGACAGCCAATGCAGCAAGGCCGAATCCACAGGGATCGTATCACTACGGGACAATCCCAGTTGTTAGGACAATAGTGTTACAAAACACTGTTGAAAAGATCAACGGGAAGACGAGATACGCAGTGAACAAAATCTCATACAACAATCCAGACACTCCATTGAAGCTGGCTGATTACTTTAACATCCCCGGCGTTTTCTCCTTAGACACTATCAAAGACAGCTCCCCTACTGGCCGCGCAGTCCTTGGAGCTTCCGTTCTAGGCACTACTCTGCACGATTTTGTCGAAATTGTGTTCCAAAACACGGAAAAAACGGTCCAATCCTGGCATTTGGACGGCAACGACTTCTGGAGTGTAGGGTAAGAATATACACCAATAATTTTTCTTCTTCAATTCTTACCACCGTTATCATCACAGATTAACTAAACAAGTTTCTTGGACCCAGTTTTGGCAGTGGTAAATGGAATCCTTCGTTGCGTAGACGCTTCTACAACTTCAACGATGCTCCCACTAGGCACACGGTCCAGGTAATCTCACTTAAGCTACGAAATAAGTCCTGGTATAAAAAAATATGAATAAATCTAAATCATTGAATTTAGTATGACCTACTTCTGTTTTTGATCTAGGCATGACTGCAATATACGAATTAGAACTATTTCCACGCATATTATATAACAAGTAACGTTATATATTTTGATTATTGTAGGTGTACCCTAACGGTTGGAGTGCGATTTTCGTGTCCTTGGACAATAAGGGAATGTGGAATTTGAGGTCGGCGAATTGGGCACGACGATACCTAGGGCAAGAACTGTATGTTAGGGTTTGGAACGATGAGAAGAGCTTGTACACAGAGACTGACATTCCAGAAAATGCCCTACTATGTGGAAAGGCAAAGCGTTGATTGGAATTTGGAATCCAAAGTTGTTGTAATCTTCTTCTTTTTTTCGATTTTTTTTATTGGGTGTTGAAGAATTTTTTGTATTTGGGGTTTTTATTTCAATCAGTTACGAGGGTGTGACTGTTTGCGAAAAAGAAAAGGGAAAATGTATGAAGCTAAGAAACAGAGGTAGAAGAATGGGGTGCTGAAAATGAAAGGGAAAAAGGGTAATAGTTTTTTATTTGTTTAGTCATAATATGTGATAGTTATTCATCAATTGATGGTTCGGCTTCATTTCAATACTATATTGCTTCATTTGAATGCAGCCTTGATGGTTTACAAATCGATGTGTTAGAAATATTTTTTAAGTCATCGCAAAAAGTTACTATATATTATTACTCCTTGATAGTTTACGATCGAATAGATGTGTGTTATAAAATATTTTTTAGGCCATAGCAAAAAATTACTATATATTATCACTCTCTCTCCATCGTCCTGTTGAACTATGGATGAGATCCTCTGTCACCATTTATGTATACCAATTGTTTATCAAATTATTATTTTGATTAGTATATATCGTGATGTTTTTTATGGAAAAAATGAAATGAAATATTATAACAAAATAAATTTAAAATTTATGACAATATTAGAATTTTCAAAATTTTATATACCCTAATTTTCGATTTGTCAACCCTATTTTACCTAATAAAACTGAAATTAAATGATAGAAAATTAATATATATTAACCCTAAAATGGATCAGTGAACCATAAAAAATATTATAAAATTATCCAGAATCATAATATGTTGAAATTGTCAAAAGAAAACATATAAAATAATAAAAATAACATATGATACATGATTGGTACATGGAAATGAGGATAGAGGATCCCATCTGATCGAATGATGTGCGTTTTTTGAATATATGCATGTTTCAATACATTTAGGTTGCGTTCTCTTTGATGCGAAAGAAAAGGAGAGAAAAGAAAAAACCACCCTTTAAATTCCACCCATTTTCTCACCTTTTCTCACCTTTCCTATTTTTTTCCCTTCATTTGCACTACAATGGAGAGAAAATATTATCTCTCCATTTTGGTGTTGTAAATATTATCTCCAATTTAAAGAGTAAAATCCCCATAAAATGTGAGAAAATATGAGAAAATGGGTGGAATTTATAGGGCATTTTTCTCTTTTCTCTTCTTTTCTTTAGCATTAAAGAGAACGCAACCTAAAAGTATAATATATATAAACGCAAATCACTGGTGGAACAAGAAGAGTATAAAAGTGTCTTATTTTACTAAAATTGATTCATTGATATCCTATCGTTTTATAGTTTAAGAATTTATTTTATGTTTACTTTACTAGTATATAATTATGTTAGTTGCGTAAGTAGTCCCTTAAAACTCTTAGGCTCCGTTTGATAGATGAGATAGGATGTAGCAGGATGACTCATCCTAAGATGATTTAGATGAATAGTAGTAAAGATGAATATTTTACATGTTTGTTTGGTAGGAAAGATTGAAATGCAAGATGACTAAATATTTATGTTTATAATATGTGATAATATTCTAGACTAAAATATAAATTGACAATAATAACCTTCTTTAATTAATTAAATGATCTAAGTATCATGTAGGATTTAAGTAGACAAACCCACATTTATAAATTCATTATCCGAACGAATTAAATACTCGTGCTTGGGAGGCTGGGAACCCATCTTTTCCCTTTTTTTTAGTTATTAAAATAAAAATCCAAAAAAAACTATATTTAAAAAAAAAAAAAAAACTATTCATATTATTGGCATAATGTGGATAAATTGAAATGAGTTTCGTGAAATTTGACCCATTTCATAAATCCGAAGAGAAGCAATTTTTTATACTTTGTCGGGAATATAACTCATTTCATAAATCTAAACACCTAGAAATGAATTTTATAAAGGCATAATGGAAATTTCTATAGCTAACATGTTACACTATTTGAATCAAGATGAGTTATCATGGGGTAGAGGGGAGACAAATAAGCTAAATGGAATAGTGAATAAGAGCGGGCCTTACCCTAATCACGGGCCCCCAGAAAAAAAACATCTTGAATACCAAACACTTCACTTGTCCTCTTTCCTTAGAAGGCAAATATTAACCCTTATTTTTTGATGTGGACCCCTTACTTTTTTAATTTAACACTACTCATAAAATCTCGTGCCGAAAAGAAAGAGCAGAAGTGAACTGGGACGGAGGAGGGAGTATAAATTAACTATACCATAATAGGTACTATTTGAGTTCTCTTCTTTTTATACTTATCTCGTCAAAAAAGAATGGTCCAATCAATTATTTACTTATCGCAATTAAAAAAATTGCAAAATTCGTCTAAAATTGCATAAAGTAACAGGACAAATTCATAAATAGAAAAAAACAAATCGTAGATTTGTAATATTAACTAATAAAAATTAGGATTTGAGACATGGTTGGAACACAGTAAGATACCATCCGATACGAAACAATTTATTGTTCAAACTCAATTCAGATCCGTCGGCTCCATAAATTTTAAGACATGAATCCCAAAAAATAAATTCATTCGGGCCGAATCCAAAATACGTTGCCCCATCTAGTGCTAAGAATATTGTATTAGAAGCAAAGCTTATCAATTATTATTATTATTATCCATTTTTCATGTTTGGAGAGAATTGTTGGGTCATAATTTGGGTAGAAATTTCTAATACCCCTTTTGAAATCAACCATGTACAAAATACCCCTTCTCCAAAAAACATGTACAAAATACCCCTTCTATTATTTAATAGAGGTGGGTCCCACTTATTCAAAAAAATTTAAATCAATAATACAAAATTAATTATGGGAGTTTGTGTTTGTTTTTTTGACTTGCACTGAAAACCGGGATTGATTCCCTAAAAAATAATAAGAAGACAAAAAAAAAAAAGTTGGCACATAATTGTGCTCCCCACCCGGCCACCCCCTCCCCCCCATTAAAACCCTGCCGGCACCCCCCACCATCACAACACGCCCACACCCACCCCAATTACTACTCCTATCTCTCTCTCAACTCTCTCTCTCTCAGCTATCTCTCTCTCTCGGCCCTCTCTCTCTCCACGTCCCACCGGCCGGAATTTTTTTTCCGGCATCTCTCCCATCTCTCTCAAGTCTCACTCTACTCTCTCCCATCTCTCTCTCTTTTCCGGCAACCATCCACCGCGCCGGCAACTCGTCCCGACACCGGAGAAGTCTCCGAATCCCGTCGACGGTCGAAAACAACTAGGTAATACTCAATAAGTACATTATTCTACGTAAAAAAAAAAGAAAAGGATTTTTTGGCCAAGTTCACGCCGGAGACATGTCGCCGGAAAATCAATCACGCCGGCGTGATTGATTTTCCGGCGACATGTCTCCGGCGTGAACTTGGCCAAAAAATCCTATTTTTTTTTTTACGAATTTTAGTGTGTTTGTATTTTAAATTTACAAGTTTATATTATATGTTATAATCCAACTTTAATTCGAAAATTTTCTAATCTAATTCGAATTCAAATTTAAATTCGAATTATTCAATAATTATGTGGTTTATTTGCTAATTAATTCGTAATATGTTATTTGAAGGGTTTGTAGACCGGAGCTTGGCCGGAAACAATAGTATTCACACCGGAGACGAAGCCGGAGACGAACACCCCTCGAACACCGAATTCCTTAACCTACAAAAAATGGTATGTTTTCCCCATTGTTATGAATTGTAATTGTAATTTTTATTGTTATATATGCCCTAATTCCAATCTTTGTGCATCTTATAATGTAGTATATACGATCTTAATAATTGTTTAGAAAAAAATATAATCGAATGTTTAAAAAAATATATGTATACATAAATGAGTAGGGAAAAAAATATAAAATTACGTGAAAAAAAAAACGCCGGAGAAAGTGGTCGGAATAGTCCATAACGCCGGCGTTATTGTTAGCCGGCGTTATGCGTTTTCCGGCGACATTCTCCGGCGTGATAGGCCCTAATATGTTTAAATGATATTTTTTTTCTTAATTATGTTATAATATGATTTTTAGTATGCAAATTTCTTTATATGTATGTTGTTACAATTATATATGTATATGTTTGAACATAATTTTTTAAACAAATTGTAGTATTAGTTTTAAAAAATATTCGGACTCATAATATAGACGGAAATTATATTCTTAAAATTCGGGTGAAAATCACGCCGGAGAAACCCTGCCGGAAAATTGATAACGCCGGCGTGATGTCTATCCGGCGGTATACGTTTTCCGACAAGGTTTCTCCGGCGTTATTTTCACTATGATGTTTATATTTATTTTATTTTCTTAATTATGTTATAATATGATTTTTAGTATGCAAATTTGTTTATATTTGTGTTGATACAATTATATATGTATATGTTTGAAAATAGTTTTTAAAAAAATTGTAGTATTAGTTTTTAAAAATTATCGGACTCAAAATATAGAAGGAAATAATATTTAAAAAATTCGGGTGAAAATTACGCCGGAGAAACCCTGCCGGAAAATGGATAACGCCGGCGTGATATGACGCCGGCGTTATCCGTTTTCCGGCAGGGTTTCTCCGGCGTGATTTTCACCCGAATATTTTAATTCTAATATTCAACATATTTGTGCCTTTATATTTTGTATTTGTTTTCGTATGTGCATTTGGAGTCGATTCTCATTACTAAACGTTTTATGTTTTCGTTAAACAGGCTCTTGTCCCGAGTGGCGCGAATGCCGCCCGTCTACGTCGTCCGAACTATTTCGACCAACGCTGCACCGTGAACCTGTACCACAGAACTAATATACTCGAGCATGTGGAGACAGCTTTACTAGCGGCAGGGGATGAACCACAGGTTGCACAATTCAAGGAAGAAGGCCCTTTCGGGCATTTTTTGGAGTGGCGCCCGGGGAATACGTATGCCCTTACGGTTCACAGCATCGTCTGTCGAGCTGTTACTATTGATGGAGGCATGTTTTTCGCCATAAAAGGGGGTTTAGTCGAGCTTACTCCCCCCGACTTTGCCCTAGTGACAGGGCTGCGTTTTGGCGAAAGCTCGTGGGATCCGAATGACCATACGATTCCGAAGAAGTCCAAACTCCACAACAGGATTTGTCGCAAAGGAAGGCGCTTGGGGGGGGAATTGTTGTCTCTGATCAAAACACAACCCGAATACTTTCAGGACGATCATGATACCCTGCTCGGACTGGCAAATGTGTTGATTGCCAATACCTTCGTCCTGGGGCACGATATCAAATCCGCCCCGTTCCCTTGGCTGTGGCATCTGGCAGATAATCCGGCGGAGTTCAAACGGTTTCCTTGGGGTGCATACAGTTACATCACCCTTAGGTATTACGTCCAGCACGCCTTAGACAATCCTACCTACCACTTTTACGGGCCGGCTTGGGCCTTGATAGTGTGGGGATACGAAGTGATCGGAGGCATGGCTGACTGCGTGGGGACACTTGAGGACGAGGACCTCTACCCGAGGTGTTTGAGGTGGAAATTCCGCGTGAGCCCGCGGGCTAAGATGAGCGCCGAACAGTTCTTCGCAGTCGTCGACGATGCTCGTTATACGATCGGTAACATCCAGCCGACCCCGTGGGAGGAGCAGCTCGAGTACTTTGTGTCGTCCCTGGTCCCGAATCCGGCGGACGTACCTTTCTACGTGCCGGTCCACGTGACCGGAGACACCGCTCATTTTCCACCGGAGGCACGCCCACGGAGACCGTTGCACGACCCCGACGACATACTTGATACGTCGGAAGGACGTCCGAGGAGGAGCACCCAGAGCCGGGCATA
Source organism: Thymus mandschuricus (assembly GCA_029379335.1). Taxonomy (NCBI): domain Eukaryota; kingdom Viridiplantae; phylum Streptophyta; class Magnoliopsida; order Lamiales; family Lamiaceae; genus Thymus; species Thymus mandschuricus. The sequence continues at coordinate 15,998,352 of CM057073.1, read as the reverse complement.
CATGGGTGAGGACCAGGCCGAGCACACATCGGGGCGGGGATCTAAGAGCAGGCGCGATCCCGGAAAACGTCCGAGGGAGGCATCCTCTAGCGGCAGCAGGGGTCACGACGTCCCCCAATACGCGACGCCCGATGAGGTAAGGGCGATCATGAGGGAGGAGATAGCCGAGCAGAATCAGGAGATCGACCGGAAGCTTAACGGCTTCATGGACAAGGTGAAGTCGTACTTCGAGGAGGTGAAGGCCTTGTTGAGCTGCAAGTCTTCAAGCATTCCACGTTCGGTCTCCCAACCAAGTCGAGGCGGTCGTGGATCCACTCGTGGTGGTCGTCCTCCGATTGTCTCATCGGCTCGGCCTTCTTCAGCACGCCCTTCAGGTGCTGCTACTACCGGAGCTGGAGGTTCTAGGAGCTCCGGGATAGAGTACGTGACGGCCGAAGTCGGTGACCGTCGGGACACGACCCTCCCGCTGTACACAGACAGTGGACCCTCAGAGCCCTACACCACGCTAGGGTCGTTACCGGAGGCTTCGTCTTCGCTCGAGGCCGCATGGGATGCTTTTACGGGACAGGTAAAATCGGTTGGGGAATAATTTTGTGATATAAACTGTTTTTTGTGTTTAATTTCTGTACCATTAGATTAAAAATTGATTTTGAAACCGGAATTTTTTTTTTACCGCCGGAGAAATCTGGCCGGAGTGTACATCACGCCGGCGTTATAGACTGCCGGCGTGATGAACTCCCCGTCCAGATTTCTCCGGCGAGATTTCGGCCGTATGTTCTATCTTATTGTTTTTAACCTTATTCCGTAGTTAGTGTGCCTATTGCCTAATTTTGAAAAATACGTGTATTTAATATTACGAGTTTGTTTCGACATTTGACGTTAAATGTGTATTCAACATTATTTTGCAGTCGTCGACGTACATCCCCCCCTTCACGCAGTACACGCAATACTCCACGTACCAAGACTTTCAGCCGGGGCGATTTTCACTTCCAGAAAACATCTCTAGCGCCGACTATACTACTTCGACGGCGCCAAATGTTACTGTTCGCGATCCAGCTCGTTCATCGACACTGCGGATTGAACGTGGTCAGGTATTGTATCCGCCAATGCTTTTATTTATTGTTATGTGGCGTAGAAATCTGATAACTTTTTATGAATTAGTCATCAGGTTTTGGGGACGTCGTCCTGAAGGCTGTGTCTGATTATATACCGACTTCTGAACCAGCATGGCCCAAGTCACAAACGGTCTCTAAATTCAACTATTGGTACGAGAAAGTACCCTACGGCTTCGAGTTCAAGCATGTACCTGATCAGATAGCACCAATTACTATCGGAGTCCTCAAGCAGATGGTGAATGACGGGGTACCTTGGGACGCTCTGGTACGTGTTTTTTGAAATATGCTTGATCTATTGTACTGTGTGGTTAATCAATTTTTATTCATGTACTAGCAAATGGATTTGGCCCTGATGACTCTTCGTAAACAACTCCACGAAGGGACGCGAGTTTTTCCGCAATACGTGAATGGCCATCTCATGATACTCAACACGCACGTAATGGTATGTTCGTACAAACCCATCTTAGAGTGTTTATCATATGAATTATGGCCTGAAATTTAATAAGTTATTCAAAGTAGTTTATAAATCGTCGGGACAAATTTCACGCCGGAGAATCACGCCGGAGAAATTGATCACGCCGGGAACTGATTACGCCGGCGTTATGAGGATTCCTCCGTGATGTCTCCGGCGTGAAATCAATATTCAATTGTATCTCGATGCATATTACGTTTAACATGTATCTAGGATCTGATTAAAGATATTAAAGTGTTACTTATGCATCCCAATTAAATTGCTTGAACGTGTTACTCGTTTTTTTAGGTGGATCTGAAGGCTTCATATGAACGCGTTATGCACGGGGATGTTTTGAGGCGGAGTAAGAACACACCGCTGATAAAGCACGATTGGATAGTGGAAAACTGGAATCCATCGGAATACTTATGCAATCTGCCTCGTAACATAAACCCGACATTCGAAACAACGAACTGGTGGAACGCAGAAACAGTACTCCGCGCAACAATTATTTTCATTACTATAGTTTTTTGCATACATTCTTTGTTCCTATGTTAATTTATGTCTCGTTCGTCCCTGTTTAGGTTATTTTGCCGTGGGTTGTTCAAGTTGATCGGTTTATTTCAATTCATGTGTGGTTGAAGGTCAGGCAACTTCATGTGATGGATCCAGTGTACTGGGACTTGGACAAGGCTGGAAAGCTCCTTGTGAAGAAGGATTTAGGTCCGTTGATTGTTCTTATGTCCTATTGGTTACTTGCCGGCGGTTATTATGAGAACAACGTCTACGGGTTCACTGAACCCAAACCTGAAGACATGGGCTTTACAGCGGTCTTTCGGAAAAAAGAGAACATGATTACGAGTCAGCATCCAAGATGCAGTGGAGTGGTTGCTTGCTTGAACGTGGAGCATCTAATCAGCGGGAGTCCCTCCATAGAGGCCGCAAATAATAACTGTTGCAAATATAAGAGGTTGTATGCAACAAGAATATTTGGTTATGCGGATACTTAAATATTTGTATGCAAAAAGAATATTTGACGTTGATTTTAATGTTTGCTAATTTTTACAATTCGAATGCGCGTTTCGAATTTCGTTCAATCGTGGTGAAAATTTTAAATCTGAAATGAATAATCGTTTAAGTCATGTACATTATATTTCACGCCGGAGACTTAACGCCGGAGCTACAATACCGCCGGGAAAACATGACGCCGGCGTGATGGCTTTTCCGGCGTTATTACTCCGGCGTGAACTTCCGGAATTGATCAATCATGGTGTTTTTTTTTTATTATGATAAATAATTCTGTTAATATCACTTAATGACTAAATCGACGCACAGAAACATTGAATAAACATTTGATAATCGAGTTTTGAATTAAACAATCCACTTCTCGATGCTAATCAATCGTGCTGGTTAGCACAGGGTTGTCTTGCACGGTGTTGTTCGCCGCAGTGACGACATCTCCGAGGGGCACGCCTGATTGTCCTTTCGTGTGCCGCCCTCCGTCTACGTTCCGGTGGTCTCCCTGGTTGCCGTTCGTACGGATTGGGTAGAATTTGTACACCAACCCATGCACTCGGCACCGTCCACTCTTCCTTTTTGGGAACTGGAAATATTTGCCGGTTGTAAATCTTGACATAGTTGTCCCTCCTGTAGTAGTGTGAAATGTACTGATCTACAGCCTGACCATTTTCCCTGTTGAAATAAATAAATGTCAATCCTTACACGAAATATTTAATACTTGAGTTCAAAAATTATAACTTACGTCATTGCTGCGATCGAGTGTGCACACGGTATGCAATCGAATTGCCATCTGTTGCAGTCGCACAACATGGTCTTCAAGTCCACGTGGTATACGTTATCTAGTGTCTGCACTCTGAAATGCGGCACGTCGAGGCTGACCCGTTTGACCTTGTACCTTTGCGAATGTTCTATCTGGACTCCGATCTTTCGCCGCGCCTCTTCACAGACGGGATGTGTGTCGTTGCGACACTTGAGTCTTCTCTCGTCGAACCACTTCTCGATAACGAGCTTCGCAGCATCGAGGCAAGCAACTATAGGCAGTCGACGTGCCCAAAGGAGGGAATTGTTGAAAGACTCTGCGGCGTTCGACGTGAGGGTACTGAATCGGCGAACGGGGCACATGCTGCGAGCCCACCTAGCGGGTCCGTTCCCCATAGCCTTATTGTACGCGTCGGGGTTGGTGTTAAGCATCGATGCCATGATCCTGTGGAATTCTCTCTGATCGTACGTGTACGCAGCTTGTTGGAACATGGCACCGATAACCATGCCGTATGTCATGTGCTGACTCAGGTGGTAGTAACACAACCCATGGTGCGCCTCCGGAAACACTTGAGCTACGGCATACTCAATCGAACCGTGCTGATCAGAGACAATCAGCATGTCAGTCAAGTTCCCATAAGCCCTCCTCAGACCCCTCATGAACCAAGTCCAACAGTAGTGATTCTCTTTGACCCCCACGCCGTATGCCAAGGGAAATAGTTGCTCGTTCGCATCCTTCGCCACAGCTACGAACATGACGCCGCTGTTCTTGCCCTTCAAGTGCGTGGCGTCGACGGATATAACCGGCCTTATATACCCGTATTTGAACGCCGCTATAGAGGCAGCGAGGGCAACGAACACCCCTCGAAATTGGGACTCCTCGTCTATGTCGAGATCGGTGACTGTGCCGGCGTTGGATGTCTCGAGAGCATGGAGGTAGGCGGGCAGATCTTGGAACGACTCTTTGTATTTCCCGTAGATAATCTCCACGGCCTGATTCCTCGCCCTCAAGCAGACGTCGTAACTCGCCTTAATGCCGAACGACGTGAGCAGCTCGTGCTCAATGATCCTAGGCTTCATTATCGCGGAGTCGCGTAGGATCCTCTTCGCAAAGTACGCCGCGATGACTTTAGATCGAACCTTCTTTCTTTCGACCGTCCCAGTATTGGACCCGCATGTGTGTTCGGGTTCAAACACTGAAATGACCCAATTATCGCCCTTGCTTGTGGCACGAATGTTGAAGAGGCAACGTTTGTCCGACGTGCATCTGAACACCAGCCTAATCGTATCCGACCACCTGGGGTAGAAATTTTTATTGCTCTCCATCTGCCACAAACCGACGGCGGTATACAGATCCTTCTTGCTTTTGAAATATGCACCACGCCGCAGATCGACGATATGCCGGTCCTCCTCGTTGAACGCCGCAGATTCCAGAGGCTGAAGTGGGGCCACCGGCACTAACCAATTCCTCATGTGATCCGTATCAGTATCCAGAGGCGGTTGGCTCCTACCGTGCAGGTCTGGAAACATCATAGCCAACAGTCTGTTGAACCCGCCTTCTTCAGCTATCCAGGCGGTCCACTCGGCCATTAGGGCCCTAGGAATTTGCCTTCCTTCACCCCAGGCGTTCGACTGATCGCTGTCCTCGGTGGAGACGTCAAGCGACGGCTCATATTCATCCTCATCATCATCGTCGTCGCGCAAGACATCATCTTCGTTCGGATCCTCCTGCTCACCCATTCCTGATGTATAATTCTGGTCGGGTATTTGATCGCCACGAGCGTTTGCGGCATGATGAGACGAACTGCCTCCGAGGTTGTGGACTTGATACACCTGTTCATCATCCCAACGTGCGGAATTGATGTTCTCTACGATATCATCGAGCTGTGAATTTAAATCATCCGTGTTGCCATATGTGCTGCCGAATTCGAACGAAGACGGTTCCTGGTACGACGGGTCGAATTGTGGGATATACGAAGAAGAAGTACCGACGTGTGAAGACGAACCACCGACATGTGAAGACGACCCTCCGTTTTTTGATAATCACGTACACTTCTGGGCTGAGGTGTTTAGTGCATAGCTCAACCACTTGCGCGTTCGACTGCAACTTCGATTTCCTCGTATGTCCTGTGCTCTCGGATATCGTAAAATAGTACATATCGAAATCACTACCGACTAGGTAGCAATTCTGAGCTACCATAACTCTCAACCCATAAAGTGTGAGATCACTTTCGGTCCACACAAAATCGACCTCGTTGCCATTCTTGTACCTTCTTCCATCCCATTCACCTCCGTAATACGCTTTGATTTTAACATCCATCTACAATATAAAATGAACTCGAATTAATCATACGGAGAAATTAAATCAATTTATGAGAACAAGTAATGTCAAAATCAATAGAGAATACTAAAATAAGGGTACTGGAAAAAATCACGCCGGAAAAGTTGGCCGGAAAAACCCATCACGCCGGCGTGTTCACCCACCGGCGGTATGATTATTCCGGCCACATAACTCCGGCGTGAAATAAACATATTTTCTTATTTCATTTCATTTATTCCTAATATGCTATATTTTGGTTTAATTTACTCACATACCACATACAAATATAAAAAGAACTCTTAATATACATTAAAAAAAACAATAATTCTCGGTAAATAATTCGTACATTGCAAATAAATCATTAAATGAAACAATTTAGTATACAAAATGAAACAAAATAATTCATTCTACATGAAAAAAAAATTCACGCCGGAGACGTCTCGCCGGAATGAACATAACGCCGGCGTGAACATAACGCCGGCGGTATGTTCATTCCGGCGTGATGTCTCCGGCGTGAAATGAGGTATTAATCTTAATTTTTTTTGCTTCACATTATGCTATATTTTTATTTGATTTACGCACATACATTGCAAAAAAAAATCAAAAAACACTCTTCATATACATAAAAAACTAAAAAAAATATACGTATAATATATCATTCATTCATAGCTCTCGAAAACTTGATGATATGAAAACATATAGTATCACACATGTAACAAACAAAAAAAAAAAAATTTGGCCAAGATAACGCCGGAGAAAGTTGGCCGGAAAATGTATCACGCCGGCGTTATGTTCTGCCGGCGTGATGAATTTTCCGGCCAACTTTCTCCGGCGTTATCTTGGCCAATTTTTTTTTAACACTATTGCCTTTCTAATGCTTTGTGACATACCTTTTAATATCGGATGTTGATTGCCTTTTCCTTGTATTTGCTCGTCCACGAAAATAGAGCTTTTTTTTTTCCGGTGAAGTCGAAACAAAGAAATTTTTTCGATTGTGAATTCAGCTTCGATTTGCAACTATATATTGAAAAATTTTACATAGGTACCATTTTTTTACTGTTCATCACTGAACAAAATTGATGGCAAATACTGTACAATAATTCAGATGCAGTACAATAATTTGTATCCACATTGAGTGAGAAAAACATATATGCCACATTAGTCACTTCAATCACATTGAAGTTAGTGGAAATAAAAAAAAAATTGAAAAATCGATATTGTAATAAAAATTAATTGTAAAATAAATAAAGGGGTATTTTGTGCATGCTTTTTTGTTAAGGGGTATTTTGTGCATGGGGGTTTTGAAAAGGGGTATTGAAAAATATTATGAGTCATAATTTTGCTATAGCACGATGGGCCCAAGTTGTCATTCAATTATGAAGGAATGTCATATCTATTTCTCTACCACTAAGTTTTGTCTTGAGATTTTAGTATGGTTTTTGCATGTGAGAATGTGACTTTTATGGAGTTATGAAATCTTTGTAGTTCCCTACAATCTTGAAAAATAAGGATAAGTTTTGGTAGATTTTGTGGGGGTGAAGGAATGAATCATAGAATTAATAGGGCCCCAAGTTTCTATGGTTCAAACATTTTGGGCTTCTATTTCTTGATTGAAAGAAAAAAGGAATCAATTTATCTTAGTCCCACTATATGAAAAGTAAGAAAACTTAAAATTTACGGACGAGATCATCTATTGCAATTTCAGTGTGACATATCTTATTGCATTAATTGATGATTATCACGTATCAACAATATTTTTAAAAAATCAATAATGATTAAAAAATTACATAGATAAAGATACTGATTTTGAAAATATTTTACACATGACAATTATTCATCGATGTCAAGCCGAATCGGAGGATCTCAATGATTAGCTATCGATTTCCACCTAGTGCGGAAAATAATGAAATGCATTTACCTTGACAAAGAAATATTTGTCGCACTTATTTAGTATTGGTAGCAAATTTTTTTGACATTTATACATTAGGGCCTTGATTAAGTTAGGGGTGATTACGGATTTACGTGTTCACGATTATAGGGTCGCTACCCCAAGTGACTTCTTTCATGAAATATTGTACTCTCGTACATCAATAACGAACCACTAAGAGAAAGTAGAATAAACGACGAAGTGTGCGTACATTGGCCTAATGCTAAAGGTTTAAATTTTAGGGTCAAATGTCTCGATTTAAATTAAATTATCCATGACGCGAGTTTTAAATTTTCTATTAAATTACATTACATTATAAAATTATAAGCAGAAGCACGAGTTCACGATTAAATTTATAAACAATGTAATGAAATTTATCAAAGAAGGCCAACTCATGGGGCCTTTTGATCTAGCCTTATCAGGTTCAGACTTGTTCCATGTGCCCAATTGGGCTTTTTTCCTTTTGTGCCAAGAATTTGTTATGTCCTTAACCACCATCCTATTCAGAACTATTCGAGTCGGACTGTCAGTTTCGGGTTATCGACCGGCGGAGGCACAATTTTCTTGATATTAAAATATTCTAAATTGGAAAATGATTGTTCATAAGTTGTTAATTTATACTTCGTTTCCTTTTGAAAGTAAATACAGTACAATCCTATGTGAGTGAGTATGTAACCAAACCTAAATTGAATTGAGGTAAAATGTAGGATTGGGACAAAGAATATGTAGGAGGGGAGGAATATGAATTATTGAGAGAATAATTGGGCTACCGCATAAATCACACACCTTTCTTTCTTTCGGATTGAAAGCTTAAAAAGGTAAGTGCGGAGACTGAAAGATGAGTGGTGTGGGCCCCAACCTTACAGATTATTTGTCGCTTAAAGTGAGACAATGATAATACCCCCTTGGCCCCACCAAAAATTCATCACCTCCATTGAAAATCAAATTTAATTTAATCTAGGAAAATAACATCGATAAAATTCATCCGGTGACGGATTTAACCCAAAGTTTATGTTTGTTATAATTATGGCTTAATAAACTAAAGATATGACAATTTTAGTTGCTTAGTGATGTATTGCACCGGACATCCGGAATCTATTTGAGTCTGTCATGTTGGATAACACTTCATCGTATTTTTTGTTTTGTTTTGTTTTGAGTTTTGTGTGATTAAAATGGTTATGGCCTAATTTAAATCATTTAGAGGATCACTATTTCCTGGCCTATGTATGTCAATAAGCCAATATACTTTACTCGAGATTAGTTTTTAATACTCCCTCCGTCCCGCGAAAGACGTTACATTTCTTTTTGTCAATTTCTGGCACGTTTTTCCACGCTTCTTGATGATGCGTTTTAAAATAGATTTTTGAAGAATTTTTTCTTTTACGGGATACTATGATAGTTGTATTATCCCGCAAAAGAAAAAAATCTTCAAAAATCTATTTTAAAACACTTCATCAAGAAGCGTGGAAAAACGTGCCAGAAATTGATAAAAAGAAATGTAACGTCTTTCGCGGGACGGAGGGAGTACATAGTAACTATGTAAGTACTCCATTTATATATTACTTAGGTATAAAATATTCTAATCAGACTAATATATAGGGCAGATGAGTAGTAACTACAAAAATTATTACATAGCTCATTAGTTCAAAAGAAATTGTCTTATTTATTATTTTGGGTTGTTCAATCTGTAGGGGCACAAGCCCGAAAACCTAATAATAAGGGTCATTTAAACAACTAATGGCCCATTAACATTAATAAGCAACCCATTAATCTAAACATCATCTTAAACTTATCTCTCTATCCTTCCGTCTTGTCTCCTCAATTTTAATAGGGTGATGCTATTTGGCCATAATGTAATCAAACATAATTTAACTTTTTTTTTTTAATTTTTTTTATTATCAAATAATTTATATATTTATGTCAAACTTTTTTAGATTATAAAAAACTCAAAAAGGGATACTCCGTATTTTTTAAAATTAACCCTTTAATTATTTGATAATTTTTATTATTTTAAAGAATTTGTTACCCTTTTATCTATAAAAAATAGAAAAATATGTAATTTTTGGGGAAAAAAATATTTTAAATTAAAATATAAAAGTAATAAATTATAGTTATCATTTACTATTTTTAAAATTTTATATATTATGAAAAATATCGTTGTATGGCCGGCCACATTATAACCAAATATCATTATTAATTTTAATACCACCACGGTGAGATCTGACGTTGTTACCGCTGTAAGATGGGATAGTTTTTGGATATGATCATCAATTCTCCTTTTGTATTATGCTAATATGCCATGTATTCATTTAATCTGAGTTTTGTGCTTAGCATGATAATATGTAGCTACCTCTCTTTATTATAGTATTTTGTAATGGGCCGAATTTACATTTATCAATTTAATTATGACAGGTTTCTACTTCGTCTTCAATTCTTTGTGAGATCTTGAAGAGTTTGTGCACTTGAATTACTACAATTTGAGCTTATACTCCCCGGCCACTACATGGTCACGTTTTATTTTTAGGATGTATCATCCAAAATGACCTATTTCCTATTATGGTCCAACCACTCCCACGTGAGGTCCAATTTAATTATCCATTAGCCATTTATCAACTTTAAATATAGTTTCATGAATTATCTCTCTTCACCCTAAAAGGATGGGCAACCACTTTATACACTAAATTCCCATACCTTCAAATTCATGTACAAATAAAGCGGTCATTTTGCCAGAATCGAGTATCGAACTAGATCCCAAAATTAAAACCCCTACTGCTAAATAAGTACACACACACGATATATCTAATGTTCAGATATGACACTAGGCACTCAAGTTCAACGAACTAAGAGGTTTATTGTTCGAGTGAAACGCATGGTGATAACTTATGGTAATAACTTGTAGACCGTATTAGCAATTAGGAGGTTGACAGTTCGAGCGAAACGCATGGTAATTTATAGACCGTATTAGCAATTAGTTAAAGACAACAATTCTAACTCGCAATATACGCAGTAAGTCATTCGGAAGCGGGCTAAATCTATTTAAAAGATCACCCTCCGCAACTAGGATCCATCAAAAATAGATTGTGGTATACTATTTCAATTTACGAAGAAGTCTAGTCCTTAGGGTAGCATGTCAAAATTCTCTCTCCCATACCCAAACATAGCTAGAATTATAGATAGGGTGCATATTAATTTGGGAGGATATGAGCAATAGTGCAAAAGACCTTGATGATTAACAACATCAATAGTTTCAAAGAGGATTTTCAATCAATTTATGAAGAGAGTGAAATTTCAAATCTGATGTATTCCTCGTGATATATTAGAAGTAATCACGCTTTCGCAACAAACCAAAGTGTTGAGCAATGATTTAAGATATATATGTCACTATTAGAGCTTTTTGTCGTAACGAAGCTCTTCACATACGAGCCATGCACTTTGCTTCCCCCTCGTGATTTTCTTTTCCATCGAGAATCAGTGCAATCGTTCTTTCAATTTCTATATTTGATTGAGGTGATGATATCGAAGCCGATCACATCACAATCACTAATTAATATTGCTTGATAGTTCCGAAACCATTGTTTGTTATAGTACTAATCATTCTAAATCGATAAGATACGAAGAACGTCGAAAAATAAAGGAACATATTAGAATGTTTACCCAGTTCTTCATGAGGTAACTACGTCAGAGGGCGCTGTCAAATTAAAAATTCAGATATAATTGTAAGAAGATGAGACGATAAATCATAATATTACGCTTCATACCCTAATTAGGATCAATCGAAATACCTTCGAGCTTGATCGACACTCGACATGTAACATATACTACATGTATCTTTACCGTAAAATCTAACACACTCAAACAAGTCCACCCACCATTTCTCGAATATCTTTTCCATCGAAAAACCAAACTTAAAAAAGAAATTTTAATCTAGAAAACAAAAGATGAGCACGAAAGCGACGTCGCATCGTGCATGTTGGTGAAATGGTGGGCCGCATGCAAAAGTAGGAACAGAGAGAAGAAGTAAAGATGAAGAAGAAGAAGAAGAAGATCGAGAAGGAGCGTAGAACCCGAGAATCGAGGAATCCACCGCTGGTCTCTGACGTGGAACACCGGCCACCACCACTCTCACGTCGTTTTCCGTCCCCACCACCACCTCCACCACCACCGCACAATTACCGGATAACAATAATGGGTCGAAAAAGTCACTGTATCAAGAGCCAGCCGCTCTTATTATCAGAGAAATGAATGCGAACACCACATGATCCTCTCTCTCTCTCTAGATCGATCTGCTATGGAGTTCCGGACGGCACGCGCGGTCAGGTGTACGACGACGTCGTATCTTGGTAATTCAAAGAGAGCAGCCATGCAAAGAGACAGCAGAATGAAAACAAAGTGTATTTTGTACGCATATTCCGTATAAGGATGGAGCTTTCTATTTGTTTCTTTTTATTTATTAAAAAAAACATTGTATAAAGTAATTTAATTTGGACCCCAATTCTTATAATTGAACTGTCACTGTATAAATACAAGCATGGGTTTTTGTTGCGACGGTCTTTTTCTTGTTCGCTTTTCCCTTCAGTTTTCGTTTTCGTGTTAGCTTTTACTCTCGTACGTCTTTTTTTCCCGATATACTATAAGACCACACACTATTAACTTAAGTACAGCTTAGTTTTACCGTCTCACATCTTGGTACGCCTCGAGATCGAGACGTATCAATAAATAACGCTTTTAGTGCGTTTAAACTCCAAATCTTCTCAAAGAGAAGCCAAAACACGAAAGGTTCGTTCAATATTCTATTTCGATTAAAATGACGGCCAACATACATGGAACCTTAAATAGGTTTGACACTTAACCCTAGTGGGCTTAGATATTCTGATTGGACTCTAACCTAGGCCCAATAACAAAACTACAATTAAAAGATCATTACATGAAAGACTAGTAAATAAACATACCTACTAAAACTAAAATCTTCTCTTGTTCTTGGTCGTATCACATATCTTTTAAATTTTTCAATGAATTTATTAATACATTTCTACAAATTTCTACTTTTAAATGAGATATTTTTTCTTAACGGCACGAACTTTAGGGTAAGGCAAGGTCCTGTGTTTCAATCTCACTTAAAGCAACCTACATACGCATTTAAAAAAAGAGTGCACTTGTTGGACCTCATGCCTATACAGCATATTATCACGGAGATGTAAAAGTATGAGTGGAGGACGAATTCTGTATCTTTTCGCAAGTGTGAGTTTATAAAATTATTTCGATCAGATAGAAGTTGATTAGCTAAAAATGAACGAAGTAATTGATAATATAGACATGGTTAGAAGCATTGTATGAGTACTCCATATTGGTGGATTTTAAAAGGTTGTTAAATAGGTACCCAAAAATTAATTTTGATAACATAAAAGTAAAAATAATAGCTACACAAAGAAGGTAAAATTAGCTACTCCATTGTTAATTTTTTTCAACATTTGTGGCCGTACAATGCAAGTGGAACTGACGTGTTCTTATTTATTTATTTTTTGAAACAATTAACAGAAAGTCTAGTAGTGAGTGTTTTTACTACCTCCTTCCCATTATACTTATCCCATTTTGACTTGCACACAAACCAATATTTGGTCAAACCTAGGATTAAGCTGATTAATTAAGGATAATTAAGCTGAATTAGTACTGTAGAAATGGTACTGTAGCGGGGTTTACTGTTCATCATTTAACTGTTCATGTTCAAAAAAAATACAGAAATAATCGAAAAATTTCAAACATTACAGTTTTGGTGCCAAAATGATTTTGGCACCAAAAAATTTCTAGTTTTCTGCCTATATAAGGGCAGAATCATGCAGAATCCCACCAACTTCTTCTTCTTCTCTTCCACCTTCTGCTCACATCTGCTTCTTCTTCCACTTTCTGCTCTGCTTCTTCTCTTTTGAAGATGGCGAAGGACGTTCCGGAACGCACAAGGATGCAGATCATTCAGTTTCTGTTGGCCTCGAAGATGCAGTCCAATTGAAAGCCTGCACATGGAGCCATTGGTGAGGTTGTGACAGCTTTCAAAGTGAGCAGGAAGACAATAACAAGACTCTGGAATACTGAAAAAGAACAAAGGAGCAAAGGTGAGTTTATAAATGTTTCTTCCATTAGAGCAAACAGAATTAGGAAGAAAACACATGAACCAAACTATGAAGAGATTGAAGCCATTCCAGTAGAAGAAAGAGGTACACTGCAGAACTTGTCAGATAAGTTGAAGATCTCAAAGAGCACACTGGGAAGATGGGCAAATGAGGTGCAGAAGCTCAGAGCTCACACAAACAATATGAAGTCTCTACTGACAACTTCTAACATGCGAGAGAGAGTGAGCTTTAGTCTACAAGCCATACACTATGATGCAATAAAGGATGAATTCAGATTCAAGCCAATGGAGAACACCATTCATATTGATGAGAAGTGGTTTCTATTAACAAGAGATACATGCAGATACTACCTCACTCCTACAGAACCAGAGCCTCTAAGAGTATGCAAGTCAAAGAATTTCATCCCCAAAGTCATGTTCATGTGTGCAGTGAGTAGGCCAGTGATTGGAGAAGATGGCAGTGTACTTTTTGATGGTAAATTAGGCATCTGGCCATTTACAGAAGAGATCACAGCAAAGAGGGACAATATTAACAGGAAAAGAGGCACCAAAGAGTTGAAACCAATACAGAAAATCAATAGGGATGTGATCAGAGACTGCCTAATCAAACAGGTAACATGTTTCAGCTCCAATCATTAGAAAACTGTTACATTTATTGCTACCAGAAATTTCATTTAATGCATGGAAACTGTGTTATTAATACACTGCAGATAGTCCCAACAATTAAACAGAAATGGCCAACCTTTCTTAGCAAGAATATCACCATTCAACAAGACAATGCAAGGCCACACATCAAAGGCACAGATGCAGAATTCAATGCAGCTGCAAATACAGATGGATTTCACATGAAGTTGGTACAACAACCACCTAACTCACCACTGTGCAATGCTCTAGACTTAGGCTATTTCAATGCAATTCAAAGCCTTCAACAAAGGAAGAAGTGCAAGAATTCAGATGAACTCATCAAGGTAGTTGAAGACAGTTTCAATGCAGTTGAACCAATGACTCTCAACAAGGTTTTCTTAAGCCTGCAGTGTGTGATGATCAAGATTTTGGAACATCAAGGAAAGAACAACTTCAATCCACCACATATGGGGAAGGACAGGTTAATTAGGCAGGGTATGTTGCCTACTAATCTTCAAATTCCTAGGCATCTAGTTATGGAAAGTATAGAAGATCTTATCAGAGAAGAAGCAACAGAAGGACTTGAGGAACTTATGGCTGCAGTAGGAATCATCCCACCTCAGAATGGAGAAGGAATGCTGGACCTTAACTTTTGATTGAAAGAACAGAAGAAGAAGACTGATTTTTTGTGCAGAAAACAAAATTTTTTGATTTATAAATCTTTTTTGAATTATGCAGATGCAATGTAAAGGACTCTACCATGTTATAAGTTTTCAATGTTAACCATCATTTGGCCATTTTGCCATCAGTTGAAACCACTTTTCAATGTTATAAGATCACATTATAGTGTTTGACGAGACCCAAGCTCACACAAACAAACAGACGCAGTTGAAACCACTTCAGATAGAGACTTCTAAGATTACAGATTTAGTGTTTAGAATAACTCATCATCGCTTACTCAATTAGCCCATCTTCCCACAGATTACCTGTATCATCAATGCAGAAAGGATTAATCGCATTATTCTCAGATATGACAACAATAAAAGATCACAGCAGATCACACAAGAAAGGATCATCACAGAAAATTGGTTAATTCACATAATTAACATACCCACAGAGTCATAATTACAGAGAGCGTAAAAAAAGGATCACAGTCGATCACACAAAAAAAGGACAGAATTCACCGAGTTGTAAGCTCTCCAATCTCCAGCGCATGGCCTCGGCTTCTCCATCCATCTTCACGCGCCTCAGTCGTCTTCAACCTCCCTCCTGACCCAATTCCCCTTTAAAGACTGCCGGCCGGCTTCATCTGCTCCGACCGGCTTCATCCCCTTTTCAGGTCGAAGGAACCGGAAACGCCTGCCGGCCGGCTTCATCTTTAAAGGGGATTCGGGTGGAAGGAACCGGGGAGGCGGCGGCGGACTCCCAGCATCTCTTCATCTGCTCCACGGTCCTCCGGCGGCGGCGTTGAAGAGTCTCCCGAAAGCTGCGGCGGCGGCGGCTCGGGGGTGGAGGAGCATCTCTTCGCCTCGGGGGGGAGTAGACAAGGTCGTGCGAGAGCTTGGCGCCCCGGACCCGATTTTTGGGTGTCCTCGGGGTAAGGCGCCAAACAAAGCGGTTGCGGCTCGGCCTTGGGGCCTGAGCAGGAGGCCGTGAGACGACGGGAGGTGGCGGCGAAACAGATCGGGTCAGATCTGGACTCGAGGAGACCGAGGACCGCCCAGATCTAGGGTTTTCCTCCACCCGGCCCACAGAAGCCTGCCGCGGGACGCCGAGAGGCAGGGGAGAAAGGGGCGGCGGTGAAAGGGACGGTGGATAACCAGATCTCTGCAGAGAAGGAGATCTAGGGTTTTCCTCCGGCGGAGAAGGAGATCTAGGGTTTTCCTCCGCCGCGGCAGCCGCCGCCAGGCGAGACATCGGGAAACTGGGGAGGCGGAGGGAGACGGAGGCGGCGAGATGGAGAGTACCGGAGAGGCGGAGAAAATGAGAGAGTCAGAGAGTGAGAGCGGAGAAAATGGTGAGGCGGAGAGGCGGAGAGAATGAGAGAGTGAGAGAGTGAGAGCGGAGAAAATGAGAGAGTGAGAGTGTGAGGATGACAAAAAATGAGAGTGAGAGAGTGACAATAATTGAGGGGGTGGGGAAAACCCTAATTTAAGTGGGTTGGGTTTAGGGGGTTGGGTTAATTGGGTTGGGCTGGTTAGTGTTAATTGGGCCCAGAAAACAAGAATAATAAACTACTATAAATAGAAATGGGACTAGTATAGCAGGACGTCCCAAAACGGAACTGGACTAGTATGATGGGAAGGAGGTAGTATTTAAGTCTAGCAGTGTGGAACTGACGTGTTCTTATTTATTTATTTTTTGAAACAATTAACAGAAAGTCTAGTAGTGAGTGTTTTTATTTAAAGGTCGCGCCACGGAGGACTCGAACTCGGGACCTTTGCCCTCGAAACTTAACCCCTACCACTTGGTCAACACACGCACACCACTTGGTCAACACACGCACACTGGTGTGTTCTTATTTGTTATTTATATAGTTGTAGAGAGAATTATGTAATCTGTAACCTAGCCGCCTTATAAAATACAATATGTTACAACAAGAAGACTTCGTCTCTATTTTTTTTTTTTTTTTTTTAAATCCTTTTATGAAGGACTCTCAAATTAATACTCTCTATGTTCACGGTATATGATTGAGAATTTTCTAACACTTCCTTCAATCCGTCGAAAAGTTGCTAGGTATTGCGATAGAATTTCAGCCACACCTGGTATTATTCAATTTTACTTAGTGTATAACAAACTATAAATATCAAGAAATGTTATTTTATTTTAACACCTATTTTTTGACATATTACAATGCGTGCTTGAAAATTTTAGGCGCATATACCGTGTATAGACCGAGTAATCACCATGAGACACTTAGAATAGATAATCTGATAATTAAAGGTGCCGGTGAAGTTAATTAGCTATTTAAACTTAATTAAGAAAAATAATGTGTGGTTTCTACCTAACATGAATTAAGAATGAGACAAAACCACTAAACATTTTACCCAAATGCAGTTAGTTGAGACGTTATTTTCCAAATTATACTCTAATTGAAAAACGAAAATTTCCTGTCGGTAATGACCTTGTGTGACCGGTGAAAAGGCTTTTAAATTTGGCTCTATCTGAAAATTTTCAATGAACATCAATTTACATTTCATGCATTACACAATTTTGTAAAGTGTCACATTCTATTTTTTAACCAAACAATTTTTTTTTAAAGGACTAATTGCTACTTCGAGATTAATTAATAATTGAATTGAATTATGAGACAAACACATCTCACGCATTATATATTTTATAACTTAATTATATTACGATGTAACATTCCAATGTGACAATAATACATATTTATTTTTACGATATTGTTCTACCCTTAAATTTTAGGCAACTCGGTGTGGACGTGGCTCTCCGAATAGCCTGCAGTGAGATGCATATGTAGTTTTATACGTAGTAACTTAATTATAATATAGAAATATATATTACAAGCCTAATAGGTCGAAAAAAAAGTCTTGAAAGTTGAAAGTAACTTACAAATTTGAAATTATATCCGTGTTTAGACTTTAGAGCTGTGTTTAATGTATGGTTTTCTATGAGAGGAATTTTTGAAATGGCTCAAAATTAACTTAATGAGGTATTTAACTTAGTAACTACTTCTTCTTCTTCATTTTTTTTTTAAAATATATATATTAAAACTTATACCCTATGATTGAGCCACATGGGTTCCAACACCTAAAAAAACAGATGATCATATCTATGCATTTTACATTTTAGTGTGACATCTCCTATCGCATCGATGGATAATTAACACGTGTTAAATTATTTACGAAACCAATTTTTTTACCATAAACACAAATGTTGATTCTGATATTTTATTTACACGTGACGATCATCTATTGATACAATAGTAAATATCACATCGAAATGCATAGATGTTCATCCTGGAAAATGTTAGCATGACACAATTGTATACAAAAAATTCTAAACACTAGACCCCCATCGTGAAAAAAAAATCCATAAAATAAGTACTCCCTCAGTCTTTCCATCTTGGTGTTTTGAATGGTTTTTTGACATGCATTTTAATGTGCTGATAAGTCGATATTTCGATGAAGTTTAAGTTAAACTCGATATAGTATATTATTATGAATTATATAATTTATAAATTATCTATATTAAGTACGATCTAAACTTTATCATCGATATTAAACGCAAATTAAACTTTATCATAACATCTAGTTTTAGTTACTTTAAATGCATGCCGTAAAAATCGAAATACAAAGATAGTGGACAGACAGACGGAATAATGCATAGTAACCCTATACGATTTTTGGAAACTAGCTTATGATAAAGATAAAATAAAATAGTAGCCGAAAATGAAGGAGTTATTATTAGGTCATGGTCAAGGAGCGTTCAATCATTAACATCATTACATGAAGAAAAAAGAAAAGATTGATTCGAGCACACGTCCAAAATAAAAGTGTTCCACACAAACAACTATCCTTAATAATCACCGAAGAAGAAATCAAAACCACTCGTGTTACACAAACATTATAATCGCTAATTATGTCTCTTGATTACGTGTTCATTCACTCCATTGATTACGGCCGCTGCAATCAAGTAATCTTTTACTAGACATGACAAGCTATTATACATTCTACTTCCTCCGTCTAATCGAACTGTTTATCATACACTGACATGATTTCTGAAATGAAAAGGAGTAATTCAATCATTTTAATGTGGACGACCCGTTACTTTTCACGTTTAAAATTGCGCTCGACAATTAAATCGAAGCTGTGGGAGTATGTATTGAATACTCCCTCTGTCCTATTTTCGTAAATAATAGTCATTTTTATTCAACATATGTGGCACTTTTATTCTCCAAAACTAACAAATTTGTAGATTTTTTTTTTTTTTTTTTTTTTTTTTTTTTTTTTTTTTTTTAATGTGGACTTGGTAGGGTTATAGCGATCTAGAAGATAATCCTGTCATACGGTAAACACAAAAACCTTCCCAAAAATTCCTATGAAATCTCTCGAAACTCCAAAAACCTTCTGGACTAGCAGCATGGTCCGTGCTCCTATGTGCCCATAAGGCACGGTCCTGCTCAACACTATTCTCTACAGGTAACAAAACTTTTACACAAAGGAAATAAAACATTTTGAATGAGAGAACTTAAAATGAATGCTATATATTTTGAAATGTGACATATGGACCATATATTAAGGTAGAGGTGTTCAAAAGAACCGGAATCGGCGGTTAAAACCGTAACCGTAACCGGAACCGGCAGTTTTTTAACCGGAACCGGAACCGGCGGTTCGGAACCGGAAAAGGAACCGGTGGAACCGGCGGTTCGGTTAAGGTTCCTAAGGCTTGGAACCGTAACCGGCGGTTCGGTTCCGGTTCCGGTTCCAAACCGGCGGTTCCAAATTTTGGAACCGTCCAATTTATATAAATTCTATTATTTTTATTTTTTTAAATATAATTTATAAACAAATATAAAATTATTTGTCAAACTTCATAAATAATAACTAAATATATACTCCCTCCGTCCACCTATTTCTGACACGTTTGCTTTTTGCACGGGTTTTAAGACGGGAGTGGTTAGTGTGTAAAGTGTATTGTGTTTATGGATGTAGTGTATAAAGTGTATTTTGTAGGGAATAAACATATTTTAGAAATAGAGCATCATATATGCATAAAAACATGTTCTTGTCTGATCTTAAATGAAAGATCGTATAAAGACCTTTAATTTGATATAAAAATCATAAAAATCCGATAACAAACGAGCAAGTTATAATAATTTAAACTTTCGAAATTTAAATTATATTGAACTACGTGCAGAAAAAATGAGTGGATGAGATTTAAGTATGGAATGTTAAGTGTAATAAGGGATTTACTAATTGTACTACTTAGTGGCTAATTCTTTCCAAAAAAGGAAACGTGTCAGAAATAGGTGGACGGCCCAAAAAGGAAAGCGTGTCAGAAATAGGTGGACGGAGGGAGTATATAATTTGGACTTTTTTCAATTATATAAGTGTTACTCTCAAACACTCATTTGTTATTCTTCATTGTGAGGTATGTTTATTGTTTTTATAAGAATATTACACTTTTAAAGCTTCTTATTTATTTGATATGTGATATCTAACACATCCCAAACTATGAGAAGAGTTGCATGAAGAACACCTATAAAATTGAAAGAATGTTCAAAGTCTTATGAAATAAAAAAGTTTAAAATTAAAAAATAAATAAATAATTGTCCGTTTTTTTCCGGTTAGAACCGGAACCGTAACCGGAACCGGCAGTTCCGGAACCGGAACCGTAACCGTGTGTTTGCGGTTCGGTTTCGGTTCCTCCCTCGACGGAACCGGAACCGGAACCGTGGGCACCTCTATATTAAGGTATGCTCTCTATAATAAAATGAAATGGATGAATAAGAAAATGATTGATTTAATTTTGAAACACTAACAAAAATTTTAAAAACCGTACTACAAAACTTTTAAAAATCGTACTACGAAAAACTCAAATCCGACACCTTTAATCTGAAACATTAACTTTCTACTGCTAGACACATACGCATACAAGGATTGAAAGGTCTATTTCGTGATGATAATAAGAATTGTTAAAATTTTAGAAATTAGAATAATTTGAATTGTAGATCGAATCTCCTAGTGAAGAAAAAGAATGTGTAAGAAATAATTGATGGAAGTTTAAATTAAGCTTTACACGTATTTCCACGCTATGAGGCCCTCCTTCTTGAAACCGTAATCATTGCATTCCAACACCATAAAGCACACGCACCTCCCCCTAATCAAAGATTAATTAATTCATTAATTCCTTTTTTTTTTTTTTTCCCAAATCTTGATTGATCATATTATTTCTTAATTAATTCCCCTACTATTTATTCCCACTACCAACTCAATTAAATCAATAATATTTTACCCTTTTCTCTAAACTCTTTATGAATTAATTACTACGCCTTCTTATGTTCAAAGATTCAAATTTTTTGGGATTACAAAATAGCATGCTGTCCCTAGATATAGATACCCCTGCAATATTATTGTGTGCTTTATTCCTCGATAATTATATTTTCTTTTTGATATGATAAATAATTAATTGAGAGAATATTTTTGTTGTGTGGCACGTGTCGTGGAGGTATAACGGGCAACATTTCACGGATGAGAATTTCGTTCTCAAATCCTACTCCTTTTGTTCCATTAATATAGAAACATTTTCCTTTTCGGAACGTCCCATTAATATATAGACTTTTTTCAAAATAAAAAATTTTAATCCAATAAATTTAGACACATCACTTTAATACACTTTTAATTTCGTAGTTGGGAAAAAAGATTTCTTTCCCAATTGATCAGAGGGAGTAAATATTATATTCAACAATAAAAAATTTATAATTGTATAACAAATTATAATAGACATTTATGCATACAAATTAAAGTTTTTAATAGTAATATACCTTATTTTATTTTCAACCATAATATAACTAATAAAAGTGAAATTAAATGTTAAAAATATAAAATTTCCTCTAACTTACATCAGTGAGCCCTAGAAATAATCATAAAATTAAAATAAATCATTAATAATTAAAAAAGGAAAAAATATGAATAAAACTAATATAAATTAAAATTTAACACACGATTGAGATACAAAAATTTGAACAGAGGATCCCAAGTGACATTTCAGTACCCTTCATCAATTAAAGGAAAATTCTATTGTGTCTCATTTTATCTATCAAGAACAAACTGTATATAAAATATATATAAAATAATAAAAATGGTGTGGCAAATAGAATGAGAAGAAAGAAAATAAAATTAGACATACACTTCGCAATTCATAAGTAAGAATTGAATTAGCACAATTTTATGACTTTTTTTTTTTGCTATAATTATAGATTTGAAACTTTTAAACTTAAGCGAAAGTAACATAAATATAATCATGTAAATAAACATAATTAAATAAGATACTACTACATATGAATTGGATCTTTTTTACTTTCTTAATAAGCAATTTAGACATAACTTGTATCATGCGATACTAGTGCAGTGCCCGTCGAAAATAGATGAGATTCCATTTATCTTGTGATTTTAAATAAAATTTCAATGAGAAAAATGCATAATTATCACAATTTTTTTGTAATTTACCACTAATAATACAAATTCAGGGCTAAAAATTATGTGAGAGCTCGAATCACATTCACACTAAATTTAAATAACAATAAAAAAAATTAAATAAACTATAGCCTTGTTGTTTGCATTGAAGCAAATCTTAGAAAATTGATAAAATATTCCTTCTTGGTGTCCTATATACTAAATAATTGAAGGAATAATAAGTATAGGAATGTGAGTTTGTCACTCTACATCCCAAGAAACCCAAAATATAACAATTAAAGTGAAGATAAAATTAAAAAGAAGATAGAAAAAAACAACTAAAATCCAAAAAAGCATTTACAATTCGATAATAGACAAAGTGGGTTTGTCCCTTTTTATTATTTTATTTATAATTAATAAAGTGTGGTTGCTGCTTGAGATCTTCTGTTGCTCTCTACCCCATAAAATTTGCCTCAACAAATCCAAATCCCATTCAACTCAAGTTCCACTTCCCATTTCATGTTACTCTCTCTCTCTCTCCCTCTCTAGTTTCTCTCTCTAGTTTCTACTTTCTCCACCTTTTCCACTACTAAACAAAAGCCTAATCCATCTTTCCCTTTTTTCTTTCTTGTTTTCCCATTTCTTTAGATCTACAAAGAAGCCAAAAGAGATGATTCAAGAGCTCTTTGGAGGAAGCGGCGGTGTTGGAATTCTAGGAGGGGAGGGTTCCAAACTCTCTACTCCGCCTTGTGGCGGCGGCGGCGGAGGAAGCGGAGGAGGAGGGGGAAGGTTCTCCGATCATGGCTCCCCATCTCCGTCACCGTCGCCGACTCCTTCCCCCTCCTCCTCCGCTTCTGCGGCTGCAGCCGCGGCCGCCGAGAGCCTCCGTTGCCCGCGGTGCGACTCATCGAACACCAAGTTCTGCTACTACAACAACTACAACCTCACCCAGCCCCGCCACTTCTGCAAGACCTGCCGCCGCTACTGGACCAAGGGCGGCGCCCTCCGCAACGTCCCCATCGGCGGCGGATGCCGCAAGAACAAGACCACCATCATCACCGCCGCCGTCGCCAAGTCCGCCGCCAAGTTCAAGGCCGCCCCTCCGCCGTCCGACGCCAGGGCCGGCCTCTTCGGCGGCTTCGAACACGCCGACGCCGCTCCCCTCCCCTCGAACCCTATAATGTGGGCCTCCTCTCAAAACTCCCACTTCCTTTCCTTGCTCCGAGCCAACCAAACCCTAAGCCCTAGCCACCTCTCCATGAAAGAAGAAGGCCCGATCTTCGGCTCCGACAACCTCGGCCCGGCCCATTTTCCCTCCATGGGGCCCTCCAACCCCTTCTACAGAAACCAAACCCTAACTAGCCAAGGAATCCTCCATGGCGAAACTCAGAACAATGGGCTTCAGCTTCAAGATCTGTACCGTCGCCTTCGATTATCGTCGTCGTCGAACTGCTACCCCGAACAAAACATGGCTTCTGCAACTTCTTCTTCAACATCTGCAGCAATACTCGAATCGGCTCCGGTCGCAGCACCCGATCAAATGGGGTTTTGGAACTCCAACATTTCATGGCCGAGTGATTTGTCCACCGCTAATGGCGCATATCCTTGAGAGTGAGAAACCCTAGTTATGGAATAATGAGTAAGGTTTTTCATTTCCTTTTTTTTTTTTTTTCATAGTTTCAGTTAATTTAGAGTAGCTAGGGTTTGCTCCCTTTTTTTTTTATGGGTTGGTTTAATTTGGGGGTGTGGTGGTATATGGAAATGGCTCTAGACTTCATGTTTTTACTTTGATAGTTTCGTCGTTGTTTCCGTCGTGGTCCGACGGAAATGTTGCCTTTTGCAACGGAAATTTCCGTCGTTGGTGCCGAGATTTCTTGTAGTGACGACCGATCGGTATGTATGATTAAGACTATTAATTAAGTGTGTTTTGGTGAATTGAGATTGTGCGTGAGGATTAAATTACATTAATTAAGTACTTATGTTTATTTAATTCTCGTTTGGAAATGGAATTCATCTGTCAAATCAAGGATTAATTAATTAAATTAAATTTGGAGTTGGAGTGGTGTTCTTGAGATGCGAGAAGATTCACACCACACAAGGAAGATTTGGACAATATCTTAGTAATATCGTAAATATTCTCAATCTTGTCGAAAAGGGCAAATTAACAAAGCATCTAGGGTTATTTTGGGATAATTAAATAGTTGATTTAGTCGAGATATACTGCGCATTTCCAACGGCTGTAGAAACATAGTGAGGCAGGCGTGCAGGTGGACAAACATTGAGATTCTTGTTTCCTCTTCTGTGATTTGTAGAGAGAGAGAGAGAGAGAGTGTGAAATATTGGATTGTGATTCTTACAGTTGGAAGGATTCCATACCAAATCTTGAGAAACCAGTGAAAATAAAAGAAAGAAATGGGGGTGAACTTGACCACTATTAGTACTTCCTCCATCTCATATAAGTAGTCTCATTTGGAATGGGCACAAGAGCCAATAAACGTAAAAATGTGTGGTTGTAATTGATTGTGAAGAGAGAAAGTTAATTGTAGCCATGTATTCTTTTCCGTTTTAGGAAATGAGACTAATAGGTGAGACGGACCGAAATGGCAAATGAGACTACTTATATGAGATGGAGGTAGTAGTACAATTGGATGATGATAAGATATGTATATTCCCTGACACCACTAATTAAATTAAAACAAATACTATCATGTGTTACCCACGATTTTTATGTCTTTGTGGTGGAGATAATATCATTTTTTTTTTAATGACGAATTTGGAGGTCAAAACGGCAAGGCTTTCGGTTTAAACTTTAACTGTGGTTGAATAGGTCGAAATCGGAAAAAATCAGAAAAAATTGCAAATCAATATTATGAAGGGTCCATGGTTCAATTGGTTTAACTGACGGTTTGTTTGGTTTTTAAAACACTGGATAATACCATCAAACCCAAAAAAAAAAAAAAAAAGTTACGTACTACTACATTGTTTTTTATTTTATTATTTTGAAATATAATTGACATGAAATTTTAAAGGTCGATGGAGAACTCAAATTTGAGTCTTTTAGACTCGAAACTTAAAACCTCTGATCACTACATTGTTACCTATCAGGGATTCCACTGGCTAGGAAGGAACAAGAAAAAAGAAAGGGTTAAATAAATAAGGAAAAAAAATGATAAATATTTTATTACATTTTTATTTGTTTCTTGTATGAGAGGATCAAATAGGGTAACGAGATCACCTTGTGTCGTTGTGTGGTTTATTTGGTTAAAAAAGAAGTAGATTAAGAGCAATAAAGGGTTGAAAAAAATACTCGATTATATCCTTTTAATTTCGTCTCAATCTACTTAACCCACTTAAATGGACATGCATATTAAGACAGAGTGCCTAACCTTTTATCCACACTACTTGTTCGCCTTACTTATTTTAATATTAGACGCAAGTGACCCATGTTGAATGAGACACTTCAATATAAAATGTGTCTCATGTAAAAAGGTACGGAGTGAGTATATAGGAGTCGCCGTGCGCATTAATCCCACTATAAGTAAGTCTTCATTCTTTTTTCACACAAATTAAGAAATGTCATTTAATTTGCTTTGAGAATGATAATTTTTATACAAATGTTCAAATCTGCCCTTATTTACTTCAAATCATTTTCACATTTACACAAATTGACAGGGTTATTTTAAAAACATTAAATGAGATTATTTTTGTACATTTTGGAACACTCAAAATGGAATAAAAGGACTTATTCAATAGGACGGAGGGATTATTTGTGTATTTAATCTCTGAGTGAGCAAATGAGTGTATTAATTAGGGTTTGAATATTGAATTCAAATTTTATCATCAATATTAAGATGAACCTATACGCAAATTTAATACTACAGTGTTACATAATAAAGTTTCTATTTATAATTAATTTTTTCAATAAAGTTTAGTTTTGGAATAGTATTTTATTTTAGGTTATACGTAGTAATTCTTATTTAAGTATAATACTGTCAAGTCAACCGTGTGCACATGCATCCGTTACCCATGATTCCTAATTCGGCCCCTACCCATCAAAATAAGCAATTTAATTTTTCCTTGGGTAAAGCCCATCTTCAGTTGGAATAAATATTTTAAGCCCAATCAATCAATTTTTATAAGGTTGTTGGATCAAGAATTTTAAATGCATTTCCACCATTCACAAATTTCTCAAATATTATTATTTGTTTAAATTATGAGGCGAACATTTACTCTCTCGTACACACATGCTCAAGGTGACTCGAATCCCAATCTTTTAATCGAAGGGACAACGTTGTACCACTAAACTGAGCCCCGACTCATTTATTCTTTTGTTCCGAGTAGACATTTTCACAAATGCTTCAAACTAGTTCATTATTATACAGTATTCATTTTATTGTAGAAATAACTTATTTCTTGCTGTAATTCTAGCTATAAAAACTTGATGAACTACAAGCTCTACCATTTCGAAGAATTCGTGCCTATATTTCGATATTACCAACGTCATTCGAATTTGTACGGTTTGTTTTAAAGCCGTAAATGAGCTAAGCTACTCGTGAGCTATTCAGAATTCGACATCCGAGCTTACAAGGTGAAGCTCGATAACTAAACAAGCCAAGCATGAGCACGGCTGCAACATTCGTTTCGTTGGCTTGTTTACATATAATGAAGCTTGCGAGCATCGTATTATTCGTTACATAACAATTAATCAAGCGCTAAGCTGCAAGAACCGTTGCGCCATGGGATGCTTAGCCTCGGAGATTCGATGAGGTTTCAAGATTTCGACAATCTCCCCATCTACAAGAAGGCACACCACATCACAAATCCTCTGTATCTGTTTGATGCTGTGAGATACGATAACGATTGTCATTCCATGATCTTTCTTCAGCCTCAGAAGAGCGTCTTCGATGTTCTGAGTCGACATTGGATCCAACGCGCTCGTGGGCTCGTCAAGTAGCAAAACCTTCATTTTAAAACAGGGTAAGCAGAATAAGTAGCAGAATATTGTTTCCAATTATGAAGAGGGGCTCGTTCTTAAGTCACCTCCGGCTCATTAGCTAAGGTTCTTGCAAGAGCGACTCTTTGTGCTTGGCCGACGGATAACTCTCCACCGGATTTGCTGTAGAAAGAGGAATCGAGATCCGCTAGAGCTAGCAACTTGTGCACTTCCTTATCATTTAGCTTCTTTCCTCTTAGATTTGGTCCATATCGAACGTTATCTGCAACAGTTCCTGAGATGGAAACATCGATAAGTGAATAAGCGAGGCATCTACAAAGAATTGTGGTTACGATCATCAAAGCTCAATGAAAGGTGTTCGATGATTCCATTGCATTATCGAAGAGCCTCAAGAACAGAGTCGAAACACACATTCCATGATTCATTCAAATGACAACCTAAATTACTTCCAAACTCTTGCACAATTCTCAAACACATTAACTATAAACATGAACAAATAAACAAAAAACACAACTTTATACCTTCAAACAGCACCGGAAGTTGGAAAAGCATGCCTATCTTTCGACGAAGGCTGAGGACATCAAGATCACAGATATCCACGCCATCCAGAAACACGGTAGCAGAGTCGGGCTCCCACAATCGATTGAGGGCCCGGAGAAACGTCGACTTCCCACTGCCGCTCGGCCCGATCACACCCATGATCAACCCTTTGGGGATGTCTAGGTTGACTTTGTTCAGAATTCTTACATCCTTGTCTGTAACTCTTGTCAGATCCCTAACCTCAATCTTCATTCTTGGAGGCTGCTGCCCATCTTCTATACCTAAAAGTGGATCTACCAATCCACCCCCTGCATCAATTCAAAAAAAAAAAAAAAAAAAAACCCTAAGAACAATCTCAAGAAACCTTAAATCAAAGATTCAAAATTTCAGTTGGTTATAAAAAGTAAAATACTATTCTAAATTCTGAAAGAGATTTCCAGCCACTACCAGAAATTGAACATTTAATCAGTTCTCCCTAACTGATTATTTCACTTTCAGAATAATAATGAAACATTCCGGTGGTAATAATAATAATAAGAAGAAGAAGAAGAGAGAGAGTGGGGATCCAAGGCCCAATTCCGACCTCTGCCCCACCTGGCCTCCTCGAGCTCGACCTCTCCTCCAACAACTTCACCGGAGCTCTCCCGGAGACCCTCGCCGCTTGCTTCCCTAACTGATTATTTCACTTTCAATAATAATAATGAAACATGCCAGCGGTAATAAAGAATAATTAACTAATATGCATAAAACAAATTTGTAATTGAATCTGTAACAGAATTAGGCTTCAATCGTTGAAGATATAAAAGTATGGATTGGATGTTACCTTCCATTTTCAAGAAACAAGAATTCCCAGAAGAAGCAGAGCGCTGGAAGAAGAAAGAGTGGACTTTTTTTGAAAAGTCTCTTTGAGGAATTGTTGAGCCAGAGTAGACTAGAGTTTCATATAAACCTTCCTGAGAAGAACATTATAAATCATATAAACCTTCCTGAGAAGAACATTATAAATCAAGTGGGCAGGAATGAAATATTTAGACAGCTCTTTGTTGTGTAGTGGACATCAGTTCTTGAAATTGCAAGTACTCACAATCACTTTTTAAACATAAATCTCATCCCAATCGATACATAAATACACGAATATATGACTCATATGTTCATGCATTCTTAAATTAATTTTTTAAACACAAACTGACATGGCGATCAATAAATGCTTTCATGAATATACGAATACACGGTTCATGTATTTATGTATTTTGAGATAAAATTTTGACACCTACATAGGGAAGATTAAAATAGTAGCCAAGTTTGTATGTTTTGTGGATGGTTGTTTGGTAGCTAAGTTTGAGATAAGATTAAAATAGTAAATGACGAAAATAACCTCATAATATAAATAAATAAATCTATATCATTTTTAATTCTTTTCTTAGTGCTTTTCATTAAACATATTTTTTTAATTATAAATTCAAAGTTTGAGAATGAAATTAATTTTAATTTTGATAGTCCAATTATTATTTAAATTTTGAATTATTAATTTATACCATAGAGCTGAAAATATTAAAATACTGGGAAAATAAATCTACGAAAATATTTGTTAGTTCTTTCTTTTCTTTTTTTCTTTTTTTTTAAAAAATGGAGTTTTCATGTAATTCAGATATCATATTTCTCAAATTAAAATTCACATTTTATCTACTTGACACTCCGACCATTTTTAAATCTTGCATAATTAAAATTAGAATAAAAAGGAAAGGCAAGGTAGAATAAACTGCTGTTTGATAGACTAAGCAATTACAAAATTACAAAATTACTAAATCAAGGAAATTACAAATTGTCCTTCTGAATTTGGGACAAGGGTTTGGAATTGGGGGCGGTGGAACCTTCCTCCGAAGAGTTCTCTTCCATCGGCACCAACCCCCCTGAGTTCTTCCCGAAAGTGTGCCAATACCTATGTTGGCAAAGAGCTCAGACGCGCAATAGAAAAACCGAAAGGAAAGTGGACGAAGGCAGCAAATTTTGATCTCTATGCAGAGAGGCGCCGAGGATCTTGAGGAATGGAGGGGTTACAATTCCGCGAGACGACGACGACGTAGGCGTTCGAGAAGTCATCGGGAAGGGCGGCGGCAGGGAGGAGATGTGCGACGGCGGGCGGTGGCGGCGTTGGGTCGTTTCAGAGCTTTGACCACCGAGAGAAGGAGGTGTGGCGAGGATCTTGAAGGAATGGAGGGCGATACGATTCCGCGAGACGACGGCGACATAGGCGTTTGAGAGGTCGTCGGAGAGGAGGTGGGCGACGGCAAGGAGGCGGCGGACGGCGGCGGCGGCGTTGGTCGTTTCAGAGGAGATAAGAGAGCGTGGTGGTGGTGGAGGGGGAGAATGCGTGGTGGACTGGTGGGGGGAGGGTGGGTAATTTTGGAATTTTATTTTTTTCTTGACACGGTTCAATCTGTATAAAACGTAACCCACTATTTTGGTGGGTTAGAAAAACAAGACGAAATAGTGATATTATGACAGGCCTTGATTTTAAACCGGGCCAAAGAAAAGTGAAAAATGCCATCAAACACAAGATATGCTTGTATTAAAACTATTTAACTTGTTATATCATAGCTATCAAACACCCCCTAAGTTTTTCTTTTTATTATTGAAGGTAATTATGTTAATTGTAAAAAAAAAAAAAAATAACTATTGTTGTGTTTTTTTATAAGCGTAAATGTTTGTATATGGGTTTACAATACTACTTTTAACTATACTCACCTTTTTTCTTTTTCTTTCTTTCTTTCTTTCTTTTTTTTTTTTTTTTTTTTTTTTTTTGATAAAAAACCCTTCATCAAATGCTACAAGACATAAAAGTTTGGTTTGATCAAAATCCTAAATTCCTAAATCCTAATCAAACCGAGTTTAATTTTTTTTATAATCTCGGATCGGTTCTTTCTGTAAAAAATAAAATAAAATCGGTTCAATCGATTTTTTTGACGGTTCGGTTGAACCGATTTTAAAAATAAAAAAAAAGATGATAGACTTTGATTCCCCAAATTCATCCGATTGCTGGAGAAACTTTGATGATCTATTACTTCTCTCTCATAACTCTAACGGCACCGTAATTCACCCTTTCTCTTCTCTTCTCTTCTCTTCTCTTCTGCGAATCGAATTGCTATCGGAATCCGGCGCCGTAAAAACTTCTCGATGAACTGCGAAGTTTGCCAACTCAAAGAACTCGTGAGTAAACCTTACTGTTGATTCAAGAATTTGTTTCTTATCTATCTTTATTTGCAATTATACGTTTTGTTGATTCCACGTTCTGAATTAGGATGTCGAGCACTTCGAGATTCGTGAAGTTCTTCGTTGTAAGTCTACCTCCTCTCTCTCTCTCTTGTGATTGTTGTTGTTGTCGTTGTCGTTGTTGTTGTTGTAATAGTAGTTATTCGTCGATTTTGATGCTATAAAGGCCTTGTTGGTGTAGTTCAACTGAGGTTAACTTGCTTGGATGATTTATATACCTATTTCTAGGTCATGGTTATGTGGATTTGGTGAATGAGTTCGAATAATTTAGTTGAAAGGGGTCTATGCTGCTGAATTGAGTATGTGGTTTTTAAATCGGAGGAGGAGATGTTTGAGTATATGCTTAAATTCAGTTTTCTAAGATTAGATAGATGCTCAGTGCCTAGGGTTTGCTAATTGGATAAAGTTTGATTTGCAGGCATTTTGCACACTATTTTGTTCCACAGAGCTTTAGGGCTCGTGCGCCCGAAAGACATTGATTTGGAGCTTTTCGAGATTACATATGTGAGTAGTTCTCTTTATGAATTTGTTGGGACTTTCTTTCTCTCTGTGCCTTATAGTTTTTGTAGTTATTGGAAAATAAATTTTCAGTGTAATGTATCCGTTCCAGAAGTATGAAATTAGTGTTCTGTGATGCCAAAATATTTTATATTCAGCATGTTTTGATATGGTTATCAAAGCGGTAAGATTTTACTTCCTTGATCTTATTATTAGGCATCACTAGTAGGCCTGATTCATATTTCCTTTTATGTCAGTCAAATATATGTAACTATACGTGTGTCTTGGATATTTGGATCATGGTTCCATGTAATATCTAAAAGAGCATTTCTATCCAAATGGGTGAGATGCCTTGTTTGGTTTCCATTAGTGCGTGTATAAATAATGTAAATGGAATGTTTTTGTTTAATGATTCATATGTCATAACTTCAAGGCTGTTTTGGATGTGGCTTTCAATCCGTATGTGTAGTCTGCTTGACCTTTTTCGTTATCTACATATGCAGGTACAATGCGGTGACGTAGAGCTTGAGAGGAAAATAGATGAGAAGATTGAACAATTTATTGACAGAGTGGAGAAGCACCCAAACAAAAAAAATCAGGTCCAATTATTGTGACAAACTTGAACCTTTGCTGCTTGTTTGATATTTGATTGTTTCTTTATTAATGATCATGTCTTAGTGATGTATCGCTTTTATTTTTGGCTGATGAAACATAGAGAAAGTTAATGGTAGGCTCGGTTAGTTCTAGTTGTGAAGCTCTAGATGAGTATCTACTTCCCTTCTCTCTCAGCATTCTCTGATGTTTAGTGGTAGAGGCATCTCCACTTCCATTCTCAACAGTTTTTCATTATGTGTTCTGATATTGCATTATTTGTTCGGATTCATTGACTCTGGGTAGTGATGCAGATATGTTTATCCTTCTTTGAGGTCAAAAACAAACAACAAAGCTGGTTCACTAATAAAGTTGAACGCCTCTACTGGGAACAGTGGTACATAAACTTGAATGTGGCTCAACACCAGAAAGGACATATCGGAAAGTCCAACTCTTCCAAAATAGTAGTTGATCCTGGAGGTATTTATGATTTGTTTCAGATACTATATGAGATACTTATGATTTGTTTCATAGTTAACAGGTGTAGATACGGTTTTATTACTCTCTCTGCGTGTCATATTCATATTGCAGCTGAGGAAAGGACTGCTCGGCGTGCAGCACTAGAAGCTTCACTACGTGATGTTCTGTTTCAGATAATTAAGTTTGTGAATGAAAAGAAAGATCATATTCCTCCAATACCAAACCTTGAAGGTGTCTCCTTCCCCTATGAAATTACGGTCTCAAGGTAATTTTTTTGCTCAATTTTTTTTTACAATATATTGATGCTAATGTATCTTATTATGAATTGCATGATATTGATCTGCTGTTTTTCCAACATTTCTTTTGCAAAGGAATTGCTCTATGATGATTGTTAGAGGAGTTGATTTTAATGTTTAGTAGTATACCCTTTTCCCTTGAAAAATACAGTAGCATATTAATACCAAAACAGTCATGGTTAATTGCTGCAAGTTGATATCTGCCGAGATTTGCACTGCATACTTGCTGATATGTGCTCCTACTTTCCTTGTAGAAACTACCAATTGTTGTGGGCGGGATATGTAGATTATTAGATATATGAGTATTATTCTCTCATCTTGTGTGCTTGAACTTCAAGGACATAAAACTAACTTACAATATTTATGAATTGTTTTCAATGGCAAGGCATGCTTATTAAATATATTAGAGGGCCTTTATGAATACTAGATCCAATATATAGGTTAACTATCAATTTGGTACTCGAGAGATCTAAACTGTCAACAAGAGAACTCAATTACTTATGAAGACTTGGAAAATTAAGTAATAGTGTGTTTTAGCCTCTTTAATAAGGTATAAATTGTGAAGAAATTGATCAAAAGAGAAATCATGATATCAGACAATTAATTATTGAAATAATTCCAGATAAAGAAAAGGGAAAGGTAATTAAAGGAGGGTGGAGAATAGAGAAGATATGATGATTAGAGGTTAGGAGTACCTCCCTCATCATTGTCTTCTAAACAGGGTCGTTTAATCGTACTTTCTGTACTTACCATGATAGTTATTGTATGCTGAAGTACCCCGTTTGCATCCCACATCGATATTGTATAGGTCTGGTGCTCAACATACAAGTTGGATGACCCTCTCCTTTTCAAGGCCTTTTTGGGGTTGAATGGCCTAATACTTTTTCTCATGCTCAATCTGTTTATTAGAATTGTCTTGAAGCATTAGAAGCTGCAGTTGAGATATGGCTTAATTAAGTCATACTAAGTCAAACATTGTGTTCTCGTGTGCGAATATCTTTAGATAAAAATTTATGATGCTTTCCATTATTAGCATCTTTTGACACTATCCGCGTTTAGGTTTTTGAGAAAAACTAGGATTTTCCCGGGTGCTATCAGATGAGCAAAGGACCTGCATTCATATCTCACAACTGCTGTCTTTTAGCATAAGAAATCTGACTATGCTGTTCCACAGGATGTTTTTTTCGAATAAACATCCTTAATTTATTGGATAACGAAGAGAAACGTTCTAGTTTTAGCGGGACGAAGTGAAAGTCTCTGGTAGCGATTACTATTGGTTATTATTGCAATAATGTAGGTAGGCCTAGTCATGATTGATGCATGGGTTTTGTGCTTACAAAGAATGATCACCCTCTCTTTGGATGCTATTTGCTATCTTGTGTTTTCCTAGATGTAGCTGAAGCCAGGTATACAGCTGCTAAGTTGTGTACTGCATTCTTTCAGTTCATCAGATTCTGCTTTCGGAATGGAAATGTTCAAGAGGATGCTACAAACCGGGCATCCTACGATGCTCAGCTGACTCGTTGGGCCCTAACGCTGCCTTGTTCGGTTGTTCCGTCTCCAGCTCTCACTGCTGCCGGCGTGTGTACATTTGATGCAGAATTATGCGAGTAAATTCCTAATTTGTGGAACAATGATATTTGATGCTTTTGGAAAAGCAATGTGATTGTGTATATATCAACTTATGTAAATGGTCTCTAACTATTCTTCATAGAATTTAGTGACTAACGATGGTCGGATTTCTGCCCTTGCTAATATCAGACATTATTTCCTAACGAAACACGTATTTCGACAATTCTCATTCGTGTTCGCGATCGATGCCTAATATTGTGTACGAGTGAGGAAGGAAGGAAACTTTTCTTTTTTGAAAGGTATTTTATTTACTTAAGCATTGTCCGTCGTGGCTACCCAACTTACCCAAATCGGGAAGTTGGATTTTCTCGGGTTAATGTCGTCCTAAGCTCATGGTATGTATTAATAAAAGTACTTTTTTTTTTTTGTTCAAAATTAACCTTAAATTTTGATATAAGAAATGTTAAAACATAAAATTTTGAAAGTAGTTAGTATAAGAGATAATAACCAAGGGCCCGTAATCTTGGATAAAATGTTTGAAACGACATACATCATGCCTAAAACAAGAATGCCGTTAATTAAGATGAATTAAAAAGGCAAAATAAACAAATCTAGCCCAATAAATTCATTTTGTGACAGATTTAGCTTAAACTTTTCCATTGTGACAATTTTAGCCTAATAAATGAAATGTGTGACAAATCTAGCCATTTAGTGATTTCCGGTGCCGAAAATCTACGTGGCAACCGGAATCCACTTGAGTCCGCCATGTTGGACCACGTCATCGTTGTTCAATTCCATCTCATAAAATAAATATTATTTTTTATATTACAAATTTTTAACTACGATGACATGTCATCCAACGTGGCAGACTCTAGTGGATTCCGGTTGCCACGTAGATTTCCGGCGCCGGAAATCACTAAATGGCTAGATTTGTCACACATTTAATTTATTAGGTTAAAATTGTCACAATAGAAAAGTTTAGGCTAGATCTGTCACAAAATGAATTTATTGGGCAAGATTTGTGTATTTTGCCAATTAAATAATAAACTTGACTAGTGAAAAGATAGAGAGTAATCGTCATTTTCCAATAACGATCATTGTCTTTTTTTTTTTTTTTTTCCTTTTTTTTTTAATTAAATATTTTTGATAATAATTCACATGAATGTCACCTTTGACTCGATTGCGTGGCCAGAAAAAAATTCATAAAAAACGCCCGCAATAAACTAACACGTGTGTGAATTAATTGAGTAGTGGGACGCCTAGACTTTTCATATATGCAGCTGACTTGTTTAATTCATTACTACTATACATCTTATGCTATCCTTTTATATATAATAGCAAAGCGGATTCGGAGCCCCACGTCAATTCACGTGCCTACGTAGCGTTTCCTATGCTCTCCGTTCCTATTTATCTAAAAATCCATTTTATTAGCGAAATAAATCACATTTAATGATAAATAAAAGAGTTAATGTATAAAAATAACTATAATTTAGATTTGTTTTTATCTATCATAATTTAGATTTGTTCTACTTAAAGAAAATCGTGTACCAACCAATTTCATTTATTATTTTGTATGTTTTTCTATAAAAAAAAAAAAGAAAGATATTTCAAACCACTAATTTCCACGCTAATACCTGGAATATTTATTTCTTCAATATTTTTTTAAAGATTTTATGTTGTAATTAAATTAAATAAATTATTATCGTATCACATTTTTTTTTTTATTGAGATAATTAATATCACGTTTTAATTGGTACAAAATTCAAGAATTAAAATTACAATAAACAACGGGATACGTGGGACTCTCTTTGACATTTTTTGTTTATTAAAATAAACAACGGGCGGCTTGACTTATTTTGATATAACGACATTTTATCTTTATTACAATAAACAACGGTCGGTCTATCTAAAAGTAGCAATATAAAGTGATTCATATCGAATATTGACGTTAAAATTGATTATAACTATGTGAGACTCCCTTTGACAATTTTTTTATTAAAATAAATAACGGGCGGCTTGACTTATTTTGATGTAACGATATTTTATCTTTATTACAATAAATAACGGGTTACCTAAAAGTAATATAAAGTGACAATATAAAGTGTTTCATATCGAATAAGTGACAGAAGAATATTTTTTTATTCATATTTTACTTAAAAGTGACAATATAAAGTGATTCATATCGAATATTGGCGTTAAAATTGATTATAACTACGCGAGACTCTCTTTGACATATTATATGCACTGCTAAGTATTCTATGGTTAATTTTAATACTATTCAATTCATACGTGAATATATTTTCATATTTATTTATTTACCAATTCCATCTCTAATATCTTATATACAAAATACACATTTTACATAAAAGTAGCAATATTAAGTGATAATTCATATACTATGTACTCCCTTTGTCCCATGACAATTGTCCACAAGGGAAATGACACAATAACCAAGGCCTAAAGAGATAGTTGAGTTAATATTATATTAGTTATGAGAGTAAAACTTTTCCACTTTAAGTAAGTGGACAATTAAATGGGACATCCCAATATGGAAACATGGACAATTGCCATGGGACGGAGGGAGTATAATCTTTATAATAAAATAACTATTAATAAAATAACAATTTACAATTACAATTTTAAATATATAATACGGAGTAGAAAAATATAATAGAATCCTACATGAACTACTAAGTACTATTTTATTAGTTATCTTAAAAGATATTTTATTCATACATGAAAAAATCTACTATCTTATATATATTCGGGTTTGGTTCGGTTTTGTTTATTTTTTCGATTATATTTAATATTTACAAATATATATATTTTAGATAAATAAGAATGGCGGATGTAGGAATTGACATGTATGCATGTCGATCAACGTGATGGTTCAAAACGGGCATTTTAACTTATTTTGATATAATGACATTTTCTTTTTATTAAAATAAACAATGAGTGACTTGACATATTTTAATATTTTTAATTTATATTTTACTTTAAATAATGTTATAAAGTGATTCGTATCGAATTTCGACGACATATAAATGCACCTATTATCAAAATATTCCCTTTTAAACCTATTTTCTTATAAACACGAGTAACGGGAGACATTATATTGACATTTTATTTTTATTACAATAAACAACGGGTTATGTGAGACTCTCTTTGACATTTTCTGTTTATTAAAATAAACAACGAGCGGCTTGACTTATTTTGATATAAAGACATTTTATCTTTATTACAATAAACAACGGCCTATCTAAAAGTAGCAATATAAAGTGATTCATATCGAATATTAAAATTGATTATAACTATGTGAGACTCCCTTTGACATTTTTCTTTTATTAAAATAAACAACGGACAGCTTGACTTATTTTGATGTAACGGCATTTTATCTTTATTACAATAAATAAGGGCTACCTAAAAGTAGCAATATAAAGTGATTCATATCGAATATTGACGTTAAAGTTGATTATAACTATGTGAGAGTCCCTTAGACATATTTTATTTATTAAAATAAACAACGGACGACTTGACTTATTTTGATATAACGGCATTTTGTTTTTATTACAATAAATATCGGGCTACGTGAGACTCTCTTTGACATTTTCTTTTTATTGAAATCTATTTTCTTATAAACACGAGTAACGAGAGACTTTATATTGACATTTTGTTTTTATTACAATAAACAACAGGGTACGTGAGATTCTCTTAGACATCTACTGTTTATTAAAATAAACAACGGACGGCTTGACTAGGCAACTTATATAATTATGCATTCTTCTACCAATTTAATTTAAAATTTATAATTAAGCTAATACTTACTACTATATGATAAGCATAGATAATAGTGTACAATATAAAACTAAAGATAGATATTGTGTGAGATTGAAATATATCATATTATTTTATATATTTAATATTTACAAATATATGTATTTTAGATAAATATGAATGACAAATGTAGGAATTGACATGTATGCATGTCGATCAACGTGGTGGTTCGAAACGGACATCTTAACTTATTTTGATATAGAAACATTTTCTTTTTATTAAAATAAACAAAGGGTGGCTTGACATATTTTAATAATTTTTATTTATATTTTACTTAAAAATAATGTTATAAAGTGGTTCTTATCGAATTTCGATGAGATACATATGCACCCATCATCAAAATATTCTCCTTTATACCTATTTTCTTATAAACACGAGTAACGGAAGACTTCATATTGACATTTTGTTTTTATTACAATAAAAAATGGGCTACGTGAGATTCTCTTTGACATCTTCTGTTTATTAGAATAAACAACGGGAGGGCTTGACTTATTTTGATATAATTGTCATTTCTATTTTATTACAAACTCTCTTTGACAAGAGGGTGAATCATCATGCTCCTGTGAAATGTATATTGACCCATCGAATGAACTTTGCAATGACATAAGGATGATGATAAAGAAACTTGGAGTTAGTGTGATAAAAGCAAATCTGCTTTCATGAAAAAAAAAATGTTGGTAAGAAGTTTCCAATTGCAAGAATGACGATAACTGCATCAGATCAAATTAAGTCACCGGTTAGATTGCAAAAGAGGCAATTTTTCACTGTCTGTTTGCTTTGCTATGACAATAAATAAGTGTCAAGGACAATCCCTATTTAACATAGGGTTATACCTACCAAAATCGGTCTTCAACCATGGGTGATTTTAAGTCGCAATATCGAGAATTGCTAGGAAAAAAAGGTCTCAAATTTTTGATATGTGATGAAGATGGCAATAGCTTCAACACCACAACTAATGTTGTGTACACGGAATTATTTCAAAGTTGTGATTTAATTATCGATACAAATTTATTAACAAATTTATTATATTTGAATCTTATATTCTATGATTAAATTTTCTTGATTTACAGGAGAGTAAATTGCAGGAGAAGACTACGCTCAAACTCCTATAACTTTATGTTAAAAATAATTAGCACCCGTCGATTTTCGACGGGCAATAAACTAGTTCTTGTTAATTGCATGTATGATTGTGTCATTTCGGGTTCCATCGGCTGAGATGAGACCTTCTATCCCTATTTATGTGTACAAATTGTGTATTGGATATCGATATTTATTAGTTTTATAATGTTCTTTATAAAAATAAAAAATGAAATATTATAACAAAATAAAATAAAAATTCATGACAAAAATTAGAATTTTTAAAAATTATATACCCTAATTTTCAATTTAAATTTAAATAAATTTATTATTATTATTATTATTATTATTATTATTATTATTATTATTATTATTATTATTATTATTATTATTATTATTATTATTATTATTATTATTATTAAACTTTGTTTACCTTGATTACTGAATACAAACCGTAGAAAATGTAAATATCAATTATAAAATGAAATTAAATATTAAAAATAAAATAAAAGTTTGATCGACCTTAAACATTAGTTACAACACTAAATCAATAAATTATAACGCAAGAAGTTGAAGCTAATTAAAAAGGTTTAAAGAGAAAAGGAAAAAAAAGAAAAGAAAAAAGGAATAAATGTTATAAAATCGAAAACGATGAAGCATTTTTCAATTCTCAAGCGAATAGTCTCATTGTGTAGCATTTGTTGTTACTCTAATCAAATACGGCCGACCGATTATCACAGTCCAATAATAAGACATTTCCTTTTAGGTAATAAGTCGGAAATTCGAATCAGTGTGAACGTACGTATAAAAAAAAATCTCCGATCCAAACATAATTACGGCTCAAAACTAGCTACAATAAAAGCAAGGCTCAAAACTCCTCAAAATATACATGAAAATAAAAATAAAAATTCAAATCTTATAGTAGTAATATTTTTTGAAAAAATTATGGTGAGGGAGAGAGGCGAAGAGAAGAAGCACTTCGTTCTAGTTCACGGCTTCTGCCACGGAGCCTGGTGCTGGTACAAGCTCGCCGCCGCCCTCAAGTCCCGAGGCTGCCGCGCCACCGCCGTTGACCTAGGCGCCAACCCCTCGTCCTTCTCCGACTACGTCCGCCCCCTCATGGACCTCCTGTCTTCTCTCCCCGACAATGGCGCCACCGTCGTCCTCGTCGGCCACAGCTACGGCGGAATCCCCATCTCCGCCGCCATGGAGAGTTTTCCCGCCAAAATATCGGTGGCGGTTTATCTCACGGCCTACATGCCCAACTGTACGGACCCTCCCGCAGCTCTCATCGACGAGGTACGAATTAAGTTTTATTGATTTTTTTTCGTTTCGTTTCGTTTCAATTCAATTTGATTTGATTAATTTAAATTGGTTTGGAACGGAAGTAGTATTTCAAGCGGACCTCGAGTGAGTCCCTCATGGACTGCAAGCTTACGTTCGATCAAGGCGTCCCGATTTCGGCCCTTTTCGGCCCGGAATACATGGCTGCGAAACTTTACGGAAACTGCTCCGCCGAGGTCTTTTCTATAATCCTTTTTTTCTGATTAACCGTACGATTGTTTACATTCATGTTCCGATAGTTTCACGTTTAGACAGTAAATTAAATCGTACCAAACCGTATTTCTAGTTAGTTATAATAGCAACTTTTAATATAATAGAATTAAATTTGTGCGACCATCCAATATAGAATTAATTGTACCAACCTTTATTCTTAGTGAAATTATGTTTAATTAATTGTTTAAATTTTCAGGATTTTGAATTGGCAAATATGTTGATAAGGCCGAGTTCGTTTTTCTTGGAGGAGATGAGAGAGAAAATTTTGTCAAAAGAAAAATACGGTTCAGTTAAACGATGTTATATAATATGTGAAGACGACGAAGTAATTGATCAAGAGTTTCAGAAATACAACATCGAGAAAAGTCCTCCTCATCAAGTCGTTTCCATAGCTGAAGCTGGGCATATGCCCATAATCTCCAAACCTCACTACCTCGCTTCTTGTTTGCTGCAAATATCCGAGAAATATTAAAGACGAATGTGTTTGTAGCTGACGTGGTAGTGCAACAATATTTTAAAGGTTGCTACAAGTAATACTTTACGTACCCTTAAAATTAACTTAAGTATTCTAGGGAGAAATATTAAGTTTGATTTGAAGGATTATCGATGCGGCACTGTCATTTTAAAAGTTGTATTGAATTCGATATTGTAAAAAGTCAATCTCGTACCTTGGCATATAATCCCTCCGTCACTTGTAAAAGGAAACGTTTCTTTTTGGACATGAGATCATAGAAAGGGTGTAGCTCTTTCATACGTATGTAATTTTTTACTCTTAGTAAGGAAACGTATTACGAGGGAGGGAGTAGCTCTTTCATATGTAATTTTTTTCTCGCAATATTTTCTCAATTTTAATCGAACATCCAACAATGCATTAGAAGGTTTCACACCCTAAATATAAAAGAGAATCTATTCGAATTTTACCAATATTGATTTCAAGTCTAAATAAATTAGGGGTGACCAACACATAAAATAAAATAAATTAATCTATATTTATTTATATACTAAAAGGAGCTTTAAAAGGAGCTTTATGTTACAAAATAAGGTATTGCCTATTATATCCTTTGCTAGTAAATGAAAAGGGAAAGGAAGATTAATTAGTTGAAGAAATTTATGGAGAGAGTAGAATTAACTGGTGGGGTACATTTTGTGAAGGTAAGTGAGTGGGGTCCAGATGAATAAATGATAAATTGAGAGATGAATAAATTAGGCCAAATTCATTTATGGGAAAAGAATTGGGTACCCAGAGTTCATTAATGATTTTTAACCTATATTCTGAAAAATTCTCAATGAAATTAATTAATCTATATATGGATATACTTGTTCAACTTTGGGGAGCCACTTGCCAACCTTTCAAACCGGTCATTATGTCACAATATTGGAGGGGCATTGTATGACAAATTGCGGATGGGATCCTCTGTCCCCAAATTGGTGTACCAATGGTGTCCCCGATATAAAATTAGGAAGTTTTGAATTACCTCTATTAGTGGTCATTTTGAATTTGGTAATTAGTGTATGTCAAAACTTACTAATATTGTACCGAGACACCATTGGTACACCAATTTGGGGACAGAGGATCCCATCCGGACAAATTGGTGGCGACTCCAAGAATTATAATACGGGAGTATGAAAATTAATTAGTACAATATATAATATGGGTAGAAAATTCAAATACCCTTCTTCAAACCAACCATATACAAAATACCCCTCAAATTAAAACCATACACAAACTACCCCTCTATACCAAAAAGTTCATTAATACCCTTTATACCATGTATTTCCCTTTGTTTTTTGTATATTTCCACTCCTAGCCATGCAAATACTAACAGGCCCATCACTCTTCCGTAAAATTAAAATTTTTGTAAAATACCAACTTCATACCTTTTTGACCGAGTTGCTGCCGGGTCCTATCCGTCTGGGTTTTACGGCAAACGCATTCCAACCACACGGAGCACCGGATGGTTCCAGCTACGAATTCCTTCAGCAGCAAACAGCACAGCCCTCGTTCGTTTTCTACCCGGGGCGTAGAGTATTTTGTTGGTAAATACAAGAATTAAAATTTGGCGACAGGTGATGAGCAGAAGCCCAAAATTTTATTAGGGAATTATAAACTATTTATTACATAAAGATTATCTCCTTTTGGGAGGAGACAAACTTGTTTAGCTACCTATGGTAGCGGAAATAGAAACACTCATGCAAAAGAAAACTAAACTATTACAGAGTTTATTTTGAAGAAGCTGAAGAAAATGTTCGATGATCTTCTCCTCCTTCATTCATCTCTTTATATAGATGCTGAATTGCATCTACCAAATCCTGCATTATTGCCTCGGATGCTAAAGTCGTTGACATCTTTCTCCTTCACCGCAAATTTCGGTAGTGGTGAGGGCCAGTTTATTAATCAATCCACCGAAAGTTATAATAATTCATCCGGTGAGGTTGATCTGTCATTATCTCCACCGAAAGATGTTGATAATGCAACTTAATCAATGGAGTCTGGGACCTCCATCTTTGTATTCCACCGAAATTGTTGATGGAATGTCACTCTCCTGCAACCCACTCTTGTCGTCTTCTTTTTGAGTGGGGCTCCTGTTGAGTAGAGTCACATGACTCCACTATCTTTTGTTGGGAAAGCCTTTCCCCGGGGCCCTCGGCGTTCGTTTGTCTGGAACCGCATGGGACTCCTTCTTGTCGGTGGCTCGGGCTCGGCCTGCTCTTGGCCTGAATCCTTTCCCGAACTCCAGCTCCTTCTGGTTTTGGCATGATGAACAAATGCGTTCATCCCAATGACCGAAATGAGCCATATTGCAATATTTGCGATGAGTCTCTTTGCTCACCACCAGCTTGTTCTCCCATAGCAGAGTCCTTTTTCTCTCGAAAGCTTCCTCTGCGAATCTTGTGGTTTTTCCTGTTATAGTGTTTAACAGGAAAGATCCGTTTACCGAGTTCTGATAAAATTTGAACTGGTATTTGACTTTGTCCATCTCTGTGAGACAGACCCATAAACCCCAAGCTCGTCGCGTTGAGATTTCATCTTCTGAGATGGTGGAGACGAGTGGAGCATCTCCTTCAATTGCCTTAACACTGTTTAAGGCTCTCTCGTCGGGTCTCCTTAGCCTTATGTAGTGGAAGGCCTCGTGATTCCCTTTTCCTGCTGGTTCGGGAGCTGCACTTATAAAGTATAACTCCAGAACATCACCTCGGCTAAGTTGATCGTTATTAGCCCATGAATCGTACACAGCTTCTTGAATCCATCTAGGTAGATTCTTGATCTCTGTGAACGTCGGTGATATGGTTGAAACTGAAGCAAGAGCTCCAAAATCATACCATTGCTTGACATCATGTGGATTTGCACCTGGCTTCATCCACACCCTGGGATATTTTCCTGAACC
Source organism: Thymus mandschuricus (assembly GCA_029379335.1). Classification (NCBI taxonomy): domain Eukaryota; kingdom Viridiplantae; phylum Streptophyta; class Magnoliopsida; order Lamiales; family Lamiaceae; genus Thymus; species Thymus mandschuricus. The sequence continues at coordinate 15,953,819 of CM057073.1, read as the reverse complement.
ATCAATAATACAATGGTTTGGATTCAATCCCCTTCTTGTAAGAAGCTTCTCCCAACTAGCTTGATATGCCTGCCAAAATGGAGAAACTTGAATAACTTGGTTAGTATCAACCTTAGATTTGCCAGTCATTGGCCTAAGATTGATCTCTCCCTCTTTAACCCCAGAGGTGCTGGGTTGACATGATAATCCAGGTTTGGACACCTGGACCTCATCTTTTCCTTGGGCCGATGGATCTGTAGATACCACCAACTTAGGACTTGTGCTAGAGGTATTTGAATCCTCTGCTGCCGTTATAGGGGCCGGCAACCGAATCACTTCTTTTTCCTTAGAGGACGCCCGAAGGAGTGGCGCTTGTACTGCATTCCAGCACTGGGTTTGTGCCATCCTGCAAGCTTGTATTCTGTCGGTGACTTTCGTCTTATCGACAGCTTGTATCTTTCCGGCTTGTTCAGCCCTCAAGACACACTCGTCCCATTCTTTTGATAACATCTCGAGGTTCTCTCGGAGATGCTTCTGGGCAATCATGATAGAGCTACATTCAGTTGGCTCCATCTCTTGTTAAGAAATCTGCAAGAACATTCTCATGAGATTTCACAATAATAATGTCAAAAACAAAATATTGACATTCAGCTTGCCATCTTAGTAATCTAGCCTTTTCAGGTTTAGATTCTATCTTGTTTTTTAAGAAAGCCTTAACCTGTGTGTTATCGACTTTCAAAGTAAATTTCTTTGCTAATAAAAATAAAGGCCATTTTTTAAACGCCTTTCGAACTGCAAAGAATTCCTTCTCGTTAATGTGCCATCTGATGGCCTCATTTGCTTGGAACAAACCACTACAGTATCTGCATGGTTCTTCTCCATTTGGTGTGATCTTTGTAAGGACTGCTGCCCACCAATGATCACTTGCATCGGTATACAGGACTAAATCATCTTCGTCCTGTGGCATTGAAAGTTTGGGAAGGTTCCCACATACTCCTTTCAATACTCTCATTCCTTCTTTGTGTTCTTCAGTCCAGATGAATGGAACATCCTTCTTTAGAAGTGGACTAAAGACCTTCTTGTATTTTGCAAGATTCTTAATAAATGCTCCTGCAAAATTAACAACTCCTAAGAAGCTTTGAAGTTGCTTCTTCTCCTTGAGATCTTCTGGGAAATCTTTCACCTTTTGCACGATATGATCCTGCAAAATAATCCCCGTCTCATCGATCTCGATTCCCAGAAATTCCATTTTCCGGGTTGCTATAACTGCCTTTTTCTCAGACAGTACTAGCCCTTCTCTGTAACAAACATCTGCAAATATCTCAAGATGTTTATTGTGTTCATTCATATCTTTTGACGTTATAAGAATGTCATCAATATAAACAAACATAAATGATGAATAATCTTTAAATAAATTATCCATCTTCCTCTGAAAAATCTGGGGTGCATTAGCAAGCCCCATTGGCATCACGTTCCAAACGTAATGTCCTTGTGGAGTAGAAAAAGCTGTGAACTTCTTACTCCCTTCTTCCATGCGAATCTGGTAGAAACCTGACTTGCAATCAAACTTTGAGAAAACCTTTGCATTTCTTATGCAGTTAATAAGGTGTTCTCTACTTGGTATGAAATAACCATCGAATTCCAAAATGTCATTAATACCTTTGTAATTAATAACAAGTCGTGGTTTATTTCTTTTAATCTCACCATGATTCCTTACCAAGAAGCCTGGGCTACTGTATGGTGAGTTTCCTGGTTCGATCAGCTTCATGTCAAGGTGCTCCTTGATGATGCCTTTCATGTCCTCTTGATCTTTGATGTTCATCAAGATCGGCCTGTATCGAACAAACTCGTGAACCTTGTCAGGTTTGACCTTCAAGGTTGCTCTGAGTTGATTCTTCTCCCACCATGCCAAAGGATTCTCATTGTAACAACGTACAATTTTCCTTTTGACATCTTCCAATGATACCTGTGTATCAGTTTCTATATCTTTACAAATTAAAGATACCTTTAGGATCTGGATCTTAGCAACATTTTCCTCATCATTCTTGCTAAGTTTCCCTTTGATCCTATAATCCAACAACGCTTCGTTGAATCGTCGCTGGTCCTGCATTTTTGGGTTCCGAAGTAGTCCTTCATCACCACGCTTGCTGCGAAAATTGATTGGCATTTGTCGATTAAATGCTCCTCTCATTCTCTGAACAATGATTTTGTGATCACACTGCGTTGTGAACACTAATCTTTGCCTCTCATTATCCTGCATATATCTTTTGAACATCTGCAAGAAATTGTTACCGAGCAAGATATCTGCACCGGTATCATGAAAATAAATTGGAGGGGTTTTAACCTTATACCAAGGCGTCTGTCCTGCTCCTCCAATCAGGATTTCCACAGCCTTGATTCCTTTTGATAGAATCAGGACCCTTTTGGAGAAATCTCGTCCTGCAATCCGTGGTAGTTCTTCCTCTATTTCTGCTGGGAAGATTTCACGTCTCGCTGTGCATATCCCTGCACCTGAATCAATATAAGCAGCAAAGTATTCTGCCTTATATTTCTCATACAACACTCCAATAGGAATGTAGATTGAGAATGGACTTGTCATCCGATCAACAGCTTTCTCTCATTGATCGTGATCTCCATTCCTCCTTCCCTGCTTCTCCAGGGCTTGTATTTCTCGAGGAAATCTAGACCGAGGATAAGAATATCTTCTTCTTTCCCTGCTCGGCCTTTGACTTCAACCTTCCATCCACCCATCTCGATCATGGCCTTGTAGTGATGGATCTCCGGTTGTTCCAGATAATACAAGATATTACAAGGAAAATTATTTTCCCATCTTGTAGTATCAAATCTGGTGGTTACTCCTCTCCATCCTTCTGGACATTTGATGGTAATAACCGTCTTGTTGAAGTCCAACAACCTTGGTTGGGCAGGTTGTCTCAGACTCATACTCCTTCCCAAAGGTTGAGAAGTAATCCTATCTCCCTGGAATGATAATCTTCCAGAATGTAATCTAAGACTTTGATCATGTCTTATGACTACCCTGTCTTGAATTTGGATATCCACATCTCTTAGTCGTGGAATCTCAACTCTATCGGGACAAACTGCCGTTGTCACCTTCTTGAAGATATCTGGTATCTCAATGAATTGCTTTCCCAAGAACAACTCAGTATGATGGGAGTTAGAAAGCGCATAAGATACCTGATATGTAATGGAATAAGGTCTATTTCCTTCTTCCACCAAATCCTTTCTTTTGAAGTCCTGATACAGCGTCAGGGCTTTGCTGAAGCTGGTGTCGTTAAGATTGTAAGCAATCTTTGGATAGATAATCCCCACCACTTGTCCAGCACATAGGTTTCCTGCGATGGTTCCCATCACCGAATCTTGCAGGTTTCGTACTCGCCTGTCACATATGGCAATGTCGATTGGTGAATCGACTCCTACGAACAAGGCTGATTTAAGCACGAGTTGAATTGCTCCGATGTGGATCCAATTCATCTTTTCCGCAACCTCCGGTTTCATCTTTGATAGATCTTCCCGGATATCGCTTGCTGGAATCAACTGCATCTCCACTTGATTCCCCGTGAACTCGATTGGTAGCGCCATTTCTCGTCTAGTGATTCCATAGACAATATGGTGCTTCCGACTCTTTAGACTAAAGTTCCTTAGAACTTGGTCTATGCTTCCTGCTGAAAAACCCTGGTATCTTTGTATACTCAGGTTCTTCTTCATGATTTTATCAATCTGGCTTTGTGAGATAATCGTCCGGCTAGAATATCCGGTTCTATCCTCACATTCCTGATGATGTACCTCTTCTTCAGTTGGATTCTGAATCACTGGATCCATCAGAATCTTCACTGTCGAAGTCCTATTCGGCTTCATATATACTCTCATCAGAGGGTATATCCTCGAACTGATAAACTTGTATCAGATCTTTGAAATAGATCGCGTCTTCAATGTCGGGTGTTGACTCGAATCTATTCATCCTCCTGTTCTCTGGGCAATTGGTTGAGATATGCCCAAGTGCACCGCACGTCCAGCAGTTGCAATCTTTGAAACTTTCATTGGCTCTAGCATGAGCTTTTCTGAAAGTTTTCTTGCCTGCAAATTTTCCCTGAGACTGGTCCGTCTTCTGGTCCGTCTTTCTGGGTTGAAATCTGCTCCTGGATGGACCGCTTCGCTGTCCATATTTATATGATCCGGCCTTCTGTCTGGACCACATAGTTTTTGGCTTCCAAGATTTTCTCCTGGATTTTCCTTCTTTTGAATAGGGCTGGAACCTATTCTTCTTATACCTTCGTTTCACCGAAGGTTCTTCTCCAATGACCGTTGGTAGATCACTGCCTTCACAGTTGAGGGTGGTTTTGTTCATTCTCCTCAACTTCTTCACGTTCTTCTGTGCAGTAGCTTGTTGACACCATTCCATCAACTTAGCATGCACATAGGACATTCTTTTAGCAACGCTATCATGGATACCTGGGGTATATCCACGAATAAGCATTTCTCTCCATGGACTTGGAAATTTTAGGAAGAAAATTTCCCTGGCCTTCTCTTCATCAATCCTAGATTGATGTTGATATAATGTGAAGAGCTTTAAAAACTTGTTGAGCGTCTTCTGTTCCAAGACCACGAGCCTCAGATTGTAGAACGCCATTAAGTATTTTTTCTTTTTCTCTTCATCATATCCTTTGAAGTATCCTTCCCCAAGGAAGTGATGCTTTATTACGTCCGCCATGGAAGGGGCCATGTTTTGATAGTCTCCCTTTAGGCACTTGTCTCTTGTAGCTTGGCTCATTCCTTCCCAAGCAATCCTGACCACACCCACGAGGCTTACCTCGAGAGTCTTTGCAAAGTTATCTTGACTCATATCAAGAGTAGCTGCTGCAATAGTCATGGAATTTTTCCATTCATCGATGGCTTCTTCTCTCTCGTTGAAGTTGACATCGTCGAGGTTGAGATGAATTCCATATGGATGGATGGGTTCCATTGTTGCCTTTCCTACAGGAGTGTCCTGTTTTTCGGAGGGCTTCCACCTTGAATTCCGCAGGTTGATTCTGTGAGCTTCATAACTCTGATCCTCCCACCGCTCATGGAACGAAGATCCGGCTTCAACAAATGGCTTTTGCTCCGGTTCTCTCTCGTTCACCTTTAGATCCACCATTCTGAGGTCAGCAAATGATTCTGCCAACTCCTGTAGATCCTCCAAACCGATCCTTTCAAGATTTGACATCTCGAATCAGTTTGTTTATGAATTCCTGCTTTGGATCCTTCAGGTCGGGATCCTTAATGGGCAGCACCGTCTGGGGACTGCTTGATTCGCCTTTAAAGACGAAATTTCTTCTCAAGGAACTGGAACGGGGTTGTTCCAATTTCTCCACTCGTTGTTGGATATCTTTCAAGATGATAAGGATTTCATCTTGTTGAGAAGATATCTTTTCAACTTGTTGAGGTACTCCGTACTGGCTGTTGCCGTAGTTTTGCACCGTCTTCTGGATCTCCCTTAAATCCTTAGAGATTTTTGATGAATCTGATTCAATCTCTAGGAAATTAGGGCCAACTCCTCCTGTTGACTCCATCATCTGGGATGAGTATGAGTTTGGTGAAACCTCCTCATAGCTCGCCTTAGAGCTCCTTCGAGATAAAAATTTATCCAGAGGCGATCTAAGTAACTCTGCACCACACCTTCTCCGGTTCGAATTTGGTCGGGAGTGGCATACTCTCGAACGTCTCGGAGAATTCTTTCGCTTTCTCTTAATTGAGAAAGTTCATACGCCTTTCGATTCCCCAAAAATTGGAGATATTCTCTGTAACACTCGCAACTCGGACAATAGTCCGGTCGATCCATTTTAACTTGGTGTCTCCTCCGTTAGTAAATAATCAAATATATAATAAATAAATATAATTCCCATAATAAACCTAGGGCTCTGATACCATTTTGAAAGCGTAGGATCATAATTGGCGAAAACGAGATTCTCATCCCATTTTTACTAATTATTCAATGGATAAATACATTAAACCAAGGAAATTCTTGTCCATAGCAATTTTGAGGTTGCACATAGACAAAGATAAGGGGCATTATAGGTTAAAATAGGTTAAGGGGTATTTTGTGCATTGTTTTTATAGAAGGGGTATTTTGTACATGAAGGTTTTGAAAAGGGGTATTGAAAAATATTACCCATATAATATACTCCATACTCTTTCCTTCTGCAGTACATATAACAATATAAATCCAAAAGAATATTAGAGGAAAAAAGAAGTAAAAAATGCAAAATTAAATACCAATATATATATATATATATATATATATATATGTGAAAATAATATTAAAAAAAACGCACACATCTCGTATTAATTGTTTTAATAAGGACAAGAACTAAACATATATATATATATATATATATATATATATATATATATATATATATATATTACACGATCAATTCGGCGTCTTATTATAACGTACATAAATTAAGGTTACACAATTGACACCGTCAACATGCATGCATGCATGTACATGCAGCAACATTTATTCCGTTACGGTTTCCGTTCGTCGCCGGCCAAAGGCGGAACAGGAATGATGGGGACATCCGTCACTTCGGTGGCGACGGCTCCTCATAAGCTGGATGATATGAACTGGACCCACCCATAACCGGTCTAGAAATCATAATGGATCTGGTGGCATGGCTTTGAGCCGGGGACGGGCCTTGGTTTGGAAGAGGTGGATCGGGATTGGTCTCACTAGGTGGAGGTGTATCGGGATCGGGCTCACCAACTGGAGATGGGCCTGGGACCAGAGACGGGAGAGGCCCATCAATAACTAGATCAATAGGAAAGGGTCTAGGTACATGACCTAGACCTGGACTAGGCGGCCTTTGTGCAGACAGTGTGGTCCACTTAGAGAAGGGTCTGATGGCCCGATTGGCAGAACAGGATCCGGAGCTTAAAAGCGCGGTTAATACCAAGAGAGACCATTTTAGTGGCGACATTGTTTCTTAATTCGTTGGAGATATAGGATTTGGATGGAATATATTTTGAAGGGTAGATGCCATAGTTTATATATATATATTGAATGGGGGTTACAAGTTTTGCATGAAATGTAGGGAACCAATTCTTCATGTTCATAGTTTAAAGGGTGTGCATGGAGGTGGTGTGTATAGTAATATAGAGAATATTAAAATTGGAAGTTTCTTTAATGAGGTTTTCTTTTAATGGAAAAAAAAAAAAAAAACCTAATATGTTTGCAACAACTTAAAAAAGATGATGCATTTGCTACCTTTCAAATGGGAAAATTTAAAGAATGTGGGCATTTCTAAGAAATTGAGTGAGAGTGATATTTCGAGAAGCTATAAATATTGATGATTTTTGTGATTAATTTAATCCTTCTATTATATATTTGTTACACTTTACTTCAGTCTTTTTCATGGATAATAGAATTGTGAAGATTCGTCCGCAAATTCCATTATGGAATATTATATTCTTGGAGGAATTATTATATCTTTAGGATATATTTGGTATGATATCTTTAGGATATCTTTTGGGATTACTTGTCATCAAGTATTGGGATTCCTTGTTCCTCAAGAATTAGGGTTATATACAACACTATATATATGGGTGTTGTGTTTTCGTTATTCGGTGGTCTTAGAGCATCGATTATTGACGTAGAGTCATTGGGTGAGAGCTTAGCCGACTTTTGCGGTTTTGTGAGCTGAGAGATTTCTCGTTTCTAGTTACTTTCGGGTTTGGGGAATAGAAGAAAGGTTTTATTCTTTGAGTGTTTCTCCATTGTAACTTTGTAATCTCTCTCGTATAGTAGATCATATTCAGTTGACCCTCCGTGGACGTAGGCACCTTTCCAAACCACGTAAACTGCTCGTGTTCTTGATCTATTATTTTCGTTCTGCTCTCATATCATCCTCATAGATATTGTTATCTCTGGCGTTACGAGTATTGTTCTGTGTTGTGTTATACCTTGCGTACCGACACAGAATATTGTTGTTAGAATCCCTAACAATTGGCACCGTCTGTGGGAATCGGATCTACGATGTCTACCACGAAGTTTGACGCAGAGAAGTTCACAGGGGTGAACGATTTTGGTCTATGGAGGATTAAGATGAAAGCTTTGTTGACACAACAAGGCTTGGCGGATGCTATCAAACCTGACGCAGATTTCGTGAAGGCCGTTAAAGAAGAGAAGAGGGACGAGATCAAGGAGAAGGCGCACAGTGCCCTCATTCTGTGCTTATCAGATAAGGTTTTTAGAGAGGTCGCCAAAGAGAAGTCTGCTGCGGATATTTGGCAAAAACTGGAGAGTCTTTATTTGACTAAATCTTTTGCAAATCGTTTGTACTTGAAGCAGAGGCTGTATTCCTTCAAGATTGTGGAGGATAAACCCATCTTGGATCAGATAGATGAGTTTAATAAGGTTCTTGATGATATGGAGAACATAGACGTCAAGATTGATGATGAGGACAAAGCCATCATCTTGTTGAATTCCCTTCCGAAGTCCTACGAACACCTGAAGGATGCTATGATGTATGGTAGAGAAAAGACCATTACATTGAGTGAAGTTCAATCTGCATTGAAAGGCAAGGAGCTGCAGAAATCGAACGAGGTCAAGCATCAAGATCAGGCTGCTGAAAGCCTGAACGTCAAGAAGAACTTTTCGAAAGGAAAGTTCAAGAAGCCTTTTCACGACAACAAGAAATCTGCCAGTGAGAAGGACAAGGGATCGAAGGAGAGAGAGACCAGGAGCTGCAAGTATTGCAAGAAGCCCGGGCATATCGTCAAGGATTGTTATGCCCTGAAGAGGAAGGAGGCCCTCAAGGATCAGAAACCTGATAATGCCCAGGTTACTGAGATGGTCGAGAATGCCGAGATGCTGAATGTGTTAGATTCTAACATATGTGATGAGTGGATTCTTGATTCTGGATGCAGTTTCCATATGAGTTCACACAAGGAGTGGTTCGAAGATCTTAAGTACGGGAATTTCGGATCTGTTTTACTCGGCAATGACGAGTTGTGTGGCGTGAAGGGAGTAGGAAACATTACTCTCAGAATGCATGATGGCTCCCTCAAGATTCTGTCCGAAGTTAGGTACATTCCCCAGCTTAAAAGAAATCTTATTTCTCTCGGCGTATTAGAAGCGAAGGGGTATGTTTTTCAGTCTGGCAATGGTGTACTTCATGTTATGAAGGATTCGAAGGTTATCATGAAGGGCGTTAGGAACCGGAGTTTGTATTACCTTGATGCAAAGCCGGTGATTGGAGAATCTGAAGCTAATACAGTTGACGATTCCATGTTGTGGCATATGCGGCTAGGCCACATTGGAGAGAAGGGATTGAATGAATTGTTGAAGCAGAACTTGCTACAACATTCTGGCTCATTTAAGGTTGAGTCTTGTGAACATTGTATCTTGGGCAAAAGCAAGAAGTTGCCTTATGGTACTGGGAAGCACACCTCGGCTGCACATTTGGAGTATGTCCATGCGGACTTATGGGGTCCATCTAGGACCGAAACCCAAGGAGGAGGCAGATATTTCATGGCTGTCATCGATGACTTCTCAAGGAAGCTATGGGTTTACGTTCTGAAGAACAAGTCTGAAGCTTTTGCAAGGTTCAGAGAATGGTGCAGTGAGGTTGAAACTGAGAAAGGAGTCTCGGTCAAGTGCTTGAGGACAGACAATGGATTGGAGTTTCTGTCCGATGAGTTCCAGGAGTTTTGCAAGAAGAAAGGGATTAAGAGGCACAAAACTGTTCCTGGGAATCCACAACAGAACGGTGTGGTGGAGAGGATGAATAGGACATTGCTCGAGAGAGTGAGGTGCATGTTGCTGAATTCCGGGCTGCCGAGGAAGTTCTGGGGAGAAACAATCAACACGGCGTGCCATTTGATAAATTTGTGCCCTTCTTCTGCAATTGAGTTCAAGGTACCCGATGAGGTGTGGCATGGTGCTACCCCGAGTTACAAGTACTTGAGGGTTTTCGGTTGCAGAGCTTATGCCCACATTAAGCAAGACAAGTTGGAACCTAGAGCTTTGAAGTGTATACTCATAGGCTATCCCAAAGGCGTGAAGGGATACAAACTATGGTGTACAGAACCTGGAAATCAGAAGGTCATCATCAGTAGAGACGTGGTGTTTAAGGAGGATGTCATGCCTTATTTGGAGGAGAATGGCAAGCCACGTGAAGTTGTTAATGATGACATTGGAGCTCTGAAGTTTCAGGTGGAACCTGAAGAACAATCTGCGCACATCGAGGGTCACACCAGAGAGTACACTGATCGTGACATTGATGAGGACACTGGTGCGGCAGATTTGAGAAATTACATGTTTGCAAGAGATAGGACCAGAAGGAACATTACTCCACCTTCCAGGTTCGGACATGCCGACATGATTTTCTGTGCTTTGAATGTTGCTGAAAATGTGGAACATCAAGAGGAACCTCGGAACTATAAAGAGGCAGTGAGTTCCGAGGAGAGCAAGGAGTGGATGTTGGCCATGAAGGAGGAATTGGAATCAATGGAGAGGAATGGGACATGGGTACTTGTCGATAAGCCCAAATCTCAGAAACTGGTGAGCTGTAAGTGGATCTTCAAGAAGAAGTTTGAGGTTGTTGGAACCGAGAAGGTTCGATACAAGGCAAGGCTCGTAGCTCGCGGTTTCACACAGAGAGAAGGTATTGATTTCAATGAAGTTTTTTCGCCCGTGGTTAAGCACTGTTCCATTAGAATCTTGTTGGCGATGGTGGCTCAATATGACATGGAGCTACATCAGTTGGATGTCAAAACAGCGTTTCTTCATGGAGATCTAAAGGAGACCATCTATATCATATGAAGGACATTGGTTTCGCTAGATCGCAATATGACAGTTGTGTCTACATCAAGAAGGGAGAGAACGCTGCTGCAACTTATCTACTATTGTATGTAGATGATATGCTGGTCGCAAGCAAGGATTTGGCTGAGGTGGAGCAGCTGAAATCTGATTTGAAGTCCAAGTTCGAGATGAAGGATTTGGGATGCGCCAAGAGGATTTTGGGAATTGATATTTCCAGAAAGCGAGAGTTGTGGCTTACACAACATGATTATGTGCAGAAGATATTGAAGAGATTCAATATGCATGAATCTAGGGAAGTGACGGTTCCCTTGGTTAAACACTTCAAGATGTCTGAACAGCAAAAACCCGGTACACCAGAGGAGACACGGGAGATGAGTCAGGTACCATATGCGAATGCTGTTGGGAGTGTTATGTACACGATGATTTGCACGAGGCCAGATCTTGCTCATTCCATAAGCGTCATAAGCAGATACATGGCTAATCCAGGGAGGTACCATTGGGAAGGACTCAAGTGGTTGTTCAGATATCTTAAAGGAAGTTCGAGGATTGGCATCTTGTACAAGCACCGATCTGATGTGCATGGAGATCCATTAGTTGGATATGTTGATTCAGATTTTGCAGCAAATCTGGATACGAGGAAGTCTCAATCAGGTTACATTTTTAACTTGTTTGGTTCTGTTATTAGTTGGAGTTCATCTCTTCAGTCTATGGTAGCTTTGTCTATAACGGAGGCCGAATACATGGCGATGACTGAGGCCGTGAAGGAGGCTGTTTGGCTTAGAGGGATCATTGGAGAATTTGGAGTTGATCAATGCACAGTTTCTATAAACTGTGACAGCCAAAGCGCGTTGCATCTTGCCAAGCATCAAGTGTTTCATCAAAGGTCGAAACATATTGATGTTAAGTATCACTTTGTGAGGGATATGGTGAACAAGAAGAAGGAGGTGGAGATGCGGAAGATTTCGACTGAAGAGAATGCTGTTGATATGCTAACCAAAGCATTACCAACTGCGAAGTTCAGGTATTGCTTGGAGTTGGTTAGTGTGCTCTCAAGGTGAGAGACTTGTGTACTGCCCTGTGGTGGGGCATCGTTTGAGGGAAAACTGAATTCGGTGGAGATCTACTGTCATTTGCGTTCGAGGTGGAGAATTGTGAAGATTCGTCCGCAAATTCCATTATGGAATATTATATTCTTGGAGGAATTATTATATCTTTAGGATATATTTGGTATGATATCTTTAGGATATCTTTTGGGATTACTTGTTCATCAAGTATTGGGATTCCTTGTTCCTCAAGAATTAGGGTTATATACAACACTATATATATGGGTGTTGTGTTTTCGTTATTCGGTGGTCTTAGAGCATCGATTATTGACGTAGAGTCATTGGGTGAGAGCTTAGCCGACTTTTGCGGTTTTGTGAGCTGAGAGATTTCTCGTTTCTAGTTACTTTCGGGTTTGGGGAATAGAAGATAGGTTTTCTTCTTTGAGTGTTTCTCCATTGTAACTTTGTAATCTCTCTCGTATAGTAGATCATATTCAGTTGACCCTCCGTGGACGTAGGCACCTTGCCAAACCACGTAAATTGCTCGTGTTCTTGATCTATTATTTTCGTTCTGCTCTCATATCATCCTCATAGATATTGTTATCTCTGGCGTTACGAGTATTGTTCTGTGTTGTGTTATACCTTGCGTACCGACACAGAATATTGTTGTTAGAATCCCTAACAAGAATAAAAGCATCAACATTTAAATTTTTGTAAATTTGACATCACTCTTAAATTCTGATGAATTAATTAAGAATTTTTAATCATGGTAAATTTAATTACAATTGTTAATTTGTAACAAGGAATTTACCGGCAATACAATTAGTTAACTAATTATTTCTTGAATAAAAAATGACTCATGGATCATAAGACTGCCAAATAAGAAAAAAAAATTGCCAATTATGAGCCGAAGGGTATATAATATACTACAACAAAAGTAAAAATAAAGAAATAAAGATAATGTCAAAATGAAAATCTCGTATCAAAATGAAACAAGTCAAATGAAGTGGGACGTCTAGAGTATATGGCAGTTGGTATAATGATGATGTCCGAGAAAATAACGTAAATGATTTATTTTTTAATTTGTTTAAAAAATAAAATAAAAGAGGAATGTCAATTGGTTAGTAGACGTGTATCCGGACCCCGGACCGCCGGTTCCGGGCCTAGGCCCGCCGGGCCGCGGTCCTGAAATCGGAGGACCGGGCCCGGACCGGATCATGGCGAGGGCGGTCCCGGGCCGGTTCAAACCGGCGGGCCACCCGGGCCAGCCCGAGGCCCGGCTGAATCTTGGGCATGCATGCATGGGGCTGGGGGGCTGTTGGCTTGGCGCAAGAGGAATGAAAAACAGGGGAGGCTCCCCCTGTTTTGCCAATAGCTACGGCTTTGGCCAAAAAATGTGTTTTTTTTTATTACTTCTAAAATTTTATAAATGTAATACTCCCTCCGTCCCACTTCACTTATCCTTAATACTATTTTCGTCTGTCTCACTTCACTTGTCCTCTTTCCTTAAAAGGCAAAAATTAACCCTTACTTTTGATGTGGACCCCATATTTTTTCAAATCTAACACTACGCATAAAATCCCGTGCCAAAAAGAAAGAGGACTACTGAAGTGGGACGGAGGGAGTAATTATTATTCTAATAATCTTATAAATAGAAAATGTTAACTTTTATATTTTAATTTTGAGTTTTTTTTTTTTTTTTTTTTTTTTTTTTAATTTTTTTAAAGTTAAAAGAACTCATTAAATTGTAGTAAAATTTTTAGTAATTCACTAACTTCACTTAGAAATTTTCATTGATAATTTAGAACAAATAACTTAACTTTAAGATAAGAAATTTGACACTGCAATAAGTAATAAGATGTTGAGTTGTTGACATTGAAATGAAAAATAAATTTTATTAAGGGACTTGAGCTCAATTTATTTAAAAAATTGAGTTGCCTACGTATCCTCTAAGAGGAATCAAAGTCCACGTAGTTCGATTACATTGGAATGATTTCTACTCTCTACCAGATCCGGATTTACTACGATCCGATTCCGTGAAGGCGATCATCCCACTCCGGTTCTTGAGTTCTAGTGTCGGCCCTACACCAATCATCAAGCAACATTGTAGCTTCAATGTTATCCGCCTTCATGGTTGATCTTCTTTGATCTAGCATGAGTCCTCCGGTGCTAAAGGTTTGTTCAACGGACACGGTAGATGCCGGGACGGCGAATAACTCCTTCGCCATGATAGAGAGTATGGGGAACTCCGTTCTCTTCGACCACCATCGCAACACATCGATCGATGGAGCACTATCTTCAACACCATAAACAAAACGAGATTGCAAAAATATATCCAATTCACCATTACCTTGGGCCATTGGATTTTCATAGGTTCTAGTATTGTACATACCTTGCATTTGTTGAACTAAGGGATCCATTGGATCCATAAAAGGTAAAGCAAATGAAGAAGATGTCATAGAAAAATTAGAAGAAGCACTAGAGTTGCTAGAAGAATCGTCTCTACTACCATGCACCGAATAATATTCATAAAAAAGATTTCTCAAACTCCTATTTAGCCTAAGCTTGATTAGATCAACATCCGGAAGATCAAAGAAGATTTGTTCACCATCAATTACAACACCACTCATGTCCATTTGTTTAAAAGCATCATAATAAACACCCAACATTTGACAAACACCATCATATCTCCATTTAGGATCCAAACACTTTGCAAGCAAGAACACTTCCGGAATCTCCCTAAAATACTTGAGCCACTTTTGAACCATAAAATAAATCACACCCGTCAAGTTTGGCTTTAGAAAACAACTCTTAAAAGACAAAGTAATATACGTGCAATGTTCCAAAACATCAACCGAAGTAGGATAGTAAACACCCGATAATTGTTTAGTAGCATTATAAAAAACTTTAAACAATCCGAAAACCTCCATGAAAGCATCCCAATTAGACTCGGTAAGAACTAATTGAACGTCCCTAAACTCCTTTCTAAAAAAATCACATAAATGCCCCTTATACTCCATAGTACCATTAAGCATTTCATACGTAGAATTCCAACGATGTGAGACGTCAACTCTAAAACACGTACACACAAGATTCTTTTGATGACAATACTTTTGCCATTTCTTTCCCACAACTTTTTTTGCATGCAATATTTTAATGGCATTCCGAATAGGACTAACGGTTTCATCTAGAATACTAAGCGCATCTTGAACACATAAATTTAAAATATGACAAATGCATCTAGAATGAAAATATTTTCCTTGAAAAGAAGGTGAACATGCATAAATGAGTTGAGGAATACTAGCCGTGTTCGACGATGCATTATCAAAACCAACCGAAAATACTTTGTTAACCAAACAATACTCATTTAAAACGGTAATAATAAGTAGAGCAATATTTTGAGCCGAATGAGGCTCCTCGAACTCCCTAAATGCAATCAAACGTTTTTGAACTTTCCATTTTGCATCAATCCAATGACAAGTAATTCCCATAAAACTATTCCTATTATAATTATCGGTCCAAACATCGGCACAAATAGAAACTTTATGCCCCAAACGAGTCAAATATTTCATCAAATCAACCTTTTTATTTTCCATTTATTGTCTCCTAATCCTTTTAAGAACATTTGACCTAGTGACTTTATTAGCATTGGGACTTAATCCCTCTTTAAAATTATCTTCATACTCTATCCTATCCGCAAAATTAAAAGGTTGTTTATCCATAGCAACAAATCTAGCAACCCTATCTTCATATCGATTTTTGTCAAATTTAAATAAAGGAGAAGTACCCGGGTAATCCGTAGTCGAAGCGGCGGTACCTCGGATTTGAGTTTGAGAGGTTGATATTTTGGCCTCGAAAGGATGAACGTTATCCATGTGCCTTCGCAACGTGCCATAGCCTCCCCCTTCGATCCATTTGAAGCAAGATTGGCAATGGTTGCAATACGCATTGTATCTCTTTCGCGGATCGGGATAGGGAGGAAGACCTTCGGAATGAATGACCTCCAGTTTTTTAAAGTGTTTGAGGAAGATGTCGGACGAGGGCATCTTCTTAGTCTTTGGTGGCGGAGGAGGAGGAGGCATGCCTTCGTCGTCGCCTTCGTCGTTGCCCTCGTCGTTGCCTTCGTCGTCGCCTTCATCATCATCGACGTCGTTGGTGGAGCCTTGGTATTCGTAACCGTGCTCCTCCATTTCATGAACCATCGCTTCAAATTTCGAATCCTCTTCTTGTTGAAGACGCAAGGCCATTTGCCTATCAATTTCCTCCGCCATTGCCGCCTTTTTGGACTGCGGTCGAGATTCACCTTCGCTTTGAGTGGCAATGGCCTTACCCTTACCCTTACCCCTACCCAACATTCTTGACAACATTTTGTCTTTGGGAAAGTGAGTGTAAGTAAGTGAGTGAATGTATGTGTAATAACCCGCATTTTCGTAACTCTATATTAGCAGTTAAATTCGTGAATTAGATAAATAGTTTAAACCTTAATGGCTAGGAAAATTCTATTCTCGACGAAGGTAGAATTTTCGTAAGAAAGACTCGTTATATTAGTCGTTTCTAATTAGAGGGATGACCCCTATAATTGGTTGATTAAAGAATATGATCACTTTAGTGATAAATTCATTGAGTAGTAACCTCAAATAGAAATCAAATAGCAATTTGATTAATCATTTCTAGATTAAGAAATTATATTGTTAGAATTACAATAATGTCGACTTTACATTTCATAAATGATTTGTACGATTAGATATCGATCAAGAACATAAGTTGTGGTCCAAACTAACTAATTTATAACATGGGCCAAGCCCATCGGTTCTCGATCGAACCGTTCAATAATAATCGTTATATTATGGGCCAAGTCCATCGGTTCGTAATCGAACCGTTAGATAACAATCAAATCAAACATTCGATTAATACTTTTATTAAACCGAAAACAATAATTAATAATAATAAAAGAAATAAAGACTAAATGATCATAATAATACATTACAATGTCAATAATGATAAAATTGTTATTGATTAAATGATTATACAATTAAAAACACCAAATACCAGAAAAACAAAAAAAAAAAAAAAAAAAAAAAAGAGAAAAGAAAGGAAGTAGAGAAGCGGCAGAAGGACAGCAGTAGCAGACCCCCCTTTTTCCAGAATTCCTGCTTCCTTCCTCACCCCTACACTCTTGAGCCACCAAATTAGTCCTTCCTTAACCACTCCCTCAACCTGCAAAAGAAAGGAGATGGAAAGTATCAGAATAAGGACACAACCCTTACAATCAACTACAGTGTTCCCCTACACTCTTGAGCCACTACAATCGGTACTTCCTCTGCAAACTTTTCCTCAACCAAAAACTGCAGAGGATTATCAGAAAATTCAGTAGGGAATGGATGGGGGAAAGCAGATTTCCCCTCCAACCCTTACCATCATCGTGATGATGCTACAGTCCACACAAGAACAGCCCTATAAATACCTCCACACCCCAACTCATTTCAATTCCTTTTTCCTTTCACCCACGGCTCCACTAAATATGCCATAGAGAACGAGAGAAGCAGCAGCAGAGGATAGAGGAAGAGAAGGAAGGAGTGTGGTGAGCTAGCAACAACAGCACTTCTAACTCTAAGTAAGTAAATAAAACCTCAAGTATCTCTAAGCATGAAATAAGCTTCAACACCTAACAAAAATATGGAAATTTCAGTTTTCATTCTTTTAACAAGTATGCTAAAACTCATAATTTTACTTGCAAGCATGATAGTAAAAACCAAAGCATGAGTTCGAAGCATAAAACGAAACTAAGACTCCAAATATCCTTCTAAGTAAATCACATGTTTTAAACTCAAGAATCAAGTTTCATTCTTATGATTAAACAAGGGGAAACATTACTAGAACTACCATGGTTCTATACAAGACATAGATACACCAAATCAAACGCACAAGAACGAGCACAAGAAATGTACATAAGAATGCATAAATCGAAATCTGTAAAAATGAGCTACATAATTATTGCCTTGAGAAAACAGAATGAAAACGGGGAGTACTCTTTCTTTCACATAAATCAAATGAACAAATCTAAACCAAATAAGCAAAATAACCCTAAAGAGCAAGGAAATACAAAAGGGGCAGGGAGCTTAGCTTAAGCTTCGGACTGACCACCTCCGGTCGGAACCCTCTGACTCCGATGACGGAGCTATCGTCGGGAACGAACGAAACTGCGCAATAATAATCCAACAAACGATTAATTAAATGATTTAGTAAAATCAATTAAAAAGGGCAGAGGAGATGTGAGAAAAGAGAGGAGGAAGGGAAATGCAGAATGAGAGTCGGACCCTTACCTCCGGCAACGGCGAGACCGGCGGCGGACGGAGACCCCTTCAGGAGCAGCGACGGCGGACAGAGGTCCCTCCAACAGCAGTGGCTGCTGGCTGGACTTCCAGGCGCGACGGCGACGACGTCTCTGCCCTTCCTCCGGTGTGTATCGTGGAACCCCGGCCGAGCCGCCGGCAAAGGAAACGCCGGCGACGTTCGGCAGGGAGAGGAAAGATCCGCGAGAGAGAGGGACTAGGGCTCTGTCGAATCAATGACAGAGAGAGAAAGAGGGAAAAGGAGAAGAAGAGGAGGTTGTCGCCGGCAAGAGGGACGCCGGTGCCGGCAGCCCTCGACACCGGCAAGTAATCGGCGCGGCAGGAGGGATTCGATGAAGAGAGAGTTAGGGCTGAAAGAAGAGAAGCGTAAAATGAGAATGGTTAGGGTTTCAGTATTTAAATGTGCACGAACCGGGTCGGGTCTCGGGCTAAACCCGCGGGTCCGAACCAGATTTTTGGGTTGGGCCGAATCCAGAACTTGGGCCGAGAATTTATTATTCTGGCCCAATTCGATTAATCTACGGGCTTAACTTGTCGGATTTAATTCTATTAATAGAATGTTCGATTAATTTTCGAAGGGTTATATTCTCTTAAAATACTCACGAGATTAATTAGTTAATTAATTAATAAGGACGACCCGACTATTAAAATCGGATTCGCTAAATATTAATAAAAATTATTAAGATTATTCAATTTATGAATTTAATTAATTAAGATTAATTAATTATTAAGCTATGCTTAGCTTTAAAATATGTCCTGAAGATTTGCATAATTTTCGGGAAATTAATTCGACAAATAAATGGTCTCGAGTAATGGAAGAAACGATTCTGAATAATAAAAGATTATTCTATTATGAAAAGATTTAAAGGATTCAAATCAATCTGTTAACCCTAACAGATTCATAAGATAGGAAAATATACTAGACGATTATTTTCCCATAGGAAGTTTTATTATAAGAATGTAGATTCTTATTATTCCTTTATGAATAGGCGCGACTCGACAAGGTTTTGACGTTGTTCGTCTATCAAGACCGGGCATATTCTACGCTACGAGAGGTGGGCTTTCTTATACAAATAAAGTTATAGCATGTTTAGATTGAAAATATCATTTTTTTCAAATATTGTCATGCCATAAATGTTTTGATTTTGTATGATACCTATCTGTGTTGGCTTTGCCAATTTATTAATCGAATTCGGGTCCTAGTAAGATAGCTATCTTACTTAGACTAGTGTACACAATGTGACCGTGTGTCATCTTCGGGTTGGCCGGTCAAGGTATCGTGAGAGTGGCCACTCTCTCGATACCATAGGAACAAATATGGTAGATTACTAAAACTTAGTCTGCAGACACATTTAGATTACAAGAACTATTTTAGTAAGCATAGGCTCTTTTCAATAAAACTCCTATGTCTTACTGTTGAATGACTTGACAATTATATATGTATGTTTTCGGCAATGTGCCCACTGAGTACTTTTGTACTCAGCCCTGCATATATTTCTAAATATGCAGGTTGAACAAGATGGAATGGAGAGCCGACCCAAGCTTTGTCATCATGAATCATATTAGTTCCTTGTATTAAGACTCTCGGTAATGTGTCTTCATACATGCATTCTGTAAGACTTCCGCTGTAAAATGTCAATAAATTCTTGTTGAGTATTCGAGTCGTGTAAACGTTTCGAACACATGTATTCCTAAAAGGCTCGACGCGATTGATATAATAATTACTTCCCACGCTTGTTCGAGTGGTTTCTAGCTTTATAATTACATCCCCCTTTCTATTCCCGCTTCTTTAATCCCATCCCTAGTAACGGGTCCCCGGCTTCACTATCCTTAGTAAAGTCCGGTCGTTACAGTATGTAAGTAAGCTTGAAAGATAGAGAGATTGAGAGTAGAGCTTGAGTTGAGAGTTGAGAGTAAGTAGATAGATAGAGAGATTGAGAGTAGTTTGGGTGAATTATGTTTGATAAGAGTATGTATATATAGTGGAGAGTGTATAGGGGTGATTTTAGGGTTTGAATGGGGGGGGGGGGGTGGTGCAACGGCTAAGAAGTGAAGAAAGGCCAAACAAACGGCTAGGAGGCCCGTCGGCCCGGCGGTCCGAGTCAAGCCTGGCGGTCCGGCCCGCCGGTTAACCGCCGGGCTATGGTTCGAAGAGAGGCAGCCCGGGCCCGGCACGGCTCATTCACGGTCCCAGTCCGGTCCAAGCCCGTTGACCGGCGGTCCGGGCTAAACCCGTTGACTTCCGGGCCCGAACCGGCGGGCCGCCGAGCCCAGACACGTCTATTGGTTAGAGAAAAATCTCATCTACCTATTAAAATGAAAATTATAGTATACCAAATCTTGAATTCAATATTCGGCTTGTCCTACTTCAGACGTGCACGTGCCAAAGTGACAGCCTAGCATTATTCAAAAATTAGATGCTCATTTTCCAAGAAAATAAAAAAGAAAAGAAAGTCCATATGCAAAATTTTCAAATTATATTTCTTCCTTCAAAGAAATAAAATATCCCAATTCATAAAATTGCTCAATATTACAATTAATAGCACACTTATGTATATCCACACTACATAAAGATATGTAGTCTGAGATTCTTGCTATACACAAAAGAGGAAAACTACGTCATATACACATCGGTAGTAATTAAGAATCAAAAACAGGACTTCACTCTAATGAGAGTTGTAAATGCATCTCTTGCCATTAAGCCTGAGGGGTCATTCGGAATACTTAACTTTTTTCTTCAAAATATTTTATGATCTAAATTGCTCGATACATGGAGAGAACGAGCACAAGACCCCATCTTGCTGTAACATCTTTGCAGCAAAAGGAATGGCTAGCCAAGGCTGTGGCAGGTCGAGGAAAACGGAATCTGTCTTGCCTAATCATATTTCCTAAAATGGAATAATTAATCCTTACTTTTTAATGTGGACCCTTTAGTTTTCTCTTTTAACACTTGCGCATAAAATCATGTGCTAAAAAGAAACATGACTAGTAAGGTGGAACGAAGAAAATATGTAAGTATTTTATTTATTACTTTAATAGTATGTCACCTCATTGTGTGCACATTAAGATGGGGTAGGAGAGTATTCTTCTTATATAGCATGGTAATTTCCATTTTTTTAGATCATTTAAAAGAAATTTAAGAGCATGCCACGGTATGGATATGGAAAGAACTAGGTAAAATTAGAAATTAATTCAACGATTTAACTTTTTGTACGCATTTCAATATAATTGCATTATAGTAAAACTTAAAATTATCGTAATTTGATTGTTTGTTCTTCAATTTTTATAATTTCTACATCAAATTAAAGGTTTCGATATATTCTTTTATTTAAAGTCAAACATTGAAAGTTTAAGTGTCCTAACTTTTCTCCTTAAATTGTATGCCCAAATAAAGTATCGCCTTAAATGAGAGGAATACCACCCAAAAAAGAGTATTTGGATATCTTTTGCAATTGGTTTAGTAAAATTAAACAATACACTTTATATCTTGGCCAATTAAATCAGCAAAATAGTTATTTTTTTTTAATAACTATATCTACGCTTACATAATAATCGGACAATTTTCGTAAGTTTCATATTGCAGAGAGGATAATTTTACAATTAAATTGGATTCAACTAGTTCGATCGACTGGAAGGGCAATAACAATAGTTTTTTCATGAATACCGATGGTGGTGTCATTTAAAGAGCCTCAAGCTCAACTCAATAATTGACAACAGTACGTAATTGACAAAAGTAATTGGAAAATAATAATAAAACAAATGAAAACAAGCATGTGCGATGTGATATGAGTTCCAATCGGAATGATGGTGAGAGTAAGCTTTGTGGAGGTGAAGTAGGGCGGCGCTGAATGGTTTAGATTTGACATCCCGCCGACTGATGGAGGACGTGAGATAGCTTCAGAGGAAGAGTCAATTGTCGATTGAAAGTAAGTTTTTGAAATTGTTTATCACTTTATCCCTTATAAGCTAGTAGTTGGGAGCTTATGCAGGTTCACATGTTTCAATGGTATGAAGTTAGTATGATCATTGATTAAGCTGGCTGTAGATTCAGTTGAGCCAATAGTATATACTTCCTCCATCACATATAAGTAGTCCCATTTCAAAGTGGCACAATAGTCAATGAGGAAGGTAATATGTGAATGTAATTGATTATGAAGAGAGAGAGTTAATTGTAGCCACATATTCTTTGTCATTTTAGGAAATGAGACTAATACATGAGATGGATAAAAATGACAAATGAGACTACTTATATGAGATGGAGGTAGTAGGGTTTTTCACTATTTCATTTGGTTGGTTAAGCTTTTCCGTCTGATTGGATGGACTGACTACTCGAATTCTCTATAGGTTTTTTCACTATTTCATTGGGTTGGTTAAGCTTTTCCTTTTGATAGGATGGACTGACTACTCGAGTGCTCTTGAACAAATCAGAAGGAACAAATAAGTGAAACTGCTCCCCAGAAAAAAGTAGCCGAATTTGAATCAATCAAGTATGAATGATTGGGCTTGGGCTACCGACCAATTTCTCCCTACTACAAATGTTATAGTATTGTGAATGTCAAATTATGAAGAATATTATAATTAACCGTAGAAAATGGAAGTTTGTGACTTAAATCTCATCGTCACCCACCTATCCGCCCGTTTTAAAAATTTGAAATTATTAATAAGGCCAAATCATGGTTCGCTCTCAATTCTTCAATTTTAAAGGGGTGAAAGAGTTTTGAACTAAAAAATTGGGCTGGCCAAACAATTTTACATTAATAATTTATAAATTTTTTTGAAAGAAAAAAAATAGTACTCTCTCCGTCCCATTTATATTATGTCAAAAGAGATTTGAACACAAGTTAACTATAAGTAAAATACAAAGATCAACCAGTTAATTCAAAATTAATGTATCCAAACATATTTTAACAAAAGATCTATTGAATAGAAGGATTAACTGGTTATTAACAAAAGATCTATTGAATAGAAGGATTAACCGGTTAACATTAACAGGAAAATATGACTATTCCATCTAAAAAAAGGAAAACCCAATAAAGCTAGCAAGATCAGTTATTCGATGCTTTCTTAAAGATCTTCAGAAGTATTCGGTCGAAACTTTCACCGTCCTCGAGCAGTGGCAGCAGGATCCACCCCGACGTCTCTCAATGTTTCCACCTTTGGAGTCCTGCAACCGCAAGAACCAATCATCACAACAATACCGAAATAAACGGGACAGAGGGAGTGCTACTTATGCCGACAAAGTGAGGAGGACAGAACATACTCCTACGTACCTCGTAAAAATGTCGCCGCGGACGGGGTCAGCCATGATCTCCTGGCGGTCAAAATCCTGAATGTGGGCGACCTTCCTAAAGAAGGACTGCTTCACGAACTTCTCCCCCTCCTCCGCCACCTTCTCTGGCTCCACCACCTCCGGAACAGTCTCCCTCCTCGATTTCTTCACGTATATGTTGGGCCCCCTCCCTAGCTGATGCCACGCCGTGAACACTCCGAAACCAACCGAGAGGCTGATCATCCCCACCGACATGAACACGGGGAAGTGATCGCCACGCTTCGAAAGCCACCTGCGCGTTAATTATGCCACGTTTTCTCATATATACCACAAAAGAAACAGCCTCTTATTTTCTTAATTTTATGATACATCTTTTATTGAGAGAGAGAGAGAGAGAGAGAGACTACTTTGACTTAGCGCTTCCTGAAGAGGGGCGAGGATGATCAGCCGCAGCGGCGTATGCTTTCTGTTTCGGAAGAGTTGATGTGCTGAAATTTGGACTTGCTTGAAGCCCTTTCACCATTGATTTCCAGTAAGCCTGCGACATCAAAGATCAATGAACTGTTTGATCCAGCACCATGTCCAGTCTCAAATAATATGTCTTGTTATATTATAAATATCGTATGTTCAAAAAATGCATTATTTAGAGCGGGGATAATATATAACAAGAAGTTGCACTAGAAATTTACCGCTCTTCGAAATGCCATTTTGGACCTGAAGCAACGAACACGTTTATACAAAACAAGGTTATCTTATCTGGTCTTGGATATTCGACTGGAAAATTGATACTTGTGTCGGTTGTAATTGGATAAGGACTGAGAATTACTATCACATTTATAGAGTAGTTTATGGGAAAAGAGGCGAGGCCACCTGTCAAGAAATGCAGGGCACAGTGCGATTGTGGAAGTATGCTGGAGCAACACGTCAATTCTCACATGAATATTAGGTCGGTACAAAATATAATTAAAGTACTCCATATTAGGTCGGTACAAAATATAATTAAAGTACTCCCTCCGTCTTTAAATAAGTGTCCCGAGCCGCCAATTTGAAAAAATCAAGGAGAATGCTAAAATGACACTTATGCCCTTAAAATCTTTGATTATTTATTTATTTATTTTTATCTTTCTCTCCTAGACAAATGAAAGATGCAGAAATTAGAGAGAGAAAGAGAGAGAAAAGATAACTGCTTCTTTCATTATAGATTCAACAGTGAAAACTAACTACCAATTACAACTGCTTAAGTACAGAATTAACACTAACTACAGCTAACTACATCTAACTAAACCGACTTAACCACAACCAATAATATGGTGACACATCAGCATGAACAGCTCAGACGCCACATCATCTAACAACTCAGCACACAACCATACACACATATATTCTCAATACACCCCCAACTAACCAGCATCTCTTTCCATCTCCTGCAACTCACACATTTTAAGCCTTTCTCGAAGCAGCAAAAACGACCTTGACACAGCAAGAGGTTTAGTAAAAATGTCAGCCACCTGATCTGCAGTGGGAACATAGCCAACCTCCACTACCTTTGAAAGAACCTTTTCTCTGATGAAATGCACATCAATCTCTCTACATGTTTTGTCCGAGAATGAAACACAGGATTTGCAGACAATGCAATAGCACCTGAATTATCACACCACAGTTTATGTGGTGAACTCAACACAACACCTAATTCACTAAGCACAGATTGTAACCACACAATATCACACACCAGATTTGTCAATGACCTGTATTCAGATTCTATGCTGTTCATAGAAACAACCTCTTGTTTCTTGGCATTCCATACCACCAAATTTCCACCTAAGAATACACAATGCCCCAGTGGATCTTCTATCATCAACACAACTACCCCAATCAGCATCTGCAAAGCCCTCAAGAGCAAAAGAAGTAGCAGCAGAAAACTTGAGACCAAAAGAGCTTGTGCCTTTCAAATACCTAAGTAACCTTTTACAAGCAAGCCAATGTAATGTAGTGGGAGACTGCAGAAACTGAGAAAGCTTATTTACACTGAAAGCTATGTCTGGTCTAGTAAGAGTAAGGTATTGAAGTGTACCAACAACACTTCTGTACATAGAAGGATCCTCAAAAGCATCATCCCCTTCCTTACACAATTTTGGAACAGAGACCATAGGAGTGGGACATGAATTACAAGCAGCCATATTAGTTTTGTCAAGTAATTCAGTCACATACTTCTTTTGTGACAACAAGAAACTAGACCCAAACTTCACCACCTCAAGACCAAGAAAATATTTGACTTCCCCATAATGTTTGAGCTTAAACTGAGACTGTAACAGCTGGATAATATGCAACACTTCATCATGTGAATCCCCAGTAACCAAAATGTCATCAACATACACCAGAACAAGAGTTAAACAACCATTAACAATTCTGGAAAATAAGGAAAAATCAGATGTAGACCTGCTAAAGCCCAGTCCTAACACACACTCCTTTAATTTGTCATACCAAGCCCTAGGGGCTTGCTTTAAACCATACAAAGATTTATGCAACTTGCAAACATAAGCTGGAGTCTCAACACTCTCAAAACCCCTAGGCTGACTCATGTAAATGGTATCAACTAGATCACCATTAAGAAAAGCATTTGAAACATCAATTTGCTGTATAGACCATCCTCTAGTAGCAGCCAAAGTGAAAATCAATCTAATAGTAGAGGATTTAACAACAGGACTGAAAGTCTCCAAAAAATCAATCCCAACAAATTGTTCAAACCCTCTGGCTACTAACCTGGCCTTCAGTTTATCAAGAGATCCATCAGCCAATGTCTTGACCTTATACACCCACTTATTGCTAATTACCTTCATATCAGAGGTGTAAGGAACAAGAGTCCAAGTGTTATTATCCATCAATGCCTTATATTCCATCTCCATAGCATGATACCAAGCAGGATCAGACAAAGCAACACTATCATTCTTAGGCTCAGTTGGTAATCCAGTGTTAATCACAAAAACTTTGGGCTTAAAAATCCCATTCTAGGCCCTGGTAATCATAGAATGAGTATTGGTAAGAGGAACAGAAGTAGAAGAAGAAGCTGAGGAATGAGTAGGATCATCAGAATCTTGAGTATGGCTAGCAACAGAAGATTGAGAAGGGGAAAGTGAATTATGATCATCAGAATCTTGAGTATGGCTAGCAACAGAAGATTGAGATGAGGAAAGTGAATTATGATGAACATCAGATGGAGAAGAATGATTTGAAGAGTTATCCAAGGCATGACTAGCAGCAGAGGAATGAGAAGTAGAAGATGAAGCAGAAATAGAAGTATTATGATGAGGAACAGACACATCAGAAGACAGAGCATCTTGATGAATGAAAGGAGCAACAGCCTCAAAACCTGGAGGAGGTGACACACCAGATGACTTTTTAACAACAGAATCACCATTAGCAGAAACATTATAGGGAGACTCATTTGAGTTGAACTTCACAGTGTCTGCAATATACACCCTACCAGAAGAACTGAGACACTTATACCCCTTATGTGCATCACTATATCCAAGGAATATACATTTGGAAGATCTGAATTGTAGTTTATGATTGTGATATGGTCTAAGATAAGGAAAGCAAGCACAACCAAAAGGTTTCATGAATAACTTGTAATCAGGTACCTTACCAAACAAAAGCTGATGAGGAGAGTTGTACAACAAAGAAGAGCTAGGTAACCTATTTATGAGAAATACAGCAGTATGCATAGCATCCCACCAGAAAGTCAAAGACAGAGAGGCTTGAGCAAGAAGAGTAAGACCTATATCAACAAGATGTTGATGTTTCCTTTCAACTTTCCCATTTTGTGAATGAATATAGGGGCATGGATGTTGAAAATGCACACCTAACTCCAAGAAATAAGAGACAAGTGGTCTAAACTCACCACCCCAATCAGATTGAAAAGAAGCAATGGATGAATGAAACTGAGTTTTGACTTTATTGAAGAAATGCTTGACAACAGAAACAACCTCAGATTTCAGATGAAGAGGATAAATCCAAGTGTATCTAGAAAAATCATCTACAAAACTGATATAGTACTTGAATCCATCTCTAGACTGTGTATAGCTAGGTACCCATAGGTTTGAATGAACAAGCTCAAAGCATCTAGAAGTCTTAGTAGGTACAGAAACATGAGGCTTTTGATGTAACTTCCCTAGACAACATGCTTCACAGAAATTCAAAGACTTAGCAGAAAAGGGAACACCCATTAATGCACACACCTTTGACAATACCACATCATTTGGATGACCCAACATATTGTGCATGACATTTGCATCAGACAAGCCAGTAAAATGTACTGGTTTTGATATAGCAGAATGCAAGGAATTATCAAAAGACAATGTATGAGCAGATGCTGTTACAACAGAATTC
Organism: Thymus mandschuricus; assembly: GCA_029379335.1. Classification (NCBI taxonomy): domain Eukaryota; kingdom Viridiplantae; phylum Streptophyta; class Magnoliopsida; order Lamiales; family Lamiaceae; genus Thymus; species Thymus mandschuricus. Next base: position 15,925,964 of record CM057073.1, on the reverse strand, counting down.
AAAGAAGTATCATTACATGATAACAGATTCCTAGACATACTTTCAACACTATAGGCAGAATTAGCAGAAGAAAGTGCACCACTAGAAGCAACAGCAGATTGAGCAGGAACACTGTGCTTGAAAGGAAACTGAGTGAAGTCCAACTTGTACAATCCATCAGTTAGACTCCCCTTCAGCAGGATCTTGTGAGAGATCTTGTCCTTGACAAAACAAGAATCAGAATTAAACTCAAAGACAACATCATTATCCCTAGTAAATTGAGAAATGCTTAACAAGTTTTTGGTAATTTGAGGAACAAACAAGATATTATTAAGCAGAAGAGATGAAGATGAGGTAGTAGCAACAGGAATAGAACTAGAGCCAATGGAAGAAATAGGAACTAGATTACCATTTCCAACTATAAGATTTTCATTCCCATTGTACTGTGAATTAACAACCAGATTCCCAAGCTCATTAGTAACATGAGCAGTTGCACCACTGTCCACAAACCAGTTGCCCTCACCATCATTAAAGCCCGCACCATGATCTGCAGCAGAGAAATCAACAACAAAAGCTTTGGAACCAACATTAGAACCACCGTTAGGCCCTGAATTATGACCACCAGTCACAACTGAATCATTTCCAGTAAAGTGAATATCAAAACGTTTGAAGCACCTCAAGGCAACATGCCCTGAACGCCCACACAGTTGACACATCAACACTTTACCCCCAAAATTAGGCCTAGCAGGTGCTCCTCTACCACCAGATCCTTGACCACGACCACCAGAAGCACCAGCTGATCCACTAGCTTGACTACCATAACCACCAGTTTGACCACCATAACCACCATTCTGGCCACGACGATACGCCACATTAGCAGAATGCTCAAACAGAGAAGAATGTTGTTGTGCCAGACGCACTTCATAGGCTTGAAAGCAAGCTGAATATCTTGAAGACTAGAAATATCAGTTCTCTGCATAGTATTAACCACCAACGACTCATATTCTGGACCAAAACCAGACAAAATGTATTGCAGAAGCTCATCATCATCAATAGGTTTCCCATTAATCGCAGCTAACTGATCTGCAACCCCACGCATCTTCATGAAATAGTCCTCAACCGACATTGAACCTTTCTTCGTGGACTGCAGCTGCACACGATATTGAGAGACCTGTGCCTTCGAGTGAGAATGAAACACTGCCTCAAGTGCACTCCACACTTCTCGCGCCGACTTACACCGCACCACGTGCCCTAACATCGATTCACCAACAGAGGACAGCATCCAGCTCAATAGAAACTGGTCACGTCTGATCCAATTCACAAAATCAGGATTAGGTACCATATCTCCACCATCTCTGGCTGGAAGAAGCGGAGCAGGAACCTCCGCCGTCGCCGAAATGAACTCGTCAAAGCCATGGGCACGAATCGCAGAATGAACCAAAGCACGCCAGAATGCGTAGTTGGATCGATCGAGCTTCAGCTGAATCGCATGAAATTGAGGTAAAACCAAGCCACGAGCAGCACCATTACCCTCCATTATACTCACAGAAACACAAATCGAACAGGAAAAAAAAAATAAAATCCAAAATCCAACAAATCAAACACGAAAACGAGAGAGAACAACGAATATGCTCCCTCACAAACAGAAATCGAACACCAAATGCAGCGGAAAATCACCGATCTCAGGCTCGAGATACCATCTTAGACAAATGAAAGATGCAGAAAATAGAGAGAAAGAGAGAGAAAAGATAACTGCTTCTTTCATTATAGATTCAACAGTGAAAACTAACTACCTTACAACTGCTTAAGTACAGAATTAACACTAACTACAGCTAACTACAACTAACTAAACCGACTTAACCACAGCCAATAATATGGTGACACATCAGCATGAACAGCTCAGACGCCACATCATCTAACAGCTCAGCACACAGCCATACACACATATACTCTCAATATTCTCCCACTTTTAGATTTCCAAGAAGGGTAGTTTTGGTACTTTTATGTAATTTTTGCTTGGAAAAATGTGATAGGACACTTATTTAGGGACAAAATTTTTGGCGGCTCGGGACACTTATTTAAAGACGGAGGGAGTATTCCATATAACCATTGAATTACTTACATACAAACGGTTAAAAGTTTGGAAATGGAATTTATCTGTCAAATCAGCAAGGATTAATTAATTTAATTTAAATTAATTTGGAGTTGGAGTGGTGTTCTTGAGATGCGAGAAGATTCACTACACACAAGGAAGATTTAATTTGTATTTTGTAGAGAGAGAGAGAGGGTGTTTATATGTTTGTATGTATCTGAAATATTGGATTGGGTTTTCGAGATTACATATGTGAGTAGTTATCTTTATGAATTTGTTGGGACTTTGTTTCTCTCTGTGCTTAATATGCTTAATAGTGGTTGTAGTTATTTGGACCATACATAAATTTTCAGCGTACCTCTAGACGAGTATCTACTTCCCATCTCTCTCTCAGCATTCTCTGATGTTTATTCTCAACAGTTTTTCATTTTATGTTGTGATATTGCATTGTTTGTTCGGATTCATTGATACTGGGAAGTGATGCAGATATGTTTATCCTTCTTTGAGGTCAAAAACAAACAACAAAGATGGGAACAGTGGTACATAAACTTGCTGATATGTGCTCCTACTTTCCTTGTCGAAACTACCCATTGTTGTGGGCTGGATATGTAGATTATTCTCTCATCTTGTGTGCTTCAACTTCAAGGACATAAAACTAACTTACAATATTTATGAATTGTTTTCATTGGCAATGCATGCTTATTAAATATATTAGAGGGCCTTTATGAATAATAGATCCAATCTATAGGGCAATTAGAAGCTGCAGTTGAGATATGGCCTAATTAAGTCATACTAAGTCAAACATTGTCTTCTTGCGTGCATTCATTTTTAGATAAAAACTTATGTTCCTTCTCTTTAGCATCTGTTGACACGGGCTTAGCTAGCTAGGATTTTAAGAAAAACTCGGACTTTTGTAGAAAATGGAGCTCGATCTCCATGAAAAACTGAAAAGAGAGAGAAAGTAAAACCGAAGATATTTTCTTTCAACTCAAAATCAGATTTTACAATAATCCATCACTTCAGAAAACTAACTAAACTTAGTATTTATATCTAATCAACTAACTAAAACTTAACTAAAACGTTCACGCTTCTACTAGTTAGTGTGACTCTAATCTCAACCGTTAGATGGAATCAACGGTTGAGATTATATCCCACTTATTATAAAGATAAAGGGATCGAATCCCATCATCAACAAGAATAACAAAAAACTGCTACTTCTTCAGTTTAGTCTTCTTCCTCACTGCACTGTCTTCAACCACTTCTTCCTTCTGCATGCTCTTGCCTTCAACTCTTCCATTATCATTCTCCATTGATTCACTACACCCCCCCTCAAGCTGGAGTTGGTGTATATCCACCAATCCAAGCTTGGACAGTAAAGATGTGAAGCGGGGAGAAGCCAAAGCCTTTGTGAAGAAATCTGCCAATTGAAGAGTTGAAGAAACACCAGTAGGAATCAAGAAACCAGACACATACCGTTCCCGAATGATATGACAATCCATATCTATATGCTTGGTTCTTTCATGAAACATGCTGTTCTTGGTGATATGGATTGCCGCAAGATTATCACACCACAACGGAATGGGAAGATGCACAGGAACTTGAAGATCTTGATGCAGATAAGTAATCCATAATAGCTCACGGGTGGTGAGACTCATAGACCTATATTCTGCTTCTGCTGTGGAAGAGGCAACAGTTTGTTGCTTCTTGCAACGCCATGATAGAAGCCCATCCCCCAAGAACACACAATAACCAGAAAGAGAGCGCCGTGTATCCACACATGTACCCCAGTCCGCATCAGAATAAGCCCTCAACTGAAAATTGCATGTTGAAGAATAGAAAACTCCAAAAGATGGACTCCCTTTGAGATAGCGCAGCACATGGAGGGCTGTATTCCAGTGAACCGTAGTGGGACGAGCTACATACTGACTTAATTGTTGAGTGCATAAGAAATGTCCGGGCGAGTGAGATTAAGGTAAAGAAGTTGCCCAACAAATCTGCGATAAGGTTCAGGATCTGCCAAATAATCTCCATCCTTCCTAGAAAGTGTAAGGCCATGAGGAAATGGAGTCAAAGCAAGTCTACATCCAATGAGGCCTGCAGATGAGACAATATCCAGTATGTATTTCCTTTGGTTGAGAATAATTCCACTGGAACTTCGAGCAATCTCCATGCCAAGGAAGAATTTAGCATGGCCAAGATCTTTAATGGTAAAGGCATCATCAAGAAACTTCTTAAGTGCAGCAATAGCCTCCTCTCTTGGACCATCAATAAGAGCATCATTCCACTCCCTCGATGCTTGCTTCAAACCATGTGCCACTAAAACCAAGCAATGATCGCTTTGAGATTGGATAAAACCAAAGCTACGAAGCTGTGCCCTTGGTAAACAAGCAATGATCGCTTTGAGATTGGATAAAACCAAAGCTACGAAGCTGTCTGGTAAACTCAGCATTCCACTCCCTCGATGCTTGCTTCAAACCATAGAGGCTCTTCACCAATCTGCACACTTTATTAGGCTCTGCAGTGTGTAAACCAGGTGGAAGGCACATATATATCTCATCTTTTAGGAACCCATGGAGAAATGCGTTATTGACATCAATTTGATGAATAGGCCAATGATGAGCAGCAGCAATAGCAAAGATAAATCTCACAGTAACCATTTTAGCTACAGGTGAGAAAACCTCAGTATAGTCAATACCATACTCTTGGTTTGTAGCCTTTAGCCACTAACCTTGCCTTGTACCTCTCTACTGTCCCATTAGGATTTAGTTTCACTTTATAAACCCATTTACATCCTATAGGATGCTTCCCAGGAGGCAGATCACAAATCTCCCAGGTTTTATTCTTGTGTAAAGCCTCTAATTCCCTATCCATTGCCTCTACCCACTCAGCTGTAGTACATGCCTCTTTATAAGATCTAGGTTCAGTGATCATGGACAAGTTAAAGAGATATGTAGTATATGATGAAGACAAAGCTGGTGAGACAGTGTAGGGAAAAGTAGGAGGAGTAAGACAGGAAGAATTAATACCTAATTGTGAACCAGTAACCAGATTGCAGACATAGTCTTGCATCCAAGCAGGTGGCCTACGATTTCTACCCTGATCTACAGGTGAAGATAAGGCATCTTGACCCACAGTGGTAGAAGGAGGTACTGGAGTATCATTAGTAGGAAGCTCAGCCGCTTCTATTTCACTAGGATGAGTATCATCCATCACTGAATCAGATTCAGGAAAAGAAATTGTAGCTGAATCATCATGCAGTGATGAAGGCTCTACATGATTCTCAACATCTGTAGAAGGGAGCACAAAACAATCATTATTAGAAACATGCAATGTAACAGTAGAAGGCTCACTAATATCAGGCAAAGAAACTGAAGGTGTTTCACTTTGCTTGAAAGGATATTTTTCAGGGAAAAACTTTACATCTCTGGAAGTAAAGACTTTATGGGAAGTGAGATCATATAAAGTGAATCTCTTGTAATATGAATCACATCCTAAGAATACAGACTTGATAATTCTACTATCAAATTTACCTCGAGTAGGAGTCAAATCCACTGCAAATGCCAAGCATCCAAATGGCCTAAGAAGCCCAAAATCTGGTTTCTGTTTGAACAAAATTTCATATGGACCACCCCAATCTAAAACTCTGCTTGGCACCCTGTTTACTAGCCATGTAGCAGTAAGTAATGAATAAGGCCAAAATTTCCTGGATAGACCACTAGTAAACATTAGTGCCCTGGCTGTGTTGAGTAAAATTCTGTGTCTCCTCTCCACTACACCATTTTGCTGTGGAGTATACTTGCATGATCTCTGATGAAGAATCCCATTATCTGAGAACAATTTGTGCACAAATCTGTTTACAAATTCACTGCCATTATCTGTCTTAAACTGCTGAATAGGAATATGAAATTGTGTCTTGATCATATTGATGAAAATCCTGAGAATCTCTGGAACTTGTTCCTTTCCTGTCAACAAATAGATCCAGATCATACGGCTATGATCTTCAACCAATGTCAGCATGTATTTAATCCCACATATATTGTCCTCTGTATAAGGACCCCACAGATCTGCATGTACAAGCTGAAACAAAGATGATGTTCTTTTATTTAACACAGGAAACTGAAGTCTTGTCTGTTTAGCTTGCAAACAGATTTCACATCCTTCAATAGCATCTTTCTCCAACAATAGCTTCTGTTTATCCAGTAGATCCATGTGTGTCATGGCTGTATAGGAAGGATGTCCTAAATAAATGTGCCACTCCATCAATGTCATCTTCTTTGTATTAAGAAAATTCACATGGTAAGTCTCAGTAGTGGAGTTGATAATATACATATTTCCTTTCATCCTTCCTACCCCCAACAGTTGATCTGAATTGTCTCTCTGAAAAACACAATGACTTTGATAAAAAATGCATTTGATACCAAAATCAGTGATGAGCCTTGCTACTGACAACAAATTGTGAGTAAACCCTGGAATATAGAGCACATTAATCAGCACTATATCCTTGTTCAACCTCACTTTCCCTCCACTCTTAACTATTCTAGTTGATCCATCAGGAAGGTGAACAATCACTGGCTTCTCCAACAAGTAGACACTGCTGAATAACTCAAGAGTAGAACAAATGTGTGTACTAGCTCCCGAATCCACAACCCATACTGTTCTATCCATGCTTGATAAAATGCTAAAAGCATAATGTCCCTCAAAGGGTGTACTCTTCCCAGCGGCTTCATGAACCATGTTCACATCACTCTTAGCAAAATTACCTCCCTGTTGTAGATAGCTACTCATATACTTGGCAATTTCTGTCTGAATAACTTTGCTCATATCAATGTTTTCCTTACCCTCTCCACCACTGTGTGAAGACTGTCCATCATCCTCATTCTCTGCATAATTGATCCTTGCCTGCTGCTGTCTATTTTCCTTAAATCTTTTGTACCAATCTGGTACTCCATGCAACTTGAAACAAGTATCTGCCTCATGCCCATTCTCATGGCAATGTGAGCATCTCAACTTCTTCCTATCTTCCTTAGACAGTCTTTGCTTGTAAGGTCCACCCTTAGTACCTCCAGTATTATCATAGAACCCCTTTCCTACTTGATTCACATTCATGCTCATATATCCTTCATTCTCATTAGTTGCATTCATTATTTTCCTTTCTTCCACTTGCACAATCAATGCATATGCCTTCTTCAAGTCAGGTAGAGGATCTAGCATCATAATTTGACTCATACTTGTCATTTAATCCTTCCAAAAATTTAACCAAACGCTGCTGCTCCTCTCTAGCTACAATAGTACCTCTAGCAGTGCATATACAGTCAAGTGGAGGCAGCACAACATCTAATTCATCCCACAAACTCACTAGATTGTTAAAGTACTCTAAAACACTTTGAGATCCTTGACAAAACTTATAGATCTGCTTTTGAAGCCTATATATCTTTGGTCCATTTTTCCTACCAAATCTCAAAGTTATAGCTCTCCACAATTTTGCAGTAGAATCTATGTGAGTAAAAGCATTTACAAATTCCTTAGAAATTGAATTTGTAATCCAAGTAGACACCATACAGTCGACCTTCAACCATTGAGCATAATATCGAGAAGCAGGAGGAGGTTCTGTAAGCGTACCATTAATGAATTCCAGTTTAGAACGAGCTGCAAGTGCACGACGAACAGATCTGATCCAGTTGATGAAGTTTGTTGCTGTTAGCTGAGCACTCGCGATCTGGATGCCAGGATGATCTGACGGCGGCAAATAGAGAATCTCTCCGATTTGCCGAGCTGTAAATCCTATCGGAAGATCCTCATTTCCTCGATTTCTTCCTTCTCCACCGGATCCATCATCATCAGATCCATCTCCATCATCATCAGCTCAACCTACTAATCGCGGTGGTGTCCTTTCTGGAACAAAACGCGGCTTCGTCTTAGGATTGAAACGTCCATTATTAGATGATTCACCCTGTTCTTCATTCTTCAACTTCTCAAAATTGAGACGTTGTTGCTTCACCATGATAATACTCAAGCAAAATCAAACAAATGCAGATGGAAAATCAATCTTAAACCCTAACAATGGCTCTGGATACCATGTAGAAAATGGAGCTCGATCTCCATGAAAAACTGAAAATAGAGAGAGAAAGTAAAACCGAAGATATTTTCTTTCAACTCAAGTCAGATTTTACAATAATCCATCACTTCAGAAAACTAACTAAACTTAGTATTTATATCTAATCAACTAACTAAAACTTAACTAAAACGTTAACACGCTTCTACTAGTTAGTGTGACTCTAATCTTAACCGTTAGATGGAATCAACGATTGAGATTATATCCCACTTATTACAAAGATAAAGGGATCGAATCCCATCATCAACAAGAATAACAAAAAACTGCTACTTCTTCAGTTTAGTCTTCTTCCTCACTGCACCGTCTTCAACCACTTCTTCCTTTTGCATGCTCTTGCCTTCAACTCTTCCATTATCATTCTCCATTGATTCATTGTATGAGAAATTTGACCGTCTTGTTCCACAGGGTATGTTTTTTTTCCGAATAAGCATCCTTAATTTATTGGATAACGAAGAGAAACGTTCTAGTTTTAGTGGGACGAAGTGAAAGTCTCTGGTAGCGATTACTATTGGTTATTATTGCAATAATGTAGGTAGGCCTAGTCATGATTGATGCATGGGTTTTGTGCTTACTAAGAATGATCACCCTCTCTTTGGATGCTATTTGCTATCTTGTGTTTTCCTAGATGTAGCTGAAGCCAGGTATACAGCTGCTAAGTTGTGTACTGCATTCTTTCAGTTCATCAGATTCTGCTTTCGGAATGGAAATGTTCAAGAGGATGCTACAAACCGGGCATCCTACGATGCTCAGCTGACTCGTTGGGCCCTAACGCTGCCTTGTTCGGTTGTTCCGTCTCCAGCTCTCACTGCTGCCGGCGTGTGTACATTTGATGCAGAATTATGCGAGTAAATTCCTAATTTGTGGAACAATGATATTTGATGCTTTTGGAAAAGCAATGTGATTGTGTATATATCAACTTATGTAAATTGTCTCTAACTATTCTTCATAGAATTTATTGACTTTTAAATGGATTCAAACGATGGTCGGATTTCTGGCCTTGCTAATATCAGACACTATTTCCTCACGAAACACAAATTTCGACAATTCTCGTTCTCGTTTATTTACTTAAGCATTGTCCGTCGCAGCTACCCAGCTTACCCTTGCTAAGGTTTTCTAATATTAGTGTGTTAAACTCATCAAGGTTTTTTTTAAAATAAAAATAAAAAAATCCTAATCTTATAGTGTATGTGTAATATTTCTTGAAAAAATTATGGTGAGGGAGAGAGGCGAAGAGAAGAAGCATTTCGTTCTAGTTCACGGCTTCTGCCACGGAGCCTGGTGCTGGAACAAGCTCGCCGCCGCCCTCAAGTCCCGAGGCTGCCGCGCCACCGCCGTTGACCTATCCTGTCTTCTCTCCCCGACAATGGTGCAACCGTCGTCCTCGTCGGCCACAGCTATGGCGGAATCCCCATCTCCGCCGCCATGGAGAGTTTTCCCGCCAAAATATCTGTGGCGGTTTTCCTCACGGCCTACATGCCTAACTGTACGGACCCTCCCGCAGCTCTCATCGACGAGGTACGAATTAATTTTTATTTATTTATTTTGTTTCGTTTCGATTCGATTTGATTATATAATTAATGTAAATTGGTTTGGGACGGAAGTAGTATTTCAAGCGAAGCTCGAGGGAGTCGCTCATGGACTGCGAGCTTACGTTCGATCAAGGCATTCCGATTTCGGCCCTTTTCGGCCCGAAATACATGGCGGCGAAACTTTACGGCAACTGCTCCGTTGAGGTATTTCCTATGATCCTTTTTCTATTGAACCGTACGACCGTTTTCGTTCATGTTCTAATAGTGTCATGTGGTTTAGAACGTAAATCAAATCGTACCAAACCGTATTAATTTAGTCATAATACAAGTTAGTTATAATAGTAACTTTTGATTTACCATAATTAAATTAGTGGGACCATCCAATATAGAATGAATTGTACCAACCTTTAATCTTAGTGAAATTATGTATAATTTTAATTGTTTAAAATTTCAGGATTTGGAATTGGCATATACGTTGATAAGGCCGAGTTCGTTTTTCTTGGAGGAGATGAGAGAGAAAATTTTGTCAAAAGAGAAATACGGTTCAGTTAAACGATGTTATGTAATATGTGAAGACGACGAGGTAATGGATCAAGAGTTTCAGAAATACAACATCGAGAAAAGTCCTCCTCATCAAGTCGTTTCCATAGCTGCAGCTGGGCATATGCCCATGATCTCCAAACCTCATCACCTCGCTTCTTGTTTGCTGCAAATATCCGAGAAATATTAAATATGAACGTGCTTATAGCTGACGTGGTAGTGCAATAATATTTTAGTGGTTGTTAGAAGTAATGCAATACGTACCCTTAAAATTAACTTAAATATTGTAGGGAAAAATTTTAAGTTTGATTTGAAGGATTATTGATGTGGCATTGCCATTTTAAAAGTTGTATTGATTTCGATATTGTAAAAAGTCAATCTCGTAGCTTGGCAAATAATTCAAAGGATATGTTTCTTTTTGGACATGAGATCATAGAAAGGGTGTAGCTCTTTCATACTAGTATGTAATTTTTTACTCAGTAAGGGAAACGTATTACGAGGGACGGAGGAAGTAGCTCTTTCATATGTGATTTTTTTTCTCACAATATTTTCTCAATTTTGATCAAGCATCTAACAATGCAGTAGAAGGTATCACACCCGAAATATAAAAGAGAATCTATTCGAATTTTTACGAATCTTGATTCAAGTCTAAATAGATTATTAGGGGAGACCGACACATAAAATAAAATAGAGTATAAAGTAATAAATGAAAAGGGAGATAAAGATTAATTAGTTGAAGAGAGCTATGGAGAGAGTAGAATTAAACAGGTGGGGTACATTTTGTGAAGTCAAGTGAGTGGGGTCCAGATGAATAAATGATAAATTGAGAGATGAATAAATTAATTAGGCCAAATTCATTTATGAGAAAAGAATTGGGTACCTAGCTAGAGTTCATTAATGATTTTTAACCTATATTCTGAAAAATTCTCAATGAAATTAATTAATCTATGGACATACAACTTGTTCAATTCAACTTTGGGGAGCCACTTGCCAACCTTTCAAACCGGTCGTTATGTCACAATATTGGAGGTATATATGGTACGACAAATCGGTGGCGACTCCAAGAATTATAATACGGGAGTATGCAAAATAATTAGTACTACCTCCGTCCCGCCAAAGACGTTACATTTCATTTTGTCAATTTCTGGCACGTTTTTCCACGCTTCTTGATGATGCGTTTTAAAATAGATTTTTGAAGAATTTTTTCTTTTACGGGACACTATGATAGTTGTATTATCCCGCAAAAGAAAAAATTCTTCAAAAATCTATTTTAAAACACTTCATCAAGAAGCGTGGAAAAACGTGCCAGAAATTGACAAAAAGAAATGTAACGTCTTTGACGGGACGGAGGGAGTACAATATATAATATAGTCCATGCTCTTTCTTTCTGCAGTACATATAACAATATAAATCCGAAAGAATATTAGAGGAAATAAAAAGTAAAAATGCAATTAAATACCAAAAAAATAGAAGTGAAAAATAATATAAAAAAACACAGAACTAAAGATATATTTATTACATGATCAATTCGGTGTCTTATTATATAATTAACGTACGTACATAAATTAAGGTGACACAATTGACACCGTCAACATGCATGCATGCATGTACATGCAGCAACATTTATTCCATTACGGTTTCCGTTCGTCGCCGGCCGAAGGCGGAATAGGAATGATGGGGACATCTGTCGCTGGCGCCTTCGGTGGCGGCGGCACCTTACTAGCTGGATGATATGAACTGGACCCACCTATAACCGGTCTAGAAATCATAATGGTTCTGGTAGTATGGCTTTGAGCCGGGGACGGGACGGGCCGCCCATACGGGGACGTGCCTTGGTTTGGGAGAGGTGGATCGGGATTGGTCTCACTAGGTGGAGGTGTATCGGGATCGGGCTCACCAACTGGAGATGGGCTTGGGACCGGAGATGGGAGAGGCCCATCAATAACTAGATCAATAGGAAAGGGTCTAGGTACATGCCCTACACTGGGACGAACAACTGGACTAGGCGACCTTGGTACAGAAAGTGTGGTCCTTGGGAAATTAGGATGCCGGGCCTCAGAGAAGGGTTTGATGGGCCGATTGGCAGAGCAGGATTTGGAGCTTAAAAGCGCGGTTAGTACCAAGAGAGACCATTTTAGTGGTGACATTGTTTCTTCGTTGGAGATATAGGATTTGAATGGAATATATTTTGAAGGGTAGATGCCATAGTTTATATATATATATTGAATGGGGGTTACAAGTTTTGCATGAAATGTAGGGAGAACCAATTCTTCATGTTCATAGTTTAAAGGGTGCATGGAGGTGGTGTGTATAGGAATAGAGAGTATAAAATTGGAAGTTTCTTTAATGAGTTTATTTTTTTTTTAATGAAAAAAAAAAAACTAATATGTTTGCAACAACTTAAAAAAGATGATGTATTTTCTCCGTTCAAAAGGGAAAATTTAAAGAATGTGGGCATTTCTAAGAAATTTAGAGAGAGTAATATTTCGAGAAGATATAATATTGATTTTTGGAATGATGAAAAGAATAAATATGGATACTAATTTCATAAACATCTCTTGTGATGTGACTAATTTAATCTTTTTATAATATTTGTTATGCTTTACTTTAGTCTTTTTTATGGATAATTGGGAAAAAGCATAATTTTTGTAAATTTGACATCACTTTTAAATTTTGATGAATTAAATCAAGAATTTTCACTTTTGGTAAATTAAGTCACAAACTTCCATTTTCTACAGTTAATTATAATCTTCTTCATAATTTGGCATTCACAATACTATAACATGTGTAGGCGGGGGGAATTGGCCGGCAGTTGAAGCCCAATTATTCATACTTGATTGTTCTAAATTCGGCTACTTGCGAGTAATCAGTTCGCTCTATCAGACGGAAAAGCTTAACCAACCCAATAAAATAGTGAAAATCTTTTATATTATTGGGTCAACTGAATCCAAAAGCTTAACCGATAATCATATATACTAACCTCATCCTTTTGGAACAGACGAGCGAGCCAACTGACAAGGATCTTCCCACAATCTCAATAGTTGGAGGTGGGTTATGGTTGAAACGAAAAATCATAGGCGGATACTTAGTTGTCCTACATAAGCTCCCAACTATTCCTCTGAAGCTATCTCACGTTCTTCATCAGTCGGTGGGATGTCAAATTTCAATCAGACGGCGCTGCCTATACTTCACCTTCACAAAGCTCACTCTCACCATCATTCCCATTGGAACTCTCCTAATCATTGTTGACATTTTTAATGTGTACACGAGTGACGCAACATGTTATTAATAAATAAAATACTTACATATAATCTATCTAATAAAAAGTGAACCTGGTCACTAACACATCAACAATGGACACATTAAGAGTGTCCACGATGGGTAGAGAGCGTTTTTGTAATCTATATAACACTTCATCTGTCCATATTATTGTGACACTTTACTGTTTAACCGGTGTCTATTTAATTAAAAAAATTGTTATAATAAAATTGACGGTGAGAACGTGAGGTTGATATGAATGCAATATATCTACAAGTGGTCAAGGCTCTTGAAAAGAAAAATAGACTTTTTGGCCAAGGATGTCGATATACTACAACATCACAATCATCTGTATCTTCGGCAACAGAATCAGGCTTTAGTAGTGTATACATAGAGGAACAGATGAGCCTTTTGCAAACTCAGTTAAGTGCCGAACGAGAGGAGCGCTTGCAAAGTCAAACAAAACAAGAGGAGCTCGAGGAGCAGCTTTAGAAACAAGCTGAAGAGCATGCACAAATGAAGGCTCAGGAGCATATTATGAGGCATTGGTCAGGACCCCCTCCCCTACCTTAGTTTTATTTCGACTTGTTGAGTTGGTTTGAATTAAGTTGCATTGGATTAACTAGAAATGCTTTAGATTGTTTGAATTTAGTTTGTTAATGACATTTTTTTGAAACTTTGGATTGTGTTTGGATTGTGATGTTGGATATGATATTGTTATTTCAAATTTGATTTGTATATTGGATGTTGAATTCAAACTTGCAGATATTTATGCTTGTCAATCTGGTATAAATGATGATTTGGGCAGGTTTTATATGCTACAAAATATTAACAGAAAAATAAATAAAATTATTTTTTTAAAAAAATTACCGACCGAATGCCGACCGAAATTTTGCTATACGACGACAAAAGTAGCATCCGATTTTTCGGTCGGCAACTTACCGAACGAATATTTTGTTGGTAAATACCGACCGACTAACGACCGAAATTCGAAATTGCCGACCTACATATTCGGTTGCTAATCGGTTGCTAAATTACCGATCGATTGTTCGGTTGCTAACATATATTACCGACTGAATATTTAATTAATATCTGTGTTTTTTTTAGTGGGTGTGCAGGAACATAAATACTACTCCCTCCGTCCCACTTCACTTGTCCTCAATACTATTTTCGTCCGTCCCACTTCACTTGTCCTCTTTCCTTAAAAGGCAAAAATTAACCCTTACTTTTGATGTGGACCTCATACTTTTTCAAATTTAACACTACGCATAAAATCCCGTGCCGAAAAGAAAGAAGACTACTGAAGTGGGACAGAGGGAGTAGATGGGAAGATTAAATGCAGGTTTCCTTCTTTACCTTAACTATTTCCTCTTTGATTATCTCAGAGAACTTCTCCCAGGTATGCACTGAAAAAGTCTGAGGCACCGTACTTTGTTTTCTCAAAAATTTTCGTTCTCCTAATAGAAAAGCTGCCAGAAGAGAAGTCACGGTGACATTTGAAAACATAAAATATTCCACAAGAGTAATCAATTGAACGACTCGATTTTGATACACCGAGCCAACAGAACTACCAGATCCGAATGACATTTTATGATATCAAATGCAAGAATATTTTTAGTAACTGTTGCAAAAATGAAAGAACGATAGCTAGTATACTTGAGCTATATATAGATACACATTGCTTTCTTTATTGATGTGTATGGAAAGGAAATGGAGCTAATACAACAGGAGGTAAAAACTGAAATACAAGCAAATGCAAGTATTGTTCGTCATTCAGAGGACAAAGTTTATTGACCTCTTCACGTCTTTGAAAATTGACTTGTTGTCATGATATTCTTTATAAGAATCCAAATGAAGTATATTTACCAAAGAATCATCTTGTTCATTTGGTATGAAAATAATCACCAAGCTCCAGTGTTCCTACCACAAAAATGAGATAATCTTTACGAACTTTGTAAAATTATAAAGTATATTTTATAAAGAAAAATTTATTATAACAAATACTAACTTTGTTTATTAAAGAAAAATGGTCATCCATGAAACACCCGGCATATACCGTCGCAACATCTTCGAACATTGTGATTTGTGCATTACAATCGTCTCATATAACATTCATAGTTATCCTATATCCGGTGATTTAGATAACAATCATTACATATATATGCATAACTATTTATATTACCTTAGTGTTGTCTAAAAAACTTTCATATTACATTTTTGCACATTGCAATTTCACCCTTGAATGTCTCTTACATGAATCATACCAAACCGGTGATTTGTATTGAACCCCGTCATGACTCATGTAAAACAATAGTTTGAATCATGCAATGAGAAAATAATTGGGTATTACAATTCCAATTAATATTATTATTTAAATAAAATATTAAAAAAAAAAAAAGGAAAATGTAAAAACTCTTCTTATAAAATTTGAACCCATAAATAGAAATATGAGTCTAATCCATCTAAGGTCTTATAATTAGCATAAAAGATTTTTTTTTTTTTTATCGGACAAATGTTAGTTGTTAGATTAGATGTTAGTACACGAAGTATAAAAAGAATCAAGCAAACAATTTGGTTTCTTACCGTTAAATTCGTAACAATATAAAATGTACAATTGTACAAATAAATAACACAATCAATCAACCAAAAAATCCATCAAAAACCAAGGCCACAATAATACATAATTTATTTGTTTCAAATTAAATTGCAAGACTGTAGAGTTTTATATATATTTTTCCTAGATGGGAAGATTGAATGCAGGTTTCCTTTCTTTACCTTAACTATTTCCTCTTTGATTATCTCAGAGAACTTCTCCCAGGTATGCACTGAAAAAGTCTGAGGCACCGTACTTTGTATTCTCAAAAATTTTCGTTCTCCAAATAGAAAAAGCTGTCAGAAGAGAAGTCACGGTGACATTTGAAAACATAAAATATTCCACAAGAGTAATCAATTGAACGACTCGATTTTGATACACCGAGCCAACAGATCTACCAGTTCCGAATGACATTTTATGATATCAAATGCAAGAATATTTTTAGTAACTCTAGCAAAAATGAAAGAACGATAGCTAGGATACTTGAGCTATATATAGATACACATTGCTTTCTTTATTGATGTGTATGGAAAGGAAATGGAGTTAATACAACAGGAGGTAAAAACTGAAATATAAGCAAATGCAAGTATTGTTCGTCATTCAGAGGACAAAGTTTATTGACCTCTTCACGTCTTTGAAAATTGACTTGTTGTCATGATATTCTTTATAAGAATCCAAATGAAGTATATTTGCCACAGAATCATCTTGTTCATTTGGTATGGAAATAATCACCAAGCTCCAGTGTTCCTGCCACAAAAATGAGATAATCTTTACGAACTTTGTAAAATTATAAAGTATATTTTATAAAGAAAAATTTATTATAACAAATACTAACTTTGTTTATTAAAGAAAAATGGTCATCCATGAAACTCCCGGCATATACCGTCGCAACATCTTCGAACATTGTGATTTGTGCATTACAATCGTCTCATATAACATTCATAGTTATCCTCTATCTGGTGCTTTAGATAACAATCATAACATATATATGCATAACTATTTATATTACCTTAGTGTCGTCTAAAAAACTTTCATATTACATTTTTGCACATTGCAATTTCACCGTTGGACATCTCTTACATAAATCATACCAAACCGGTGATTTGTATTGAACCCCGTCAATGACTCATGTAAAACAATAGTTTGAATCATGCAATGACAAAATAATTGTGTATTACAATTCCAATTAATATTATTATTTAAATAAAAGATTAAAAAAAAAAAGGAAAGTGTAAAAACTCTTCTTATAAAATTTGAACCCATAAATAGAAATATGAGTCTAATCCATCTAAGGTCTTATAATTAGCATAAAAAGATTTTTTGTTTTTATCGGACAAATGTTAGTTGTTAGATTAGATGTTAGTACACCAAGTATAAAAAGAATCAAGCAAACAATTTGGTTTCCTACCGTTAAATTCGTAACAATATAAAATGTACAATTGTACAAATAAATAACACAATCAATCAACCAAAAAATCGATCAAAAACCAAGGCCGCAATAATACATAATTTATTTGTTTCAAATTAAATTGCAAGACTGTAGAGTTTTGTATATATATATATAGGGATTGGTTCATATGCTAACCATATTAGTTAGTGAGAACTAAGAACCAATCTAGACCTTCCATCTTAATAGATTGATGGTTGTGATTTATTCATGTAAATTAATTAAATAAGGCATATTTTGTTTAGGAAAAGGATATTAATGTAATCTTCATTTATTTGTTCCATATTTTAAGGGATTAATTAATCACTCATTTAAAATTTCTCTGCCGTAATCTTCTTCTTCTTCTTCTTCTTCTTCTTCTTCTTCTTCTTCTTCTTCTTCTTCTTCTTCTTCTTCGTCTTCTTGATTCTTCTTCTTCTTCTTCTTCTTCTTCTTCTTCTTCTTCTTCTTCTATCTTGACATTTTCATCTATGTTTTTATATTCTGTTTTCTTTTTTTTTCTTTTTTTTTTCTTTTTTTATAATTTTCTTATACAAATTAGTAAGCATAAATATTTAGGAAGATAGCATATAAACATGATTATTTAAGCATAAGAATAAATCTTAGTTGCATTCGAGTATTATCTATGTTTTTTTATTCTGTATTTTGTAATTTTC
Organism: Thymus mandschuricus; assembly: GCA_029379335.1. Taxonomy (NCBI): domain Eukaryota; kingdom Viridiplantae; phylum Streptophyta; class Magnoliopsida; order Lamiales; family Lamiaceae; genus Thymus; species Thymus mandschuricus. Next base: position 15,907,758 of record CM057073.1, on the reverse strand, counting down.
ATATACAAGTTATTAGGCATAAATAAATAGGAAAATAGCATATAAATATGATTATTTAAGCATATGAATAGGTCTTAGTTGCATTCGAATATTCATCTATGTTTTTTTATTCTATTTTTTTTTTTTGTAATTTTCATATACAAGTTATTAAGCATAAATAAATAGGATCATAGCATATAAATATGATTAATTAAGCATAGTAATAAGTCTTAGTTGCATTCGAATATTCAACTATGTTCTTTTATTCTTTTTTTTTTGTAATTTTCATATATAAGTTATTAAGCATAAATAAATAGGAAGATAGCATATAAAATGATTATTTAAGCATAGGAATATGTCTTAGTTGCATTCGAATATTCATTGTCATTCACAATTTGACGTCGTCATTCACGATATTTAAACATGAATTGATATTAAAAAAAAAGCATGTAATTTTCATATATAGGTTATTAAGCATAAATAAATAGAAAAATAGCGTATAAATATGATTATTTAAGCATAGAAATAGGTCTTAGTTGCATTCAAATATTTATGTTAATTAATAGGATAATTAGTTATAGGAAGTGGCGACAATCTTGGAACGCATAATCTTTTTCTTTTTTTTTCCCCCTAAACTACCCTTTAAAATTAGAAATAAATCATTAATTAAGTAAAATAGATAAATTGAGAATTAATATCCACCATTAGATTCTTTAAAAGGAGTGGATAGGATTGGTTCCTAGTTCTCAAGATTGATATCATCTCCCATAAGAACCCACCCCTACATATATATATATATATATATATATATATTTCCTTTTTAAACTTTTAAATTTACTTGAAACAACATTAATGATTAAGTAATTGTCGATCTATATGCAACATCATATCTTATATTATAAAATGGCATTACATTTTGTTGACGATGATTTTATTCCTCAAAATCTTTGATGATTTAAAATTTAATAGAGTTTGCACTAACACCACTTTACTATCCTCAATTTTTACAAAGAGCTTCATATATATCTAATGAATAATGTTCAATTATGCACTATGAAACAATATATTTTAATCATATATAATAGATTTATGGAAAGTTGAAAAAATATTTGGAGACTAATCGAAGTCTTCATTTATGTTGAATTTCAATTCCATAATTTTGAACTCAACAAAGTTGTTATGTAGTTTGATGTCAATACTTTCCATTGGTTTTTTTTTTTTAGATAGTGTACTTTTTGAGAGCCAACTCTTTTTTGGGATGTACATTATCCATGAGAAATTTTCAATTAACTATTATGATATCAATATTAAATATATACCAATTAAATATCTATATCGTAATATGATAACCACATTTTAACTTCCTACAAATATAGTACAAATTTTGTTAGTCTATATATGATGAAATAAAATTAAAATCTCAAACTTTACATGTTAAAACTTAATTGTTCAGTATATTATGAATGTAATATTTGTGCATCTTACCTCACTGCCCGTCATTATATGTTACTCCCTACGTCCTTTCAACTTGAGTAAAAACTTTTTGGTACGAGAGTAACTTTTAATGCTTACAGTCAAGTTATTTCTTATCCGAGTCGTAAAGTCTTAAATTTGCATCAAATACATTATTGGATTGATTTGCAAAGGTCTTATGGTTGTAGATTCGATTAACTTATTTCAAATATGTCATGCAAGATAGAAAAAATTAACATGACAACATTTGGGAGAATAAAAGTAATTTGAGATACAAAAGCTCATCAAGGAATATTTGATTTCTAAAGATACAACCAAATCTATATAGAATATCTTAGATACACATAAATTAAAAAATAAGACCATTTCAACATGTCTTGTAAATTCTTAATACAAAATAAGCTTTGCAAATTCTTTGATATTATAGGATAAAAATTAAGAGCGTTACCTCAAAATCAACAAACATGCAAATCAATTTATGCCAATTATCTTTATCACAAAAAAAAATAATTTAATACAAATTATAAGTCAATACAAATAAGAATGAATCAAGAATTAACTTGAGAGGGGAGCCGAGTAGTTGGATGATGAAAAGCTAGAGTTTTCTATAGGATACAGACTTTGTAGAATTGGATAAGAGAAACAAATATGCAATAGATACAAAACATGACTGCATAAATTGATAATATATAGAGTATATTGTTGCATAGTTCTATTGGTAAATTAAATATAATTTTATCGGGAATATTATTAAGGATCATATACTATTTTAATATTTTTAATACTCATATTGGTTATTTTGACGACTTCCCTATGTATTTATTTTACTACTAGCACAATGTGTGAGTGTTGAAATCAAAGTATAAAAAAGATGATGTATCTTCTGTTAGATCTGGAGTCAAAGTTCGAGAAACCTGCACTTATTTTCAACATTTTCTCCATTCAAAAGGGGAAATTTAAAGAATATGGGCATTTTTCTAAGAAATTTAGAGTGAGGGTGATATTTCGAGACGATATAATATTGATTTTTTGGACTGTTGAAAAGAATAAATATGCAGTACTAATTTCATAAACAACTTTTGTGAACTAATTTTAATCTTTTTATCATATTTGTTATGCTTTATTTTAGTTTTTTTTTTTATGGATAATTGGGAAAAAGCATCAACATTTAAATTTTTGTAAATTTGACACCACTCCTTTTAAAATTTGATGAATTAGATCAAGAATTTTCACTTTTGGTAAATTAAGTCACAAACTTCCATTTTCTACGGTTAATTATAATATTCTTCATAATTTGACATTCACAATACTATAACATATGTAGCAGGGCGAAATTGGCCGGCAGTCGAAGCCCAATTATTCATACTTGATTGTTTTAAATCCGGCTACTTACGAGTAATCAGTCCGTTCTATCAAACGGACTAGCTTAACCAACCCAATAAAATAGTGAAAAATCCTTTATATTATTAGATCAATTGAATCCACAACCAGCTTAATCAATAATCATACTAACTTCATCCCGAACAAGCCAACTGACAAGGATCTTCCCACAATCTCAATGGCGGGAGGTGGGTTAGGGTTGAAACGAAAAATCATAGGCGGATACTTAGTTTTCCTTTATAAGCTCCCAACTATTCCTCTGAAGCTATCCCACGTTCTCCATCAGTTGGTGGGATGTCAAATTTCAATCAGACGGCGCTGCCTTCTAACTTCACCTTCACAAAGCTCACTCTCACTATCATTCCGATTGGAACTCTCCTAACCACCGTTGACATTTTTAATGTGTACACGAGCAGTGGCGGACGCAGGATTTGAAGTAAGGGGTGTCAAAAATCGTAACTAAATTATACTCCCTCTGTTCCACTAATGCGAGAACATTTTCGGCACGGTAATTAAGACTAGAGTGATGATATTAAAATGATAGGTGACGGGTAAAAGTGATGTATATGAACTTTACTCGGTTAAAATTTTTTATTTTGAGAAAGATCCTTGTATCAATAGACGTCCCAAAAGAAAATGTCTCTTTATAAATGAAGTAGAGGGAGTAATAGTAATAACTAATAACAAGAACATGATTTTACATATGTTTAAACTACTTTTATATGTAATAACAAGTGTAATGGTAAAATATATATAGTTGAAAATAAATTTTAAGGGGTGTCAATTGACACCCCTTGGCCCTATGTGGATACGCCCCTGTACACGAGTTACGTGATATGCTATTAATAAATAAAATACTTACATATAATCTATCTTAAAAAAAAAGTGAACCTGGTCACTGACACACCAACAATGGACACATTAAGAGTGTCCACGATGGACAAAGAGCGTTTCTGTAATATTTTATATAACACTTCAACTGTCCATTTTATATGTGCCTATTTTAGGGGTGGGAATTCGGGTCGGGTCGGGTACCCGCCCTGAAATTTTCGGGTACCCGAACCCGAAAATCCCAAAATCCCAGTCCCGAACCCGGCCCCGAAATTATAATCGGGTACCCGAAAACCCGTTCGGGTTTTCGGGTACTCGAAAAAACCCGATTTTTTTTTAAACTTTTTTTTTTTAAAATATAAATACTTATTAAGAATATTAATCATTAATTCATTCTATAATCTACAGTATATGCTCAATTAACAAGTCAACTATTATTTTTTAAAATTTTATTCCATTGTAAATATATCAATTATTTGGTATTATGCTATTATCAATTGTCAATTTATCATCTCCAACTTTTAATTAATTTAGAATTTTAGATATTGATAATTATATAATTGATGAATTTGTAATTTACTGATTTCATTCATTTAAAATCTATATCTATATAATATATAATAGTAAGCCCGTAATTATTTATAGAAAGTTCAGTTCATTAATTACATGCATTTATGCAATAGTTATTATTATATAATGATAATAATAATATTATAAATATTGTAATATTATATCATAATTATTTTTAATATTCTTTAATAAGCAAATAAATATGACGTTACAAAAACATAAATCATGACGTATAGTTAAATTATTTCAATTTATATAAAATTTTGTGTCTATGTAATGCAGTGTTCTAAAAAACGGCCTAGGCGCTAGGCGGCGCCGTGCCGTCCTGTTTTTTGGCTAGGCGGCCCGGGCTAGGCGGCTGCAAGCTAGGCGCCGCCTAGGCGGCCAAGTCGGGCTAGGCGGCCGCCTAGGCGCCCCAGTCGGGCTAGGCGGCTGCAAGCCTAGGCGGCCAAGTCGGGCTAGGCGGACGCCTAGGCGCCCAAGTCGGGCTAGGCGGCCGCCTAGGCGCCCAAGTCGGGCTAGGCGGGTTGGGTTGTCTAGGCGGGCTGGGGAAAAAGTTAGGGTGTATTACAAATTTACAATTACATTTAAAAATTAAAAATCAACTCTCATTCATCCATCTTGTGTATTACGGAGTACAAATTATAAGAATGACGAAATTGAAGATTAGATTACATGTAATAGACTAATTTATCGATTTTATGTTTAAATTTGTGGTAAAGTTTCGAGTATACATTTTAATTGAATGACTATTGATTTATGAATTTTGAACTATATTAATTTGCAATTATATATTTGCATTGTTGAGATGAAATTAGATAATATGTACTTTGGATAGTGAAAATTTTAATATTTTTATTTGGGAATATTAAGAAAATAATAATAAATAAGTATAAAATACGAATCCGCCTAGGCGGCGCCTAGGCGCCGCCTAGGCGGCTAGGCGCTAGTCGGCCCTTCGCCGCCCGACTAGCGCCTAGCGTTTTTTAGAACACTGATGTAATGTATAGAATACTACAACTATTTTTGTACCCTTCAATATATTTTTGTCCAAAATTAAGGATGTGACTCCTAATAAGGATTTTGATAAATTTGTAAGATTGCTAAATATCTTTCACAAGATATGTATTTAATATTGACTAATTTATCTCTACAATTATTAATATATAGATATACAAAGATGTATGGTTAATTTATTGCCTTTTAATTCAGTAAAGCTATAAAGAATCTCTCTTTTTAAAAAAAAAAAATAAAATAAATGAATTTCTTTATAAAATTTTATTATTATTGCTTTTTTTTTTTGCATAATAAATATTTGATATAACTTTAAAAAAAATTGTTTCATATTGTTGGGATATTCTTGATACATAAGGAACTTTGATTCAATCCAAATGTAAATGGCATAATCAAAATATTTCCAAAATTAAAAAGCACCTTAAATTTATCTATTTGAGATTGTGCAATTTTACAAATTGAATATCACAAGATTTGAACATCACATTTTAGAAAGAGAAAATATACCCCTTTGTCTAAGTTAAGAGAAACAAATAGTTGTTCAAAACTTAAAAACACACAAAATCTATCCAAGTTTCATGTGTTGAGACAAAAATACCCCTAACTACTATTCACCTTTCTTCCATCTCCTTTCTTCCCCCTCCCCCGACATATGCATCTCTCTCTCCATTCTCTCTCTCTTCTCTCTCTCTCTCTATTCTCTCCTCTCTCTCTCTCTTTCTTTCTCTGCCCTCTCCAACCAGAGACATAATCACACAATTGTGGAGCAACAACAATGGCTGCCCAAGAACAGCAAGAAGAAACCCATCAACACTTCGACGACCACTTCGCCGGTGGCGGAGACGGTGGAGACGGTGGCGGCGACAAAAACCCTTTCTCCCCTTTCTGTATGTATTTTCCTATTCTCGAAGCTCTGCTTTGTTCAGATAGCGATGAAAATTATCGAGGAAATTAGTACTTTAGCTTCTCTCTGATTCAGTTTTTTCTTCTTTCCTTTAAATGTCTATATTTGGTGCAGGCTCTCTTGGTTGTGCAGAGTAATAATTTTCGTCACACAAAAGCCGTGGGGAGAGAGAGAGAGAGTCAGAGAGAGGAGAGAGAGAGAGGGGAGGATAGCTGCATAAAGATGGGTTAGGGCGGAAGCCATGGATGCAGCGAGGTTGAACGGCAGAACGCGGCTGCCGCAGTGCGATTTTTGCAGTAAATCGTGAAATTGATTTTGAGTCTGGATCCTCCCCTTTCAAGATGGTGGAGAACTGTTCGATGAACATGCATCTTTTCCTTTTTCTTTAGAAATATCTTATTTTTGGCTCCATTTTGTATTTTTGCATTTTCTTCCTTTCTCTTGTTGTAATTCTCTGGGGTTGTTTATCGGTTATTCTATTGATTGCTTGTGCGCCGATTGTTTCGATTTTGATTTGTTGTGCTTCTAATTGGTGATTTCTATGGTGTTTGGCTTTCATTATCGCGTGTTCTGATTCCAGATCTTTTCTGATTTTTCTTGCGTTGATTATTCGATAATTGTTTTTCGTTTCTGTACAGTTTGCTTTGCCCTACTCTGATCCGTGTTGTTCCTCCTTTTTTTTTCAAGTTTTTGTGTTGCTTGGTGGGTTAAGATGAATTTTTCTATGCCTTTCGTTTATTTTTGTTCAGTTTTCAAGTTCAATTTGTTGTGAATGGATATATGCAATTATTGTGTTTAGATTCTCCTTGCTACTCTCTCTTTGTTGTTGTTTATCATCGGCTGTTAATTCTTGTGCGCTCCGATCATCTGCATTCTCGTCTGAATATTCGAGTTCTTACTTGCTTTCTTTCTCCTTTGTTGGGTATTTTTTGCGTCTAGTTATTTCACGTTAAGTGGTGGGTTGAGATGCAGTATTTTTCTAATGGATGTATGCAGTTATTGTGTTTGGATTGAACTTGGGTGCTAAGGCTCTCTTCGTTTCTCTTTGTTGTTTGTCATCAGTAATTCTTGTGCGCTCCGATCGTGTGCATTCCTCAGTTTTTGAGCTCTTACTTCTTTCTTTCTCCTTTGTTGGGTTTTTGGCTTTTCGATTCGACTTTTCTAATGGCTTTGATTGTGTGTTTAGTTATTTTTCTTTGATTGGTGGGCTGAGATGAATTTTATGATTCCATTGTCTTTGACCTTTGGCTATTGTGCTCAGTTTTCAATTCTATTTGGTGATGTGTTGATTTCTGCAATTCATGTCCATGTTATCTGCTGTACATTTGCTATGTTTTTTTGCACCTTTCAGTTACGAATGGATTGTTCGTGCAGTACTTTTCTTTGGGTTGTTTTTATGTTTCCATTTGATGGTGATGCTTCTGCAGTTTTTGTATGAATATTCGAGTTCTTACTTGCTTTCTTTCTCCTTTGTTGCTACTTTTTGCCTTTAGTTATTTCACGTTGAGTGGTGGGTTGAGATGCAGTTATGTTTCTAATGGATATATGTAGTTGTTGTGTTTGGATTAAACTTGGGTGCTAAAGCTCTCCTCGTTTCTCTTTGTTGTTGTTTATCACCAGTTAATTCTTTTGCGATCCGATCGTGTGCATTGCTCATTTTTTTTGTTCTTACTTGCTTTCTTTCTCTTTTGTTGGGTTTTTGGCTTTTCGATTCGACTTTTCTAATGGCTTTGATTGTGTGTTTAGAAAATAATAAATTCTAACTCGCGATATGCGATCATAACGTAAGAAATTTTGTATTTCTAACGGGTGGATTTGAACGTGTTGGGAATGCTACGACTAAGGTTAGAATATACTAAATTCTAATCATTGATATGCGATTATAACGTAGGAAAGTTGGTAAATCTAACGGGTGGACTGAACCTGTTGGGAATGGCACGACACAGGTTAGAATATACTACATTCTAACTCACGATATGTGATTATAACGTAGGAAAGTTGGTATTTCAAACGGGTGGATTGAACCTGTTGGGAATGCCACGACACAGGTTAGAATATACTATATTCTAACTTGGGATATACGATTATAACGTAGGAAAGTTGCTATTCCTAACGGGTGGACTTAATGTCTGGTTAGAATGTATGAATTCTTACTTATTACGACATGAAAATGGTTAGAATGTCTTAAATTCGTATATATAACAAATATGGGTAAGAAATTCTATGATATTTAGTAAGTTGTATCAAAAATAATAATAATAAAATAAAAACTCGAAATAAGAGAATAAAATGAAAATGGAAAATTAATAAAAAATAATTTGTCAGTTTATTTATTTATTTAATTTATTTTTATTTTAATTGAATGTGAAAAGGTGAATTTAAAAAAAAGTAAAAAAAAAAGTGAAAGGACAAATGCACGTGGGGTGGGGCGGGGGTGGTGTTGGGGGGCAATTGATATGCGATTATAACGATTGATATTCGATTAAGGTTAGAATATATTAAATTCTAACCATTGATATGCGATTATAACGTAGGAAAGTTGGTATTTCTAACGGGTGGACTGAACTTGTTGGGAATGCCACGACACAGGTTAGAATATACCACATTCTAACCCACGATATGCGATTATAACGTAGGAAAGTTGGTATTTCTAACGGGGGAGGGGGGGGGGGGGGGGGGGGGGGGGACTGAACCTGTTGGGAATGTTGGGAATGCCACAACACAGGTTAGAAAATAATAAATTCTAACTCGAGATATGCGATCATAACTTTAGAAATTTTGTATTTCTAACGGGTGGATTGTACGTGTTGGGAATTTCAGGACTAAGGTTAGAATATACTAAATTCTAACCATTGATATGAGTTTATAACGTAGGAAAGTTGGTATTTCTAACGGGTGGACTGAACCTGTTGGGAATGCCACGACACAGGTTAGAATATACTACATTCTAACCAATGATATGCGATTATAACGTAGGAAAGTTGGTATTTCAAACGGATGGACTGAACCTGTTGGGAATGCCACGACACAGGTTAGAATATAATATATTCTAACTTGGGATATACGATTATAACGTAGGAAAGTTGCTATTTCTAACGGGTAGACTTAATGTCTGGTTAGAATGTATGAATTCTTACTTATTACGACAGGAAAATGGTTAGAATATCTTAAATTCGTATATATAACAAATATGAATAAGAAATTCTATAATATTTAGTAAGTTGTATCACAGGTTAGAAAATAATAAATTCTATCGCGAATGCGATCATAACGTAAGAAAGTTGGTATTTCTAACGGGTGGATTGAACATGTTGGTAATGTCACGACTAAGGTTAGAATATACTAAATTCTAACCATTGATATGCGATTATAACGTAGGAAAGTTGGTATTTCTAACGGGTGGACTGAACCTGTTGGGAATGCCACGACTAAGGTTAGAATATACTACATTCTAACTTACGATATGCGATTATAACGTAGGAAAGTTGGTATTTCAAACGGGTGGACTTAACCTGTTGGGAATGCCACGACACAGGTTAGAATATACTATATTTTAACTCGGGAAATAAGATTATAACGTAGAAAAGTTGGTATTTCTAACTGGTGGACTTAATGTCTGGTTAGAATTTATGAATTCTTACTTATTACGACAGGATGATGGTTAGAATATCTTAAATTCGTATATATAACAAATATGAGTTAGAAATTCTATGATATTTAGTAAGTTGTATAAAATAATAATAATAATAAAATAAAAAGTCGAATTAAGAGAATAAAATGAAAATGGGAAATTAAAAAAAATATTTTTGTCAATTTAGAGGTTTTTTTTTTTTTTTTTTTTTTTTTTAAATGAATGTGAGATTTGAATTCAAAAAAAAGTAAAAAAAAAAAAAAAAGTGATAGGGGAAGTACAATTGCACGTGGGGTGGGGTGGGGTGGGGGTGGGGTTGGGGGCAATTTGGGGAGTTTACCTCAAAACTAGACACATTTTGTGTATTTTTAAGTTTCCAATAACAATTTGTTTCTACTAAGCTACTTAGATAGGATATTTTTTGCCCCTTTTAGAAATTATGATATAGACATACGATAATAAAATATGGTCAATAGTTATTAATTCAAGAAATATCACTAATCCCTTCATATCCAATTACATTATCAATGAATTATAATAATATCTAATAAAATATCATAGCAAAAAATATATTACATGAATTCAAAAAAATCTAAATTTGCCAACAATATAGTACTATTAACTATTTTTATTTTAAATGTAAAATTTAAAAAGTATTTCTATTTATCCCGTGCGTCGCACGAGTTGAAATAACTAATCTATATAATATATAAAAGTAGTTACATATATTATTTATGGTAATTTTATTTCATTCATTATATATTCATGTTCAAAAAATCATGATTAATAATTTATATTAGCTTTATATATTGATGTATATAAATATTGAAAATTTGAAAATAATATATTATAAATGGTATATCATGATTATTTGAATAACCCTTAATTAAAATATTAATTTTGATGTTACAAAAACATAAATTATGGTATAGAATTAAATTTTTTCTATTAGTTTTGATGTTACAAAAGCATGGATTATGGTGTAGCATTAAATTATTTCTATAGTTAGAAAATTGTGTGCCTATAAACTGTAGAATTGTACAACTAAAACTCTCACACTTGACACTTCAACTATTTTTGTCATTTTCAATTTATTTTGAAATATAGGGCATATATGATTGTCGATTTGTTATTATACTATCTTACGTTTAAATTTTATGCAATTATATTATATTTACTATATATGAATATGAATGAGATTGTCAACTTCTTATTCTTCTTCTTGATCCATATGTATAATTTCTTATATTGGACCTTATACTTTCTTTATTTGGTATAAGATCTTTTTTTAAAACATGAATTTATCATAACCATATAGTGTTATATGCGTAGAGTGGATAGAGATATCGACATTATTTCTTCTTCTATGTGTAGAAAGTGGGTTCACAAAGACTTATTGGTAATAAAAATTCATTTGAGATTTGTGTCATTTTTATTTATTTGTTTATCATCAATATATATATATATTTTTTCTTTTTTCCTTTGTAGTTAAGAAGTTTGTGATGAACAAAGTATTTTGATTCCTCTATCATGTAACATCAATGTTGATAGTTTATTGTATTTTTTTTTATATAATTTATTTTGTGACATATCAATTATAAGTTTCGGAATGTAATTGTATCCCTTGATTGACTAACTTGATTTTAAACAAATCATAATTTAGTTCGACTTATATGTTCTTGATCCTATTCAGCTTCAGTGTTTTCTTCTGTTGAGTTGCTTGCATATTTTTCAGAGGATACATCATGTACTTTTCTATATTTCTATTCAATTTTTAGGGTACGAAAATATGAAGATAAATAGTACTTTAGTAATATAGTTGTGCATATAAATCACCTCTAATTTTAATATCATATTTACTTATATTTCATTATTAGATGATTGAGTATTAATTATAATTTATGGTTTCTTATTTCATTTGACTTTAGTATTGCATATATGTTTTACTTTTTTTTAAGGGTGAAATATGATTTATTATATTGGTAATCAACTACTTTCCTCCAGTACAACTGCCAAGAATTGACGGAAAAAAAAAAGAATTTGCATCTATCGATCATAGGCTCAAAGTAAATCTACAATATTTAAATAAATAGTTCCTATACATATTTTACTATATATTTTTCTTTATATACATCTTAGGGTCAAGTTTAAAAATACCCACTTTTATAAGAAAGAGTACTTCTATACCCACATTATAAGAAGTATAACTTCTATACCCATTTTGCCTTGAAATGTCTTAAATACCCTTACTATTTGGGCCCACTTGTCTAATAAAACAAAAAATGAACTAAATATATAAATCAACTGTGGGGCCCACCATAAAATTCTATTCAATTTTTGTTGTACACGATCTCACTCTCTCAATTCACGAATGAACTTTCGTGTATTGGAAAATTCCAATCCATATCTGACGTGGAAATAAATTAAAAAAAAAAAAAAGAAACAAAAATTGGAGGTCACGAAAACCTCGGATAGGAGATTGGCGTGTAAATCTTACGTACAATCTTAAATTGCATTTATTAACTTTCAACCACCAAATCTGCCAAATTCCTTCAAAGTATTCGGTTGTTAGCATAACATTAATTGAAAAATCAGAAAAAGTGAGAAAACAATAGCAATAGCATAGACATAATTCATTTCATCACAACACTAAATTTGAAAAAATTGTTGAGAGAGAATATTTGTAGCCATTCTCGAATTTCTGAAAAATTTGAAATCGATTCAAGACGTTTTTTCGAGACAAATACCAAGGTAATATTCGATTTTCTCTATTTATTATTTATAATATGCGGAAAAAAAATAGAATTATTTTTTGTTCTTAAGTACACGGTTGAAAGGTGAATTCAACCGTGTATACACGGTAGAATTACACAATTTGTCGTGTAAAGTCAACAAAGTCAACGATTGAAAGTCAAAATTGTTGACTTTACACGACAAATTGTGTAATTATACCGTGTATACACGGTTTAATTCACCTTTCAACCGTGTATTCAAGAACAAAATTTTTTCAGATTATTAATTTTTTTTTTTTTGGTACAGATGGAGATGGGTGATCAGAGAATTCTTATCCGTCATAGTGGTCGTTGGGAGGGAATATCGTACGTAGGAGGAGACTCTTTTCTCGTCACTTATCCCATATCGAGTTTGAGCTATGAAAACGTATTGCGAGACGTTCAACTTTACTTGGGTGATGAATCGGAGTACTTGCTATTCCACTTGACGAACCTCAACGAGCGGGAGACGGTGAAGGCCGTTTTAAAGAGCACCGGGGATTTGCTTAGAATGTGCATCGCGAGAAGGGAGACGTCGACGATCTACGTCATTAGTAGAGCAAATCGGGCAGCCCATACTACCCAACGATCGACGATTTTTCAGAACTATAGCGTCGAAGAGGAGCCGGTCCCGAGATCGAATGCATTTGAATCCGAAGTATGCGACGAAGAAGAGCCGGAGTCGGAAGAAGAGTCTCTCGAGTCCGAGGGCGAGGAAGCAAGGAATGTGAAGGAACGATCCCAATTACTTGAGAGCCTAACGGCTGAATTCGGAGCATGGATCCGCGAGCCCGGCCATATTGATAGGGTTATCGGGCTTCGTAGCATGCACTCACAAAACCAAGAGCCCCGCGACGACGAAGCTCGTGCTCGCGCTAACGAGGAGGCGGTTCGACATTGGTTGATACCGCACGTCGATCTAGACACCGCGCTCCCTTTAGGATGGATCGATCCCGACTTGGCACCGGCCTTGGGTCAGTTGCGAAAGGACGGATACTTCAAGAAGAAGGATGACTTGCATATAGCCGTCGAATTGCTGCACATGGATCTCCGGAAGGAGTATTGTATCCCTCGTTCCGACAAAGACCGTGTGGGTTTTAGGTGCACTTCGGGGAAGGATTGCGAGTTCATGTTGAATGCAACGCAGAAAGGCGGGATTTGGAAGATCAACAAGTACGTGGCCGATCACACGTGTCTAGTTGATTTAAATTCGAACAACAGACGACAGGTGCCGACCATGGTATTAGGAGCATTCTACGCTCGTCGATTGATCACCGAGGGCGCAGTGTTAAAGCCGAAGGAGATGGTGGAGGAGCTACGGAGTGAGTACGGCATTCAGATTGACTACCCGTTCGCTCTCCGTGCTAGGAACGTCGCTATAGAGATGACGTACGGTGCCTTCGACGAGTCTTATCAGAGGCTCCCTTCTTACCTCTACCTTTTGAAGGAGATGAATCCGGGCACCGAGTACGACATCCGCACCTCCCACGTCACCAACCGTCTGAACTACTTCTACCTTGCCTTTGGTCCGTCCATCGAGGCATTCGTAAATGGTTTGCTACGCCCCGTGATCGTAGTAGACGGGGCGCACTTGAAGGGGAAGAATAATGGGATGCTCTTTGTGGCGGTGACGAAAGACGGGAACGAGCAAGTGTTCCCCCTTGCCATTGGATTCGGCCCCAAGGAGAATGACGATTCTTGGACGTGGTTTTTGGCCAAAGTGAAAGAGAGTTTCGGGGCGCCCTCGGACTTGTTGATCGTATCTGATCAGCATGTGAGCATCGCAAATGCGATCGACTCCGTCTTTCCGCATGCTGCTCACGGTCTCTGCTTCGTTCACCTCCAGAGGAATTTCGTTAGGTACGGGAGGCATGCGGGGGCTATATTCGAGTTTGCAGCCTATGCCTATCGAGATTCCCAATTCGATGAATATTGGGGGAATCTGAGGGACCTAAGCAGGGAGGGAGGCGGGATCTACAGGCGGTTGAGCGACATTGGCCTCCCGAGGTGGGCGAGGTGCAAGTGTCCCGTCCGACGTACGAGCTTCATGACGTCGAATCCCGCCGAGACCATGAATGCTCGGTTGTTGTGGGCTCGGAGACTCCCGATATGTGCCATGATCGAGGTGTATCGGATAGTCGTCGAGAAGTGGTTCGACGAACATCGGACTAGTGCCCTAGCTCGGCAACATGAACTCACGGAGAAGGCATATACGAAGATGTCGGCATCGTCGGAATGGGGCCGTCGCTACTCCGTTAGAGGAACGCCTACGCCCACCCTTTGGAGAGTCGAAGGTGAAAAACAGACTTACCTCGTCGACCTCCAAAACTCGACTTGCGAATGCCGTGAGTTTGAGTTAGACGGCATCCCTTGTCGACACGCTTGTGCGGCGATAAGGTACGCCTAGTGATTCCTATTATTTTAGTTTCATGCTTGTGTTATTTCAATCGGATCTCTAAGCGTTTTTGAATGTTGTTACAGGCATTCCGGTGGGCGGGCAACTGACTACGTGAGCCATTATTTCAGGCAATCCACGTTAGTTGCTACGTATTCTCCTCAGATTCAGCCGGTTCCTCATCCCGAGACGTGGAGTGTTCCCGAATTCATTTCACGATGGATCGTGCTACCCCCGCTTGTCGAGAGGCCAGCTGGACAACCACCGATGGCGAGAGCTCGATCGGCTGTTGAAGGATCCTCCTCAACGAATCGTCAAAGGTGTTCAAGATGCGGACAATACGGGCACAAACGACGGAGTTGCCAAGCCCCACTTCCCATTAGCGGAGTTGATCTAAATGCTCCTCCTCGACGTCCTAGAGGTAAGAAAAAATGTAGCTTTTGCAAGAGCGAGGAGCATACTAGGCCCCGATGTCCGTACGATACCGATGCTTGATTATATTTTTATTTTAACCAAATTGACATTTTTAGATGTTAATGAACGTTTTTGGATGTTTAAGAATGTTATTGGATGTAAACATATTAGATTTTGTTTGAGTTGATCATTTGGTGAAAATTGAATGTTTTTGTGTTAAAAAAAGGGAAACCTTCGGCCAAATACACGACATTATTGTTGATTTAAACGTGTGTACACGGTTAAATTCGAGTATTAATCGTGTGAAGTAAAAAAAAAAGTCAAAATTGTCATTGACTTTACACGATTGAATGATGTTTTCAATCGTGTATACACGATTGGAAATCCAATTCAATCGTGTAAGGTCAACAAAGTCAAAATTAAATAAAAGTCAATGCCCTCTACACGAATGTTGACTCTACACGATTTAAATTGAAAAATAGCGTGTACCCTTTTCGTGAGAAGTCAAAATTAAGCCTAAAAAGTCAAAATTAAGCCTAAATTTGCGAAATTCTCGTGTTTCGTTTGAATTTTTCGTGTATCTCGAGTCTATTAAGTTTTGTAAACGTGTAATCACGTAAGTTATGTCATAATTAAGCCAAAATCAATTGAATTGAAGGATATGTTATGTAAGTATGAAGTATAGAGTAAGTGTCACTTATATAGTCTAACTACTAAGGTTACGTTTGATCTAGAACTAACTTACGAACGTAATGTTCTTTCAAACGTGTAATTCACGTAACGTGATCGAATCATAAGATTGCACAATGTACGAAAGTAGCAGTGATTCCAACTCAATTGAGTCCCACGAATCGAAAAATCAAAAAAAAAAAAAAAAACGGGGGTTCTTAAGTACACGACTTAGGGTACACGGTTGGGGTTCTTGAGTACACGGTTGAATTGCTAATTCAACCGTGTAGTATGCCGAAGGGTTTGTGGAAAGTTGGCCAAAATAGGTTACTCCCCACCTATTTTTCAATTATTTGATACATTTTAACAAATTCAAGTTAATGAAAACAAATTTACATAAACCACTAACAAAACATTAACCATTACTACAACAATACGAATTCATCAAACAATTTAAAACTTAAAAAATTCAAATTAAAATCAATCACAGTTTAATTAACAAAAAATAAATAAGATTCAAATTCATTACAACAAAACACTACGAGGACTTTGACAATTTGAAAATCCTCTGTGCTATCTTGACTCGGGCTTGGACCAATACCTCTGTCGTGTCGCCCCTGTACTCCCTCATTCTCCCAAGTATCCTGTCCAAATACATGCACGAGTAGACACCACAACTCACCTCGTCGATTTGGCAAAATTGTTGCGGGATGCCCATGAATGCGAGTGTCATGAATTGCGTGCCGTAGTTATGAAGTCCCGGGTTCACCCTCGTGTAATACTCGGGCTTCTTCGCCAAAATCCTTGTGAAGAGTCGGGTCAATGGCAATAGTTGGACGATGCGTTGCTTTTTTAGAGGTGGGTCTATGTTGTTCTCGTACTTCCAATACAACGAGTCGTACACCTCAACCCTCCACATTGGAACGTTGATCCGGCACACGACCCAGTGGTCGGAGGAGACATGACAAACAACGACAAACTAACCCCAAAAAATAAAATAAAAACAATTAATTAAGCACAATTGAAATTAAATTAATAAACAATTAATTAAGCACAATTGAAATACGAGTTAAGTTACTTACGTAATGGCCGGTTTTCCAAGGGCGGTACGTGTTATGCCCGTCCATAGCGGCGAGGAATTCCTGGGGAACCTTCCACTTCGTGTACTTCAGCGTAAGGTTTGTCAAACCCATTGTAGTATCATGGGGCTTGTGAAATTTCTTGTACTGCGCCAAAAGTTTTACCTAAAAGTAGAAATTAAACATTTAGGAATAAATAACAACAAAAAAAAATCTATAATTGAAATAACTTACGTAAAACTCCAGAGGCAAAAGTATGGTGTTCTCGTACGTAACTCCGTTGGCCAGTTGACGCCCGAGTCGAAGTCTATTAGCCCAGTACACAGTGTAGAGGTCAATCACCTGTAAAAATTTCAAATTCACCGAATTAGTAGGCTGATTTGAACAAAATCACTACGAGAAACTAAAAATTATATTAGAAATCTACTAAAATTACCGCGGCATCGAAGTCTTTGGTGATGTCCTCGATCCTGCCGAAGAGCTCTCGGGTCAGGTGGAATTCTGTCCCGTACACGGTCACGTAGGGAGATCCTGAGGCTTTCCACCTCTCATACTTGGAGGTATGTGGCTGCTCCACTACGTACGGTGATCGGACAGATGCTGAGGGGCGTATCTCCCTCGAAGACGCCCGAGACTGACCTCCCGGAGCGGGGTGAGTAGAAGTACTGGGCACTCGGGATACCTCGTTATGAGGGCGGGGTCCCTCTTCATCACGTGCAGCTGGTAGAGCATGATCTGGAACGACCACGCTCCCCACGGAAATGCCCTCCACTGCTCCTCGAACTCCACCAGGTGCCATGCCCAGTCCTCGATCGTCGGGTTGTCGTGGCCGAGTAGCATGAGGTAGTACATGAGGAGGTTGGCCGCCTTCAGATACTGGTCGGCGTCTCCCAGTACACTCGTGTCGTCGTTGAAGTCCGCCTTCAACTTATTTATCTTAGGGGATTTGCCCCCGTACTTCGTGTAGAGGAGGCTCCTTTGGGGAGGGTCGTGACGGCCTTTAGGGTTGAAAGGCGACTCCCCGAAAGCCAGGCCCGTCACGAGGGCGTACTCTTGGGCACGGAACCGTATCACCTGCCTACCTACGTGGAACCACCTCTCCATCTCGGGGATCGACTCATCCTCGAGCTCTCGGGCTAGAAGCTCGTGGAGGGCGTTGTTCGCGCTCCCGTTCCTCCGAATCTCGAGGAGGTATCCGAACGGGCCTTCCGTAAATCTATCGAGCAAGCGTTGGCCGCCTACTCGACGCAACACGCGGGGAATCGACCGAACCACGTCGTCCCGTATGTAGAGGTTTATTTGCCCTCTAAACCCCTGCATTCGGCCCCGCATCCATTGAAACCTAGGCTGCAAATCGAGAACAAACAAAACGAATCAAAACTTTTTTTTTGTAAAATTTCATGCATTGTATTCGGCCAAGTACACGACTGAAATTGAATTTCAGTCGTGTGTACACGACTGAAATTGAACACGACTGAAATTCAATTTCAGTCGTGTAAGGTCAACAATTTTGACTGAAAAGTCAAAATTATTGACTTTACACGACTGAAATTGAATTTCAGTCGTGTACCTATGATCAAAAACAGTAAAATTTTCAATTTTTCACAAAATTCGATTCAAACCATAACATGCTCCATGCTTATTAAACAAAGTGCTCGAAACCATAACATGCTTCATGCTTCTTTACATTGAACGTAAACAAATATAGAAAAGGACATACCGGAGGTGGGGGATCGGGGAAGACGCGGGGCTCAACGGGCTCCTCCGGCGGCTGCTGCTGCCGGCGACGGGAGGCGGGCCGTGGGCGGCGTTGGGCGGCTCTCCTCGATGTTTCGGGTTCATCGTGGTCGGAATGTGTGGAACTCATGTCGGTGACGGCGCCGGCGACGGGAACGGTAAAAATTTTTCAATTTGGGAGAGGGTAAAAATTCGAGTTCACGAGTGTGAATTTTGGGGTGAAAAACACGATTCCAGTCGTGAGGGAGAGGGAGAGGGAGAGGGGAGGGTGGGGTAGTTAGAATATTCAATTTTGTATTTATGTCGGGTGGGGCCCACGACATAAATACCAATTTTGTTTTTATGAATAACAATTTTGTTTTATTTGATAAGTTGGAGGGTATATATGACATTTCAATTGAAAATGGGTATAGAAGTACTACTTCTTATATGATGGGTATAGAAGTACTACTTTTTATAAAAATGGGTATTTTTAACTATTATCTCTACATCTTTTCCGGTTAGTAAATATTTGAGCATCCGATCATAGTTTAGGCACCTCATTAATCCATATTATTATGTTATGTGGTTTCCCTTTATCCTATATTTTGTTTCAAATATTTTCTCCCTCACCGAAAACTCAACAATATTCACTAACATATAATTAGATACTATAATATACGAATTCAAAGGTGTAAACCAAAACAATATTTCCTAGCTTTTTGGTTAAGATGTGTAGTATGTTTTTACGAAAAGTTCTTTTTAAAGAGATATGGTTATTTCGGGGGTGGAAAGATTTATAACAAGTTTTCAATGGGTCAAAAAAGAGTTTACCAACTTTTAGAAAATTCAGCTTGAATCATTTTCTTATTCGAAAAAATAAGAAAAAATAAAAAAGAATAATCAAATTGATTAAAATTTATAAATTCAAAAAAGCAAACCGGGCTCCTCCCTTGAAGGAGTGACCCGGGTTCGATCCCTGCTGGGAGCGAATTGGGGAGATATAAGGTGGCTTGGAGATTTTCTTGGAGTGTTTGGGAGCTAGGCGTACTAACATCTAATCTAACATCTAACATATGCCCGATAAAAAAAAAAAAAAAAAAGAAAAAAAAAAGAAAAAAAAAAAAAGCAAACTAATGGAGTAGTAAATAAATTTGGCTAAAAAAACTAATTTAAAAATTACTAATCTTAACCCCGACCAAAAGCAAGGTATTTAGATAGTCAGATGGAAAAATATAAAAGATGTGAAACAGTTAATTTGGTACAAATTTGATAAATTAAAATGAAGAAAATGATCCCACCAATATATGTTGGCAACTACATATGTGATTGTGATATAATCTTCAATAATAAAAACTTTATCAATTTTTTTCCTTCACAAAATTAGTACTCATTTGATTTAGAATATGCATGGAAGGGAGAGAGAGACCATTTACCTTTTAATTGCATCGAGAATAATTTAAAATATACAAAAAAGTACAGTAAAATTTTGAAAATTGAATTGTTCATTTTTTTAAAAAAATAATGTTGCAAATTAAATGAATGATAAATAAATAAATTATTCTTATTTTTTAAAGTTCATAACCAATAGAATATTAAAGATAATAATTAAAAATACAAATTTTAGTTTACCCCGTGCATCGCACGGGTGGAAATAACTAGTAATATATAATAGTAAGCCCGTAGTTATATTTAGAAATTTTAGTTCATTAATTAGATTCATTTTAACTTAATTTATGTTAACAAATTTTAGTATTAATAATTATTTAATTTTTGACTTTTTTATCAACTATTTTTAAGAATTGTGTATTAAAATGGCATGTCATTATTATACGTTAATATTTTTTAGTTAACTAATTAGTTGTGAACGTTTAAAAAGTATAATTTATGATAATTAAATATTTTTAGCAATTTAGCTAATACGACGAATTTAAGTTTATTCCATATTTATGTTATTACGTGTTTACGGATAGTTATATCTTATACCTCACATATATTTAACAAACGTTCACTATTCGTTTAGATAAAGTTAGTTATTCCTACTTTCAAACTATTTCTTGATTATAAATTTCAAATTTTTCAATTAAAAAAAGAATCAATATTCACATCATTATTTATTGTGGATGAGAAATACTAGATCAAGATGAAACTAACGTAAATCTCTATAGATAGTCAGCCGATTTAACAAATGTTAGCTAATGAAGGAAGAAAGAAAAGAGAGAAAAAAAAAAATTTGTACTACAAGACCTAATTTTTTTTTTTCATATCTCCCCACACATCGTGTGGGTAAATAACTAGTTAAACTAATTATAATTACGGCGAGTTCTGTTCAAGAATGAAGAAATAGTCAAATAGAATTCCATAATTTAGTACTAATATATAGTAGTAATATATTATTATAATATTATTAATTATTAATTTCGGGTTTTTCGGGTACCCGAACTTCGGGTTCGGGTTACCCGAACCCGATAATTTTGAAAATCCTATACCCGATCCCGACCCCGAACCCGAACTTGCGGGTTTCGGGTACCCGAAAACCCGCGCGGGTTCGGGTATTTTGGCCCCGACCCGAAAACCCGACCCCGAATTCCCACCCCTAGCCTATTTAATTAAAAAAAGAGTGTCATAATATAATAAAATTGACGTCGGAATTTTTTTTAAATTAAAAAATGTTAATTAATTACAAGCGAAAATTATGATGGTAACCGAGATATTTTGGACTAATTTACCCTATTTTAACTAATAAATTTAAGTTTAAGCAATACACAATCTAGCCGCCAACATAGCCAAACGCACATTATCGCCGCCATATAACCCACAGACCCCCGCGGTGGCCGGAAATCTCGAGTGGAAGGAAGCAAGCTACTGTCGCGGCGGCGCTTGAAACCGAACAAAGATTGTCATTCTCTCTGTAAATTTCGAAACCCCACGGTAACCCCTCTCTTCAATTCTTACTCTTATTTTATTCAATTGGTAAACCCTTGTTCCTTTCCTCGTTTTTTTTTTTTTTGTTGTGTTTGTGTGTGTGTGTGTACAGAAGTATAATCTGCAGTCGAAATGCAATGGATATTAGTTTATAGTAATCTTTGATTTTTGGAATGGCTTGAGCTTTTGAACAATGAAAAGATGCCGTTTTTTTTTTTAAAAAAAACTTTGAATTTAACTTCTTCGACCAACTAACAGCAATAATTGTAGTATTAAGTGAAAATATATGAATCTGTTCAAGGTTTAGAAGTTAGGATTTAAAGGTTGAATACGGATTTTTATGTGATTTTGATTCTACAAAGTGCAAAAAGTGTGTAATCGAAGATATACGAGTATGATTCCTTCAGCTCTATATCGGAACTCTGCATATTTGAATGTTTTGATCTGTTATTCTGCATTTGGTTTACGTATTTCCTTAAAACTGCAGATTGTTGTTAAAATTGGAGTAAGAAACTGCTAAAGATGTTGCCAGCCGATTCGACCAAAATGTTGTCCTTCAAACGCTGCATAACGGATGGAGATTTGGTTATCGTGTATGAGAGGCACGATGTTATGAAGGCTGTGAAAGTTACGGAAAAGGGGGTTTTACAGAACAGATTTGGTATGTTTAGGCATTCTGATTGGATTGGCAAACCATTCGGCTCTAAGGTCTTCAGCAATAAAGGTGGATTTGTTTATTTATTAGCTCCGACACCTGAGTTGTGGACTCTCGTTTTAAGCCATAGGACGCAGATTTTATATATTGCAGATATAAGTTTGGTTGTAATGTATTTGGAGATCGTTCCTGGATGCGTGGTACTTGAATCTGGAACTGGAAGTGGATCCTTGTCTACTTCTCTTGCACGAGCTGTTGCTCCGAATGGGCATGTTTACACATTTGATTTCCATGAACAGAGGGCTGCTTCAGCCAGGTGAGGATTATGTGAATTTGGTCATTCTTTTTATGATATTGGTTAAATTTGGATCTTGGGGATAATTTTTCTGTTTGTTGTCGATGACATTTTATATCTGTAGTTGATATACTTGATTTGGCTTCACATTTTCTGCAATTCATGATTTTTAACTACGGAGAAATGTAGGGATAGTGTTGAGTTAGTCTGGTTTGATGGTTTTTGTGTAGTGAACACTGAGATGCTTGAATTTTGATTATATTGAATGGATGTTTGAAGTAAGCATTTGCTCCCTTTTAATTAGGATCTTAGGAAATGCTAAGAATTTGGTCAGTTGGTTTTAAAGGAGAAGTAAAAGAAAATGTACTATGGATATGTATCACATTATTTATCTATGATACCTTTTGTAATTTCGCAGCTATTGTGATTTGGTTTTATATTTTCTGCAAATTGACGTGCCTTTCTGTTTTGCTTTATGGAGGGAGAAGAAGTAATATGAAAAAGAATTGGTTTTGATGGATTCTCCTTCATAAAACTGAATGCTAGATATTTGATTATACTTAATCGTGAATTGTATGTGTAGTTAAAACTAAAGTTTTTTTGTGATTTGATGGATGAATGTATTTTATTTTAAATCTAAATGATAAGATGTTGGTGTAAATGTTCCGTGCAGGGAGGATTTTGAACTCACAGGATTGAGTAGTTTGGTGACCGTTGGTGTGAGAGATATACAGGGCGAAGGTTTCCCAGATGAATTTATAGGCAAGGCCGATTCCGTTTTCCTCGACCTGCCACAGCCTTGGCTAGCCATTCCTTCTGCTGCAAAGATGCTACAGCAAGATGGGGTCTTGTGCTCGTTCTCTCCATGTATCGAGCAAGTACAAAGATCTTGTGAAACGCTTAAATCCTCATTTACTGGTAGACTAACTACCCCTCTCAACTTTAACTAGAAGACCTCTAATTTGAACTTGAAGTCGGCTATATACTTATCTGATTTCCTGTTATCTTATATGTGTGCTGACAGATATAAGAACATTTGAAGTACTCCTCCACAACTATGAAGTTCGAGAAGGACACTTGGCAAGCTGGGAAGATGGTGATGGGGCTTTGGCGTCTGCTAAGAGTGGCAAGAAGAGGCAGCGCTCGGCAAATGGAAAGGAAGATTCTCGACCTCAAACTGTCTTGGCTAGACGAATCGGTGAGGTTAGAGGTCATACTGGTTACTTGACATTTGCTAGACGCAATTGCATCGGGTAAAACATTTTCTTTATATCGGTAACTGAAATTTTACTTTCCAGCTATTGCACAATTGGTTTATGCTTTGATTTCTAACACATATAGTTAGCCTAAAGGAGATTACGGTTCCAACATTTTTTAAATCACCTCCAAAAGGCCGTGTTAGATCGTCTGCAGTAACATCGCCATCAAATAGTATATGTATCTGGATTCAGTAGTGGATTATTTACAATGTCATAAGCTTTTGGTATTGTTTTGATTCGAGTGTTAACCCTCATTATGTATCTGATACGAGAACATCGAGTGCCATCTCTACTCCTTAAGGTTGCCGCCGGGGACTTTTTAATCTGAATATTGTGATTCTTTTGATAGGCATGTAGTTTTGAGCTGTGTAAAAATATGGTGCATGTCGAATTTGCATGAACTCTTCATATTGTTTTGGAATGTTAATATAAAACCACGAAGCACGTTCCATATTTCAAGTACAATATGTCGAAAAATGCATGTTAGTATAAAATTTGAATTTCACTTGATGCAAAATATGATACATTATATCAAGTACAATAGTAGTATAAGATGTCAAGTTCGATTCAAATTTTATCTTTTAACATCTGTTTTTTAAAATTTTTGATATGTTAAAATGCGTTCAAAAGGTTTAATCATACTCTACTAATATAGGGGAAGATAGAGTACTTGTCATTTGTCTCTCACTTTGATAAAATGATAAACCTAAATTGCCACAAAATCTATTAAGCCATTTTATATTTGTACAATTCAGTTATTCGGTGTTAAATTTATGTCAACAGACTCAACACCATATACAGGTCAAATCTTATTTTGAAGAGTTTATAAGTTATCACACGTGGCAAAAGATTATACTAATTCTTTGAATAAAAGAGGTTATGTCTCAAACTTTAGATCGTAAAATATTTTGAAGAAGAAAAAAAGTATTCTGAATGACCCCTTAGGCCTAATGGCAAGAGAGGCATCTCCAACCCATACTCTTAAATGGAGTATTACTTCATTTTGAAGTACGGAGGGCATTCCAACCGTACTCTATTTTACAGCAAGAGTATAGAGTATTGAACAGTAAAACTCTATATATGGAGTTTTACTGTTCAATACTTCATACTCTATTTTCACTATTTGAACAATATTAAACTATAAAAAAAAATTAACTACATTTCATTAAAATAATTTGATTTATAATTTATTGTATTGTAGTATATTTTATTTATAACTAAATTTTATAATTTTTATTTAATTTAACATATTTAATTTTATATAAATAAAAAATTAGCAATCCACAATATACTTAAATTATGTTATTTAAGATACAATTTTATTAATTATTTAATATTTATGATACATTAGGAAATGTTAATTATGTAAAATAAATGAAAAACTACAAATACAGTATATATATAAAGTACGTGGTTGGAATGAATTTCTAAAATAGAGTATGTCCTACTTCATTTTGAAATGTAGCATACTGCAAAATAGAGTATAGGGTTGGAGATGGTCTAAAACTCTCATTATAGTGAAGGCTTACTTTCAATTCCTATTACCAATATTATATGACGTACTTTTCCTCTTTTGTGTAGAGCAGGAGTCTCATCCTTATGCAGTGTGCATATATATAAGTGTGCTATGAATTGTGATATTGAGCAATTTTATGAAGGGTTATTAGCAAATAAATACATGAACAATGCCCAATTTCCGAGTTCATACATGACTTTTGACTCGACATGAATAAATACATGAATTTAACGAGTTTGCTGAGTTCGCCCGCGAGTTGGATTTTGTCCGACGTGGCAGTCGGAAAATCTACGTGGACTTCAACGACGGCGAAACAAAACGACGTCGTTTCGGAAAAAAAAAAAAAAATGACATCATTTTACATAAAAATTAAAATAAATATGTTTATAGTAGTATTTTTTAATTAAAAGTGCTTTGGAGGTGTACCAATAAACACATCCATGAAGTATTCTCCGGAGCCGAGGCTCACGCCGGACTCCAGCGTCGCCACCAGCTGGCCGGAGGTGGAGTAGGATTCCGGCAAGGCCTCGGCCTTGATATCCTCGACCTCGACACCATCAAGAACAGCTCCATTCCGAGCCAAGGTTTTGTCCGAATTCGGCTCCGAGAAGGAGCAGTCGGCGTCGGAAGAAGATGAAACGGCAACATTGAAGCTGGGAATTTCCATGGCGGAGTAAACGGAGGAGTTGGAATTGGAACGAACTCCTCCACCTCCATTAACTGCTAAAAAGCCATAAAACAATAAACACAAGTGTAACCAAACTACACAAGTGTAAAACAATATCAAAATAATTGTCATCTTCTCCGTCATCTCTCCTCTCCTCTCTTCTCCAGTCGGATCTCTCGATTTTTCTTCTTCTCCGATTTCTCCGAGGAACAGCGTAGTGAGCTAAACACACCCTAAACCCCTCTCCACCGAAAATCCCCAAATTCACAGATCCGACCCGATTCTCCACGCCCGACCCGATTCTCCGCCGCAGCGCAGCCCGACCGAATTCTCCACGCCATCCGCGTCCTGCCGTTCTCCGTCCTCCGACCGCGAGGGTTTGGTGGGTGAATTGGTTTTCGTGGGAGGTGGTTATGGCGGCGGTTGAGAATGGGAATTTGGGGTTTGATTGGAGGAGGGAGGTGAGGAGGTTTTGGTTTTGGATGTTGAAGAGGAAGGGGTGAGATGGCGTCGAGGGCGGCGGAGCTGAGGAGGGAGGAGGAGGATGAGGGGGAGAGGAAGGGGTGGGGAGGTTGGACCCTCTGGGCGAAGGGACGGCGGAGGTACGACGGCGGCTGGGCGGCGTCGGTGGCGGCGGATCTCGAGCTGAAGAAGACGACGACGTTCCCTACTAATTAATCCTAATTACACCCTAATTACACTAATTAACCCTAATTACACCCTAATTATCCTAATTACCCAATTATTTAAGTAAAACGGCGTCGTTTTACCTTAATTGATTGTATAGGTGTCGTACTCTTTTTACACGTCCGCAACGTAATATCCACGTTGCATTATTTAAATTGCCACGTCCGCAATTCCCTTCCACGTCAGCAATCCCCTTCAACCGGAAATTGAATGTGTGACAAAATTGTTCCGATTATCAGGTTCATGTATTTATTCATGCCGAGTCCGAGTTCATGTATGAACTCGAAAATTAGGCATTGTTCATGTATTTATTTGCCAATAACCCTTTTATGAATTGGGATATTTTATTTCTTTGAAGGAAGAAATATAATTTGAAAATTATGCGTATGGACATTTTTTTTTTCGGCAACTAATTTGTAGATGAGAGTTTTCTCTAACCAATTGCGATACCTCTTTTATTTTATTTTTTAAACAAATAAAAAAAATCATTCATGTTATTTTTTCGGACATCATTATACTAACTGTCATATACTCTAGACATCCTAATTAGAGCCCGTTTATAAGCTTTGAGGAGTTTATAAGCACCTCTAAAATGTTTGACAAAATAAGCTCTCAAATAGCTTATAAGCTCCAAAAATAAGCTCCAAGTGCTTGTAAGCACTACAAAAAATAAGTTCCTTCACCCAACCTTATTTTTTCAAAACTTGTCTTTTTGATTGTATAACTTCATATTATTTTTATATTTCAATTATAAATACTTCCATTTTTTATTGTAGAAAATTATAAATCTCAAAAAAAAAAATATTTTTTCATTTTTTTAAGTTTCAGATTTTAATTTATCTTGAGCTTATAAACACTTTTATCAAAACACTTTGAAATCTTATAAGTTCTTAAATCTAAGAGCTTATAAGCTCTTAAAACATCTTATAAGCACTTGATGCTTATAAGCTCTTTAAAATAAGCTTAGCCGAATACCCCCTTAATTTAACTTGTTTCATTTTGATATGGGAATTTTATTTCGACATTATCTTTATTTTTGTTGTAGTATATTCTATTCCTTTCGCTTATAATTGGCGAATTTTTTTTCTTATTTGGCGGTTTCATGATCCATGACTCATTTTCTATTCTAAAAGTAATTAATTATCTAATTTTACTGCCGGTAAACCCCTTGTTACAAATTAACATTTCTAATTATTAAGGCATTTTAAAGGGCTGGCCAAACAATTTTACGTTAATTAATTTTAAATTTCTTTGAAAGGAAAAAAAAAAGTACTAATTCAAGAAACAAGAATGTTGTTGCTTCGATAAAGTACATATCTCATTTCTTTGAATGAAACAGAACTGCTGCTACCATTTCATTTCCTTCTCTACTTTTTTTTCTTTTTTCCGTTTTAACTTTGGGGATTTTTGTACCCGCAACAAAAAAGAAACAAAGGGGTTGTAATGGGTTTCCATTTTCCAACCAAAATCATTCGTTTCCGGCGGCATCTTCCGTTCCTCAATCTTCTTCTCATTAGACCTTCAGCTGTAGTATTCATCTCTCCCTTCTCTACGTTTTTGGCGGAGAACCCATTTTACCCAAAGTCTTTTGCTCACATATTTCAAGAATGCTCGAAAAGAAAAGCTAACGAACCAGGAGGCAAGCCCACGCGCGGATGATCGTATCTGGGTTCAAACCCACTGTTATTGATTCGACTTGTTTGCTTCAGATGTACATCAAATGCTCCCTTTTGGAGTGTGCGTCTAAGGTGTTTGACAGAATGCCCCAAAAGAACTGCGTGTCTTGGACCACGATGATGTTTGGATATTCTGTCAATGGGAAAATGGAGTTGGCACGGTCATTGTTCGACTTGATGCCTGAGAAAAATGTGTTTCTTGGACTTCGTTGATGTCGGGATATATGCAGAATGGGAATATTCTGAAGTCGATTGAGGTGTTTGTTATGATGGGGAGGGACGTCGTGGCATACCAACGGAAATAAAGAGCTCTACAACATGGGAGGAAAATCCATGGCAGAGTCATTAAGTGTGGGAAGGGATCGGACTCCTTTGTGAGTAGCCCGATGATTGATGATATGTACTGCAAGTGTGGGGTGTTGAAAATATGAGTACCAAATATGCATTGGAAGGATACATGTTCATGGACACCACGTATGATGCTAAACAGAAGACTCCACGATCTTGCTAAGGCCTGCCATTGACTCGCCATCACTCTTCTCGTCTTTAAAGCGTCGTCCCACATTCCTACATCAGCGTACGTTTGTGATAACAAAACATAAGCAGTGGAGCATCGCAGGTCCAATCGTAGGAGGTTTCTTGCTGCTATTTCTGTCACCTTCACATCCCCATGCATCTTACAATTGCTAAGAAGGCTTCTCCAAATCACATCATTAGCCTTTAAAGGCATGACTTGAATAAACTTCAAAGCATCCATGATTCGGTCAGACCGTCCAAGGGCATCGACCATGCATGAATAGTGTTCTATCACTTGTTCTAAACCAAACTCAGCTTTCATCATGTGAAAGTAGCGAAGTGCTTCATTAACAAGTCCAATATCTGCACAAGCGCGGAGGACTCCCGTAAAAGTTGTTTGGTTTGGTGTTATCTTCTCAAGCAGCATTTGTGTAAGAATGATGGATCGCAGAAGATTGAGAATGGTGTAGGTGTTGAGCATGGAGATGGAGATGGTGTACGTGCAGA
The DNA here is from genome assembly GCA_029379335.1 of Thymus mandschuricus. Taxonomy (NCBI): domain Eukaryota; kingdom Viridiplantae; phylum Streptophyta; class Magnoliopsida; order Lamiales; family Lamiaceae; genus Thymus; species Thymus mandschuricus. Next base: position 15,878,229 of record CM057073.1, on the reverse strand, counting down.
GAAGGCATGATTCTTAGGCATTACTGATGTGGCATTGCTTTATCCAGTTGGCATCCAGATGTCATCATTTTGTTGGTTTATTCATTAGTTAGCAAGTTTATGTCGTGTCCGTTAGATTTAGATGACGTGTACGGCATAGATTAATTTTGCCTTTACTTTACTTTCAAGTCATTCTAGTTAGATATAAATAGAGTGAAATGGATGTAACAGTTTTCTTCTTCCTTGAGGTGAATGAGAATAATATCTCCTTTACTCTGAAACTCGATTTCTCGTGATACATACTACATTTCTTCATCCATTTACATGGTATCTAGAGCCTAGGTTCCGATCTAATGGCTCGAGGACGAAGGAAAAGCTATGCACAAGCTGTTAGTGGAGAAGCTTCAAGCTCTGCTGCACAGCGAGCTAGTGGTCGCCGGAATGGGAAAGATCCGGTCACGGCGGATACTGAAGATGCAGATCCAGTACCGACGGAGCTTCCGCAGAAGAAAATGGAGGAGTATCTGAAGTTACAGCCCTCCGATCATCCGGGGATGCATCTTGTTGCAGCTCCTTTAACTGCAACAAATTTTTTGCAATGGTCGCGATCGATCCGGCGAGGACTTGGAGCTCGCAGCAAGCTCGCATTCATTGACGGTACGTTTCCAGAACCAGATGAGGATAAGGATTTTTACAATGAATGGATTAAGACAGATTCTATGGTTGCTCAATGGATGATCAATTCTATGTCTAAGGATGTTGTTAATGCATTTTCACACTATGAAACTAGTGAAAAATTATGGAGTGCTTTGATGCATCGTTTTGGTAGAAGTAATGGACCTAAGACATATAAATTGCAGAGGGAAATTATGCAGTTTAAGCAAGGAAATCAAAATGTGTTTACCTATTATAGTAATCTCACAAACTTATGGAATGAATTGGATTTGCTGCTACCTCCTATAACCTGTGTTTGTGATGCTGAGGACAGTTACATCATTAGAGAAAAACACCAGAGGTTAGTTCAGTTCTTAGTTGGATTGAATGAGATTTTTGAACAGACAAGAAGGCAAATCATGCTGCTTGAGCCACTTCCTTCAGTGGAGCAAGCATATGGGATGATAGTGCAAGTAGAAGATCAGATGGAGCTTGTGGAGGAAACTGGTGGTGGAACTGAAAGTAGAATGGTTATGCAGGTAGGCAGGCAAGGGCAGAATTATGGTGGGAATAAATGATATAATTCCAATCAAAGAAGGCAGACTAAAGAGGACAGGGCAAAATTGAAATGCTCTCATTGTCAAGCTAATGGACATGAAGTTGGGGAGTGCTTCAAATTACATGGTTATCCGGATTGGTATAAGAAACTGAAGGAAGGCAAGAATGCAAGGATTAACTATGTTGAGGATGATGATGATACAAGATCTAGGTCTGATAATGGGAGGATTGTGCAGAATGATACAGCCACAAATATTGGGAAGGTTTTACAAATGGAAATAGCAAAGTACATGGGACAGCTGATGCAGAAGGGACAAGGACAAATGACTGGGGGAGATATCAATTTGGTGCATAAAGATCTGCACAAAGATGAGGTAACTCAGAATCCTTTTGACACTCAATATGCATTCAGTGTTTTATCTAGCATGGAAAAGAATGTATGGATAATTGATTCAGGGGCAAGTTCCCATGTATGTTGTGATGTTGATTTGATGGTATCCACATACAAGTATGATAAACCTCTGTTAGCTAAAATACCTGATGGAACTGCCAAAGAGGGCTACTGTGGGGGTAGTGTGAGGATTAACAAAGATATATATCTTGAGGATGTGATGCTGGTTCCTGAATTCACCCATAACCTGCTGTTAGTATCACATTTGGTAAAGGATTTACAAGCAAAGTGTGTGTTCTTACCACAAAGATGCATTATACAGAAGCAAGGGACAGATGCTGTCTTGGGCATAGGAAAAATGGTGAACAACTTATATGTAATGGAGATAGCAATGGAGAACCACTTCTGTCATGTATATAGTCCAAATCCAAGGGATATAACACTGGAAACATGGCATATATTTTTAGGACATGCCTCAATCACTGCTATGAGGCATATGTCAATGTTTAAAGGCTTGTTCACAAGTGAAGCAGTAGCAAATATTGAGAAGTGTGAGGTTTGTTTACTGGCTAAACAAAGTAGGAATGAGTTTCCAACTTTGAATAGTAGATCAGATGAGTTGTTTGACATGATACATGCAGATATCTGGGGTCCATATGGGGAAGATAACATAGATAATGCAAGATATGTATTAACCATTGTGGAAGACCATAGTAGATGTATTTGGACATATTTACTGAAGTCTAAAGAACAAGTTCAGTCTACAATGAGGAAGTATTTAAAGCTTATATAGACTCAATTTGGCAAGACTGTTAAAGTGTTGAGAACAGATAATGGATCAGAATTCATCAACATACAGATGAGGGAACTGCTAGATGAATTGGGTATGGTACATCAGAGGTCATGTCCTTATACTCCTCAACAAAATGGAGTGGTAGAGAGAAGACACAGGATGTTACTCAACTCAGCAAGAGCATTAATGTTTCAGAGTTCACTACCTTTGAAATTTTGGCCTTACTCCATTTTAACAGCAACTTGGTTGATAAACCGAGTGCCAAGCCAAGTGTTAGATTGGAAAACACCTCATGAGATTTTGTTTGGAACAGAGGCAGATCTATCCATATTGAAACCTTTTGGATGTTTGGCTTTTGCAGTGAATCTTTCTCCACACAAAGATAAGTTTGATGCTAGGAGTAATAAATGTGTATTTCTTGGCTTTGTAGCATCACACAAAGGGTATTTGTTGTATGATTTGAGTGCTGAAAAACTGCTTATTTCGAGAGATGTCAAGTTTGTGACTGATGAATTTCCATTTGCTAGTCCTCAAGCTGCTGAGATAGATACTACCACATCTGTAGATCACAGATTGAACACTGAACAAGGACATGGAGCTGTGGACATGCAGATGCAGAACAATCTTGCTGATACAGAGATTCCTACTGTAAGAGTTGAGCAGAATGTTGCACCATTAGTTCAACATTCTACTCCTCTTGTGGTGGATGAATCTGCTCCTCATAGGAGGAACACTAGGGTGAGAAAGGCACCAGACTGGATGCAGGACTTTGTTGGCCATATTAACACAGATGTGTTACCACCATTTCCTGCAGGTGCTTCTTCACCCCCTACCTTTCCATTTCTTCTATCACCTTCCATAAGTGAGACCTATGTTTGGTTTCTTTTCAATATTACTACCACACATGAGCCCAAGAATTATAAAGAAGCTTGTAAAGTACAGCAGTGGGTTGATGCAATGCAAGCAGAATTGGAAGCTTTAAAGAGGAATCAGACATGGGATTTGGTGCCTTTACCTCAGGGCAAAAGGGCTATTGGCAGCAAGTGGGTTTATAAGCTTAAACTCAAACCTAATGGGGAAGTGGAGAGATACAAAGCACGGCTAGTGGCTAAGGGGTATGACCAAGAGTATGGTATAGATTACCAAGAGGTTTTCTCTCCAGTGGCCAAATTTGTGACAGTGATAATTCTGTTTGCTGTGGCTTCAATGCAGAACTGGTGTATCCAACAAGTGGATGTCAATAATGCGTTTTTACATGGCTATCTACATGATGAGATATACATGGAGCCACCTAAAGGTTACTTAGATGCACAGCCAGGTGAAGTGTGTAGGTTGGTCAAAAGTCTCTATGGGTTGAAGCAAGCTTCTAGAGAATGGAATCAAGAGTTTTGCAAATCTCTTTTTGGTCAGGGTTTCACCCAATCCATGCATGATCACTGCTTGTTTCACAGGGGAGCTAGAGATTCTTTCATTTGCATTCTTGTCTATGTGGATGATGTTCTTATTTGCAGTCCATCTGAGCATCTTATCAGTGAGCTAAAGCATGTACTTCACACAGTTTTTACTATCAAAGATCTGGGAATTGCTCACTACTTCATTGGTATGGAGATTGCTAGAGGGTCTTCTGGTGTAGCCTTGAATCAGCGCAAATATATTCTTGATCTTGTGGATACAGTAGGTTTATCAGCTTGTAAATCAGTTTCCACACCACTTCCACCAGGTATTCATCTATGTCAGACTACAGATTATCTACTCACTGAGCCTGAGACCTACAGAAAGCTAGTGGGGAGACTACTTTATCTGAATTTAACTCGGCCAGACATTGCAGTACAGCAGCTAAGTCAGTTTGTGGCCAAGCCTGCAAAATCTCACATGGATGCTACCCTCCATGTTGTTAAATACTTGAAAGGGTGTCCTTCTTTAGGACTTTTCTTCCCTGCCAATGGATCTCTCACTCTACAGGCATTCTGTGATGCAGATTGGGATTCTTGCCCAGATTCAAGGAGATCTCTTACAGGCTATTGTGTATTTTTGGGGAGTTCCTTAATCTTCTGGCGATGCAAGAAGCAAAATACTGTATCTTCATCTACTGCTGAAGCAGAGTACCGAGCCATGAGGTTTACAGTGAGAGAGCTGCAATGGATCTCTTATGTGTTGCAGGATTTTGGTGTTCAAGTTCCAACTCCGATCAATCTTTACTGTGACAATTCTACTGCATTACACATCACACGCAATCCAGTCTTCCATGAGTGCACCAAACACCTTGAAATGGATTGCCACATTGTGCGTGATCAGTATTTAGCAGGTTTCATTCACCGTCATCATCTTTCTTCTTCTCGACAGCTCGCAGACCTGTTTACAAAGTCATTATCCCATGCTCGTTTTCGGGTTCTGTTATCCAAGATGAGTCTTGCAGATGTTCACCACTCTCATCTTGCGGCGGGGGGGGGGGGGGGGGGGGGGGGGGTGTAAGAATGATGGATCGCAGAAGATTGAGAATGGTGTAGGTGTTGAGCATGGAGATGGAGATGGTGTACGTGCATACGTGCATAGAAGGCATGATTCTTAGGCATTACTGATGTGGCATTGCTTTATCCAGTTGGCATCCAGATGTCATCATTTTGTTGGTTTATTCATTAGTTAGCAAGTTTATGTCGTGTCCGTTAGATTTAGATGACGTGTACGGCATAGATTAATTTTGCCTTTACTTTACTTTCAAGTCATTCTAGTTAGATATAAATAGAGTGAAATGGATGTAACAGTTTTCTTCTTCCTTGAGGTGAATGAGAATAATATCTCCATTACTCTGAAACTCGATTTCTCGTGATACATACTACATTTCTTCATCCTTTTTACAATTTGTTCAAATGCCTGCAAAGCCTCATTCCCATCTCCATGCTGGGCATATGCACAAATTACACTATTCCAAGTCACAACATTACAATTGGATGATTTTCGAAACATCAAAATGGAATCCTAAATGTGTTTCCGCAATTTGAGTACATATTGATTAGTGTACTGATGATGAACTCATTTGACTGCATAGATTGCTTGATGATCTGACTGTGGATCTGCTTCTCGAGTCCAACACCAGTTATGTCGGAACAAGTACTGAGAACTGTAGTAAAAGTAAACAAGTACTAACTCAGACATAACTACAGTTATGTATATGCAGTTCACTTTTACTACAGTTCTCAGCACTTGTTCCGACGACATAACTGATGCTGGACTCGGGAAGCAGATCCACAGTCAGATCATCAAGCAATCTATGCAGTCAAATGAGTACATCATCAGTACACTAATAAATATGTACTCAAATTGCGGAAACATTCAGGATTCCATTTTGATGTTTCGAAAATTATCCAATTGTAATGTTGTGACTTGGAATAGTGTAATTTGTGCCTATGCCCAGCATGGAGATGGGAATGAGGCTTTGCAGGCATTTGAACAAATGCTGCTTGAGAAGATAACACCAAACCAAACAACTTTTACGGGAGTCCTCCGCGCTTGTGCAGATATTGGACTTGTTAATGAAGCACTTCGCTACTTTCACATGATGAAAGCTGAGTTTGGTTTAGAACCAGTGATAGAACACTATTCATGCATGGTCGATGCCCTTGGACGGTCTGGCCGAATCATGGATGATTTGAAGCTTATTCAAGTCATGCCTTTAAAGGCAAATGATGTGATTTGGAGAAGCCTTCTTAGCAATTGTAAGATGCATGGGGATGTGAAGGTGACAGAAATAGCAGCAAGAAACCTCCTACGATTGGACCTGCGATGCTCCACTGCTTATGTTTTGTTATCACAAACGTACGCTGATGCAGGAATGTGGGACGAGGCTTTAAAGACGAGAAGAGTGATGGCAAGTCAATGGCAGGCCTTAACAAGATCGTGAAGTCTTCTGTTTAGCATCGTACGTAGTGTCCATGAATCCTTCCAATGCATATTTGGTACTCATATTTTCAAAATAATATGAGACATCTGAATAATTTGAGATGCTATGTTTGTAATTTTCGTGGTTTATTTTTCTGATAATTTTATGTTGAAAAGGAAGGTACTTCCATCATTTTTTAAATCACCTCCAAAAGGTTGTGTTAGATCGTTTTGCAGTAACATCACCATCAAATAGTATATGTATCTGGATTCTGTAGTGGCTTATTTACAATTTTATTAGTGCTTGGTGTTGTTTCGATTCCAGTGTAACCGTTTTGATGTATCTGATACAAGACATCGAGTTCCATCTCCATTCCTTACGGTTGCCTTTGCGGTTGGTTTATTCGAATATTGTGATTCTTTTGATAGGCATGCAGTTTTGAGCTGTGTATGAATATGGTGCACGTCGAAATATGCATGAAGTATTCATATTTGTTTTAGAATGTTAATACATTCCTAACCTTTTGCATCTTACAATCTCTTCGTTTTATCAATACACCCGAGCTGAGATGCTTCAAACAAGTGTGCCTATAGAGGCATTGTTTAGAGTTCACAACTATTTCATTCTTGATCGAAAATCGAGCATGATAGGGATACATTTCGTCAGCCGATGCTCCGACCATCTGCCGCTGGTGGTATGCTTTCTACCATCTCTCCTCCCGCTGGTCTCCTTCTGTAGTTGGCGGTAATCTCTCTCTCTCTCTCCCTCTCCCTCCCCCTCTCTCCCTCTCTACTAGTAACTTATCATTTTCGATTTCAAATTTTTTTAATATATATTTAAAATGCATACTCTAGATGATTAAAATATCAATTTAAAAATCTAATTATTATTATCAATTGCTATAACCATCTTGTCCCGCTTTTAATTTGAGTTTTCTAAAAACTTGTATCAATTTTGAAATAGGTCGTTGTAAGTTAAATGGAGATAGTATATAATAGTGCATCTCTATATAGTAGTTCACTCCAACCAAAGAAAATAAGCAACCCCTATCTTTCACTAACCCACACAAGTTCAAAATCAAAAGAGAGAAAAACAAGATGAGGGAAACCTCAAACAAGATTGGATCCAATCTCATAACCATATTTCACAATAGCTAGAGGGGGGGGGGGGGGGGGGGGGGGGGGGGGAGATTGGCACAGCCCTAAGCGGCTGAGCCTTCCCCAAAGTAAGTCCAAACTTCTCCTCCACATCCCATATATTGCCCAAAGTACGTAAGTCCAACTTTTGGATTATTTAGGGCCTCGGCCACTGCCCATTCTACCGTGCTTGATGTTGTGTCTGTTCCTGCGCCAAATATGTCATGTGCGTTTTGTTGGTCAAGTAGTATAGAAAAGTTAAGTTAATTACACATGTCCTAAGCGATTTGTTTAAAAGAATTGTTTGATGTCAAGTATATTTGAATTGTTGAAAGATTCACGTGAATGAACTTTATGTAGTTTTATCAAGATTTGGCATACTATAATTTTCATTTTAATAATAGGTAGATGAGATTTTTCTCTGACCAATTGCGTTGATACCTTTTTTATTATATTTTTAAACAAATAAAAAAGCCAACCACGTTATTTCGGACATCATTATACCAGCAGTCATGACATATACTCCATACCTCTCACTTTATTTTACTTATTTTATTTCGATACGATATTTTAAAAGTAGTGTTAAAAATGAAAAGTGAAAGTGCTAGTTTGTGCAAAAACTAAAAACGATCTTAAATGTTCTTAAACGCAATAACAGTGAATTAAAGCTATAAAGAACACAGAAATTTGGTAACCCAGTTCGGTGATAACACACCTACGTCTGGGGGACAAACTCCGAGAGATTCAATCCACTATAAGCAGTTAAGAGACTTACAGGACTTACACCAGGACTCCACCTTATGTCATCTATTCGTCTCGATTACAACTCCCTTACAATGAGATCGAATATACCAACGAGATGAACTCGTTAATGATTACACACTAGAATGGTTCTAAGTGTAAACTTAGATCAAACTGAACAAGACTAGGATGCTTGTTCAGAACACACACGCTCGCTCTCAGAAAACAAAAGCTTGCAATACACACGTTGCAAGAACACAAAACCTCACACAAAAATAATCAAAAGCGGCGAAGCGTGAATAGGGTTCTTCCAGCATATATACTCAGCGCAGGAAACCCTAGAAGATCTTCAGGTTGATCTTCTATGCATGGTAACTTTCCATGCATGATTCTTCTTCCTTCTACGAATATAATAATATATATAATAATATATTATTCTTGATACATGCACTCCAATCAAAAAGCAACGCAGCAGAAGTCTTCAACCTAAAATGCCAAAATAAATATGACGTGCATGCAGCCCATGCACTAATAATCTCCCCCTTTGGCATTTTCAAACTAAGCATAAATTGCATGTATCATACCACTCCGGTCCCTGCTAGTTGAACCATTTGCTTTTTGCACGGGAATTAAGAAGAAAATGTTTAGTGTATAAAGTGTATTTTGTATGGAATGTAATGTGGTTTATGTATTTAAACATATTTTAGAAACAGAGCATCATATATGCATAAAAACATGTTCTTGTCTAATCTTAAATGAAAGATCGTATAAAGACCTTTAATTTGATATAAAAATCATAAAAATCCGATAACAAACGAGCAAGTTATAATAATTTAAACTTTCAAAATTTAAATTATATTGAACTACGTGCAGAAAAATAAGTGGATGAGATTGAAGTATGGAATGTTAAGTGTAATAAGGGGTTTACTAATTGTACTAATTATACTCTAATTCTTTCCAAAAAAGGAAATGAGTCAACAAGTATGGGACGTCCCAAAAAGGAAAATGGTTCAACTAACAGGGACCGGAGTGGTATAATACAAAAGATCAACACAAAATAGGAGCAGATTGAAGTACTCATGCAACAATCATGTACTTCCTTATCAGATCATATCAAAACACATGCTCCCCCTCAAATCAATAACCTGATCTTGATAAAAACAGTGGCAAGGAGCTCACCCACACTACCAAACTGTTCTCAAGATCCATCAACATCAAACACAAGTCAGATTTTGAAAAATGGTGGCAAGGAGCTCACCCACACTACCAAGCCATTTTCAAAATCACACAAACAACTGCTAGCAAAACAGATCAAACATAGCAGCAAATACTCTGTTATCCAGAACAGACCATAGCCTTAGAAATCCATCACAAGTCTGAACCAACGGCAGATGTCATGCCTACCGTACTATTACAGGCCATAACTTATAAATTCAGAACTCCACCAATACCAACCAAAGAAATCCAGAAAACCAGAAGTCCACCTATTTACTGTTACATACCAGTAAATAGGAATAATCAAAAGTTTCCTCGTCAACACCAAACCAAAAATAAGTGAGAGAGAGAAGAAACAACATACATCTTCTGACAACTACTCCCCCTCAATTTATGCTATCTGCCAAAGGATTACTGAGTAGGCTTGCTGGAGACTTCTCCACATGCATCAATAACAGCATCAAGCTCTTCTGTGCGCTGTTTCACTAAAAAGTGTTCGCAATAGAACGAAATCCTATCGTAGCACTAGCAAGTAAAACCTAAGTATCGAATCTCAAGGAAAACTTAACAGGGCAATCAATTATGTAGTAAACCTAATACTAAGAAAGCAAGTAAAGAATATTTTGGGGTTTTTGTTTTAAATCCTAGACAAATAAAATAAATCAAAGCAATAAATAAAAGCAAATAAATTTAATCTAGAAAGCTGGAAATTAATCTAAGAATTAAACTAAAGAAAACAATAAATCTACCTAAGCAAAAATCGAAAGGAAAGCAATAAAGAAAGCATCGAAAGAAAAGAAAACGAATCTAGACATAATTAAACTAAATCTGAAAATCTGGAAATTAAATAAATAAATCTAACTCTAAGAACTTTGAAAACGAGAGAATTGGAAACGAAAGAAAAACGAATCTAAACTAGACTTTGGAAATCGAACGAACGAAATTAAACTAAAGAAATTAAACGAGGCAATAAAGAAATCGAATCTAAAACTAAAGCAAGTAATTAAAGCAATTAAACGAAAGCAATAAAATAACTTACGAACGTAACGAAGAAACGAAGAACTTGAATTAAACTGCAACGAACTACGAATCCGGATTCGAACAAAAGAAAGCAATAAAAACTAAAGCTAAAGTATTTAGAACTGAAAAACTAGGGTAAAGGGTTGTTCTAATTCGTACCCTAATGGCCTATATATAATAAACTAGAAGTTCGACTCCAATAAGGAAACAATTAATAAAACACGCCAGGCGTGGAGCGGGCGCTCCAACATACGGGAGCGGGCGCTCCATAATAGCTGCGCAAATCTGCTTGAATTGTTGAACTGGAGTGGGCGCTCCACCACTCTGGAGCGGGCGCTCCGACGGTGCCATGCAAATCCTCGGGTACTGTTCACGGAGCGAGCGCTCCAACGTCTCGGAGCGGGCGCTCCAGTTACTCCGCGCACTTTATCCAGTTTTGCACTCCTTTTTCTTCCTTTTCTCGTTCTTTCTCCTTCTTTCGGCTCCCATGATCCCTAACAAGTAAAATACTCGAAACACCCAAATCATAGCTATAAAGACACAAAACGACTCCAAAACGACACAAAAACAAATAATAAATAACGACTAAAACCTAACAAAATGACACCAAACAACTCCCCCACACTTAGACCTTTGCTTGTCCTCAAGCAATACAACAACGAAATAAACAATAGACTCAAGTATTGTGAACTATATAGGCCTCAAAACTTTTCGAAAAAAAACTCTCATGATCATGATCGAAACTATGCAAACAACCTTAGCATCAATCAACACAATTTACACAACTAATTCAAAATATGCTAATCCATCAAAGAACACTCTCCAACATGTGAGATTTTGAATATGAAAGTGAACACTCAACTCTCTCAAAGAAAAGATGTAATATAATGCACATCATAGGGTTCACTCAATATCAATGCCATGCAACATGTTTACCATAGGCTTGCCTTCAATCTCAACATCTCCACCTAATGTAATATTTACAAATTAAGATCAAAAAGGTCTTTATAAAAGCTTGTAATGTAGGGACATTGGTTAAGGTAGGGAAAGTATAGGCTAAGTGACTCAAATAGATCTAAATCATCAACCTCTTTTCAACTCCAAACAAAGTATGGATTTTTACTCCATCTTCTACCATCCAACACACCAAATACAAACTCAAAGATGCTAAACTATACAAATCAAAGCTAACTATCCCCTTATGTTTATTTTTTCTCTTTTTCTTCTCTCTTTTTTTTTTCTTTCTTTTTTTTTTTTTTAGAGCTCAAATAATAAATTTTCTTTCTAATTTGAACAAAGGCTCTTTTTTCTTCTCATCTCTTTTTTCTTTTTTCTAAGCTTATAGGGATAACTAACTACACTTAAATCAAGCATCTAAAACTCCTTTCTCCTCCTTCTTCACCACAACCAAATTTTTTTATTCAACTCCTTCCATATCACCAACCACAAATACTAAAGATACCCATAACCATCCAAACCTCCTATCATCCGGTTTTACAAAGAACGGCTAATAAAGGCTCAAAAGGGGTAAACAAAGGATTATGAACAAGGTTAGTGTATAGGAATCATGTGGCTAAAGAAAGATGGCCTAAGATCATTTCCTAGTTCGTAAATATACTAAGGTCTTGATGGAGAAACAAGGCAAGTTCTAGAAACAACGAAGCACGCATGATCACTCAATCAAAGAATAGGCATAAATATGCACAAATAGCTCAAATCTCACGGGTTCAAACTAACTAGTTCCCGACATCATAGCATACATCAAATTCATCGAATAAAATGCGTCGCTTCGCCAAGGTTCCATGCATAATAAAGATCATGAATTTTTCCAAAAATCACAAAATTTTTCTATCATTGGCCAAATCCACAATACTATCATCACATGCTCATTCGACTCAACTAACTCATAAGTCTCAACAAAATTAAACACATCATGCCAAAGTTTCAAAGACTCCCCCCCCCCCCCCCCCCCACACACACACACACACTTAAAATCAAGCAATGACCTCATTGCGAGAAAATAAAAAGGAAGGGATAGAAGGAACTTATCGCACAATGTAGACCAACACACTTGAAATCTCGATCAATTCCAAGCGGTACCTACAAAACAAACAAAGACAAAAATACCAAACAAGCGTAATATCTCCTAAAATGACAAAAACAATAAAAATAAAAATAAAGAAAAACAAATAGCTATCAAGGGTGAAAATTTCGAGGATCATTTGGATCATTAGGATCCCAAGGTGCCTGAGAAGAAGAAGTAGTATGGAAATCGGTATACCTCGCGAGATGGCGCTCGATGTCATAAACCCGATTCTCCACCCCTTGGACTCTCGTCCCCATATTCTGCATCTTGTTGGTCCCGGTTTGTTAATAGGAAAAATACGTAGAGGGGGGGGTGAATACGTATTTTTAAGTTTTTCAACTTCAAATCCCTTAACTCAGAGTAACAAGTAAGGAGCTCGCTTAAAAACTTAAGACCTAGCTGAAGCTAGATCAACAGTACGTAGCTAGCCTGCTTGACCGAAGTGATGACTTGATCAAGAGGGAGTCCTTACTCGTGTATGCGGAATTTGGTGAGCTAAAATCTTTTCCTAAGTAATTAAAATATCCAGATTAAGTTGTTTAGATGCAAGTGCAATGGATAAACAAAGTAAAGAGTTTAGGGTTAGAGAGATACGACACGAAGATTTATAGTGGTTCGGAGATAACGCTCCTACGTCCACTTTGTTGCACGACGGCAACCGTTCTTTTCACTCAAGAACTTGAAGGTTACGGGTCCTTCAAAAACCTGGTCGAGATCGGGCTTCACTCGCCTGGATCTGACGAACAACGCAGTGATTACGGGTTCACTACTAAGACCTAAACTGGACACGAAACTTCACTCGTTTCTGTCCGAACAACAGGGAGATTCCGGGCTCTCCTTACAGCCTAGCTTCGATCGAGCTTCACACAAACGATGTAAGTGTAAGCTTGGATCTCAACTCTACGATCGAGGCTTCTTCAATCGATGAAAGAAGAGCCTTGGATCGAAACAACCTAACGACAACACTCAAAAACCTAACAGACAAGTATAGGGTTTTTGGTTGACGACACACTATGAAGAACTCTTTACAGTAGATGCAAAGATTGGCTAGAGTTCTTCTTCTAAGCTTCGGATATATGAAGTGGGCTTAGAATCTAAGTGTGAAGGCTGTGAAGACGAGTTCCGATGAACTGGAAACTCGGAGAACACTTGGAAACAAAAACTCAAAGATTTGCTCGAAGGCTGGGAGTGTTTGTTTGCTGTATGCGCTCGAATGCTCAAGTAGTGTTCTCTCTTTTCTTCGTCTTCATCCTTCACTATTTATAGGCGGAGGGATGGCTGAGATCCGTTGTTTGGTTGGTGGCCTTGTCCCTCCTCCTCTCGACAGTACTTGCGCAGGCAGTAGCTTTTGCAGGTGCCCAGTTTGTCTCTTTGCCGAAAATGGCTAAGTTACAAACTTAACAGTAACTGGGGCGAGCCAGTACTGTTGCGGCGCCTTTGTCGGCCTGGCAGTCAACTCTTCCGCTCCACTCCGCTTTCGACACGTGGAGATCTCGTAATTAATGCTACGATCTCCTGTTGACTGGAGTTCAAAATATGGGCGGGAGTTGTGCTGTCGCTTTCTGGTAGGTAGTGGCTTGCTTTGCTTTGTAGTTGTAGCGTCCGCTCTGAAGTGAGTCGCTTCAGGATCATACTGTAGCGGGTCGCTTTCGAAACGAAGTTTCGTAGTGACCGCTTTAATAAGTGTTGACCCGCGTTGACTCGCTTCTGCTTTTCTTTGTAGCGTTCGCTTTGCTTCGCTTTGGTGGCTTCACTTTGACTCCACTGTAGCGCTCGCTTCGCTTTGCTGGTTTCGGCACGCTTCACTTCGGTTTGCTAGACTCGCTTCGCTTTGGAAGAACACACTCAAGCGAGTGGCCTTCACTTGAATTCCTGCAGTCTAAAGCTAAGCAAAATAAAGCCATCCTAACAGATTTAGGCTTAGAAAAATTCTAACCTATTAACTACATCAAAATGGGTCGCTTGGGAGCTGGACACTTGGGGTTTTGGGATCCAATCAAAAACAAATGGCTTCGTTTATCAAGTATCCCTCAGAGTTCCCCCTTAACAAATTGGTCCATAACAATTCCCAACAATTTCCCCCTTTTTGATGATGCCAAAACCCAAAGGCTAAGATTTAGAAAATTCCAGCCTATCTAACCGTGAAGGGAACTCCAAGCGACTGCTTCCTTTGCAGTTTCGTTTGTAATTTTTCTTTTAAGTTCCTTTCCTTTTTTTTCGGTTAAATTATTTGAGTTTGTAGCAAAAAGGTAAAGTCATTCACAAGGAGAGTAAATGACACGAGAAGAGACAGAAATTGAAATTTGGATATATGAACAAGAAGTTCACACAAAAAAATATGTAAGGAACTTGAAACTCAGAGGTTTCTTGCAGTTCCTTCCCTGTCATCCTCCTTTCCTTCTTTCATCACTTCCCTTCTTCCTCCTTCTCCTTCTCTTCTTTATCTGCTTCCAAATCCTTTGCAATCATTTCTTCGGGTATGGTGTATGCACTGAAAACCCTTGCTTCCATCGAATCAACACTGTGGATGCTTGGTATCCTCCAAGTTTCTTCCAGTTGGAAGGCTTCATCCACCTCAGTGTCAATGATGCTGCGATTGAGGATACTGGTGCCAGGTAGGAATGGCATAATGAATTCCTTCTTGGCTGGTACCTTGATGATTAATGGTGTAGGCTCTCCAAGCTGTGCAAGAGCGAAGACTTCTTGCCTAAATTTCTCATCATAGACACTAAGAAAGTTGTTGAGCGCAGTGACCCTTGAGCATTCAGTCTGCAATGGCACTACCTCCCAATAGTAGTATGCTTTGATAAATTTCTCCTTGTAATGTAGCCATTGCTCGAGTAGTTCGTCAGGAATGAACTGCTCGATCTCACGGGCATCAGGGTGCTCATCTCTGCGCACAGCCAACTCCTCCTCCGACCGGCTGGACATCTGTGCTATGATCGTTTTGAACTTCTTTCCTAACTCGCCGCTCCAGGAAGGAAGCTTCTGGTTGAGTTGCTTGCGAATGTAATTGCGTTCTTCTCTGAGAGGGTAGCGGCCAGAGTCAATCATTTCTTTCGCAGTCTTGTGACATGTATCGATCATAGCCTGACCTAGGCATGCATCGGATTCTTCTGGCGTGATTGGAACAAAGATACTTCTGACCAAGACGGACTGGATGACTTTCATTTCATTGAAGTGTTTCTCAATTCGTTCGTCAATGACTTGCAGTCGTTTTGTCCTTATCCTCTTTTCCTTCTCTGCCCTTGGAACAACTGCCTTCTCAACTTTTTGGCGCTTGGTCGCTGAATCATCTCTCTTAGTTTCTGGAGCAGTTCGCTTCACTATTTGCTTTGATGATGGGGGAGATGAAGTGGGTGCTTCGTCTGAAGTGGGCGCTTGAGAGCTTGAAGTACCTGCAAGAGTTTTCAAATTAAACTGGTGCTCGATCTCCCAAGCCATAGTTTCGCTCGCCTCTGCTAGCTTCCGCCTTTCCTCCTTTGTTAGCACAGTGACTGGAGGATGTCGAGCAATGGAAGAGGCAAGCACTTTATCTCCAAGTGGCTTGCGGGGATCTTCAGGCTTTTTCAGCGGTTCCTCCTCAGTGAGCTTTTCTTTGCCTTTCTTTGCAGACTTCGCCTCTCTCTCCTCTTCTCCAGTACCACTACTCTCCTCCAACAATTTCTCTACTTCAACAGTTCCAATTACTCCACCTTGTGGCTCCAAGAGATTGGCATTTTTCAGTACCATCCCTTCCCCCTTTTTGGCATCATCAAAACCAGGGGTTGGGACGATTGTCTTTCCAGTAAGAGACTTGTGAAGTACCTCAATCTTGTCAAGTACAGCATGAAACATCTCTTCCGTTCGAGACGCGAAGACTTGCTTTTCCGACAATTCAGCATTCTTCAAGTCAAGAGCCTGTGCATTTCTCCTTAGACTTTCAAGCTCTCTCTTGTCAATGACACTCTCTTCTTTGACTTCCTTCAATTGGGTTCGAAGTAAGTCAAGAGTCTTCTTGGTACTGAGGAGTTCGCTTTCTTTCATCACCAACTCTCCCTCCTTATTCTCCACTTTCTTTTTCAGCTCCTTCACCTCCTTTTCCAACGTCTCCTTCTCTTTACCAACTGTGACAAGTTTGGTATTCACATCTCTCAAGCGGCTCCTTTCTGCGTCACGCGAGTCCTTGAGATCATTCACTAGATTTACTTGTGCCTCCAGCACTTTCTCCTTCTCCTTCAACTCCATCTTCTTTTTGGTGATCTCGTCTTGTATACTTAAGATCTCTGCGTTCTTAACCTCCATCTCCTCTGCGTGATCCCTCATTAGTTTCTTCTCATGAATGGTTGGGGTGTGCTTAGGGACTTTAGCGTTCGGATAGGCACGCTTTACTTTTGCGTCCAGCGTATCCCAGAAGCTGGTTCCAGTGAGAAATGCATGAAACCCATTCTCACCGATGAAGTCCAGGAGCTTTCCTTCCATCTGTATGAGGTCTTCCTTTGAGAAGGCCTCCAGAAGCTTGAAGACTTTGTAGAACTCTGTGCCGCGGTAGGTGACATATGTCAAGAAATCGACCATCTTGGTGAAGAAGTCATTTGACATTGGCACTGAGGGATATCGAGTTCTGAGGGTTTCAGCTGCTTGCTCTCTGTCTCTCTTGTATCTTTTGAGAGCATTCATCTGTGTGGGGGGTTTTGGAGATTTGGAACTGGGGAAGCATGGAAGTATGGGCGGTATCGGCTGTTCCCGCCGATGTTGAAGGGGATTGGAAAGGTGTAGCTTCAGGGGTGTCAGGGATATGGGTAGGTTCTGTGACTGGCTGAGTTTGCTCTGTTTCAGGGATTTGGGTAGCTTTAGTAGGTGAGGATTGAGATTTGTTAACTTCAATGTCCTCAAGCGGCTTCTCCACCGCCTCGCTTTCTAGGACAGGTGAAGTGTCTTGCTTCAATCTCTTCTTCCCTTGCTTTGCAGCCACTTGCTTCAAAGATGAAGCGGCTTGCTTTGCTTGGGAAGCTTCAGCTTGTGCTTTCACAACTTGCCTTGCTGCGGGCACTTCTACAACTAGAAGTCCCTGATCCATTGGGATTTTTGTTTTCTTCCACTTTTCATAGAAGATGGTGTGCTTGTTGTATATGATCGTGTCAGATTCCGGCCACATTATTTCTGGGAACATCATTTCCAGTGCAACAGACAGTCTTGAAAAGAATTTTAATTTTCCTTTCCGAAGGATCTCGTTTGCAGTTCCTGGAACAAACGCGAAATCGTCAGCAGCTTCGTGGATTTGCTTGAGAAGCCACCCGTGCCAGTTAAACTTTGTTCCAGTGAGGCTGTCGATGATCATGGTGGTGCCGATCAGCTTCGTCTCTGACAGCGTGTCGAGGGAACCGACATAGCATGCAATGCTCTTCGTAAAGAGTTCGCAGATGAGATTGAACGGTTCCTTTAGACTTTTGCGAATGTTGGCCTCCTTGAAGTTCGGATTTGCTCTGGTGGTTGCAAATCGATCATACTGCACTTCGGCCGAAAGACCTAGATCCAGCAGAGAATCTCCTCCTTCTCTTGGTAGATCGAACACCTCGATGAGTTTACTCATATCAACCTCCACCGGCTTCCTGGTCCGTGGATCAGTGAAGGAAGATGTATTTTGTTCCTTCTTCAGATTCAGCAGAATCTCTCCAATGGCTTTCGCCAGAATCTTCGTCGGTATCAAAGTTACAAACTTCCATAGACCGGCCATGGTCACGGCTCTACGGAAGAAACCATTCTTCTCTATGACGATAGGGTCGAGGTGGGGCTCGACGTTGATGTGATCGCCAACTTTCGTCATGAACTTCTCCATCGTTTCTATACTCTTCTTCTTGCCCATGGTGAATTTGAAAGAAATTTGAAGAGAATTTTTAAAATGAAATAGAAAGGGGTTGAGACTCGTGAGTTGCAGAAATTGCAGATCTAAGCACGAGAATGGAAGTTTTTGAAGGCTGTGAAAGGTTTGCAGTTCTGCCTCGTCCCAAATATATAGAGTTAGGTCTTGGCTGACGTGGCAGGGGTATTCTGGTAAAATCACTCCTAGGGTTTTGTGCGTGGGCGGCTACCTCCTGTGATGGAACTGACGTGTCCGGCGTCATCACTGGAAAAGTGAACCGCCAATTTCGCTTGACGTGGCCACGTGGCTGTTGATGATTCGTCTCTCCCAACAGTAGTCAATCCAGCGGTTGAGATTTCGAGACGGTTCAGATTCGACGGCTGGATTGAGTGCGATTTTTCCCGCTTTCCTCGGCTTTGACGTCCACGCGCCTGTCGTTTCTTCCTCTACGCGCCACTGCATTAAATGCTTGGCAGAAAGTGAAATAGGCACTCGAGTGCAGACAGCTCATACTCGCTTCGTGCCTACTCGCTTCGAGTTGGGCCGCTTGGCCTTTACTCACTTGAGAGGCACTCGCTTGAGTGACTGTTCCGCACTCGCTTGCGATGGCTAGCTTTGAGTGGCGAAGCACTCGCTTGGCCATCTGAAGCGACTGGAATAAATTTCTTTGCTTAATTTAAAATGTTTCTGACTTACATACTTCGAGGATAAACAAGAGTGTTTTCCTCTTTGTATTTGTGTCAGATTCACTTCATATTTTCCACGTAGTGAGTGAAAGTTTCTAGCACGTTTCACCTCACTTAGTGTACTTAAATTTGAAACTCTTACCAGTCAATCTCACTTCGTAGGAGATTGATACCACAATTTGAAGATTTCATTAGGTTTGGACTTCATGTTGAACCCACTTGTTGGAATGTTCATCACTTGTTGTGTGTCCCATCTTCTTGGCGTTCGTCTTCATGGCATTCATCTTCCTCTACGAATTAGAGAGTCCTCCATCGAAGTGAATGAGAGAGAAAATGAATATAGTACACAAGCTTACTTCAACCCAGAGGGGATCTTCACGTAAGTGTACATATTCACGACGAATGGGGGATGAGTACAAGTCCTTATCTCAGAGCAGAAATGGACAGGATGACAATGAGAATGCTCTGACAAGACAATCTCGTATTTTACGCAGAAGCATGTCACCAGCCCTGCAACCTTTTGTATAAAAAGGTAAACCTTCAAGCATCCTCCTACATGCTACAGAATGAACTTGCAGTCGACTCGCTTTGACCCAAGATTGGGCAAATTGAAGCGATGCAAAGTTCAAGGTGAGAGGGGAATGGATAGACATCCGGCAGCTCAACTCAGTGAAGAGTGAGTAAGAAATGGACATTTATCCACGATGAAGGAGATGAGAAGACTTGCTCCTCTTCGACGGAGAGATGGGAAGAGGACACAAGGTCTAGGTGCCAGCCCTGCCTAAGCTTTCACCATTTTTACGTGGGAAGGCCCGATACAAGACCCCACAACCGTTACTAGAAACGGCACTTGCGAGTGTTTATACCCACTCGCTAGGAATCCTAGGCTAGGTAGCAGCTTTCCTTGCTCGCTTTGGAAGTAGCTTGCTCCGAGAGCAAACAATAGTTCCCCCTTAACCAATGGCTTAACAATTCCTGTAAGCGGGTAGGGAACGTCTTCCAACACTCCACCTTGCTCCACCTTATTTCTCCTTCTTCAAGCGAGTGAGATTTTGAAGTGACTCGCTTGAGTTGGTGAAGATCCGAAGCGAGTGACGCTACGAAAAACTAGCGACCACTCCTTCGTGCATCCTGGATCTAGCATTCTTCACCATGGTCTAACAACCCTAATTCCATGCATAGCTGATTGAAACGAGACTCAGCTAGAGCCTTGGTGAGGATATCTGCTCGCTGGAGATCGGTATGAATTTTCTCGAGCTTGATATCCTTCTTCTCGACATGATCACGAATGAAGTGATGTCGGATTTCCACGTGCTTGCATCTGGTGTGTAGCACTGGATTCTGCGAGATGCATATAGCACTGTTGTTGTCGCAGAAGATCGGAATTTCATTCGCTTCAACATTGTAGTCCTTCAACTGCTGACGAAGCCATAGAATTTGAGAACAGCAGCTTCCTGCGGCCATATATTCGGCTTCAGTCGTTGAAGTGGCTACACTCGTCTGCTTCTTTGAGAACCATGAGATCAGCTTGCTTCCCAAGAACTGACACGTGCCCGAAGTTGATTTCCTATCAATTCGGCACCCTCCATAGTCAGCGTCTGAGTATCCAGTGAGCTCCAGATTATCCTCCGTTGGATACCAAGCCCCATATTGATAGTGCCCTTCAAATATCGAAGAATTCTTTTGGCAGCTTCAAGATGGCTGTGCTTGGGGTTGCTTTGGAAGCGAGCACAGACTCCAACTGCAAAAGCAATATCTGGCCTACTTGCAGTGAGATAGAGAAGTGACCCAATTAGGGCACGATAATCTGTGGGATTCACAGATTTTCCTTCTTCGTCTGGCTCCATCTTCCAGTTGGTATTCATTGGGATCTTCACAGCTTTAACATGCTGAATACCAAACTTGGCAAGCATATCTCTAGTATACTTCGCTTGATTGATGAAGATACCATCATCCTGCTGCTTCACTTGAAGACCTAGAAAGCAGCTCATCAAGCCAATCATTGACATCTCATATTTGGTCTTCATTAGCTCTCCAAACTTCTCGCTAAGCGACTGGTTTGGTGACCCAAATATGATGTTATCTACGTAGATCTGAACCCATAGCATGTCTTCTCCATGGTTGATGGTGAATAGGGTTCGATCTATCTTTCCTTTGTGAAATCCATTTTCCACTAGGAATTGAGAAAGTGTATCGTACCAAGCTCTGGGGGCTTGCTTCAACCCATATAGAGCTTTCTTCAAGCGATACACTTTGTCTCCTTGCTCGAAACCCGGTGGCTGCTCCACATACACTTCTTCCTTCAATTCACCATTCAGGAACGCGCTCTTCACATCCATTTGATAGACCTTAAACTTCTTGGTTGCTGCATAGGCTAGAAACAATCTGATAGCTTCAAGTCGTGCCACTGGAGCGAAAGTCTCGTCAAAGTCGATTCCTTCCTCTTGGCAGTAGCCTTTGGCAATGAGACGCGCCTTGTTCCTTACTACGTTGTGGTCCTCGTCCGTCTTGTTCTTGGTGCCAATGACGTGCTGAAATTTGGGACGATCCACGAGGTACCATACGTCGTTTCTGGTGAACTGGTTCAGCTCTTCTTGCATGGCGATCACCCAATTTGAATCGGCTAAGGCTTCTTCTACGCATGTCGGCTCAATGTTTGAGAGAAAGCAACTGAACATGGCACTTTCTCCAAACACTTGACTTCTGGTCACTACACCCTTGGATGGATCTCCGATAATTTGACTTGGTGAGTGATCCTTGAGCCACGCGCGCTTGGATCCGCCAGCTTCATCTTCATCGTCTTCCTTGTCACTTGCTTCACCGTCTGAAGCGACTGGATTGGGTGCTTGGCCTGTACTCGCTTCAGGAGTCTTGGGGGCAGCTTCATCTTTTCCTTGGACCTTCTGCTCGCTTGAGCCTTTGATTTCTTCTTCATCCTCAAGTATGTCCCAAGTAAGAGTGTTGATGGGTTCCTCACTTGACTTTCCGTCTTTAGATTGATCCTGTTCCTGTGGATGACTTAAAGAAGATTCATCAAATACGACATGGGGTGATTCTTCCACGATTAGGGTTTTACAGTTGAATACCCTGTAAGCTTTGCTTGATGTGGAATATCCTAAGAATATTCCTTCATCAGCTTTGCTTTCAAAGGCTTTCAACTGTGACTTCCCATTGTCATGGATGAAGACCCTACAACCAAAGATATGAAAAATAAGATATGTTAGGAATTCTCCCTGTCCATATTTCATATGGTGTTTTGTCGTGTCGTTTGCAGAGAAGTGTTCGATTCTGCGTGTAGCATGCTGTATTGGCAGCTTCAGCCCAATACTTCATTGGAAGTTTTGAGTCTGCAATCATTGTTCGAACAGCTTCCTTGATGATTCGATTTCTTCTTTCAGCAACTCCATTCTGCTGTGGTGTGCGTGCTGAGGAAGTCTGATGTGCTATGCCATGCTCCGTGCAGTAAGCTTGAATGGTAGAGTTCAAGAACTCTGTGCCTTTATCGGAGCGGATGGTCACGATAGCTTGATTCTTCTCCACAGCCAATCGCTTGAGCAGTTGTGGTAGCTTAATCAGAGTCTCCTTCTTGCTGTAGAGAAATACGACCCAAGTGTAGCGAGAAAAGTCGTCGACTACAACTAGAGTGTACTTCCTACCATTTATACTAACTGGAGTGACTAGACCAAACAGATCCATGTGAAGCAGCTCGAGCACTCGCTTGGAAGAGGCTTCTTCAAGACTGGCGAAGTGCGTCTTTGTCTGCTTCCCTCGTTGGCATGGTGAGCATGGATGGTCTTTGATGAAGACTTCATTCGGTATGCCTTGCACCAAACCCTTACGAGCTAAGCGATTGATTGCTTTGAAGTTGAGATGGTTCAAGCGTCTGTGCCATAGCCATCCAATCTCTGTAGCACTCCTTGCTACTAAGCACGTCTCCACTTTGCAGCTATCCCATTGTGCTATATAGACGTTCCTTTGTCTTATTCCAGTAAGCACAATCTGGGATGTGAGCTTGCTCTTCACAATGCACTTGTTGGAAATGAATTCTACCTTGTATCCCTTGTCACAGAATTGTGAAATGGATAACAAGTTGTGCTTAAGTCCTTCCACGTAGGAGACTTCTTCAATTGTGAGTTTTCCAACTTTCAGTGCGCCGTACCCTTTGGTGCTTCCTCGAGAGTTATCACCAAAAGTAACGTGTGGACCCTTCTTCTCAATGTAGTCTTGAAGTAGAGCTTTCATGCCGGTCATGTGTCTCGAACATCCACTGTCCAGGTACCAGATTTGATGACCCTCACTTGGCATGGGATCCACGGCGCCCACCTGCAATTAGACAGATTTTGGTACCCAAATCAGTTTGGGTCCTTGCAGGTTAGTTCCCTTAGGTACACACACTTGCTTCACTTTCTTTTGAAAGAAAGCTTGTGCTTTGGGTTTCTCGACCTTCGAAAACTGTGACTTCTGCCTTAAAGCAGCTTCACATGTGCAGCAGTGTGTGCAAAAGGGGTAGCGGCTCGCTTCAGTCCTACCTATGCTCTTCCCACTTTGCTTAAATCCTGAAGCGACTCGCTTCGGATTAGCTTTGGGTTTAGAGACTGACTTAGGGTTTCTAGTCTGTCGAAGCGGCTCGCTTGGTTTCCTCAAAGCGGTCCAACTAGGGTTTTGACCCCGACTCGCTTGAGTAACCTTGGAAGTTCGAAGCGGCCTCTTTGGTCCTTCGAGTTCTTCCCCCTCAATGTTAGTCCGGTTGGACCATCTCCAGTCCGGATAACGTGACACATAGACATTACTCCTTTTCTTGAAAGGGAGATCCTTTGTCTCTCGTGTCATGGCTTGAGGCTTAGAAGCTACAACTGGTTTCCCTTTACCTTTGGATTGGTAGTCTTTAACATTGTGAGTGCTAGGGATAGTTGTATTTTGCTTACCCTTAGATTCAGTCCTTAAAGATATAGACATCTTCATTGGCTTCTTCTTAGGGCTCTCAGCCATTTTGCCTTTGTCTTTGTTAGTGGTCGCTTTGGATGCAGTGGGCATTTCCAAAGTGACTGATGGTGTCGTGTTTGAAGCACCAACAAAGACAGTTGGCTTGGAAGGTCCACCCTCATATCCAAGTCCTCCCTTTCTACCAAAAGGTAGAAGAGAACTCTCTAGTGCCTGTCTAGCGTATGATGCTTTATTTAAGTTGGCGACTAGAGTGGATTGGGTTTCATACCTTCCCTCCAAGCTTTGATGTCTAGCGAAGAGATCCTCGAACTTACTAGTCATAGCCCTTAGATTAAGTTTGACTTGGTCAAGCTCAGTGGCTAGCTTTCGGTTCTCCTTCTTGCTTTGGGACAAAGCTTGTTGCAGCACTTCGTGGTCACTTGACAGTTTAACGTGCTTGTCAAGCAACTCACTCCATGCAGAGGAATTTGCTTCCTCTTGGTGTGTGTGTGCGAGTGTAATTGAACTAGGTGAGGGATAGATGAATACCTCTCCTGTTTCTTCGTCGGTGAGCGCCATGAGTCCAAGATCCTCTCCATCACTGGAGTTGGGATCAGTGAATGCGTCTGAGTCGCTTTGTGGATCTTCAGTTGAAGCGACCGGAACTTCACTTGCTACAAGCGCTCGCCTTGGAGCATCCCTCTTGGCTTTCAGTTCTTCTCGCTCTTTCGCACTCAGCTTTGGGCAATCGGATTTGTAGTGGCCCATCTTGTGGCAATGGTAACATTCTACTTCCATCATGTCTCTCGGGATCGGCTTTGTCGTCTCTTCTCTCTTCCCTTTTCCTTCTCGAGCATCAGTGCTCCTCCCTTTGTATTGCTTGTAGAATCTTTTGTATTTGCCCACTCGAGAATTCATTTTATTGAAGTTCTTGGATAAGAACGCAATGTGTTCTTCCAACTCTTCCCTCGTCATCTTGGCTAGCGACTGCTCGCTTGGCCTTTCGGCAGCTTTGAATGCTACTCCTTTTGACGTAGTGGGTGCTTCATCCTCTTCGTCGAGGTTCATTCGATTCAGATCGAATTCATGAGCTTTGAGTTCAGAAAATAGAATCTCTGGTGTGAGCTTTGATAGATCCTTGGTTGCTAGATACAGCTCCTTCATAGTTTGCCACTTCCTTGTGAGAGCTCGGACAATCTTCAGGTTGACTTCCTTATCCGTGAGTTCCTTCCCAAGCGAGTTGAGAGTTGCAGTGATGTTGGTGACTCTCAGTTCGAAGGTGTCGATGGATTCTCCTGGCTTCATTATCAGGCTTTCAAACTCCCGCATTTGTACGGCGAGTTTGTTTTCTTTGATTTTGTCAGTGCCTTGAGAAATGAGAGCTAGAGTTTCCCACATCTCCTTCGCTGTTGCGCACTTTCTAATCCTTGGAAGGTAGGCGTCCGACACGGTGCTCTGCATCGTGTGGCGTGCGATCTTGTCAAGATTGGCAATCTTGAAGTCGTTGGGAGTGTACTCATCTTTGTCCTTGTCTACTAGTTGTTGTCGAACATGAGCTGCTCGTCCTTCCGCTGCTGGAACATCCACAGTGATGCTCTTCTTGATTGTGATAGGTCCATCTTCTATGACCTCCCACATGCGGTCATGGACGGAGCATAAGAAGCTCTCCACACGGAGCTCCAGATCTCGTAGCCTTCAATGGAAAACTGTGGAAGACTAGAAGCATTCATGGTAAACAGTTAGTAGTAATGCAGTATGCGTGGGTGAGATTTTGATGCACTTAGGAAATAGGATCCGGTTCAGTGAGACAACGTGAAGTGAGTGGGGACTCACTTCGGATATGCAAAGCAGAGGCTCGAAAGAACCGCTGCTCTGATACCACTTGTTGGTCCCGGTTTGTTAATAGGAAAAATACGTAGAGGGGGGGGTGAATACGTATTTTTAAGTTTTTCAACTTCAAATCCCTTAACTCAGAGTAACAAGTAAGTAGCTCGCTTAAAAACTTAAGACCTAGCTGAAGCTAGATCAACAGTACGTAGCTAGCCTGCTTGACCGAAGTGATGACTTGATCAAGAGGGAGTCCTTACTCGTGTATGCGGAATTTGGTGAGCTAAAATCTTTTCCTAAGTAATTAAAATATCCAGATTAAGTTGTTTAGATGCAAGTGCAATGGATAAACAAAGTAAAGAGTTTAGGGTTAGAGAGATACGACACGAAGATTTATAGTGGTTCGGAGATAACGCTCCTACGTCCACTTTGTTGCACGACGGCAACCGTTCTTTTCACTCAAGAACTTGAAGGTTACGGGTCCTTCAAAAACCTGGTCGAGATCGGGCTTCACTCGCCTGGATCTGACGAACAACGCAGTGATTACGGGTTCACTACTAAGACCTAAACTGGACACGAAACTTCACTCGTTTCTGTCCGAACAACAGGGAGATTCCGGGCTCTCCTTACAGCCTAGCTTCGATCGAGCTTCACACAAACGATGTAAGTGTAAGCTTGGATCTCAACTCTACGATCGAGGCTTCTTCAATCGATGAAAGAAGAGCCTTGGATCGAAACAACCTAACGACAACACTCAAAAACCTAACAGACAAGTATAGGGTTTTTGGTTGACGACACACTATGAAGAACTCTTTACAGTAGATGCAAAGATTGGCTAGAGTTCTTCTTCTAAGCTTCGGATATATGAAGTGGGCTTAGAATCTAAGTGTGAAGGCTGTGAAGACGAGTTCCGATGAACTGGAAACTCGGAGAACACTTGGAAACAAAAACTCAAAGATTTGCTCGAAGGCTGGGAGTGTTTGTTTGCTGTATGCGCTCGAATGCTCAAGTAGTGTTCTCTCTTTTCTTCGTCTTCATCCTTCACTATTTATAGGCGGAGGGATGGCTGAGATCCGTTGTTTGGTTGGTGGCCTTGTCCCTCCTCCTCTCGACAGTACTTGCGCAGGCAGTAGCTTTTGCAGGTGCCCAGTTTGTCTCTTTGCCGAAAATGGCTAAGTTACAAACTTAACAGTAACTGGGGCGAGCCAGTACTGTTGCGGCGCCTTTGTCGGCCTGGCAGTCAACTCTTCCGCTCCACTCCGCTTTCGACACGTGGAGATCTCGTAATTAATGCTACGATCTCCTGTTGACTGGAGTTCAAAATATGGGCGGGAGTTGTGTTGTCGCTTTCTGGTAGGTAGTGGCTTGCTTTGCTTTGTAGTTGTAGCGTCCGCTCTGAAGTGAGTCGCTTCAGGATCATACTGTAGAGGGTCGCTTTCGAAACGAAGTTTCGTAGTGACCGCTTTAATAAGTGTTGACCCGCGTTGACTCGCTTCTGCTTTTCTTTGTAGCGTTCGCTTTGCTTCGCTTTGGTGGCTTCACTTTGACTCCACTGTAGCGCTCGCTTCGCTTTGCTGGTTTCGGCACGCTTCACTTCGGTTTGCTAGACTCGCTTCGCTTTGGAAGAACACACTCAAGCGAGTGGCCTTCACGTGAATTCCTGCAGTCTAAAGCTAAGCAAAATAAAGCCATCCTAACAGATTTAGGCTTAGAAAAATTCTAACCTATTAACTACATCAAAATGGGTCGCTTGGGAGCTGGACACTTGGGGTTTTGGGATCCAATCAAAAACAAATGGCTTCGTTTATCAAGTATCCCTCAGAGTTCCCCCTTAACAAATTGGTCCATAACAATTCCCAACACATCTGAAGGCCCAAATTCTCCATATTCGTCGTCATCGACTGAAATAGAGTGGCATGGGAGTCCAATCTCTCGAACAACCCGGTCTGAAACGTGTTGAACCCCTCTTGATATGCGCAAAAGTACTCGGGGGGTGCCTCGGGTTGTGCAGCTCCGGCTACTTCATCCATGTCATCTCCTTGAATTTCCTCGTGTTCGGCCGGTGCTCCATGGATGGCAATGTAGTTT
Source organism: Thymus mandschuricus (assembly GCA_029379335.1). Classification (NCBI taxonomy): domain Eukaryota; kingdom Viridiplantae; phylum Streptophyta; class Magnoliopsida; order Lamiales; family Lamiaceae; genus Thymus; species Thymus mandschuricus. The sequence continues at coordinate 15,850,413 of CM057073.1, read as the reverse complement.
CTGACCGAACCCCGCAGATGCCATGGCTTGAACTGAGTAGGGGAAGCTAAGTATGAGCCATTGATGAGCTCAGCTGGGGTGATCTCCCGACTCGGGACGAGAGACATCGGAGGACTGGGATAAAATGGAACCGCCATATAACGAGCTATCCCCGTAGCTATCTGAGAGAGGGCGGGATGGGCATTGTGCCTCGACTGGTTGCCAATGATCTGGTTCCAAATAAAATGGGAGATGCTAACCAGCACATGATTCTTAGCAGCCCACAACAGGTAACACTCTGGGCCACTAACTTTGCTCCCTTCTATTTTTCCTGTTACATTGAATGCTAGGAAACGATGCAACAGTAATAGAGAATTATCACGAATAAACATAGAAGGGGCACCCTTTTGTCCCCAATTATCACAACCAGTCAACTCTTTCCAAGCAGCAAAATAATTGAAATCATGAGGCACAAATTGGGAAGCATTATCAGAATAGTGAAAACCGAAAATCTCACGCATACGATAGCAAGAGACTTCACAGAAAATACCACCCAAATTACACAGAAATGCAGTCTCATCCTCTTGACCCTCATCAGTATTTTTCCCTAATCTAGCAGTACACAACATCTCCAAGCACAATATATCATGCCCCTCCCATTGGTTATTAAAATACTGAGTTAAGCCTAGGACCTCTAAATATTGAGCAAGTGAATCCCCTAGGCGCAATCCCTCAATAAACATAGGCGAATAATGGCGAGGGGGCAACAATTCCATATCTTTGAGATGAAGGTACCGATTTGTTACCTCATACCCATCTTCGGTATCGAAGGGAACACGAAAGGTGACACCGTATTCTCCCGGTGTAATTCCTCCAACTGGACGAGCTGACATCCGAGCGGAGAATGGAAGACTAGATGATGCCGCTCCGACAACCGGGGCTGCTCTCTTTCTCCGCGACATTGTAGGACCTGAAAAGTAGAGGAAAACCGAAGAAAAACGTAAAAGGAACCAAAGAAAAATTAAACTGAAAAATCGGGGGAGAAGGGCGCAGGACTACTGGAGCGGGCGCTCCAGAAGAAGAGAGCGGGCGCTCCGGCTGACAGAAGGGAGCGGGCGCGCTTGGGAGTTGGAGCGGTCGCTCCGGAAGAAAAATGGCAGCGCTGGGTTCTAGTGCGAAGGCTCACGGCGGCTCCAGTGGTGCAGGCTGGTGGTGATGCGGACAGCGGCGGCCGACTCCGGTGCGGCGAAGGTGACGGACGGCGGGTCGAGAGAGGAATTGGGGGCTAGGGTTGCTGCACAAAGAGATAAAGGAAAATTAGAAATAAAAATAGAGAAGAGAAAGGAAAATATACCCGTTTCTGCAGAGGTGGAGCGGGCGCTCCGAACCACTGGAGCGGGCGCTCCAGTTAAGCTGCGCTGAAAATTTTAAATCCAACGCCCGTGGAGCGGGCGCGCTGAATGTCAGGAGCGGTCGCTCCACTCCGCTCTCGAAAATATGCAGTTTTTTTTTTTTTTTTTTTTTTTTTTTTTTTTTTTATTTTTAAATACGTGGGTTGCCTCCCACCAAGCGCACTTTTAACGTCATTAGCTTGACTTACAAAAATTTAATCAAGAAGAAAAAGAAGGGGGATCGGAGATAAAAATGGTTTCGACCGTTTGAGGCAACGTCTCTCCTTCAATGTATGGCTTCAAGTCTTGACCATTAACTGAAAATATGTATCCTGAATCTTCATTCTTGATCTCCACAGCTCCATGGGGAAAAACTCGAACCACCGTGTAAGGATCTCCCCACTTGGACTTGAGCTTGCCCGGAAAGAGACGAAGACGAGAATTGCAAAGAAGTACCTTCATCCCGGGCTTGAACTCCTTGTAGGTGATCTTTTTGTCATGGGGCCGCTTCACCTTATCCTTATAAATCGTCGCATTCGATGTAGGTGGCGAGTTTTCCTCTTCTACTTCATCAATCTCCTCCAAATCCCGTAGACGTTGCTCGATGTCCTCTTCCTCATCCACACAACTAAAGAACTCGTCATCCTCTTCTTCAACGAGCTCTTCATGACTTGCTACCCTATTAAAATCCTCACAAATATTTTCCTCAACAAGAGGGTTAACAAGCTTAACATAAGAACAACTATGAATAGAGGAAGTAGGAATAGAAGAAGAGTTTCGAAATACCGAAAATGTCACCGAACCTCCCTTGCCGGCCATGCTCAAAGTTCCGGAGCCAACGTCGATTCGAGTTTGAGTAGTTGCCATGAACGGTCGTCCTAGCAAAAGAAGATGACCTTTCCCACTCCTAGCTCCTCGCCCCACGTCTAGCACAACGAAATCGGCAAGAACTCGAATACCTCCCAAAAGTAAAACAACATCTTCCATAATCCCCAAGGGCCGACTCAAAGAACCATCGGCTAACTCGATGTAATAATTTGTAGGCTTAAGATCCCTTGAACCCATTCTTTGGCGCCGTTGCCGGGGAAAACTTTAGGCTTTTGATTGTGTAGTATTTTTATTTGTTTTATTATTATTTGTGTTTATTCGTTTTTCTTATTTCTCCCATTCGGTGCGTTTAACCCTGTTTGCTGAGTGTTGTTTTTGCTGAGACCGAAGCGATGGCACGATATATGGGAGATTTTGCTCGCCCTACCTTCACTGCCACTACTTCGGCGATTGTTCTGACGGAAGCGGTCAGAAATCACGAGCTGAAACCTCACCACCTGGCGTTGCTCCCTTCCTATCACGGGCTGGCCAACGAGGATGCACTTACGTTTATTCAGGAGTACTGCACCGTCGAGTCTTTTCCACTATCAGGCCTTACGGAGGACAACCTGAAGATGAAGTGTTTCCCCTACACTCTGAAGGATCGGGCAAAGTCATGGTACCTGTCGCTCCCAGCCGAATCTCTCCGCACTTGGAATGAGGTGTGCGAGAAGTTTATGTTGAAGTATTATCCTAGCCGCAAGACTCAGGAGGTGCGGTCGCAAATCATGAATTTCTCTCAGGACCACGACGAGCCATTTCACGAGGCTTGGGAGAGATTTCAGGACTTACTTCAACAATGTCCTCACCATCAGATGGCTCCTGAGCTTATTTGGCAGTACTTCTACGATGCATTGAACCAGACCTGCCAATTTATGGTGGACAGCTCGGTCGGAGGCAACATTGCGGTCAAGACAGCCGATGACATGAAGAAGATTTTCGAGACTCTTGCTGCAAGTTCCCAACAGAAGTCATCTAGGCCAACGAAGATGGAGGCAAAAGCGGTCACGATGAGCCCCGACATGAAGAAGCAGATGGCCGATATGTTGAGAGATCTCGAGAATCTAAAGATGAAGCAGAACGCACCGGCACCTCAAGTGGAGACTAGGAAGCCGGACCGGTGCGATATTTGTGGAGAGCTAGGCCATATCAAGGAGGTTTGCGGAAATATGGGAGCATTCACATACGAAGGAGGAGCCGAGGTCTATGCCGCCCAAGGTTACATGCCACAAGGACCACCACCTCAAGGGCAAGGTACGAACCCGAATTTTCAAAATCGTCGCCCCCCTCCTTATAATTATCCCTACCCTCCTAAAAATTCATACTATCTCTCTCCACCACCATATTATCCTCCTCATCAATATCCACCAAACCCATATTATCCACCACCTCCTCCATATTATCCTTCATCGCCATACCCTCCACCTCCTCCCCAAAATCATCGCCCTCAAGGACCTCCACAAAAGCCTCCCGTCGATGAGGATCGTTTCCATGCCCTTGATGCAAACATAAAGAGGCTCGAGACGGCTATTGGACAAATATCAGGGACGATGCACTTGATTCAACAACCGGGACGAATTCCGAGCCAAGGGATTCAACCACAACAAGCCAACGAGGTGCAATATCCTCCATATGTTCCTCCGATTCCGCCCCAACATCCGCCAACTTATCAAGCTCAATCAATTTCGGTATTGAGGGATGGAAGTACGGTGGATAATGGTGTCGCCATGCCCGATATACAAGGAACGGGCCCAACTAGTGGACGTTGGGACCCGAGCAGCAGCTGGATCCCGTCGAGAAGCAGTCCTAGCGCGCAGCAAATGGAGCGCCCGCTCCAGACATTGGAGCGACCGCTCCCTCTCCAGCAAAGTTTAAATTCCAGCACGCCCCATTTGGAGCACCCGCTCCAACCCTTGGAGCGCCCGCTCCAACGCCTGCAAATCCATAGCGAGTCTCAACTGGAGCGACCGCTCCCGACTTTGGAGCGCCCGCTCCAAGTCTCCCAGAGTAATTTTTCGAGCGCGCCCTACATGGAGCACCCGCTCCAACAGATGGAGCGCCCGCTCCCGTCCCCTGTTGCACCTCCAGCCGCCGAAACAGAGAAAAAGGAGGAAGAGGCCATCTTTCATAAGGCGCCCAACCCTTACGTCCCTCCTATCCCTTTCCCGAGCAGATTGAAAAACAAGAAGCAAGGCAAAGACAAGCAAATGAGGAGTCACACGGTGGCCGCCGTCGAAGCAAGCCGAATTCGTTCTAACACCTCTCCTACCTCGACCGGTCATCTCTCATCTCTACCGAAACAAGGTGATCCCGGAAGCTTTACATTAGATGTTAGTTTGGATAATGGGGATCGTGTGTCGGGAATGTTGGATTTGGGGGCAGCGGTGAACTTGATGCCTTATTCGATTTATGAAAGAATGGGTTCAAGGGATCTTAAGCCTACAGATTATTACATCGAGTTAGCCGATGGTTCTTTGAGTCGACCCTTGGGAATTATGGAAGATGTTACCTTACTTGTGGGAGGTATTCGAGTTCTTGCCGATTTCGTTGTGCTTGACGTGGGGCGAGGAGCTAGGAGTGGGAAAGGTCATCTCCTTTTGCTAGGACGACCGTTCATGGCAACTACTCAAACTCGAATCGACGTTGGCTCCTGAACTTTGAGCATGGCCGGCAAGGGAGGTTCGGTAACATTTTCGGTATTTCGAAACTCTTCTTCTATTCCTACTTCCTCTATTCATAGTTGTTCTTATGTTAAGCTTGCTAACCCTCTTGTTGAGGAAAATATTTGTGAGGATTTTAATAGGGTAGCAAGTCATGAAGAGCTCGTTGAAGTAGAGGATGACGAGTTCTTTAGTTGTGTGGATGAGGAAGAGGACATCGAGCAACGTCGACGGGATTTAGAGGAAATTGATGAAGTAGATGAGGAATACTCGCCACCTCCATCGAATGCGACAATTTACAAGGACAGGGTGAAGAGGCCCCATGACAAGAGGATCGTCTACAAGGAGTTCAAGCCCGGGATGAAGGTCCTTCTTTTCAAAACTCGTCTTCGTTTCTTTCCGGGCAAGCTCAAGTCTAGATGGGAAGGTCCTTACATGGTGGTTGGAGTTTTTCCCCACGGAGCTGTGGAGATCAAGAATGAAGAGTCGGGGTACTTATTTTCAGCTAATGGTCAAGACTTGAAGCCATACATTGAAGGAGAGACGTTGCCTCAAAAATCGAGACCATTTTTATCCCCGATTCCCCTTCTTTTTCTTCTTGATTAAATTTTTGTAAGTCAAGCTAATGACGTTAAAAGAGCGCTTGGTGGGAGGCAACCCACGTATTAAAAAAAAAAAAAAAAAAAAAAAAAAAAGCATATTTTCGAGAGCGGATTGGAGCGACCGCTCTTGACATTCAGCGCGCCCGCTCCACGGGCGTTGGATTTAAAATTTTCAGCGCAGCTTAACTGGAGCGCCCGCTCCAGTGGTTCGGAGCGCCCGCTCCACCTCTGCAGAAACGGGTATATTTTCCTTTCTCTTCTCTATTTTTATTTCTAATTTTCCTTTATCTCTTTGTGCAGCAACCCTAGCCCCCAATTCCTCTCTCGACCCGCCGTCCGTCACCTTCGCCGCACCGGAGTCGGCCGCCGCTGTCCGCATCACCACCAGCCTGCACCACCGGAGCCGCCGTCAGCCTTCGCACTAGAACCCAGCGCTGCCATTTTTCTTCCGGAGCGACCGCTCCAACTCCCAAGCGCGCCCGCTCCCTTCTGTCAGCCGGAGCGCCCGCTCTCTTCTTCTGGAGCGCCCGCTCCAGTAGTCCTGCGCCCTTCTCCCCCGATTTTTCAGTTTAATTTTTCTTTGGTTCCTTTTACGTTTTTCTTCGGTTTTCCTCTACTTTTCAGGTCCTACAATGTCGCGGAGAAAGAGAGCAGCCCCGGTTGTCGGAGCGGCATCATCTAGTCTTCCATTCTCCGCTCGGATGTTAGCTCGTCCAGTTGGAGGAATTACACCGGGAGAATACGGTGACACCTTTCGTGTTCCCTTCGATAACGAAGATGGGTATGAGGTAACAAATCGGTACCTTCATCTCAAAGATATGGAATTGTTGCCCCCTCGCCATTATTCGCCTATGTTTATTGAGGGATTGCGCCTAGGGGATTCACTTGCTCAATATTTAGAGGTCCTAGGCTTAACTCAGTATTTTAATAACCAATGGGAGGGGCATGATATATTGTGCTTAGAGATGTTGTGTACTGCTAGATTAGGGAAAAATACTGATGAGGGTCAAGAGGATGTGACTGCATTTCTGTGTAATTTGGGTGGTATTTTCTGTGAAGTCTCTTGCTATCGTATGCGTGAGATTTTCGGTTTTCACTATTCTGATAATGCTTCCCAATTTGTGCCTCATGATTTCAATTATTTTGCTGCTTGGAAAGAGTTGACTGGTTGTGATAATTGGGGACAAAAGGGTGCTCCTTCTATGTTTATTAGTGATAATTCTCTATTACTGTTGCATCGTTTCTTAGCATTCAATGTAACAGGAAAAATAGAAGAGAGCAAAGTTAGTGGCCCAGAGTGTTACCTGTTGTGGGCTGCTAAGAATCAGGTTAGCATCTCCCATTTCATTTGGAACTAGATCATTGGCAACCAGTCGAGCACAATGCCCATCCCGCCCTCTCTCAGATAGCTACGGGGATAGCTCGTTATATGGCGGTTCCATTTTATCCCAGTCCTCCGATGTCTCTCGTCCCGAGTCGGGAGATCACCCCAGCTGAGCTCATCAATGGCTCATACTTAGCTTCCCCTACTCAGTTCAAGCCATGGCATCTGCGGGGTTCGGTCAGAAACTACATTGCCATCCATGGAGCACCAGCCGAACACGAGGAAATTCAAGGAGATGACATGATGAAGGAGCCGGAGCTGCACAACCCGAGGCACCCCCCGAGTACTTTCGCGCATATCAAGAGGGGTTCAACACGTTTCAGGCCGGGTTGTTCGAGAGATTGGACTCCCATGCCACTCTATTTCAGTCGATGACGACGAATATGGAGAATTTGGGCCTTCAGATGCAGAATATGGGGACGAGAGTCCAAGGGGTGGAGAATCGGGTTTATGACATCGAGCGCCATCTCGCGAGGTATACCGATTTCCATACTACTTCTTCTTCTCAGGCACCTTGGGATCCTAATGATCCAAATGATCCTCGAAATTTTCACCCTTGATAGCTATTTGTTTTTCTTTATTTTTATTTTTATTGTTTTTGTCATTTTAGGAGATATTACGCTTGTTTGGTATTTTTGTCTTTGTTTGTTTTGTAGGTACCGCTTGAAATTGATTGAGATTTCAAGTGTGTTGGTCTACATTGTGCAATAAGTTCCTTCTATGCCTTCCTTTTTATTTTCTCGCAATGAGGTCATTGCTTGATTTTAAGTGTGTGTGTGTGTGTGTGGGGGGGGGGGGGTCTTTGAAACTTTGGCATAATGTGTTTAATTTTGTTGAGTCTTAGGAGTTAGTTGAGTCGAATGAGCATGTGATGATAGTATTGTGGATTTGGCCAATGATAGAAAAATTTTGTGATTTTTGGAAAAATTCATGATCTTTATTATGCATGGAACCTTGGCGAAGCGACGCATTTTATTCGATGAATTTGATGTATGCTATGATGTCGGGAACTAGGTAGTTTGAACCCGTGAGATTTGAGCTATTTGTGCATATTTATGCCTATTCTTTGATTGAGTGATCATGCGTGCTTCGTTGTTTCTAGAACTTGCCTTGTTTCTCCATCAAGACCTTAGTATATTTACGAACTAGGAAATGATCTTAGGCCATCTTTCTTTAGCCACATGATTCCTATACACTAACCTTGTTCATAATCCTTTGTTTACCCCTTTTGAGCCTTTATTAGCCGTTCTTTGTAAAACCGGATGATAGGAGGTTTGGATGGTTATGGGTATCTTTAGTATTTGTGGTTGGTGATATGGAAGGAGTTGAATAAAAAAATTTGGTTGTGGTCAAGAAGGAGGAGAAAGGAGTTTTAGATGCTTGATTTAAGTGTAGTTAGCTATCCCTATAAGCTTAGAAAAAAGAAAAAAGAGATGAGAAGAAAAAAGAGCCTTTGTTCAAATTAGAAAGAAAATTTATTAGTTGAGCTCTAAAAAAAAAAAAAAAAAAAAAAAAAAAAAGAGAGAAGAAAAAGAGAAAAAATAAGCATAAGGGGATAGTTAGCTTTGATTTGTATAGTTTAGCAACTTTGAGTTTGTATTTGGTGTGTTGGATGGTAGAAGATGGAGTAAAAATCCATACTTTGTTTGGAGTTGAAAAGAGGTTGATGATTTAGATCTATTTGAGTCACTTAGCCTATACTTTCCCTACCTTAACCAATGTCCCTACATTACAAGCTTTTATAAAGACCTTTTTGATCTTAATTTGTAAATATTACATTAGGTGGAGATGTTGAGATTGAAGGCAAGCCTATGGTAAACATGTTGCATGGCATTGATATTGAGTGAACCCTATGATGTGCATTATATTACATCTTTTCTTTGAGAGAGTTGAGTGTTCACTTTCATATTCAAAATCTCACATGTTGGAGAGTGTTCTTTGATGGATTAGCATATTTTGAATTAGTTGTGTAAATTGTGTTGATTGATGCTAAGGTTGTTTGCATAGTTTCGATCATGATCATGAGAGTTTGTTTTTGAAAAGTTTTGAGGCCTATATAGTTCACAATACTTGAGTCTATTGTTTATTTTGTTGTTGTATTGCTTGAGGACAAGCAAAGGTCTAAGTGTGGGGGAGTTGTTTGGTGTCATTTTGTTAGGTTTTAGTCGTTATTTATTATTTGTTTTTGTGTCGTTTTGGAGTCGTTTTGTGTCTTTATAGCTATGATTTGGGTGTTTCGAGTATTTTACTTGTTAGGGATCATGGGAGCCGAAAGAAGGAGAAAGAACGAGAAAAGGAAGAAAAAGGAGTGCAAAACTGGATAAAGTGCGCGGAGCAACTGGAGCGCCCGCTCCGAGACGTTGGAGCGCTCGCTCCGTGAACAGTACCCGAGGATTTGCATGGCACCGTCGGAGCGCCCGCTCCAGAGTGGTGGAGCGCCCGCTCCAGTTCAACAATTCAAGCAGATTTGCGCAGCTATTATGGAGCGCCCGCTCCCGTATGTTGGAGCGCCCGCTCCACGCCTGGCGTGTTTTATTAATTGTTTCCTTATTGGAGTCGAACTTCTAGCTTATTATATATAGGTCATTAGGGTACGAATTAGAACAACCCTTTACCCTAGTTTTTCAATTCTAAATACTTTAGCTTTAGTTTTTATTGCTTTCTTTTGTTCGAATCCGGATTCGTAGTTCGTTGCAGTTTAATTCAAGTTCTTCGTTTCTTCGTTACGTTCGTAAGTTATTTTATTGCTTTCGTTTAATTGCTTTAATTACTTGCTTTAGTTTTAGATTCGATTTCTTTATTGCCTCGTTTAATTTCTTTAGTTTAATTTCGTTCGTTCGATTTCCAAAGTCTAGTTTAGATTCGTTTTTCTTTCGTTTCCAATTCTCTCGTTTTCAAAGTTCTTAGAGTTAGATTTATTTATTTAATTTCCAGATTTTCAGATTTAGTTTAATTATGTCTAGATTCGTTTTCTTTTCTTTCGATGCTTTCTTTATTGCTTTCCTTTCGATTTTTGCTTAGGTAGATTTATTGTTTTCTTTAGTTTAATTCTTAGATTAATTTCCAGCTTTCTAGATTAAATTTATTTGCTTTTATTTATTGCTTTGATTTATTTTATTTGTCTAGGATTTAAAACAAAAACCCCAAAGAATGTTTCACTAAAGAAAAAGCAATAAAAGGCAATCGTGCGGAGACCAATAGCGGGGAATCGTGGATCAAGGAAAACTTTGCAGGGCAAATAAAAACCCAATGTCGAATCTCAAGGAAAACTTTGCAGGGCAAATAATCGTGTAGCAAAAACAACCTAAACTAAGAAAGCAAGTAAATAGAATTTTTGGGTTTTTGGTTTTAAATCCTAGGCAAGAAAATAAATCAAAGCAAATAAATCTAATCTAGAAAGCTGGAAATAAATTAAATTAAATAAACTTAGAAAATTAAACTAGAAGAAAGCAATAAAACTACCTAGGCAAGAATCGAAAAGAAAGCAATAGAGAAAACAACGAAGAAAACGAAAACGAACCTAGACATAATTAAACTAAATCTGCAAATCTGAAAATTAAATAAATAAATCTAATTCTAAGAACTTTGAAAATGAGATAATTGAAAACGAAAGAAAAACGAATCTAAACTAGACTTGGGAAATCGAACGAACGAAATTAAACTAAAGAAATTAAACGAGGCAATAAAGAAATCGAATCTAAAACTAAAGCAAGTAATTAAAGCAATTACACGAAAGTAATAAAATAACTTACGAAAGTAACGAAGAAACGAAGAACTTGAATTAAACTGCAACGAACTACGAATCCGGATTCGAACAAAAGAAAGCAATAAAAACTAAAGCTAAAGTATTTAGAACTGAAAAACTAGGGTAAAGGGTTATTCTAATTCGTGCCCTAATGGCCTATATATAATAAGCTAGAAGTTCGACTCCAATAAGGAAACAATTAATAAAACACGCCAGGCGTGGAGCGGGCGCTCCAACATACGGGAGCGGGCGCTCCATAATAGCTGCGCAAATCTGCTTGAATTGTTGAACTGGAGCAGGCGCTCCACCACCCTGGAGCGGGCGCTCCGACGGTGCCATGCAAATCCTCGGGTACTGTTCACGGAGCGAGCGCTCCAACGTCTCGGAGCGGGCGCTCCAGTTGCTCCGCGCACTTTATCCAGTTTTGCACTCCTTTTTCTTCCTTTTCTCGTTCTTTCTCCTTCTTTCGGCTCCCATGATCCCTAACAAGTAAAATACTCGAAACACCCAAATCATAGCTATAAAGACACAAAACGACTCCAAAACGACACAAAAACAAATAATAAATAACGACTAAAACCTAACAAAATGACACCAAACATGCGCTCCACCTCCACAGTGCGCTCAACTTCATCCTCATTAGCAGACATAAACACAGAGTCTTTAGTAGCAGCATCAGGAACATCGTCACCACCCTGCACAACAACTTCTTCATCATCAATGTGGATTGACTCATCCACCTCTTCAGACACTTCTTCAACATGAGAAGTAGCAACAACTTTTTCAACAGGATTAACTTTGGAAGGACCTGCAATGTCCTCAACAGGAGTGGGGAGTGCATCTTCCTCAATCTCAGGAAGTGCTTCGAGCATAGTCTGCACAAGTTGTCTCTGCAAACTGATGTGTTTCATCATTGTGTGCAGTGAAACCAACTGAGCCTTCAAACCCTCTCTTTGCTTCTTTACAGATGCAGCATCAAACACAGCCACAACTTTCTTAGAGGATTTTGCAGTACCTCTCTTTGAGGACTTTGCAGCACCATTCTTGGTGGATTGAGGAGCACTTTTCTTTGAGGTCTTCCTAGAATACTTCCTCGAAAAATGTGCAGCAGGCCTGCCCTCAGCACCAAGCACATCATCATCACCAATAGAAACATCAACTTCAGCAGAGGCCACCTCATCATCTCCATCAGACAAATCCACTTCATCTTCAAAGTCACTATCCAAGTTTACTCAATGAACAGGCTTGAGCAACTTGGAACTGAATCGCATGGCCTTAAGCTTGACAGGCTTAGAGTCAGTAGGCCTTGAGGGAACACCTTGAGATTTTAAAATCTTTCCAATGAGACCAGGAAAGTACAACCTTTTCATTTTGCCCAAATCCTTGATGAAAGAACAGATCTTTTCAAAGATCAGACAGCCCATGTCAATGTCCATGCCCTTCCCAATGGCATACAGAAGAGTACCCTCTCTTCTGCTCACAGAATCACGATGACAAGTGGGTGTCCAATTCCTCATAGATATGCTGTGAAGGTTAGCATACTTGGATTCCAACTTGATGGCCTGATTTAAATGCTGATCATTAGGCCACTTCTTGACCTTCCTTTAGTATGAGTAGAGGCAACCTCATCAAAAATCAAGATCCCATAGAGCATCTTCAAACACAGGCTCTCTTCCCAGAGCCCTTTGTATAACATCTGGGCTAAACTCAATCATCCTACCCCTCATGAAAACTTTGTGGAAGTTTGGAGACTTCTCATCAATGACATGATCCCCCAGATTTGCATAAAATTCCCTGATCATCTAAGGAACATATGTATGCACCTTCAACACAGCTTGCAGCAGATTAGCTACCTTTAGCCACTCATAGACCTCAGCTCTATGCAGATAATGCTCAGTGACAAATCTATCATCGAGGAAATTCCTATGCTGTAAGTATTCCCAGCGCATATTCTCATAAATAGACATATGAGTGTCAGGATCAAAATTTCCAACAAGGTCAGCTTCAACATTGTTTTCAGTATGCAAAGAAGTAGAAGGCGAGGGAATATCATACCCATCAACTGGAGTACTGTACAGAGCCTTTTTCTGGGCTGCAGTAAGCCTTGTTCGAACAGCAGGGGCCTTTACTCTCCCTTTGCCCTATGCAGCACTGGCAGTAGTAGCAGCAGATTTCATAGGAGCATCGCAGCCTTGATAGCATCGCCCAACAACTTTTGGACTGCAGCTCTTGTACGAGCTCGAGAAGGAGGATCCACCATCTTCCCTTTTCCTTTTGCCGCCCTCTTTGCTTTCATAGTATCATCTTCTTCAGGATCTTCAATGGGCTCCTCTGAACGAGCCTCATTCCTATCACCACCTTTCTGCTTACCAAAATTAACAGCAACTCTCTTCTTCCTAGCAACATTTTTTATAGAGGAAGACCTTTTAGGGTTTGAGACTTTGCTCACATTCCTTGGAGCAAGCTGGATAGAGGGGTCAGCAATGAGAATACGCTTGTTGCGCACACGACGACCTCCCCTTTTGACATTCTCTCCATCGCTAGAGAAGTCACCAAGTTCTGGATCCGTCTCCCTGATTTTGTCCTCGGCAGTAGCACCTCCAGGCTTCCTCTCGGAGGAGTCAACCCATTTTCTCTGGCTAGCTGCAAACAACGGAGAATACTTCTCACCCAACGGATTTTGAGAGGATTCACTTGAGGTATTGTTTGAAGACATGATTGTAGTAGTAAAGAGCACAAGCACACACTGAATCGCAGAGAGAGAGAGAGAGAGAGAGAGAGAGAGAGAGAGAGAGAGTTAGGGTTTCTAGAGCAAAGAGGAATGAGAGAAATAAACTTCCTCCTTACAATATTTGAATAAGTAACTGTCAGATTCCACTACTGTCTGACAGTTGTAACACATTCACTTGAAATAGCCATGATTCAGAAGCCCATTTAAGTGCAATATTTAAGAGCAGATGCTCTTCGTGCACATTTTCATAATCAAACACCAATTTGCAACACAGCAAATTGCAGCATAATAAGAACTCCAAGGTGATCACATCAACACCATAAATCCCACAGAAAATATCTAACTCATCAGCTATCATAAGCACACCAGAAATTCAAGAAGACCAGAAAATAAAAATATGATACATATATACACTAACCTTCAATGACTCAAGAACGGTTAGTCATAAGGCACAGAGCCCAAGAGAGGCTCTCAAAAGCACAAATCTTGCAGTGTCCAGAGCTTTTGTGAAGATATCAGCCAGCTGATGTTCTGTGTGAACATGCTCAATCTTCAATGTACCCTCTTCAACCAGCTCCCTTAGATAGTGATATCTGACATCAATATGCTTAGTCTTGGAGAACTGAACTGGATTCTTAGCAATATTGATAGCACTCTTGTTGTCACATAAAATGTGAATCACATCTTGCTTGTAGCCATAATCAGCAAGCATTTTCTTCATCCACACTAGCTGAGTGCAGCAACTGCTGGCTGCAATATATTCAGCCTCTGCAGTTGAGAGGGAAATCCCAACTTGCCTCTTGTTGTACCATGAAATAAGATTGCTTCCTAGATAGAAGCATCCACCTGAGGTGCTCTTTCTATCCACCAGGGAGCAAGCATAATCTGCATCACAGTAACCATGCAGCTGAATAGATGTATTGTTTGAGAACCAAAGGCCAATATCAACTGTCCCTTTGATGTATTTGATAATGTTCTTGACAGCATTCATATGACTCTCCTTTGGATCAGCCTGAAATCTAGCACAAACACCAACACTGTGACAGATATCAGGTCTGCTTGAGGTAAGATACAACAGATTTCCTATCATGCTTCTATAGAGAGTATGATCAACAGATGCACCTTCTGGATCTTTGTGCAGTTTCACTGAAGTACTCATGTGAGTTCTTTTAGGCTTAGCATTCTCGAGACCAAACCTCTTGACCATATTTCTAGCATAAGTACTTTGGGTAACAAAGAACCCATCATTTGATTGCTTAACCTGAAGCCCAAGAAACAGATTCACATCACCAAACATACTCATATCAAACTCTTCCTTCATAAGCTTCACAAATTCATTTACTAACTTCTCAAATTGAGAACCAAACAGCAGTTCATCTACATAAATCTGTACCAGCAGCACATCAGAATTCTCCTTTTTCACAAATAAAGTTTTATCAGCACTGTCTCTCTTATAACCTTTTAACAACAGATACTCAGACAATCTGTCATACCAAGCACGAGGTGCTTGCTTCAACCCATACAATGCTCTTTGCAGTCTGTACACATGATTTGGAAACTCAGGATTCTCAAATCCTTTTGGTTGCCTTACATATACCTCCTCCTTGAGAATGCCATTCAGAAAGGCACTTTTAACATCCATCTGATACAGCTTAAAATTCAGATGACAGGCAATTCCAAGTAACAATCTAACAGACTCCATCCTTGCCACAGGGGCAAAAGTCTCATCAAAGTCTACCCCTTCAACTTGTGTATAGCCCTGAGCAACAAGCCTTGCTTTATTTCTGACAATATTGTCATTCTCATCAGTCTTGTTTCTATACACCCACATAGTGCCAATGATGTTGGCATTTGCTGGTTTTGGAAGAAGTACCATACCTTGCACCTGTCAAACTGCATAAGTTCCTCTTGCATTGCAGCAATCCAGTTCTCATCCATAAGAGTCTGCTTGATATTCTTAGGCTCAATCTTTGAAGTATAGCACACATGAGCTACATTTGAGATCATCTTGGCATAGTCCTACTTCCTGCCTCTTGTTTTGATCCCATCATTCAGATTTCCAATAACATCATTTGCTGAATGATTCTTGTGAACTTGAGTAACCCCTACATTCTCAGAAATACTCACAACAACTTCCTCTTCCTTGACTAGTTCATCAACAGATTCTAACTCACCATTGGGATCAGTTCTGGAAGCATTTTCAGAAATACCAGCTGCAATGTTCTCATTTTCACCAACCATGGAGATATCAAAGCCTCTTTCATCATCAAATCTGGCATTCACATATTCTATAACTGTCTCAGTCTTGCTACTGAACACTCTGAAGGCTCTACTGTTCATAGAATATCCCAGAAAAATTCCTTTGACACCTCGGTCATCCAGCTTCTTATTCTGATCTCTATCATTCAACACATAGCATGTACTCCCAAATATGTGAAAGTGATTAACATTTGGTTTCCTTCCTCTCCAGATCTCATATGGTGTGATAGTCATCTTTGGTCTGACATAGATCCTATTCGAGATATAGCATGTTGTATTCATAGCCTCTGCCCAAAATCTAGCTGGAACCTTTGTAGCCTTCATCATAGTTCTCACCATTCCTTGTAGAGTTTTATTTTTCCTCTCCACAACACCATTCTGCTTAGGAGTAATTGGTGCAGAGAACTGATGCTCAATTCCTTCTAGAGCACAGAATCCTTCGAATAAGATGTTGTCAAACTCTCTTCCATGATCACTTCTAATACGCTTGGCATGCTTATCCTTTTCTCTAGTGACTCTTTTGTGCAGCCTTATGATCAACTTATCTCTTTCCTCCTTCACTTGCATTAACTCATCAGTGAGGGATTGATTCATCTCAGCAACTAGAAGACACTTATCATACATTTCCTTATATGCAATCTCAATCTGATCTTCAGCATTGTCCTCTGTATCCTCTTCTTCATTTTCATCAAACAGATTATCAATCTCTTCCTCAGATTTGTCTTTATCAACTTTGGCTGCATAGGCTTTGCTAGGAGCATCAGGAAACACATTATCTTCAGTTCCTGAATCATCACACTCTTCATTGTCACTATGAGTGGCAACATAAGACTTTCCACCTTTCTTCTTCAGTTAGCACACTTTGGCTTGATATGCCTATTTCCACCACATTCATGACAGATAATAGGTGACTTAATTCCACTTCCAGCAACACTCTCTCCTTGATTTCTTTTTCCTCTAAACTTCTTCATAGCCTTGTTGAACTTCCTTGTAAGAAGAGCATATGATTCCAGAAGTTCTGCTTCACCATTAACACTTTTCTGAGAACTTTGATCAGCAGCAGCAACAAAAGCTATCTCCTTCTTCCTAGGTGCACCTTCCTCACGCATCCCCATTTCAAAGGTTCTAAGGGATCCAATCAGCTCATCCAAAGTCATAGAAGTGAGATCTCTGGCCTCTTCAATGGCTGCTACTTTGAAATCAAACCTCCTTGGGAGAGATCTCAAAACTTTTGCACACAACTTCTCTTGAGACATCTTCTCTCCAAGCATAAAGCATTCATTTGAGATATTCTTCAGCTTAGCATGAAACTCAGATACAGTTTCATCTTCTCCCATTCTTAGCACCTCAAATTTTGAAATCAGCTGCTGAAGTCTTTGAGCCTTCACTTTACTGTTTCCTTCATACGCATTCTGTAGAGTTTCCTAAGCTTCCTTAGAAGAAGAACAGGTTGAAATAAGGTTGAAATTTTCCATATCAACTGAGGAAAGAATGGCATTCAGTGCCTTTTGGTTCAAGCCTGACATAAGGACATCATTGTCATCCCACTTCTCTCTAGGCTTCTTCTCACCATCTGCATTAGCAGGTTCAGTCCAACCATTCAACACAGTACCCCACGCCTTCTCATCAACGAATCGAATATATGAGGTAACTCTGACTTTCCAGTAGCTGTAATTCTTCCCATCCAATATAGATGGTCTGTTCACAGAGCCTCCATCCTTTAGAAAGTCCATTTTAGTTTGCACAGCTTTAGCACACGAATCATAGGATCTCCACAAATCCAAAACCTGCTCTGGTGCCAATTGAAAGTGCTAGTGGTGCCAATTGAAAGTGCAAAAACTAAAAACGGTCTTAAATATGTTATAAACGCAATAACAGTAAAGCTATAAAGAACACAGAAATTTGGTAACCCAGTTCGGTGATAACACACCTACGTCTGGGGGACAAACTCCGAGAGATTCAATCCACTATAAGTAGTTAAGAGACTTACAGGACTTACACCAGGACTCCACCTTATGTCACCTATTCGTCTCGATTACAACTCCCTTACAATGAGATCGAATATACCAACGAGATGAACTCGTTAATGATTACACACTAGAATGGTTCTAAGTGTAAACTTAGATCAAACTGAACAAGACTAGGATGTTTGTTCATAACACACGCTCGCTCTCAGAAAACAAAAGCTTGCAATACACACGTTGCAAGAACACAAAACCTCACACAAATATAATCAAAAGCGGCGAAGCGTGAATAGGGTTTCTTCCAGCATATATACTCAGCGCAGGAAACCCTAGAAGATCTTCAGGCTGATCTTCTATGCATGGTAACTTTCCATGCATGATTCTTCTTCCTTCTACGAATATAATAATGTATATAATAATATATTATTTTTGATACATGCACTCCAATCAAAAAGCAACCCAGCAGAAGTCTTCAACTTAAAATGCCAAAACAAATATGAAGTCACGATTAGAAAATGGGACAAATATTGAAAAATAGAGATTGGTTATTTTTTATTTTTAAATAAGAAATTAAAGTGGGACATCACGATTAGAAAATGAAGTCATATGAAGTGAGACGAATAAATAATAAATTACTTATAATTCTCCAGAATTTGAAAGAAATAGAAAAAATCAAGATCATAACAAACTAAAAGTTTCAAGATTTAAAAAAATGTGAACTCATATCTTATACAATAAAAACTATACAAAATTGCCAAGCGAAAGTTGATTACAGAGTATATATGCATTCTTGTCGTTATCAAGAAATGTCTATTTTTTTAATCGGATTAACATAACTCAAAATATACGCTAATCATAATTTATATGATCTTTTAACTGGAGAGAAAACGTATTACAAACGTGGTTTAGAAAATGATGTTTTGACATACGATCCCATCAGAACCGGGAGTGATATCAAGAAATTTACACAGTATAGTCAATTAATGCTAACGCTAACGTAAATTAAAAGGATATCAAAGAAAATTCAACTTCGGTTTATTATTAATTAATTAATTCTACTTGCATTATCAACTATAATCGTGGCTAATTAGTTTAAATTCTATTTCATTTGAAATTCACACAAAAGTCAACTGACACTAATCGTTGAAACTATATGTATCGCCTCACTCCTTCCAATAAAAACGATTGTTGCAAATTTACACATAATCCAAAGTTGTAAATTTCTTTCGACTTAGAATAATTCGTTTATACTTAATCATGTTCGTTGTAAAGTTAATTGTATCTCTCGCTATCTTGATAGTTTTGCTAGGGATTATTATACCCGCATGTCTAGTTCGAGTCACCGACTTTTATAGTTGTTGACCTTTCTAATTATCTTCGTTCTTGCAATTCATATAATAATTCTGCCTTAAGAAAGATCATTGCCAAACAAAGTTCATTAATTTATAATTCTGCCTTTTCATACTCTTAAAATTTTAAAAAATTAATAATAATAAATTTAAAAAAAAATCATTCTACATAGCTAAAAGAGTTAACCGATAACCAAAACCGTATTTTGAAGTTCAGTCATTGGTTAATCGAACTATAATACATAGCAATGAATGGTTGTAAAATTAATCTTAGTCAGTGTTCGGTTATTTTGCATAGTAGCGCGACATGACCATATATATTGTTTGTTGTGCCTACCAAACTACTACTTTATACACCATATCAAGCAATCCTTTAGAATTAGAATGGGGGATGCTTAACACCAAATTAAAGATGATGAGAGTATTTATTTCTAATATTACGACAATTGCATACCATACGAACTCGTGATCGTGTACATGGCAATGGGCACATGCTCTTGTCATAGTTGAAACAACGTACGTGTTGATAGTAGATATGTAAAATGCAGTAAAATTGCAAAATGGGTAATTAAATTCTATACATAGCCATCAAATTACTCTTCATAGCCCCTTCTTTAAATAAAAAATAAAAATAATGTAATTATACCCTATTAGCACCAAAGTTTAATTGAAGGTAACCACTATAGCCCCCACACTTCTTCGCTGCCATTTCTTCTTATTTTTCGATGAATCGTATCCCCTATTTCTTCTTCTTTTTTCGCAGAATCTAGCCCCTATTCCTTATTCTTTTTCGTAGAATCATAGAATCTATAGCCTCCCACTTTTGTCTTCTTTTTCTTGAGAAAACTTGTAAGCCATACGCTGAAGAAATATGAAGATAACTTTTAATTTGAAGAACTACAGAAGGCAACCACACCCTCGAAATCATTGCCGGAAGAAAACTAAATGGAGATAGTGGTCACTTGTCGGAGACGCCGCCACCGATGACGAGGTCATCGTCCTATTCTTCTTTCTACCAGCTTTGAAGATTTAAATTTAGTTATCGTTTGATAAATTGTGTCTGAAAGAGAAAGTATATCTCGATTTATTTGAAGTTAATCATCCCTATTTATTAGATAGACAACTACATGGGTAGAGAACCTTGTTGTGGGAAGGTCCTAAACTTGCAGGTGAAAACGGGGGGGGGGGGGGGGATATCATCTTCCATTGATTAATCATGAACATACATTATTACATTCATGGAGCGTGAAGTTGGATTGTTTTTTTCCTTTAACTGTAAATAAGGGGTGGGGGCTATGATGAATCGTATTGGTGTATTAGATAGGAGTGTGTGTGACGTGGAGCTGTGATGTGGCACTAATGCTGACGTGTCAGCATCCTACTGGTTAGGCTATTAGTATATAATTAGAATTAGTTGTAAACAGAAGTTAGTTAGCTTTCATTAATGAGATTAGTTTCTCTCTCTAATCTTGCTTCTCTCTCGTTTATATTTCTCTCTCTATAACTGCTGTTCTTGAAGCATTTCCATTGCTTCTACTATACTTCAACATGGTATCTTAGAGCCAGTATTCGTGGTAATTCTTTGTGATTTCATCGCGATTCCTGGAGATCTAGTGCGTGTATTCGTCGCTGCGTTGGATCTCTGTGTTTTTGTTCTGTTTTCTTCGGGTTGTTTTTGTGGATTTTCTCTCGTCTCTGCTTGTTTGAGTCATGGCTGCTACGGGTGCGCAATCGACTGAGGTTCGTCTTCCTCAGTTCAATCCGATTCAGCTTCGGCTAGATCGCTCCAATTACGCCTTTTGGCGTGTGTTGGTTCTCTCTGCGATTCGTGGTCAGGGACTGGAGAATTTCATTTCGCCGACGGCGACTGTTCCGATGCCGTTGCTTCCTGGTTCATCGAATGGTGCGATGGTGCCTAATCCTGAGTATGTTGATTGGATCAAGCGTGATCAGTGTTTAATGAGTTGGATGCTTTCGACTGTGAGCGAATCGATGTTAGGGCATGTTGTCCGCTCCAGATCGGCGTGTGACGTGTGGATTGGTCTTGAGAGAGCAGTGTATGCTCAGTCCAAATCGCAGACGATGAAATTTCGGAAGCAACTTCAATCCACGAAGAAAGGAGATCTGTCGGTGGAAGATTACTTCATGAAGATGCGGGCGATTGCTGATCAGCTGGCTGCGATTGAGAAACCACTGGATGATGATGAGCTGTTGATGCACATTTTGGAAGGTTTTGGTCCAGAGTATGAGGCTTTGGTGGTTAATACTATGCAACGGTCTGATGTTCAGGATTTGCAGGAAGTTCAGCTTGCGTTTCAAGCATATGAGGTTCGTATTTCTCAGCAACACTCCTCTTTTCTGGAACACTCTGCACATGTTGCTTATCGTGGACGTGGAGCTGGTTACAATGGAAACGGCCGTGGTAGTCCTGGCAATGGAGGAGGATATGCTGGTTCTCCATCTGCTGGAAATGGTAGAGGTTTCAAACAGAATTTTGGTAAGGTGCTGTTGTGTCAACTCTGTGGTAGGACTGGTCATGTAGCTCTTAAGTGTTTTAAGCGGTTTGATGTCTATTTCACTGGTGTGGATGCTACTGCTACTGTTGGTAATGGTGTGAATAATACTGCTTCTCAGAAGGCTTTTGCTGCAGAGTATGTTGGGGGTGTTGATCAGATCTGTGATGGTGAAGGGGGAAACTGGTGTGTTGATAGTGGTGCAACCACTCATGTCACTAATGATATGCAGAATTTAGCAGTTAGCTCAAACTATGTTGGGGCTGAAGGACTCATGGTTGGAAATGGTAACATGCTCTCTATCTCTTCTGTTGGTTCAAATTCTATTCCCTTGGCTTCTAAGTCTAACTCTAGTGCTGCTTCTCTACTTCTAAATAATATTCTCTTTGTGCCTCAAATTACTAAGAACTTACTTAGTATTTCCCAATTTACAAGAGATAATAATGTTAGCATAGAGTTTAACTCAAATTCTTGTTTTGTCAAGGATTTGCTCACTCACAAGATCCTGCTGAAGGGGAGCCTCTCTAAAGGTCTCTATCATCTGGACTTATCTTCTCTTGTCTCCAAGAATGCTTCTGCAAAACCTATGTGTGATTCTTCTGTTCCTTTGACTTCTTGTAATAAGACTTTTGTAGCTTCTGTGTGCTCTAGATTTGTTGATAGGAACATGCATTCTTGTAATCAAGCATCTGGTGCTAATTCCTTGGTTTCTATGAATACTAAACCAGTACTCTTTGTTCCTTTCTCCACAAATGTTTCTTCTCCTCATGTTGCTGATGTTTCTTCTACTCATGTTGCTGATGTTTCTTCTACTCATGTTGCTGATATTTCATCTACTCATTTTGCTGGTTTGTGTAAGCTTCATGCTGATACATTGCATCATATGTTTGGGCATCCAAGTAATGGGGTATTGGCTAGGCTATGTAGTGATCTACATATTCCTTTCTCAGTTAAGAACTTGAGTTTTTGTGAAGCTTGTAATCTGGGTAAACTTCATCAGGTTCCTCATGTGTCTACATCTACTAAAACTACCAAGCCTTTTGAATTAGTCCACTCGGATTTGTGGGGACCCAGTCATGTTGTGTCTAGAACTGGTTTTAAGTACTACATTTCTTTTGTGGATGACTTTTCCAGATTTACATGGATATTTCCTCTGAAGTTGAAATCTGAAACTGAGGTTGTTGTTAAACATTTCTTGGCTATGGTTCATACTAGATTTGGTGCTACTGTGGGAGCTTTCCAATCTGACTGGGGGGGAGAGTTCAGACCTCTAGTATCTCATTTTGAGTCTTTAGGAATTCATTTCCGCCACCCTTGTCCATATATTCATAGTCAAAATGGTAAGGTGGAAAGAAAACATCAACACATTGTTGATGTAGGCTTAACCGTACTAGCTCAAGCTTCTCTTTCATTCAAGTTCTGGTGGGAAGCTTTTCATACAGCTGTTTTCCTGATAAATAGACTTCCTACAGCTGTGTTAGACATGGTCTCTCCGTTTCAAGTTCTTTTCAATAAAATGCCTGATTATAATCTGTTCAAGCCTTTTGGTTGTGCCTGTTTCCCATACTTGAGGCCATATAATAGTCATAAGTTGCAATATAGATCAACCAAGTGTTTGTTCTTGGGTTACAGTGATATACACAAGGGGTACAAGTGCTTAAGTCCATCTGGAAGGGTTTACATTGCTGATACTGTGCACTTCAATGTTTTAGAATTTCCCTCTTCCTCTTTCTGCACAGAATCATCTTCTTTGTCTGTAAAGGTACCTCCTGGTTTTTCTGTGCCATTATTTCCTTCTTTTCCTTCCTGTTCTTCTCAAGCTTCATCTATGTCTCATATTTCTCAGTTTTCCTCTTCTGCAGTAAGCTCTTCTTCCTCATCTTCTTCTTCCTCATCTTCTCCTACAGCCTCTGGCTCTTCTTCTTCATCTATGTCTTCATCTTCTAGCTCTTCTTTCTCATCAGTGTCTTCATCCTCATCTTCCTCATCATCCTCTTCTTCCTCATCATCCTCTTCTTCCTTATCATCTTCTTCTGTGTCTATCCCAACTCCTGTTAATACACATAGCATGCTTACCAGATCCAAGAATGGGGTCTTTAAACCCAAAGTGTTTGTGGTTTCTTCTATTTTACCTGTTGAGCCTAAATGTGATGAGGATGCGTTAGCTGATCCCAGTTGGTTTAGAGCCATGGAGTTGGAATATATGGCTCTTATGGATAATGGTACTTGGAAGTTGGTTCCATATTCTCCAGATTTGAAGGTGATCAGCAACAAATGGGTATATAAGGTGAAGACTCTAGCTGATGGCTCACTGGACAAACTGAAAGCAAGATTGGTTGCTAGGGGGTTTGAGCAGTTCGCAGGTATTGATTTCAATGAAACTTTCAGTCCTGTTGTGGAAGCTTCAACTATAAGATTGTTTTTCTCATTGGCTGCCACTAGGGGCTGGTCTGTTCAGCAGCTAGATGTTAATAATGCGTTTCTAAATGGGGATCTTGAGGATACTATATACATGTCTCAGCCAGTTGGGTTTGTTAATAACAAGTTTCCTACTCATGTGTGCAAACTTATGAAGTCTCTCTATGGGCTTAAACAAGCTCCTAGAGCCTGGTATATCAAGTTGAAAGGCTGCTTGGTTGGTTTAGGGTTCAAGAGATCCATTTCTGATTTCTCTTTGTTCCATAAAACTTGTGAGGGAAGATTAATTGTGATCTTGGTATATGTTGATGATATTTTGATTAGTAGGGACTCATCTGATGATGTCAAAGAGGTTGTTGGTTTGTTGCAGTCTGCTTTTAAGTTGAAATGCTTGGGGCAGGTGAGCTATTTTCTGGGAATTGAGGTTGTACAGTCAGGTTCAAAGTTCTTACTCAGTCAGAAGAAATACATAACTGATCTCTTAGCAAAAGCCAAGATGTCTGATTGTAATGCTTGTGCTACACCCATGGTTCCTTTACCTAAGCTGTCACAAGATGAAGGTGAAGTGTTTCAAGATTCTTCTTTGTACAGAAGTGTAGTTGGTTCCTTGCAATACTTGACTCTGTCTAGGCCTGATATTGCTTTCAGTGTCAACAAATTATCTCAGTTTCTGCACAACCCTACTACTTTGCATTGGAATGCTTGCAAGCGATTATTGAGGTACTTGAAAGGCACTGTTTCTTTGGGGCTTGAGTTTGGTCCTGCTGCTTGTATGGCCTTAGAGGGGTATGCAAATGCTGACTGGGCAAGCTGCAAGGATGGGAGAAGGTCCACTGGTGGCCATTGTGTGTTCCTAGGGGGAAACTTGGTGGTGTGGAATGCAAAGAAACAGGATGTAGTATCCAAAAGTAGCACTGAGTCAGAGTATAGATCCTTATCAAACCTTGCCTCTGATATTGTTTGGTTGGACTCTTTGTGCACTGAGCTTGGGGTGAGACTGAGTTCACCTCATAGGGTGTGGTGTGACAATACAAGTGCCATATCTTTGGCTTCTAATCCGGTTTTCCATGCTAGGACTAAACATATAGAGGTGGATGCTCATTATATAAGGGAGAAGGTGCTATCTAAACTTATTGAGGTTGGGTATGTTCCTTCCAATGATCAGATAGCTGATGTCTTCACCAAACCACTGAGTGAGGGCAGGTTTTTGAGTTTGAGAGAGAAACTGAGACTGCAAGATCAAGGAGGCTAGGAGGAATGCTGAGTTCTATTTGAGTTCTGGTTCTTGCTCTGTTTCTTCTGTTCTGCTCTGTTTCTTCTGTTCTGTTTCTTGTTTTTCTGTTATCTGCTTTTATTTTGCTTCTGCTTCTGTAGATGGGGGTGTATTGGTGTATTAGATAGGAGTGTGTGTGACGTGGAGCTGTGATGTGGCACTAATGCTGACGTGTCAGCATCCTACTGGTTAGGCTATTAGTATACAATTAGAATTAGTTGTAAACAGAAGTTAGTTAGCTTTCATTAATGAGATTAGTTTCTCTCTCTAATCTTGCTTCTCTCTCGTTTATATTTCTCTCTCTATAACTGCTGTTCTTGAAGCATTTCCATTGCTTCTACTATACTTCAACAAATCGGATATGAGGCGGAGGTTATGGCCTTATGGGTATATCAATAGAGATATTGTAGGGTGTTATATTTCAGTCATTTATCATTTAAAATTTTGGGGGCTAAGGGTTAAAACAGTACCTTCACTTTATTTTTTATTTTAATTTTTAAAAAGGGGCTATGAAGAGTAATTTGTAGGCTATGTATAGAATTGTATAGAATTAACCTTGCAAAATAAAGTTGCACGTTGATAGGATATGGCTCAACCACTAGGCTCAAGCAGTAGACACAATCTAAATAGGGCCATAACAAACCTCGGCCTAATAGTTCGGCCCACCAAGATCTTGAAACCTAGAAGACGATGGAGATTTGGACGCCTATCATGAATAAAGGGATATACATCAAGGAGTCGATGTTATAGTAAAACTCGATGAATTTGTGTATAAATAGATGCTAGCTAGGTTAGAGTTAGAAATCATCTACACTTTTAACACTTTGTACGTTTACATCTCAATAAAGATAAACTCTTTCTTCTCCCGTGTCGTAGATCTGTTACGACAGATCAAACCACGTAAAACCCTCTCGTGTTCACTCTCGTTCGTTTCTTTCAACTAGACTATTATTGCAACAAATCTAGAATCGATCACACATCATAGCAAAGTCTGTCAAAACAATTAAATAAAACACGTTCTTCATAAATAAATAAATAAAAGAAAGCACAGAAAAAGAAAGAACAGATCAAAAGAAGCAGTAAAACTAGTGTAATTTCAATACATCCTTAACTTCTTCACTCAACTTCTTAACTTCGGTGGTCACTTCTTCCACTTCATCTGGTTTACTGCATAATTAAATTTGAAGATCATAACAAATTGAAACCAGAATGAACCTATTAACAAATAAATTGAAATGAACATTCTATTCTCTCCGTCCCTTTATACTAGTTATGTATTCCTTTTTAGTACGTCCCGCGGAACACGTTACATTTCCTTATTTGGTAAAAGGTTACTAAAGGAAAAACATGTTTTGCACATGCACTCATCACATTAACACATAAATCCACCTTTCCTTAATTCCCGTACCCAATAAGAAAGGTAACACTTATCAAAGGACAATACCTTGACATCGAAGCGGACTTTTTATAGCTAACGTTGAGGTAACTGATTAACTTTTGCGCTGCTTCTCTAACTTGATCCACAATCTGATTTCCAAATCCTAAATAGATTAGAACCCTAAATTCCTACGTTTAAAAAAAAAAAAAAAAAATTCTTACCCTCATTCGCTCAGTCATGTCTTGAGGTAGATTTTTGGGGAGCTTCATAACGACTCCAGGAAACGAAAGCCGAAGGTTGTTGGGGTTGACGGGATGAGTACTTCCTTCAACTGGAATGGAATGGAGATTTTTAGGTATACACAAATTGATTTAGGTTTACAAACAGAATTCAATCAGATATCGAACGATGAAACTCATCGAAATTTCTCTAATTCAAAACCCTAGCCTGATCTTCTCACCGGAGAGAAGCAGAAATTAACCGAAAGAAATCCAAATTGTGGAGACAGAGAGAGAGAGTGAATTACCGCCCTGAGTGAGGGTGACTCCGTCACGGCTGAGGAACATCCTTCTAGGCGTAACTTCAAAGTAATCGCCGCAATCGCGTTTCACAAGTTCCAAGGAATTTCCATCGGCTTCTACAACAGTGTAAACGGTATATTCGCCGCGGGCATCGCGCTCCACAGTTTACATAGATTAATTAGGTATGCAGAGGCAATATGCGTAATTGTATGATTGTATCTATGCGTCTCTCTAGGGATGGCAACAGGGAACGATATCCGTTGGGTACAAAATTACAATTTTTTTATATAAAAAATTTGTGTTTTTAATTATCCTCGTTTTTTTTAATTGTATTTGAATGTATCTATGCGTAATTGCAGAATTAAGAAATATTTCTTTGTGACTAGTATATAGTGTGTGCGTTGCACACATTAAACTCGTACGAATCAATCAATGAATTAAAATTTGAATGAAAATAGACCGTGACAGTAATTATTGCAGGCATTACATCTGCAAGTAATTACTGGATGAATCTGTTAAAAATGATGAAAATAAAATAATAAAAGCTACAGTACATCAAAGCACATATTTAATTAATTAATTGATGAAATTCAGTATATTATGGAACATACCATTATGATAGAATCATAGATACATAAATATATATTGTTTAAATTATCAGAAACAACTATTTTTTAGGAATTCAAAATTAATTGTACTGTATATGTAAATCTAATATAAAAATAGCGAGCTAAATCAATCAAGAAAGACAGAGAAATTATATATTCCAAAGTTGTCTAATTCATAATACATCAATAAACCATGTACATATCAAATATGAATAATTTTATGTGTCCAATTTTATTTTATTTTTTGGTACGAATTAAACATCGTTAAATTATTTCTATTACTTACGCTTGAATATTTTTAAGAAATAATGAAATTTGTTTGCATCATAGTATTTTAAAATTGTGACAAAATGCTTCTATTTGGTCAAATGTTTTGATTTGTTGTGCAATTGTAAAAAAATCACATCGCTAGTAATATGAGAAAGTTTAGAAAGGAATAAAATTTAGTATGCGTATAAAATATGACAACACTTAGTTATTCTTAAACAAATAAAATAATAGAATATGCAAACTAAATATTGTAAAATGAATATCCATATTTTATCCTAACTTCAAAGCATTAGAAGTACATAAGATAAAATGCTTAAATATAAATATATTAATCACAATATTAAATTGAAGAACCACGATCCTAAAAGACAATTTGAATCAATCCGCATCCTTATATAGCCTATGAATAATCTATAAATAACAATCCAATTTATAAGAAATATAGCAAATAACCTGCTTAGAAGATCCATCTGGCAAGTTAACAAACATAGGTTTATCAAACTTATATGTAGATGTCAACATCTCAATATCACAGCACACATGTGTGCTTGCTCCAGAATCTATAATCCACATTGATTTCATCATACTAGGCACCACACTAAATGCGTAGTGACCAATAAAAGGATTTTGAATATCTTGAATCATATTAACATCTGCTGATGTGCCTCCTTGATTCTTTTGCATAAACTGACACAAATATTTTGCCACTTCAGCTTGAACTGCTTTGCTAATATCTACTGAAACATCAGCTTGGTATCCCTTCCCTGTTTCTGTCCTTGAGCTATTGTCATCTTCATCTCCAACAAAGTTGACCTTTTGATTTCCCTTTGCCTCTTTTAGCTTCTTATACCAATCAGGATAACCATGAAGTTTAAAACACTCACCCATTTCATGACCATTCTCCTTACAATGAGTACATTTCAACTGTTTTCTTTCTTCCTTACTCAACCTTTTCTGATATCCTTGTGCATTATTCCCTTGTGTTCCTCATTTCTGATAATACTGACCTTGCTTCCCTACTTGCATCACCATACGATTATACACATTAGACTCTTCATTAAGCTTCATCTGATCTTCAATTTGTACTATCATCCCATAGGCCTTTTCAACTGTAGGCAGAGGATCCAAAAACATAATCTATTGCCTTCCTTGCTCAAAACAATCATTTAAACCAGCCAAAATTTGAACAAGCCTATGTTGTTCTTCTTTCTTAGCGTAAACCCTCTCTGCTCCACACATACATCCTATGGGTAGCATCAACAAGTCCAACTCATTCCATAAAGCAATGAGATTATTAAAGTAAAGCATCACAGTTTGAGATCCTTGTTTATAATTAATTATCTCTCACTGCAGCCTATATGCCTTAGGACCATTGCTTCTTCCAAATCTATGATTAAGTGCATCCCAAAGTTTCTTAGAAAGTGCATCCCAAAGTTTCTTAGATGAATCGAGATGAGAAAACGCATTCACAAGTTCATTAGACATCGAATTCAAAATCCATTGGGAAATCATATGATCTACCCTAAGCCAGTCTTCATAATAAAGAGTTGTTTCATGCGGTTCAGGAAATCGTCCATCAATTAAAGCTAGTTTACTCCTTGCACCTAAACCTCTTCTTATAGATCTACTCCATTGCAGGAAATTGTTACCTGTAAGTTGAGCCCCTGCTCCTACAAGCACCATTCCGGGATGATCTGAGTTCTGCAACTTCAAAATCTTATCGATCTGATGCTGCAACAGTTCTGGTCGTGGAATCTCACCCTCAGACTCCGAATAGATCTGATCGTTCTCGGTCTCTCTTCTCCATTCACTGAGTGCCTTTCCTCCGACGACGGAGTCGGTCCAGTCACCACCGGCAGAGTATTTCCAAACGGTGCTGAAGTTTCTCCAGTTTTGATTCCTTGCGTAACTGCCTCTCTGTAGTTACGCTTGTCCTTCGCCATGGATGCACTAGCTCAGCTCGATCCAGCTCAGAATCGCAACCTTCGCTCTGGTACCATGTAGAAATTTAACATTTTCATTTTAGGGAGATTACTGTTTCATTGAATCTGGAAAAACCATTCAACTAAGTCTTAGCTCAACACTGCTATATATATAGCAGTATCTAGCTTGATACAGAAGAAAGCGGAGATGAAATCTAAACCGTCCAACTATTACACGTGTTCTAATCTAAAGCTACAACTTATTGAACTAAGAATGCACCAATACGAAATAGACACGTAGACAAAAGATGCCAACTAATCTCCAGCTCAGCATACAGATCAGCATTAATCACATTCCTCACCATCTTCATCTTCATGCACAGCTGAAATCCCAACTTTCCTTCCCTTCTTTCCTCTCTTTCGCGACGTGCTTCCTTTCACTCGCACGTCTCCAGCATCCATAACCTCTGTACTTCCACAGGGGGAATGTAATCGGCAAGGTTTGGCTTGCCGGCTTCCGCCATGATATTCATCACCGTTTCTCTGAACTCTTTCTCGGAATCCGAAAACAAATCGGTCAAGTCCCTCGAGAAGATGGTGTTGGAAAGCGAGTTGAGGGCGGTACTGATGGCGGCGCGGCCGACGTCGACGGCGTCAGAGGTCCAGCTTCGCTGGCGGCCAGGGGCGATTTTACTAAGGGGCTGGACTGGGCTTCAGCCCAGTGCAAGTTTTTTTTTTTTTTTTAGATATATATGTAGGTCCATTATTGAATTAAATTTAGCCCAGCCCAAATTTATTTAAGAAGCCCAATGAATATTTAATTTATAATATGCATTTGTTTATTTGGAGAGAGAGAAGAGAGAACATAAGAATAAAAAAATTACAGTCGTTCCTTGAATTCCTTCTCTGCACAGAACTCGTTTTTCTCGCAGGCTGTAGCTTACCCATCTCCCTCGGACCCTCTCACCATTCTTCTACTACAATACATTTATCTAAATTCTAGGTAATGTGTTCCTTTATATATTTTGATTAATTCATTCAAAAATTAATGCAAATAACCTAGATTTATTTTATTTCCCCCAAGTGATTCTATAAGTCAAATATTTCTAATTGAACTTGTTAAAGATGATATTCTTGATTCCTTAATGTATTGAGCAAATAATTATTTCAAGTGGGAGTATAATACTAAGAATTTTGAATATGGTGTTTTGTCTTGTATATATAAAATATATATATACACTTTGCCTTTTTCCTTTTCTTATTTTTAGTTGGAAACTTGGAATATAAATTATTTGGATTGGTGTGCCTTTGTTTATTTATTTATTATACTTGAGAATTGAGATGATTTAGTTGCATATCCTTAAATTTTGAAGTTGATTTGTATCCTAAAATTCTATTTGATTTGTAATTTGTAATTCTTACAAGTTCATGTTCTTTAGAATATGTTTAATTGTTTATCTTAATGAAATTAGTATATTTTCTTGTGTAATATCAAAGTGGTTATTAATTTAGCTTATTTGTATACATGATAATTTCAGAAATTGAAATGGAGCACCAACATTGTGCAAAGAAAGGAAAAGGACTTATATCATCTTTCTTTAAGAAACGTGATCGCCATGATAATGAAGGTAGCTCGAGCCCTTCACCAACACCGATCCAAAGTCAAAATAATCAATCAAATGCAATACATGTGGAGCAAGAACACTCTATTTCGGATTTGCAAACAAGTACAATTGAGCGTGATCCCGGGAAAAGGAAGCAAATGTGGGAGCATCCTATAAATGCACGGGATGAGATTAGACGTGCCTATCTAAAAGTTGGTCCCTATCAACCGAAATTAGAAGTGTATCATGTTACAAAGTTTGGCACTCAAAACAGGAGTTTTCAGAAGAAATGGTTTGACAGGTTTCATTGGTTGGAGTATTCGCTTTCCACAGATAAAGCATATTGTTTCTATTGCTTTCTTTTCATGAGTGATGTTAATGCTCCTAGTTCTTCTGCATTAGTGAAGGAAGGTTTTAACAATTGGAAAAGGATAAATCAAGGGAATAAATGTGCATTTCTTACCCATGTTGGTTCTGCAGCTACGTCTCCACATACTATGCATGTGTTTAAGACGAGCAGAAGATTTGATGAGACCTATTGGGCATATAGACAGAGTTATGCATGCTCAGACAAATATCGAGAAGGAGAAGAACCGGCTACGCTTGAAGACCTCAATAATAAGTCTTCGTTTGCTTGCACTTCAAGGTTGTGCCTTTAGAGGTCATGATCAGTCTCCATCTTCATCCAATCGTGGGAATTTTCTAGAATTGGTGAAGGCTTTTGCAGATATGAATAAGGAAGTTGGTGCTGTTGTTCTTGATAATGCTCTGAAAAATGCCAAATACATTTCTTCAGATATTCAGAAAGAGATTTTGCGTATTATGGCTAATAGAGTTCGTCGGATGATTTGTGATGAAGTTGGAGATAGATATTTTTTGTATTCTTGTTGATGAAGCACAAGATATCTCCAAACAAGAGCAAATGGTAATTATCTTGAGATTTGTGAATGCTCATGGAATTCTGACAGAACGCTATTTTGCCATCAAAAGTATTAGTGATACCACTGCACTAAATTTGAAGAAAGAGATATGTGGAGTTCTTTCTCATCATGATCTTCGAGTTGAGAAAATGAGAGGTCAAGGCTATGATGGTGCTAGTAATATGCGAGGTACATGGAATGGGCTTCAAGCACTATTTCTTAGAGATTGTCCATATGCCTATTATGTTCATTGTTTTGCGCATCGTCTACAACTGGCATTAGTTTCTGCAGCTAAGGATGTTGATGTTGTTTGGGAATTTATGTCTCATTTGGATAATGTGGTGAATATCATAACTTCTTCTCCAAAGCGTGTCTCTGAACTTCACGCCGCTCAAAGACTTGAAATTCAGAATTTGTTGAATCTAGGAGAGTTTGAATCTAGGCGTGGTGCCAATCAAATTGGTAATTTACAGGGAGCTGGAGCTACTCGTTGGAGTTCACACTACAATTCAATTAGGAGCTTTGATTGGTGTTTATTTGTTAGGTTTTTCGTTGCGTTTTCGTGTTAGTTTTCATTATGTTTTTGTGTCTTTTAGTGTGTCTTTTGGCTATGATTGTTTGTTTGGAGTTTTGGGTATCATAGGAGCAAAAGGGGAGAAATTGGAAGAAAACGGGACGAAAAGTGCACGAAGAGAAGGCAAAGCCGTGAGATACCAGAACCTCATCTGGACGACCGTCCAGATTTCCTTCACAATCTGGACGATCGTCCAAACACTTGCGAAGCAGTCATCCAGTTCCTAATCTGGCCGATCGGCCAGATTTCCTCCACAATCTGGACGATCGTCCAAAAGTCGGCGGCCAGCTGTTCTTTCCTTATTTATCTAGGTTTTTACCTAGTATATATATATCATCCCTTGTACACGAATTATCATCATCTTTTATCATTGTTTAGCTTTAGTTTTCAGATTCAAATACTTTAGTTTAGCTTTCTATTGTTCGGATCCGGATTCGTTCTTCGTTTTTGCAATTTAATTCAAGACGCTTTATTTAATTCAAGTTCTTCGTTCTTCGTCTCAATTTTCGTAAGTTCTTTTATTGCTTTCGTTTATTCGTTTTAATTGCTTGCTTTCGTTTTAGATTCGTTTTCTTAATTGCTCCGTTTAAATTCCTTAGTTTAATTTCGTTCTTTCGATTTCAAGTTTAAAGTTTAGATTCGTTTTCTTGCTTTCAATTCTCTTTCGTTTCTCAAAGTTTTCAAGTTAGATTAATTTGCTTTTAATTTCCAGATTTCAATTCATCATGTCTAGATTTATTTATGCTTCTTTCTTTGCTTTCGTTTTCTTCGTTGCTTTCTTTATTGCTTTCCTTTCGATTCTTGCCTAGGTAGATTTAATTGCTTTCTTCTAGTTTAATTCTTAGATTTATTTCTTGTTCTTAGATTAGTATTTACTTGCTTTTATTTATTGCTTTATTTTACTTTCTTGTCTAGGATTTAAAAACAAAAACCCCAAAATATTCTTTACTTGCTTTCTTAGATTAGAGTTTTACTACATAATTGATTGCCCTGTTAAGTTTTCCTTGAGATTCGATACTTAGGTTTTACTTGCTAGTGCTACGATAGATTTCGTCTATTGCGAACACTTTTTAGTGAAACAAATTTTGGCGCCGTTGCCGGGGAAAACTTTAGGCGTTTGATTGTGTAGTATTTTTATTTGCTTTATTTTTATTTGTGTTTATTCGATTTCTTGTTTCTCCCACTCGGTGCGTTTAACCCTTTTGTTGAGTGTTGTTTATGCATGGTCGCCGAAGTCTTCAAAGGAATTTAGCGCCCTACGTCGACAACGTCCATCAAAGGAAAGCGATCTTAGCCGCGAAGGATAAGGAGGAGATCGATTCTCAAGACTTTGGTTTAGTCTTGTTGTTTGCAGAGCCCGAAGCCATGGCAGCTAGAGTCATGGGCGATTTTGCTCGCCCCACATTCACGGCCACCACTTCGGCGATTGTCCTGACGGAATCGGTCAGGAATCATGAGCTTAAACCTCACCACATGGCGTTGCTTCCATCCTACCATGGGCTGGCCAGCGAGGATGCGTTGACGTTCATCCGAGAGTTTTGCACGGTGGTGCAAACTTTCCCACTCGCGGGACTCACGGAGGACACCTTGAAGATGAAGTGCTTCCCGTACACCTTGAAGGATCGAGCAAAGTCGTGGTATTTGGCGCTCCCGGCCAACTCTCTCGCCACATGGAATGCGGTGTGCGAAAAGTTCATGCTCAAGTACTATCCCAACCGCAAGACTCAAGAGGTGCGGTCAAAGATTATGAATTTCTCCCAAGACAACGATGAGCCGTTTCACGAAGCATGGGAGAGGTTCCAAGAGCTACTTCAACAATGCCCTCATCATCAAATGGCACCGGAGTTGCTTTGGCAATATTTCTACGCCCTCAACCAAACTTGCCAATTCATGGTGGATAGTTCGGCCGGAGGCAACATAGCGGTCAAGACGGCTGAAGAGTTGAAGGATATATTCGAGACGCTTGCTGCGAGTTCTCAACAAAAATCAGCTAGACCGAGGAAAGTGGAGGCGAGTGCAATTTCGATGAGCCCCGACTTGAAGAAGCAAATTGCCGACATGTATAGGGATCTCGAGAATTTGAAGGTTAAGCAAAGTGCACCGGCCCCGAAGGAGGAAGAGAGGAAGCCCGACCAATGCGAGATTTGTGGAGAGCTTGGTCACATCAAGGAGGTGTGCCACAACATGGGGGAGTCTCCATACGAAGGAGGAGCCGAGGACTACGCCGCTCAAGGATACCCACCTCAAGCACCACATCAAGGATACCAAGGGGGATACAATGGACGCTACCAAAATCCGAGGCCGACACAAGGGCAAGGTAACCTCCCTACCTATCCAAATAGGCGTCCTCCACCATATAATAACCCCTATCCTCCTCCACCAAATCCCTACTACTCTCAACCTCCACCATATTATCCACCTCCTCAATACCCTCCAAATCCATATTATCCACCACCTCCATATTACCCTCCTCAATCTAATCCTACACCACCACCACCATATCCGAACTCTCGTCCTCAAGGACCTCCACAAAAGCCTCCCGCCGATGAGGATCGTTTCCATGCACTTGATGCAAACATAAAGCGGCTCGAGACGGCCATTGGCCAAATTTCGGGATCTATGCACTTGATGCAACAACCGGGGCGGATTCCGAGCCAAGGGATCCAACCACAACAAGCTAACGAGGTGCAATATCCCCCATATGTTCCTCCTTTTCCACCGCATCAAGCCCAAGCCGTCTCGGTGTTGCGGAGCGGGAGGCACGTGGACAATGGAGTGTCAATGCCACCTCAAGGACGCATGGGAGATAGATGGGGCCCGAGCCCCCGTTGGAATGGGCCGAAGACGCCGGCAGCACCTTCACATCAACACGTCCGTCCAGCACCCAATCTGGACGGTCGGCCAGATGCTGGACGATCGGCCAAAACGCAGGCGCCTGAGCCCCGTCCAGTAGCTGATCTGGACGGTCGTCCAGATTCTGGACGCTCGTCCAGAATTCCCAACTCGCCCAAGAACCCAGCAGCTAATCTAGACGATCGGCCAAGTCACCCCGACTCTTCTGGCCGATCGTCCAAATCAGGTGAGCAGCATACGGAGTCCGACGAGCCCGAGAAGGAAGCCCCACCTCTACACAAGACTTCCAATCCTTATGTTCCTCCCATTCCTTATCCAAGTCGTGTGAAGAACAAGAAGCGTGACCAACAATTCGCCGATCTTTACAAGCTTCTTTCAAAGGTGGACGTGAACTTGCCTCTCCTTGATGTTATTCGCAACGTGCCACCGTTCGTGAGGATCGTGAAGGAGTTGACATCGAGGAAGAAGCCGTTCGATGAGATGGAGACAATTGCGGTATCGGAGGTGGCGACATCAATTATGCAACACCCTCTTCCACCTAAGCAACGAGATCCAGGTTCTTTCGTTATCACTATCTCTTTAGGTAATGCTAAGGAAGCATGTGGTATGCTAGATTTAGGTGCCGGTATTAATCTTATGCCTTATTCTATCTTTAAGCAATTAGAGTTAGGAGAACTTAAACCCACTCGCATGAGCCTTCAATTGGCGGATAGGTCTATTAGGTACCCTAGAGGTATTATTGAGGATATTCTTGTTCGCGTAGGGGGTTTGATTGTTCCCGTTGATTTCGTGGTTTTAGAGATAGGTGAGGTACAAAAAAATGGTATTGAGCACACACTTTTGCTAGGTCGTCCTTTCATGGCTACTACTAATACTTTGATTGATGTGAAGAGTGGTGTGATTAAGATGTCCGTTTTAGGAGAGGATGTCTCGTTTTCTGTGCATAAGAGTCGGCCTATGTCATCGGTCAATTTAATTGATAATTGTTCTTTCATCGATAAGGTTGATGCCTTGGCCGAGTGTTCTTTTGTGCAGGATTTTGACACCGAGGAGGTGTGTTGGGGATCCGGAGATCAAATGGAGTGGGAGCGAATGGAGAGAGACATTGGGATCAAACTCCCGTTTCCCCCTCAAGACCCCGAGCCCGGCTCGAAGATTCCGGAGCCTTTGGAGTTGAAAGAGCTGCCATCGCATTTGAAATATATATTTTTAGAGGGAGGAAATCAAAAACCCGTAATCATCTCTTCTTCTTTGTCTCTTGCAGAGGAAGGAGCTTTGGTGGGCATACTCAAGGAGAACAAGCTCGCTTTTGGATGGAGCTTGGCGGATATACGAGGAATTAGCCCGGCCACGTGCATGCATCGCATCAATCTCGAAGAAGGCGCCTGCCCCAAACGAGATGGACAAAGGAGGCTCAACCCAATGCTCATGGAGGTCGTGCGCAAGGAAATCTACAAGCTATTGGCGGAGGGTATTATCTATGCCATCGCCGATAGTGAGTGGGTTAGCCCGGTGCACGTCGTTCCAAAGAAGGGAGGAATAACGGTGTCAAAGAACGAGAAGGACGAGTTAGTCGCCTCGCACCCGGTTACCGGTTGGAGGATGTGTATTGATTATCGGAAGCTCAACGCTTCCACCAAAAAGGACCACTTTCCTCTCCCTTTTATTGATCAAATGCTTGATAAGTTAGCCGGGCAAGAATTTTATTGTTTTCTAGATGGTTTGTCAGGTTACTATCAAATTGCGATAGCTCCGGAGGATCAAGCAAAGACGGCCTTCACAAGCCCTTTCGGGACCTACGCTTATAGGAGGATGCCATTTGGTCTCTGCAACGCACCGGGTACGTTCCAAAGATGCATGATGTCTATTTTTTCGGAATTTATCGGTGATTTTGTAGAGATTTTTATGGATGATTTTTCTGTTTTCGGGTCGTCTTTCCATGATTGCTTGTTGAAAATAGAGAGAGTCCTTAAGAGATGCATTGAAAGTGGACTTACCTTGAGTTGGGAAAAGAGTCATTTTATGGTTAGAAGTGGAATTGTTTTAGGCCATATAGTTTCGAGTAAGGGCATAGAGGTCGACAAAGCGAAAGTGGAGGTGATTGAAAAATTGCCACCACCTAGTGATGCCAAAGGTATTAGGAGTTTCCTTGGTCATGCGGGCTTTTATAGACGATTCATTAAGGATTTCTCTAAAATTAGCCAACCTCTTTGTCGATTGCTTGCTCAAGATGTGCCTTTCCACTTTGATGAGTCTTGTATGAATGCTTTTCTCACTTTAAAAGAAAAACTCATCTCTGCCCCCGTTGTAGTTGGTCCCGATTGGTCATTGCCTTTTGAGATTATGTGTGATGCGTCTAATAATGCCGTAGGGGCTGTTTTGGGTCAAAGAGTTGATAAGATGCTTCGTGTGATTTACTATGCTAGTTTAACTCTTAATCCGGCTCAAGTGAATTACACCACCACCGAACAAGAGATGCTTGCCATTGTTTTTGCCTTAGATAAATTTAGATCTTACATCATAGGGTCTAAGGTGATTATTTATAGTGATCATGGTGCTCTTAAACATCTTTTGACTAAAGCCCAAGCAAAACCTAGGTTGATTAGATGGGTCTTATTATTGCAAGAATTTGACATTGAAATTCGTGATAGGAAAGGTAGTGATAATCTTGTGGCCGACCATCTCTCTCGTCTCGATTCACCTCCCCCTTATGCTTCTCTTGATGATATTTGTGATTCCTTTCCCTTTGAGAATGTTAATGAAGTGAGTGCTACTCCTTGGTTTGCCGATATTGCTAATTACTTGGCCGATAAGGACACTAAACCCGTCCTTAACGCTCAAGAAGAGAAAAAGTTTCTTCGTTTGTGTAGGCAATACTATTGGGAGGATCCTCACTTGTTCAAGCTTGGGAAGGACGAGGTGATTCGAAGGTGCGTTCCCGACCACGAGCAAACCGAGGTGCTGCGACATTGTCACGAGGAGCCGAGTGGAGGACATTTTGGAGGCCAAAAGACTGCTCATAAGGTGCTACAAAGTGGATTATATTGGTCTACCTTGTTCAAGGATGCTCAAGCCTTCTACCTTGCATGCGATCGTTGCCAACGCACAGGTTCTATAGGTCGCCGTAATGAGATGCCCCTTAATCCTATTTTAGTGGTTGAGATTTTTGATGTGTGGGGCATCGACTTTATGGGACCTTTTCCTAAATCCCATGGTTTCGAATACATTTTACTTGCTAGTGCTACGATAGATTTCGTCTATTGCGAACACTTTTTGGTGAAACAAATTTTGGCGCCGTTGCCGGGGAATGAATCACGGTTCGGAGGTCCCCCGATGGAATGAATCACGGTTCGGAGGTCCATTCAATTGATCATAGCTTGTTTGTGTCTTTTTATTTTTGTTTTGAGTCTTTTGTTTTTCTTTATTTTGTGCAATTTTATGCTTTGGAATTTTCTTTTGTGTTTGTTTTGTAGGTACTCACTTGGAACCTCGTCGGGATTTCGAGTGTGTTGTTTGTCTTCATGCGATAAGTTTTTCTATCCCTTTCCTTTTTATTTTCTCGCAATGGGGACATTGCTTGATTTTAAGTGTGGGGGGGGGGGGGGGGGGGGGTCTTTGAACTTTTGGCATGTAGTTTTTAATTTTGTTGAGTCTTAGGAGTTAATTGAGTCGTTGAGTCAAATGAGCATGTGATGATAGTATTGTGGACTTGGCCAATGATAGAGAATTGCGTTGATTTTTGGAAAAATTCATGATCTTTATTATGCATGGAACCTTGGCGAAGCGACGCATTTTATTCGATGAATTTGAAGTATGCTATGATGTCGGGAACTAGATAGTTTGAACCCGTGAGATTTGAGCTTTTTGTGCATATTTATGCCTATTCTTGATTGAGTGATCATGCTTGCTTCGTTGTTTCTAGAACTTGCCTTGTTTCTCCATCAAGACCTTAGTATATTTACGAACTAGGAGATGATTTTAGGCCATTCTTTCGTAGCCACATGATCCCTATACACTAACCTTGTTCATAATCCTTTGTTTACCCCTTTTGAGCCTTTATTAGCCGTTCTTTGTGAAACCGGATGATAGGAGGTTTGGATGATTATGGGTATCCTTAGTTGTAGTTGGTGATATGGAAGGAGAAAATTTGAAAATACTTGTTGTGGTGTAGAAGGAGAGAAAGAAAAGAAATTTGAGATGCTTGTTTAAGTGTAGTTAGCTATCCCTATAAGCTTAGAAAAAAAAAAGAGAAAAAAAAATAGAGCCTTTGTTCAAATTAGAAAGAACATGTATTAGTTGAGCTCTAGAGAAAAAAAAAAAAAGAAAAGAAAAAGAAAAGAAAAAGAACAAAATAAGCATAAGGGGATAGTTAGCTTTGATTTGTATAGTTTAGCATCTTTGAGTTTGTAATTGGTGTGTTGGAGGGTAGAAGATGGAGATTAAATCCATACTTTGGTTGGAGTTGAAAAAGAGGTTGATGATTTAGAGCATTTTGAGTCACTTAGCCTATATATTCTCTACCTTAACCAATGTCCCTACATTACAAGCTTATATAAAGACCTTTTTGATCCTTGTTTGTAAGTATTACATTAGGTGGAGATGTTGAGATTAAAGGCAAGCTTATGGTAAACATGTTGCATTGCATTGATGTTGAGTGAACCTTCTTGATGTGCATTATATTACATCTTTTCTTTGAGAGAGTTGAGTGTTCACTTTCATATACAAAATTTCACATGTTTGGGAGTGTTCTTTGATGGATTAGCATACTTTGAATTAGTTGAGTAGATTGTGTTGATTGATGCTAAGGTTGTGTGCATAGTTTTGATCATGAACATGAGAGTTGTTTTTGAAAAGCTTTGAGGCCAATATAGTTCACGATACTCGAGTCTATTGTTTGTTTTGTTTTGCTTGAGGACAAGCAAAGGTCTAAGTGTGGGGGAGTTTGATTGGTGTTTATTTGTTAGGTTTTTCGTTGCGTTTTCGTGTTAGTTTTCATTATGTTTTTGTGTCTTTTAGTGTGTCTTTTGGCTATGATTGTTTGTTTGGAGTTTTGGGTATCATAGGAGCAAAAGGGGAGAAATTGGAAGAAAACGGGACGAAAAGTGCACGAAGAGAAGGCAAAGCCGTGAGATACCAGAACCTCATCTGGACGACCGTCCAGATTTCCTTCACAATCTGGACGATCGTCCAAACACTTGCGAAGCAGTCATCCAGTTCCTAATCTGGCCGATCGGCCAGATTTCCTCCACAATCTGGACGATCGTCCAAAAGTCGGCGGCCAGCTGTTCTTTCCTTATTTATCTAGGTTTTTACCTAGTATATATATATCATCCCTTGTACACGAATTATCATCATCTTTTATCATTGTTTAGCTTTAGTTTTCAGATTCAAATACTTTAGTTTAGCTTTCTATTGTTCGGATCCGGATTCGTTCTTCGTTTTTGCAATTTAATTCAAGACGCTTTATTTAATTCAAGTTCTTCGTTCTTCGTCTCAATTTTCGTAAGTTCTTTTATTGCTTTCGTTTATTCGTTTTAATTGCTTGCTTTCGTTTTAGATTCGTTTTCTTAATTGCTCCGTTTAAATTCCTTAGTTTAATTTCGTTCTTTCGATTTCAAGTTTAAAGTTTAGATTCGTTTTCTTGCTTTCAATTCTCTTTCGTTTCTCAAAGTTTTCAAGTTAGATTAATTTGCTTTTAATTTCCAGATTTCAATTCATCATGTCTAGATTTATTTATGCTTCTTTCTTTGCTTTCGTTTTCTTCGTTGCTTTCTTTATTGCTTTCCTTTCGATTCTTGCCTAGGTATATTTAATTGCTTTCTTCTAGTTTAATTCTTAGATTTATTTCTTGTTCTTAGATTAGTATTTACTTGCTTTTATTTATTGCTTTATTTTACTTTCTTGTCTAGGATTTAAAAACAAAAACCCCAAAATATTCTTTACTTGCTTTCTTAGATTAGAGTTTTACTACATAATTGATTGCCCTGTTAAGTTTTCCTTGAGATTCGATACTTAGGTTTTACTTGCTAGTGCTACGATAGATTTCGTCTATTGCGAACACTTTTTAGTGAAACAAGCTTGATCGATATGTATGGTGCAACTTGCAAAGTGTTTGAGTTCATCATTGAACATTCTCAAAATGGAAGAATTAAAGGTGAGGCAAAAGGGGTGTACAAAAAAATGGCGAGTTTTGAATTCGTATTCACACTGCAGTTGATGCACAAGATCATGAGAGTTACTGATTCTCTTTGTCAGATTCTTCAAAGAAAAACTCAAGATATTTTGGCAGCTATTGCATTCGTGTCTAGTACTAAAGCAATTCTGCAAGAATTCAGAGAATGTGGTTGGGAAAATTTTCTTGAAGAAGTCAAGGTGTTTTGCTTGAAGAATGATATTGATGTCCCCAATTTGGATTCTCCATATAAGGTTGGTAGTTCTCTTGGGCTAACTACAGTGAAACATCATTATCATTATGATGTTTTTAACGAAGTCATAGACGGCATATGGAGTTAAATACAAGATTTAATGATACGTCTCTTCAATTGCTTTCTCTCAGTGTGGCCTTAGACCCCAAAAATCATTTCATTTCATGCAACAGTGGTGACATATGCAATCTTGCCAGGAAATTCTATCGTGAAGACATCACTGATCAGGATATTGTTTCATTAGAGTACGAGTTGAAACATTATCAGCATGATGTGATAATCCTGCAAGAGTTTCAAGTTTCTACACTTGCTGAGTTGAGTGAACTGCTTGCTAAGACTGGAAGGTCGAAAGTTTATGTTATGCTGACCAGACTGATTCATCTTATCTTGACGTTGCCGGTTTCCACTGCTACAACTGAACGAGCATTTTCTGGAATGAAGCTCGTGAAAACGGCACTTCGTAACAAGATGGGAGATGAATTACTTGAAGATTCATTGATGCTTTATATTGAGAAAGATTTTGTTAGAGATATAGATATAGACTCGGTTATTGATGAATTTGATCTATTAAAGTCTCGTAAGGCACATATTATGTAAACATCGAACTATTTTATTTAAATTTATATGTTAAAATTTTATGGGTCGAAAAATTTACTTTTCAGCCCACCCCACTACCAATTCCTGGCTTCGCCCCTGCTGGCGGCAGTAGGCGATGAGCTCCTCCACCTTCCTTCTCCGGAGGTGCTGGTTGGCGTCGAGGCGACTGCCGGAGAAGATGCTTGACTTCATGGCCTTGCGGAGGCTGCGCCACCGCGCCGCCGCCGGGTGCCAGACGACGGAGTACTTTTGCTGGTCATGGGCGTGGATTGCATTGGGGATGCTCCGGGAGGAGAAGGCGAGGTCCTGCCTCTGGAGGAGTTCTCGGGCGACGTCGGCGGAGGAGACAACGAGGACGTTGTTGACGGAGCCGAGGCGGAGGAGCATGAGGGGGCCGTAGGTGTTGGCGAGGCGGGCGAGGGACGAGTGGGGGTGGTCGCCGAGGAGGTGGAGGCTGCCGATGAGCGGCAGCGGCGTCGGCCCCGGCGGGAGGTTTTGGCTCCTTCGGTGAAGTGATCGGAAGCCATGGAATACGGTGAGAGCAAATAATAATAATCCAATTGCGATCGAGAGGAATTCCATAGACTTTTTCTTTCTTTTTTGGTTATGGAGATGGAATATTTCTTTTTAAATAAAGCTTGTGCCCGATTATGACGCGGGATTGCACGTTGTTCTTCAAGTTTTTTAAAGTAGTACTTTTTAGTGATTTTATTGTAGTAACTGATTAGGGCTTAGTCAGCATTTAATTTTAATAAAACGTACTAAATTAAAGTTTACAAGAATAACTAGAAACCATAATTAAATATATAAACTCTAGGTAAATTGTTTATAATTAATATTGAATCATGCTTGAAATTGAAATTGGGAAAAAAAAAAAAGATTTTAGGGTATATACATAGAACGAGTTCTACACAAGCAATACATAAAACGTGATCAAGAAGGCGGTGACATACGATTTTAGGGTATATAGTGACGAAAATGGTTGCCCCTGAAAGCACTTTTTCTTGTAGTGGCTTGTTCAAGAATTATTTCGCAGACAATCCGACTTGGGGTGAGGCCAAATTTTGCCGGCTCTTTCGCATGTCCAAGAATTTGTTGTTGTGCATTGTATGAGTGCTGGAGTCTCTCCATCAGACGGCTGTTCCCGTAACTCTACTCTCGACTTGGATTATATATCCAAAGGGGTCCGCTCTCGGCCATTCCACACGCTGCCTAGTAGAGGCTTGGTTATCTGAAGTGCATGGATTCTCTCTTTTGTAGTAGATGCCGAACCTGCTGTGCCCCATTGACTAATTAAGAAGCGAACCTTTTTTCGAACAACAAGTGGATATTATCAAAAGGTACGGTTTCACACTCATCCAGAAGTGTACAGCAACACTTCGACGTACAACTCGAAAATGGAGGGTC
This sequence comes from Thymus mandschuricus, assembly GCA_029379335.1. NCBI lineage: Eukaryota > Viridiplantae > Streptophyta > Magnoliopsida > Lamiales > Lamiaceae > Thymus > Thymus mandschuricus. The sequence continues at coordinate 15,806,199 of CM057073.1, read as the reverse complement.
GTCGGACCACTATGATATGAGTATCTGCGCATGGCAGAGTTAATTGTCATAGAAATGATGAAACACATTTGTAAGTCTATCTTTTCTATTTCCGGGGGTGAGTACTTGAGGCGTCCAAGTCAAGCCGATTGTGAAAAATTGTTGCATATGCACGAGAAACGCCATGGATTCCCAGAGATGCTAGAAAGCATCGACTGCATGCATTGGGCTTGGAGGAGTCGTCCGATTGCGTGGAAGGGAGCATACACGCGTGAGGATAAGGGTAGCCTACGATGATCCTTGAAGCAGTTGAATCGCACAATCATCTTGGATTTGACATGCGTTTTTCGGAGTAGCCGGATAGAACAACGTTCTCTACTAGTTGCCCGTTTTTACTGACATTGTGAATGGGACAACGCCACCGATACAATTCAAAGCTAATGGGAGGATACACAACATGAGCTACTACCTTTTTGAAGTGATATAGCCGAAGTGGCCTAAATTCGTGTCAAGCCCGCCTCACCACTTACCCGAAAGTCGCTCTCGTTTCAAAATAATGCAGGAGTTGGCATGCATGCAAGGACGTTGAAAGAGCTTTCAGCGTTCTTCAAATGCGTTGGGGAATCATTAAAGGCCCATCACGACTCTACTTTCGCGATAATATGCAAGATACTACTATCATTGATGCAGAAGTGAAGAGGTGAAGAAGTGAAGTTTAACATAACAAAGGACGAGAAAATGAAGATGGAGAAGGTAGAGGCATGGGAGTGGTTGATTCACGACTTAGAACACATTTGTTTTCGAAGTGTAATAGTTTCACAAGTATGCATATAGAGATCGAACTTGTAATTTCATTATTTAGAATTTTTGGATTGTATAGATAATGTTGGGATATCTTTTTTATATTTTTTGAGAAATAAAATGAATAAAGTTGTGATTCTTGGTATACATTACAGTGTACAATGCAATTATTTAATTTCCAAAAGCGTTATCTATAATGTATAAACTGAAATCTTAGGATACAAATTTTTAACGCATGAAAACTTATAGATAACGGTTTGAAAGTGTAATGTAAAAGTACTATATATTACGATTATCTATTGATATCTATGAACTTTCAAAGCGTTATGAATAAGTCACATAAATTACGCTAAAAAACCGTATGTATGAGCGTGACTATAGATTACACCCAGTTCTATAACGCTTTTTCGGGTACATAGATGATAATCTATGAGCGTTTAACCGTAATGTATGAGCGTTTTTCTTGTAGTGTTGCATAAGATGATAATCGAGGACAAAAGGGCACACGCCACAGATTGGACTCTAGATGAAGATGAAGCCTCCAGCAGTACTGGCTCAAGGAATCAACGAGTGTCTCAAGGACCGAAAGATTCCTTTCGGGACTACTTATGTTGATTGCACTACCAATTTACACGACGAGAGAGTCACGAGTGTCTTGAAGGCCTATTTAGTTGAAGAAATATGGACACGTTTTGGTGATAATTAAATTGTAAATTTTTTAAAATAAAAATAAAAGAGTACCCTGTTCCATCCATCCAAATAACCTTGTTTCATTATTTTACTAATCACATATATTTCAGAAACAAATCGATATGAATGGGACAAGAGACAATGGAGTTAGCAGCCTATCTTCCAAATTAAAGCCAGGAATATTTTTAAATTTAAAGAAATAAAATTTGAGAAATTTTATGAATTGGGATAATTTTATTTCTTTGAAGGAAGAAATATCATTTGAAAAAAAAAAATAAAAAATAAAAAATAAAAAAAATCTTCTTCTTCTTTTGAAAATGAGCAATAAAGTTGTAAATAATGCTAGGCTGTCTCTTTGGCACGTGCACGTGTGAAGTAGGACAAACCGAATATTGACATCAAGTTTTGACACTTGATTATCATTTTAATAGGTATATTTCATTCCATGAGATTTTCTTTGATCAATTGTGATACATCTTTCTTTTTTAAAAGATAAAAAATAAAATACAATAAAATAAATAAAAAAGACCATTCACGAACGTTGTTATACCTGCCATATAAAAAAAACTTGAAATGTTAATTACCGGTCTCTTATATATAAAACAAAAACTATACTAAATTGTCACTCGAAAGTTGAATTCGGGGTATATTTTCATTCTTATCGCAAAACTATACAATTATTCTACTTATTACCCTTTAACACATTTATTTATTAATATATTATTAAAATGCAAAAAAACCATTGCTTAAGATTTTGTCCAGTAAATGAAGGACGGAGTATTATTTGTCTAGCTCCCTTTCTCCCAACCATTTCTAGCAATAAAATTAATAAAATCTTATGATCAAGTAGAAGTTTAATTATGCTAAATTAAATTGTTAAGAATTTTTTTTAAAATATTACAATTATCTTAAGAGGGGAGTTTTGAATTTTAAGAATATGGTACCAAAATAATTTGACAAGTAATGTATGAAAATATATATATATATATATACCAGGGACTTTATTTGCATCAATATTTTGTTTTATTAATAGATAATTTGGCAAGTAACGTATAGAACAAAACACGGGGTTTGCATCAATATTTTCTTTGCATATAATTTCAAATGTTTGTTTGTTTGTTTTTATTTCATTTTATTTCATATTTCTTGTAACTATTTAATTATTGAATGAAAGCGACGCCTACCGAGTAGGGGTGCCAAACGGGTTAATTCATCGTGTTTTAGGTCAGCCTTATTAGGTTGTGGGCTATTCGGTTCAGATTAATTAGACTTTTTCTTTTCTTCATAGCTAATATTTTCGGCCGTAATCCTAGCTCTCAATGCATAATTTAAAATGATGATTACATTTTCATTTAAAAAATTTTTAATTTATAATGATAATTAAAAATACGGCCTAATTATCAATTTTATATGTAAAGTACTTCTTCTGTCCCAGGATTAATGACACGTTTCTTTTCAGCATTTGTGGCAAGCGTTTTCGAGCGTCTTGACGACGAGTTTCAAAATATCTTTTTAAGGAATTTTTTTCTTTTACGGGATACTACAAGTATCAAGGTATCCCGTAAAAGAAAAAAATCCTTAAGAAGATATTTTGAAACTCGTCGTCAAGACGCTCGAAAACGCTTGCCACGAATGCTGAAAAGAAACGTGTCATGAAATCCTGGGACAAAGGAAGTAATGGAATGTCAAATGAATTCATGATTCATGGTAAACCCATAACCACCAAGCCAACACACGGGCTTTTCGAGACAACCCTATTGGACTTGGGCTTGGGCTTCTTTTTGTCCGACCCTATCAGGCTCTTGTACTTTTGGGTTGTCATTTTTCTTGCTCTGGCCCACTATTTTATTCGAGATATTTAGATCGGCAGTCCGGTTCAGGCTTTTTTCAATATTTTTACTTGTATATTCGTTCACACTCATTATATTCCCCGTATATGAAACAATGGTCTCCAATATTATGAGTATCATAAAATTTTGAAACTATATATAAAATGATGGAATGTGCCAAATGAAAAGGAGACGGATCGGAGAGAATATCGTGGGCCCAAAAAATTCAATGATTTTTTTAATATTTAATTATATTTCTATTTATACTTTTGAGATTAAATTAAATATAATTTTAAGATTAAATAGATATATACGTAATTGATATTTAAATATGTGAAATTTCCGGCCAATAAGAAGTTATCACGTGTTAAATTTATGTAATAAAAGAATAAATTCGAAGGAAACAATTAAACCGCGTCATCTTAGACTCAATATTTGTAAGTTCGGTCCTTAAAACCTAGCTATAAGCAGCCTAAATTAAAATTCTATAAACCTATAAATAAGAGTGCTTAGAGCATTCATAAAACACCACAAGAATTAGTTAGATAGCTCTAAAGAGAAGAATACAAATTACTTCTACCAATTCTCTACAATATTTAGAAGGGTATATTATAAGTTATGGCATGAACTTTCACTCCTTGTTCAATTTATGACATTTATGGCCTGACCTATTCCAAATAGCTTAATATGACCTGATCTTTAGGTTTATGTTCACTTAATGGCCCGATTGATGACTATGAAAGTTCAGGCTATAAGTTAATTTACCCTATTCAGAACGATCATCTACTTAAGAATACAAAATCTCTACATTAATCTATTGGATAGGGATGGCAACAGCCAGATCTGGACCGAATTTAGCTTGGTCCTAATCCAGATTCGTATTTTTTTAGTTGGTTCGGATCCGATCTAACTCCGTCGAATTTAAAAAAATTTAATCTACATCCAGATCCGATTGATCCGCGGGTCTATGAATCTGGACCTGGATCTGCGCATTTATTATTAAAATGAATTTTTGAAAAAAAAAAAAAAAAAAAAAAAAAAAAAATTGGGAACTACAACAATAATAATCTATTTTTTCGACAATAGTTAAATAGTGTGACGACAATTGTATCTTAAATTTGGCTACAAAAATAATAATAATAAATAATACTCCCTTCATCCCACTTCACTTGACTTGTTTCATTTTGGCATGAGATTTTTAGGTGCAGTGTTAAAAGTGAAAAGTAAGGGATCCACATTAAAAAAATAAGGGTCAATTTTTTCCATTTTAGGGAACATGCCAATTAAAGTGGGACGTCCCGATTAGGAAAGAAAGCAAAGTAAAGTGGATCGGAGGGAGTATATACTATATTTTTTGCAAAAATATATAAAATAACAATAAAATATAGTAATATATTACTCCCTCCGTCTCACTTCACTTGGATTCCTTTCCTAATCGGGACGTCCCATTTCAATTGGCTTGTTTCCTAAAATGGAAAGTATTAACCCTTATTTTTCAATGTGGATCCCTTTCACTTTAAACACTGCGCTTAAAATCTTGTGCCGAAATGAAACAAGTCTAGTGAAGTGGGACTGAGGGAGTATAATGGAATGGATTTTCGGGCCGAATCTGGATATGAAATTTTATATCCAGACCCAAATCTGAATTTTTTTTAGAAGATTCGGGTCCGGTCCAGATCCATCGGATCCAAAATTTTAAGGATCCAAATCCATAAAATTTTGAAGATGGATATAGATCGGGTCCAAGATCCGTTGCCATCTCTACTATTGGAGAAATGTAGAATGTACAAAATTCTTTACAAATTCTTTATTATATTCAAAGAGTTCTTCATAGGAATCATTGGCGTTCGCTACCGAAATCTGCTTAAATCGGAGATTGATTCGGACGTCCTCCAGATCAACATGTTCGTCGCCACAATCGTTTTAAGTTAGTTCAATTAAAAAATAAGGCAAAAGCTCTCCTAATTAACTCGTCATTGCATGCGTTCTTGGCTGAAATCGTTTCAAGTCTACATTTAATCCAGTTCGTAGATGAAACCGTCTTCGGTCAGCGTTTAATTAAAGAACAAGGCAAAAATCCTTCGAATTTCCGTTTATCATTGCGTTCTTGGCCGAAATCGTTTCAGGTCTACATTTAACTCGAAAATAATTAGGCAACGCCCTTCAGATTAGTGTTACAAATTCAACATCAAATTCAAGGAAATCAAGGAGAAACCAAATTCTCCGTAAATCTCGAAAGCTACCAAAAATTAGTTGAAACATCAAATTTGATATAGAATCATAGGGATAGTAGAGTTTACGACCCACAATCAACTCAGATCTTCAAATATCTATTTGTGCACGAATTTTTATATTCATTTTATTAAATAAAAAAAAAAAAAATTGTACTTACAACTAGTTGAATAGCAATAGCTAATTTTATTTTTTTTTAAATGTTGACAATATTAAGATAGAGATTGCAAGATAAAATATATATATATATATATATATATATATATATATATATATATATATATATATATATATTAATTAATAATATAACATGATAGTATGATATACCTAAACAATATCAATTAACATATTTGAAAAAAGTAAACTTATTACTCCATCCGTCCATAATTTAGTGACACACTTTCTTGAGCACGGTTTTTTTTTTTTTTTGCATTTTGATGGTGTCGTAATAAATTAATGTGTTAAAGTAAATAATTGTGGGCCCATTTGAATTTTTTAATAGTATTAAAATGTTAAACAAATAAAAAGTAGATGATAAAGTGCTAAAGTGTCAAAGTGATTGTGGGGTCTACGTCCTAAAATGGAAAATATCAGTAAATGGTGGACGTCCCAATATAGTAATTGTGTCAGTAAATGGTGGACGGAGGTAGTATATATGATCAAGAACATATTTCTCAAGAAGATGGCCATTTTTTTTGTTATAGTCAATGTATTTGAAGTTGGATTGTATGTGCTTTGTTTTTGTGATGGTAGAATTGGTGTGACCAAGAAATAATTTTATACATAGAATTAAAAGTAAAAAATTAAGGTTTATATAATTATTCTATCAAACTTAAATTCTACGAATCTTATCATTGAAATTAGAGCTGTCAAACTTGGCCCGACCTACCCGAAGTTTAGGTTGGGTTGGACTCTAGAAATAGAGGCCCAGAAAAACCCGGGCCTAATTAGCCCGACCCGGCAGGCCGATGGGCCTTTACGGGCTTAGGCAAAAAAAAGCCCGAGACCCATGGGCTTTATAGGGCCCGTTTTGAAAACACTATTTTTTTTCCCATTCGTCTACCTAATATAAACACACACATATATATTTTTTGAAGATTTCCATAATTTACCATTCGGTGATACTTAAGCATTGAGTTTTACGAATATATTTTGCTTAAGTTTTTCTTTTGAATTTTTGCTTGTTGAACTTGCGTTAATTTTGAGGTAGTAGGAATTGAGTTTTTGATTTATGACATAAACCTTTATCCTTTTTGTTATGCTCGTATGTTCTTTTAGAATTTTATCCATGTTTTATATATACATTTACATGAAAAAACCTATGAGTATATTATCTAATTAATTGGGAGATTTTAATGTGTAATATTTATTAAAAAGAAAAATTAATAAGCGTATAATATTTTTTATTCATACATATATTTTAAAAAATGATGGGCCGGGCTAGCCTAACGGCCCAATGGCCCATAAAAGGTCAGGTTGAGCTGAACTTTACAAGCCCGAAAAGTTATGGACTGGCCCGACCCGGCCCATTTTTTCCCACTTAGCCCGTTAGGCCAGGCTGGGCTGGCCCGGCCCGATTGCTTTGACAGCTCTAATTGAAATTTGGTCATATCTCAACTTTATTATAGTAGTCGTGCCTCAACTAGTCAACTTTTCCTTTTCCGTTTAATTTGGTTTAATCTTGGGCGTGTTTGGTAGAAAAGATGAGATAAGGTAAGATAAATAAACCTAAGACTAATAGTGTGAATAGTTGTAAGATTATTAATCCTACATATTGTACTTGTTTGGTAGGTGAGATAAAAAAATCCAAATTATTTTATTTTGTATTTGATAGATAAGATAAAATTTAGGGTTAAAATCGAAAAGACCAAATTATCCTTGTTAATTGCCCTCAAATGGGTGACAACTGCAGAGAAAACAAGTGAAGATAAAGGGCAACGGCAGAGGTGATAATAATTCCGGCCGAAATCCATCGGAGCAAATTGATTTTCCGATCGTGGCCAGATTCATGAGATGGAGCGACGGCGAAGAATTGACGGAGAACAATGGAGAAACGCTTAATCGGCGAAGAGGAGCGTCGGAGAGCTGACCAACCAGACATAACTAAATCCAAATTGTCGAGCTTGACGAGCTCTTGCAGGCTAAAAGCCTCTCGATCACAGAACTCCATCTCTTGCAGGCTAAAATCCTCTCGACAGCGCATCTCTCCAGCGCGCCTCCCCTCAGTACGCGGCGGAACTCCGAGAGAATCTCCCTCAGTTTGTGCGGAACGACGTCGTCGTGCAGCGTCGAGCCGCATTGCCTGCAGAAGCTCACGGCGGGGCGGGAGAGAGAGAGAGAAAGAGGGAGAGAGAGAGTCAGAGAGAGAACCCCAAATTGACGAGCTTGACGAGCTCAAAGATGAAAGATGAACAGGTGCTGTAAAAATAATTGGGGAAGAAGGGGTATTTAAGGAAAGGGAGAATACAATCTATAGTACTGTTCCTAACAGATAAATAATCGGAGGGGTTAGTGCCAGATAAATAATCTGGACAGAACAGTTATTTAATATCGGGCTTGGGGTTTAATCTAGGGCCCCTAAGATTAATCATCTAGGATACCAAACAACATACAAGCCTAGATAACTAATCCTATCCTGCATAATCTCCCCTATCAAACAGCCCCTTATTATTCATGGAATGTTACAACCTTTATTACATAGTTATCGCCCATATTTGTTAGGTCAATCATATCATTTTTATTTTAATTTATTAACGCATAAAAGAAAATATTAAGGGGCAACCCTTAAAATAGCCATTTTCATATAGTAAACACAAATAATAGCCACTCATATAAAAAACATAAAAACTAGCCACTCTTACCAAATTACCCTTATACATGAATACAAGACTCACTTGTTCTTGTATTATGCAATAAATTTACACGAATACATGATTAACATTACATGACTCATGTATTCTAATACATGACTCGTGATTCATGTATTATAAAATAAAATCTAACTAATACATGAATACACGAATACATGACTCGTGTATTCATGTATTATGAAATAAAATCAAAATAATACATGAATATAAACATTTGACCAATACATGAATACACGAATACATGAGTCGTGTATTCATGTATTATGAAATAAAAATTGATGAATACATGAGTATAAACATTTGACTAATACGTGAATATATGATTACAAGACTCATGTATTCATATATTATGAAATTAAAACTAACCAATACATTAACATAAACATTTAACCAATATATGAATACACGAAAACCTTACTCTTGTATTCGTGTATTTTAAAATAAAATTATAAAAGAAAAGAAAATAAAGATTAAAAGAAGAAAAGGAACTAAAATATATATTTAAGAAACAAGAAAAAAGGGAAAGGAAAGAAACAGGAAGAAAATGAGGGGAAAAAAGGAAGGAAAAAAAAATAAAAAAAAAAAAGAAGAAAACGAACAGGGAATATTAAAAAAAAAAAAAAAACAGAAAAAGGAAAAAAAATAGAAGAAGAATGAAGTGGCGAGAAATAGAAGAAAAAAGAGGGAGAATAAGAGTAGGATAATTAAGGGTAAATGGGACAATTAACACAAAAAGTGGCTAGTATTTGTATTTTTTATATTAGCGGCTATTATTTTGGTTTGCAATATCAAAGTGGCTAGTTTAATATATTTCCCCAAATATTAAAGAGGCAAAAAATATGGTGTCTAAGTAGCTTAGTAGAAACCAATTGTTGTTCGAAACTTAAGAAAACACAAAATGTGTCTAATTTACATGTGAGTGGACTATTTTACCCCTGGTCATAAATTCAATCAGCCTGTATTCAATTAACCTCCTTCCCACTCCCGCTTTAAAATCGCAGCCACTATTCACTTTAACAATTTACACTCCACCTCCTCTGCAGTCTGCACAAACCCGATTCCCAACACTTCCTCTGCCAAAACCCTTCCTCTCCCAAAACTCTCTCCCTCTGTAAGTTCCGCCGGCGATAATGGCGACTGGAACGCGTAGCTCCAAACGGAAGAGGAAGCCCGACGCGGAATCATCTGAAATCGAGGAAAGCCCGTCAAACCCGACGAGCCCGACGAATAGGGGAAAGAAGAAGAAGGCAACGAGGCAGAAAAATCGCGAGCAAGAGGACGACGTACAGGAAATTCCTCCGGAAACCGGCGAAGACTCCGGCAGCAAAACTGATGCCGACAAACAGAGAGATGATAGGCCCTCCGGTTATCCATTCACCACAGAAGAGGTAAAAAAAGTGTTTCTCATGTATTTTGGATTTTTAATATGTAATTTTCATTACTGAACACAGATCTGATTTTGTGATTCAATTAAAAATGATTTGTTAATTTCTTGTTTGGGTTTGCAATGAGGTAGTTGGATTGGTTGCAAAAAATCCGATCTGCTTTACTTAATTTCTCTAGGTTTTTGGGATTGCATTTTTTTGAAACTTGATATGTATGTTAAGTTTGGATGAATGAATCCCTTTTTCGTTGGCATTTGTTAGTTAGAACCGATTGTTGTTGTTTGTTATTTTAGAAATCAAATGTGAATTATTGGTTAGAAATCAAAATTGAAATATGGGTTAGTTAGAATCCATTGTTGATGTTGTTATTAACAGAACTGGTTTTTTTTTTTTTTGGGAATTTTTTTTTTGTTTGTTGGCATTTGTTAGTTAGAATCCATTATTCATCTTTTTATTTTATAAAGCAAAGGTGAAATATGTGTATTATGCTCTACATCATTTGGTTAGAAAATTAGCATATTCGTTTTGGATTGCATTTTTTTTAAAACTTGATATGTATGTTAAGTTTGGATGAATGAATCCCTTTTTCGTTGGCATTTGTTAGTTAGAACCCATTTTTGATGTTTGTTATTTTATAAATCAACTGTGAATTATGGGTTAGAAATCAAATTTGAAATATGGGGTAGTTAGAATCCATTGTTGATGTTGTTATTAACAGAACTGGTTTTTTTTTTTTTGGGATTTTTTTTTTTTTTTTTTTTTTTTGTTGGCATTTGTTAGTTAGAATCCATTATTCATGTTTTTATTTTATAAAGCAAATGTGAAATATGTGTATTATGCTCTACATCATCTGGTTAGAAAATTAGCATATTCGTTTTGGATTGCATTTTTTTTTAAACTTGATATGTATGTTAAGTTTGGATGAATGAATCCCTTTTTCGTTGGCATTTGTTAGTTAGAACCCATTTTTGATGTTTGTTATTTTATAAATCAATTGTGAATTATGGGTTAGAAATCAAATTTGAAATATGGGATAGTTAGAATCCATTGTTGATGTTGTTATTAACAGAACTGGTTTTTTTTTTTTTTTTGGGATTTTTTTTTTTTTTTTGTTTGTTGGCATTTGTTAGTTAGAATCCATTATTCATGTTTTTATTTTATAAAGCAAAGGTGAAATATGTGTATTATGCTCTACATCATCTGGTTAGAAAATTAGCATATTCATTAGAATTCATAAATTGTTTGATTATTCAGTTAGAACTGTTAGTATTCTTACTTGTCAGTTATGTTTAGTTGTTCTTTTGTGAAATATTGTTAAATTCTAACCAATATATTAAAATATTGATCCTAATTTATACAATTCTGACCCTTTACTTGCAGGTTGAATGGAAATTCGTGAGGCTAGGACAACTCAAGCAAGCCAAAAAGAAAATCATACCGGGCGGGTATGAAGGACTGTGTGGTGAAGTCAATGATCTGCTTAAAGGCCTCAAACACCAAGTAGCCGACAAAGTCAGATACTCTGCAATGGGTGAGTTTACAAGGCTGGATAACAACGCTACAAGAAATGGTAACATGCTACACTATGTGCTCTGCCATCAAGTCATCCCAGACCCCGCCATTGACGACACAGCCCTTTACTTCAAAATTGGCCGGCGGGTCGTGAGGTTCTCAAGGGAAGAATATGCCCTAGTCAGTGGGTTGAAGCTTGGCCCGGCCAACTTCAACCCTTACACAGTACACGACATCCCCCCCAATTCAACATTCTCAAGGCTGTTCGGTGAGAATCCAGACACGACGTTGTCAAAACTCCGAACAGCGGCCAATGCAAAGAAGTTCATGGTTGATGGGAAGTCGGTGAAGGCCACGCCTGATGACTGGGTAAAGATTTGTAAGCTGTTGTTGTGCTTAGGGTTTGTTTTCGGAGTTGATGGCTGCAAGAAGAAAATACCAACCTGGATGTGGGTGATATTGGAGAACGAAGACGAGTGGGAAAACTTCCCGTGGGGGAGCATTTCATTCCAAATTCTGCTGGATACAATCAAGGGAATCACTACCAAAACAAAGCAAGAAGGGATGTTGAACATCAACTTCAAGGGCAACACTGTTGCTTTTTCTGTAAGTAAACACTCGTCTTTGCATTTTTTTTGCAATAAATATTTTGCCATATATTTGTTATTAAACAGTATTTTGGTATGATATACGTAGGCTTGGATATTCGAGGCCATACCCGCTTTCGGAGAGGCCATTGGTTTGAAAAAGGATGAACACGAAATCCCGAGGTTCATGGAGTATTCTTATACAACCTCAAGGGTATGGCCAACTGACAAACAGATCAAGAAGGTTAGAATTTATTTCCTTACAACGCCTGCTAGGAAAAAATATATGTTGTCTTTCTGATATCGTTAGAATTGTAATTGATTCTAATTATTGCACTATTCTGGCATTAGAAAATTTGGAATTCTAACATGTTCAACATTGTTTCTTACTTGTCACAGAGAGTGTTGCGGATGCTGAAGCCGCGTACTGACGAGAAGGTTTCCCCCTTCTGGAAGTCACTGGAGTTGGATCCAACCCCGCATCCATTCGCTTTCCAGTACGATCCAACTGATAGCATGAAAGGAAAGAGAAAGGCAGAAGAGGATGATGATGAAGAAGCGGTGGCAGAAGCATCTGGGCCACAAATAGCCACAAGCTCAAGTGTCCTTATTGCTGCCGCTGCTGAAGCTACTGTCACCAAGAACCAGGCCGCAATGGAGGCCGCCATGAAGGCCGTGTTGGAAGATTACCACCAGAATACACTCAAAGCAATGCTGGCTGAGAACCATAAGAATCTGCTGGATGCCGTGGCTGAAAAGGTAACGAATCTACTGCTGGAGAGATCCACGACGGACAACGCTTACAACTGTGGTAGCGACGTCCGTGACGCGCTTGGAAGTTTGGATCCAATGGCAGACACTCAAAATACGGTGCCCTCTACGCCCCTTGAACAATCTCAAGTATCTGAAAAAGCTGTGATTAGTACTCCAGCAACAACGAAAGTTGTTGCCGTTGAGGAAAACACAACTATTCCAACGGGCGCATTGGAATCCCCCGGCAATTCCCTGTTCTCCTTGGGTGTGAATTTCAATGCATCGCAGGATGAGGGGTTGGTACCGGTGAGTGTGAAATCCGCTGTTCAGGCCGCAACAGGAGCCTCAGAAACATCTGCAGCAGCAGCATCCACTGGAATAGCAGCAGCATCCACTGAGATACCAGCAGCATCAGCAGCAGCGGTTGCACAGACAGCAACAACACAAGCACCAGCAGCAGGGGGGACCACGGCAGCACCAGCAGAAGCACCAACAGCTACCCCAACAGCAAACCTGGGAGATGGTGGGCAGGTATAAAAAAAAAATTAATTTGATTTTCATTGCATCAGTTGAAACAATTTCCAATTTTCGTATTTGTTTTATTGCTTGTCTGAATTTGGACTAAGTATTTCCATATTTCATTGCATTGTAATGTTTTAGAATGGACAAAAATATTGTAATGTTTCTGTTGCTTGTTTTAAAAATCCCGATGATCGACGGTTAGAACGATAGTACTTCGTACCTTGTCATTAAAAAAGGTAATGCTTTTTTACAATCGTAATGTAAAAAAAGTATTACCTTTAAATCCCATCCTCTTGGTTATGGTGCGCCAATGGTGCGAAGTCTTACTTCTAACCGTTCGCACCGGTGATGGGCAACACAAACATTGCATAAAAGCTCTATTCTCGGAATAGAGCTTTAAAATTCACAAAAAAATTGAAAAAAACTAGAGGACAATCTTATGGAAGTCATAAAAATTTAAGTCTCATGTAACACTGATAGTTAATTTTTTTTTTTATTTGTTAAAACATACCATAAATCTTACTTAATATGATAGAATTTACTTTAATCTAACAGACTACTAAGGAAATTGATTAAATCTAACCGAATGTGTTAGAATATTCCTTAAATCTTACCAACTATGTTATAATTTATAAATTTCTTAGAAAATGATTCTAATTATTAAAATAACATTTTAATACTCCGAAAAAAGGGCTTTGGAGAATTGGATGACGGCTTCTCGGACACTCAGATCAACCGGGTCTTTGATACCCTACCAATCCTGACTAGAATTGGACCTTTGGATGATGTCCAAAGGGCACACGATCCGGTACGACCATTGCGGAAAATCTATCCATCAAGAGCCGTCCGCAGCCCGTTCTTGAGGGAAGACAAACGGCCAAAGCCGGATGAGTTCAAGGCGTTTATGAAAAAAGGGAAAGCAACGTAAGTCTGCGAAATTTTAAAATTGGAATCATTTCTCATCTAAACATTTCACAAACAGGAATTACTTAATTTCAAATTGGTTGTAACAGACGCAACGTAGGATTGCCCCTTGACATGGGCAAGGAATTCTTCCGTGCCATTAAACAAGAGAAGAATAACCTAATGGAAGACCATGTAAATTGTTACCTGGGAGTGCTAGTTTCTAATCCGGTGGTAGCTGGATTCACACATCTCGACCGCAACGTGGGGATTACTTGTTGTTTTTTCATGGTAACTCATTAAATAATTTAAATTCTAACGCCCTTACTTTAATTTTTTGGACTAGAATCAAATCCTGATTGTTGTTTCTTATTTTGATTGTTTTAGTGTGAGGTGGAACGTGTGTTTGAGGAAATGCATAAAGGTAAGAAACTGGCAAAGGGGGGGTTTGATCATGATTCATTTGACCCCAGCGAGGAAGAGGTTATACCTGCCGAAGACATGGAAAAATTAGTTGCTTTTGCAGACGGTACTTACCCACCCTGGGGTGATCACGTAAGAGAATGGACTGATTTTGAGAAGGTAAGATAGTTAGAATGTAATCATTTCTAACTATACAGTGTTCATTATTTTTAGCAGAAACTGAATACTTAGTATGTTATCCAAAATTAGGTAATAGCTGTGTGCTACTTTGACGAGGAATGGGCCACTGTTGAAATAAACTTCGGCAATCAACAGTTGGTGATCCACGATCCTCGGTCTTCAGAATTCAAGGATGAGGACGTTAGGAAGAGGCTAAACCATTTCATAGCGATGTCACGCCTCGTGCCTCAAATCATGAAGGAGATCGGAGGTTTTCAGAAGCGTAATATAAGAATCCCGCAATACGGCCAGTGGGAAATTGTAATAGCTCCTCCGACAGGTAAATAATTTAATTCTTTGTTAGTTAGAATATTTTAAATTCCAACCAATCATATATTAATAACGTAGAAAATAGTTAGAAATATATTAAATTCTCAATAATTTTATTACTATATAACCTTGATCTTATCTTTTAGTAAATCATGTTAGGCACAAAAGCATGGGGATAGTATATTTTTGAATGTTTCTAACAAGTTGAATTAATATGAGAGGGGTTAGAATCTACACTATTCTTATACTTTTTGATGTACACAGCCCCAGAAAGTGATATATGGCGTGCAAAGAAGAACAAATCAGATTCTGCCCTATACTGCCTTAGGTATGTGGAAAAAATGCTAGCAAGGGGGCCAGAGTCACCACACCTGCTCAGGAACAATGATGAAATGAAGGCATACAGACACCATATTGCACAAGCAATCTTCAACAACAGCACCGAACCAGTGGCTTTGCAGCAGCTGGTGGAAGGATTGTATGGTGATGCAACGAGGCTGTTTTAGAATCATGTGTTGGTAAGTTAAAAACTTTTTTTGGGGGGGATAACAAACATTGACGCGTCTCTGTAACCAATCCAGGGAACGCATCTCCATTTTTTGTAAATGTGGTAATGTATGTAAAGTGTCTATGCATCACTGGTTTTTTTGTATTTTGTAAAGCTTTTGTAAAACAATGATAACCATCTGATTTAGTACATGTATATAGTAGTTATGATGCAAATTGTCGCGTAATAGGTTAAGAATGTACACAATACTAACCTTTGATATGAGATTATAACGTATTAAAGATAGTATTCCTTACACATTTAGACGACCTGTTGGAATTCCAAAACGAATGTTAGAATTACGGATATTCTAACCTTTATTATGCGATTATAAAGTTAGAAAATTGGTATTTCTAACAGGTGAAATGAACTTGTTGGAATCACATAGCAACGGTTAGAATGAAACAAAATCTAACATTTATTAGAATATTTTAACGTTGGAAAATTTGACTTTCTAACAGGTGGACTGAACCTGCTGGGTTTGCCACGCAGTGGTTAGAGAAATTAAAGAAATTAAAGAAATTCTAACATTTATTAGGATATTGTAACGTTAGAAAATAGGACTTTCTAACAGGTGAACTGACCTTGTTGGAATCGCATATCAAACGTTAACTCATAAAGATATTCTAACCTTTATTATGCGATTGTAACGTTAGAAAATTTGTATTTCTAACAGGTGAAATGAACTTGATGGGACCCACATAGAAACAAACGTTAACTCATAAAGATATTCTAAACCCTGAACCCTAAACCCTAAACCCTGAACCCTAAACCCTAAAACCTAAACCCTAAACCCTAAACCCTGAACCCTAAACCCTAAACCCTAAACCCTGAACCCTGAACCCTAAACCCTAAACCCTAAACCCTAAACCCTGAACCCTAAACCCTAAACCCTGAACCCTAAACCCTAAACCCTAAACCCTGAACCCTGAACCCTAAACCCTGAACCCTAAACCCTAAACCCTGAACCCTAAACCCTAAACCCTAAACCCTAAACCCTAAACCTTGAACCCTGAACCCTAAACCCTAAACCCTAAACCCTGAACCCTAAACCCTAAACCCTGAACCCTAAACCCTAAACCCTAAACCCTAAACCCTAAACCCTGAACCCTAAACCCTAAAACCCTGAACCGTAAACCCTAAACCCCTAAACCCTGAACCCTAAACCCTAAACCCTAAACCCTGAACCCTAAACCCTAAACCCTAAACCCTAAACCCTAAACCCTAAACCACTACATGCGATTGTAACGTTAGAAAATTGGTATTTCTAACATGTGAAATGAACTTGTTGGGACCACATAGAAACGGTTAGAATTAAATAAATTCTAACATTTATTAGGATATTGTAACGTTAGAAAATTGGACTTTCTAACAGGTGGGCTAAACCTGCTGGATTTGCCACTCAGTGGGTTAGAATATAGTATATTCTAACCTAAAATTGGTATTTCTAACGAGTTGACTAAACCTTCTTGGAAAGGCACGGAATAGGTTAGAAGAAACTAAATTCTAACCTTCGATATGAGTTAAAAAGGTAATAAAAATTGTATTTCTAACAGATAGACGTCAAACTGTTGGAATCGCATAACCAAGGTTAGAATTAAAGACATTCTAACCTTTATTGTGCGTTTGTAAAGTTATATAATAATTATTTCTAACAGTTGAACTGACCTTGTTGGAATCGCATAGCAAACGTAAACTCATAAAGATATTCTAACCTTTATTATGCGATTGTAACGTTAGAAAATTGGTATTTCTAACAGGTGAAATGAACTTGTTGGGACCACATAGAAACGGTTAGAATTAAATAAATTCTAACATTTATTAGGATATTTTAACGTTAGAAAATTGGACTTTCTAACAGGTGGACTAAACCTGCTGGATTTGCCACTCAGTGGGTTAGAATATAGTATATTCTAACCTAAAATTGGTATTTCTAACGAGTTGACTAAACCTTCTTGGAAAGTCACGGAATAGGTTAGAAGAAACTGAATTCTAACCTTCGATATGAGTTAAAAAAGTAATAAAAATTGTATTTCTAACAGATAGACGTCAAACTGTTGGAATCGCATAACCAAGGTTAGAATTAAAGCCATTCTAACCTTTATTGTGCGTTTGTAAAGTTAGATAATAATTATTTCTAACAGGTGAACTGACCTTGTTGGAATCGCATAGCAAACGTTAACTCATAAAGATATTCTAACCTTTATTATGCGATTGTAACGTTAAAAAAATTGGTATTTCTAACAGGTGAAATGAACTTGTTGGGACCACATAGCAAACGTTAAAATTAAGGATATTCTAACCTTTATTATGTGATTGTAACGTTAGAAAAATTATATTTCTAACAGGTGAAAATGAACTTGTTGAAATTGGTACATTCAATAAGAATACATTTCGCCCAAAAAAATAATGTTCTGGCCAAGAAAAATTGACAAGTTAAAATGTCAGAGGAGGACCAAAATGGTACTAAGCAATCGTACCAACCAAAAAAGGGAAACAAAACCATCCTTTGAAGTCATTCAAACCTACGCGGGTCTTTACACGATTGTCGTGTATGTCCTTGAACACCGCAAATTCCGCATTTCTTAGGTTGACGACGTCGTTTCTTGATTTGATTGGTGCAGCCCTCAACATCTACAGCAGGGAGGTCTATAAGTACATTGCACACATTGGCATAATGTCCCACCTGTTTGCATCTAGTACATGACTTGCTGGTTTTTTGACTTGGAGGGGCTCCAGATGGTATACGGATGGTCTTTGGCCTACCAGCTTGCTTATGATTTGTTGGAGTCTCGACCCTCCGATTCGCAATGTCATCAGGAGTATGCCAATCACATAGGGCAGGCACAGGCATGATCAAGGATGAATAAGTAGATCTCCATGTTTGAGTAGAATAGCATGAATGTACATATGACATGGGGTTTTCATTACGAAACCTACGAAAAAAAACCAATTTATTACCATTAAATGTATATACGAAGGTAAGAAATGTTCTAGATTCTAACCTTCACAAGAGAAGACATACCTGATTGCTGCTGCTGCGTGTGAACATGGGAAAAGATCCATTTGAAATACTTTACAAGTACATTCCCTCTTACTTAAATCAACAATATTATTTGCCGTAACATGTGTAATGTTGAATATGACATTAGATATGGGCTGCACCTTCAATGAGTTTGCTTTGGCTATAACATTTGACATTCTTGCTTCGACATAATCTGCAAACTCTCTATCGCACTTATCGGATTTGGTGCGGCGCTGGTAAAACCATGATTGCATCAGATTTCGTGCATACTCCAGTAAGGACGTTATTGGCAATTTCCTCCCCCATCTCAACCTCGAGTTTAATGACTCAACAGCATTCGACGTGCCTTCCGCATAACGTCTAACAGGACATTTGCACCTGGCCCATTTCTTCGGATCAATTCCCATCAGCTTGGAGTAAGCACCGGGAGCTGATATTTCGAGGTTTTTCATGTGCTCATTGAAATCAGCTTCCTTGTACGCATTCGCAGCAAGTTGAAATATCTCGATAATACTATCCCCAAAGTTTCGGAGGTTTCCCTGGATGTGGTATGTACACAAACCGTGAGCAGTGCCTACGTATGGATAACATTCTGTTAGAATTGAATTGTGTATTATATACTGGAACGTAAGAATTGTGTAATTTCTAACCTTTGCTATAGATACATACCTGGGAATACAAAATTGACAGCATTACGGATGCTGATATGCTGGTCTGATACAATCAACAGATTATCTGGAATTCCGAAACTTTCCCGTACATGAGTCAAGAACCAAGTCCATGACATGTCATTCTCTTTGTCGCCTATGCCAAATGCCAAAGGCACAATTTGATTATTACCATCCTTAGTAGAAGCACAGAACATAACACCCCTATACGTTCCCTTCAAATGAGTTGCGTCAATTACTAGAACCGGGCGACAAAACCGAAATCCTCTTATAGCTGCATCTAATGCAAAAAAACAGTACTGAAAAGTATTTTCCTCATCCGTCTGTAAGTCGACAACAGAACCAGGATTTGTTTCTTGGAGCATGTGCAAATAATTAGCAACCATCTGAAGAAAAAATAATAAAAAAAATTTGTCAATCAGGAAAATGTATAGTGTGAATTTAATATATTCTGACCATTGAGTTAGAATCATATAGTTATATGGCATATGAATAGTGGTGATACACTGTAATCTAACTCTACTAATGACAAATACGGTAAGAATCTCTGTAATTCTAATCAAATACGTATTAAAAATTATGGTTTTGTACATAATACTAACCTGGAATGACTTGTAATGATCTCCATACATAGCTTTCAGAGCTCTATTCCTTCCTGCTAAGGCAGTTGGGTATTTCAATCTTACGCCAAATTCTCTTAGAAACTGACCCTGTATGTCGCGTGGCCTAACAACAAATCCATCCTCGCCCATGGAAGGGAGAACATACTCAGCAACCGCTTTCGAAGTCGGAGTCGGCTCCGAAGCCATTCTCAAATCTGACACGCAAGAATGCTCTACGAGTTTGTAGATTCTCCAAGACGAACCAACTGCTTTGCTCTTGAGGCAGAACACACAAGTTAATTCGAACTTGCATTGTATATGGAATCTATCTTTATTTGATACAGCAGTACGGAACTGGACAAAGTTTTTCAAATGGTAAGCATGCACAGCACATATCATCGATTCTTTAGTCATGAAGATGGATCCAAATTCAATTTGACCTGTAGTAATGGGTTCTGCACAAATAGGAGACTCGTCGAGGTCTTTCGAACTATGTTGAGCTGCATTAAATATATGATCCAATCTGTTGTTGGTCCCCGTAGTAGAGAGTGGGAAGTTGCAATTAGGCAAGGATGCCTGAGGTACAACAACTATTTCTCTCGAGCAAGGTAAGGGGACAGCATTAACATAGAGAGTGGGATATTTTGTCATGTCCATCAATGTAGCCCATTCAAAGTTGTTGGTAACTTTCATCTTGATGGTCTCACCTTCATCCACTTCAACTAAAGCTAAGATTCGAAAAGAGAATCTACTAGTGTCCTTATCCAAACGATCTCCAAGCTTCTCTACTAAATCTTCGTAACTAAATCCATTAGTAGGAATTGGTATATAATCTTTTGTTCCCCCAGTATATATACCATTACACCACACACCGCCATGAACAATGATTAAAGGAGTGATCATTTTGCTGCATAAAATGATAAGATCATGAACAAATATTAGAGTTAGAAACTACTGAACAGCTGAAATGTATGTTATTTATGTAAGAAATTACTGAATTCTAATTGTCACTATAAAAAGGAAGGGATAGTACATACTGAATACATACATTTCTAACCAATTGAATGTGCAATGTAATAATCGTCCTAAAAAATTTGAGATAGTTAGTCAAAAATATATGAATTCTAACTATCCACAGATTACATATTAGATATGTTTTAAAAATATCAGCTGCAAGATATGGTAATTAAATAAGAAAATGATGAATTCTAACTATAACTACAAAAAGGGGGCGGATAGTACATACTGAATACATACATTTCTAACCCAATGAATGTGCAATGTAATAACAGTTCTACCTAATTTAAGAAAATTAGTAATAAATATATGAATTATAACTGTCCACCGAATGCTATAAAGAGTTTTTCAGCTTTTAATGTACACTATAAAAGTTAGAGATAATATAAACTTACTAAACTGGTTAGAATCTATTCGTATTACAAATTTAATGTTATTGAATTATTATTCTGATCCGTACAGTTAGATTCCTACGACACAACAAAAAAAAAAACAAAAACAAAAAAAAAACAGTTGCAGAAAGAACAAAACAAAAAAAGGAAGATTTGCAGGGGATAACAAAACCCATTCATCATTCTCACATAACTAAAGGAAAAGTTGCAGAAGAACAAGAAAATTACAAACTGTAAAACATAAAATCAAAAATCATAAAAACTAATCAGAAGCTGAAAAAATGTGCATAATACAAGCAGCAGTTCGGGAAGATGAACTGCAACATGAACTCGCCGGAAAAGGGATGGCTTCGACAGAGAAAGAAAAAAAATAAAAGATATACACCACATATAAACCCTCAACCCATTTCAACTCCCTTACATCGTTGTCGGCCGGATAAAGGAGTTCGTTCAAAACAGGGACGTCGCCGGAAGATGGTCGACGTTGACAGCAGTTCAATACAGGAGTTCGTTAAAATGTAGCCGGAAGATGGTCGAAAACAGGAGTTCGTTCAAAACAGGAGTTCGTTAAAAATGTAGCAGTCCAAAACAGGAGTTCGTTCAAAAATGTAGCCGGAAGATGGTCGACGTTGACAGCAGGTGAGGATGACATCGCCGTGCGCCGGCCGACGAGAAGTGGAGAAGATGAAAGAAGATGGAAGAAAGAAGAGGGAAGAAGTGTAGAAGATGAAAGGTCCGACTGTATTTTTGGTGAAAGAAGAGGGAAGAAAGAAGAATGACAAGTGATTTGAAATGTCTAAAAAGTGAAATAGTTGTTAGGGGGGTATTTTTGTCCACTCAAGTGAAACTTAGATAGATTTTAAATTTTTTTAAGTTTTGAACAAGTATTATTTTCTCTTAAGCTAGATAGACAAGTGGGTATATTTTCTCAATATTAAATTCGTTGTCCAAATTTTTGGTCTGGAGATTATAGACGATGGGAATAAGAAATCATGGGCGGGCGGAGTGAAAGTGTGACCAAAGTAATCCCTTGTTATTTAAGGATTTACTTTTTCTTTTGAAAGATTAGCATGAAATTTGAAATATGCGCTACGAAAAACTTGAACTCACGACTTAATTAATATTTTATTCTTCTCCATACTCTTTTATGTTTACTTCCTCTTTCGTGTAAATTTAATACCGTCCAAATCCTTGAGAACCTTTCCGTTACGAGCTCATTCGTAATAATAAGCTCTAATATCCGAACTTATTTAAGCATGCATATCTCTTGCGCATTTTAAAATTAGCTAGCCAAATTTTCTATATACAGTGAATACTTATTGTTCACTTCTTCGTCCCACTTCACTACTTATTTTCTTTTCGGTAAAAATATTTTATGTGTAATTATCAAAGTGAAAAATAGGTTGTTCATATTAAAATAATAATTAATTCTTTTTATTTTAGATAAACAAGATTAATGAAAAGAGACGACCCAAAATAATATACTCCGTCTGTCCATTTTATCATAATACTTTATTGAATAAAAATGTCATAATAAAATAGACGGTGTACGTAAGTAATGAAGGAGAAGTTCAAATCAAATTCAACTACAACTTATTAATGCAAGACTAACCTAAATTTTGATAATACAAACAATTTCCCACGTCACATCTTAACCAACCTTTCCTCCCCAACCATCTATATAAATGCGTTACATAATCACAAAAAAACCAACACCATTTTCTTACAATAAAAAACAAAACTCCTCGTCCATACATAACATAGCCATGGCTGTCTCAAAGCAATCTGCGCATATTGTCCTAGTACACGGCGCCGGCCACGGCGCGTGGTGCTGGCACAAGCTGAGGCCGGTGCTCGAGGCAGCCGGTCACCGTGTCACGGCCCTTGACCTAGCTGCCTCGGGCATCGACCGGAGAAGTATCGATGAGCTCCGTACTTTCTCGGAATACTCGCAGCCGCTTCTCGAGCTCTTGGCCGGAACCCCGGAGACGGAGAAGGTGGTTCTGGTGGGCCATAGCCTTGGTGGGTTGAATATTAGCCTTGCAATGGAAGTTTACCCTCAAAAGATTGTTGTTGCTGTTTTCCTCGCTGCTTTCATGGCGGATTTGGCACATCCGCCGTCGTATGCTCTCGAACAGGTACGTAAAGTTCGACCGTGAGTATACTTAATATGTCCGTTGTTACTTGTTACTACATAGAGCATGCAAGATTTTCATTTAATTAGGTATAAATTTTCTAAACTGGAATTTAATTAATTCCTTTGAATAATTTATTTTTACCATATGTTTATGATTATAACTTTGTCAAATTTCACTTTTATTTATTTGTTTATTATTTTTCATAATAAAAAAATATGATTAATCGCAAAACTTGATATACTCCACATAAAATTGCCTCACAATATCTATTCATTCTTTTGTTCATATATTTTTTTAATTGGCTCCTCTTATTAAATTATAATATATTATCCATCTATTTCTTATTATATTGTCAATATATTATATAGAAGCATATACATAATGTTAATATTATATGTTATGGAAATATGCATCGAACATTATTGTAAAATAATTATATATAGGACAGTTTTTTTTAAAAAAAAATATTTAAGACAGTTATATATAGTAGTTGCATTTAATTATACATTTTTTTTTGAATATTACATCAAAGTTTACAACTATATATATACAACTCATATACATGAGAAATCTGACACCACACCCGATGGTGGGATTATATTACAATTTATAGCTCAATATCTACTCATGTATATCTACCCACACAGAGGTGGGACACCTACACCACCCAAGGGTGGAAAAGCTACTCCACATTTAATTATACATTTATACTATATACTTTCTATCATTGCATTTTCCCCTATCATAAAATAAAGTATGACTTATGAGAAATCGCAATTTTTAGTTGCTAGTTTTTACAAATTTTATTAGGCATAGCTCACTGTGTGGATTTGTCGAAAGCTGAAAATATCATACTCCCTCCGTCCTCCATTTAGTGATATTATTTTCTGGGCACAAGTTTTTTTGCATTTTAATGGTATAATAATAAATTAATGTGTTAAAGTGTTAAACTGGAATAATTGTGGGTCCATTTGAATTTTTTAATAGTATTAAAATGTTAAAGTAATAAAAAGTAGATATATAAAGTGTTAAAGTGTTAAAGTGATTGTGGGATCTACGTCCTAAAACGGAATATGTCAGTAAATGGAGGACGTCCCAATATAATATTAATGTCAGTAAATGGAGGACGGAGGGAGTACATAAAATACTATTAAATATTGTATAGTATACTTGTTCCTATTTTAATAGGTTGTGACTTTTTTAGAAAATTTATTAACTATAGACTTGTGATAGATGTGAAAATATCATACATAAAATACTATTAAATATTGTATAGTACACTTGTTCCTATTTTAATAGGTTGTGACTTTCTTAGAAAATTTATTAACTATAGACTTGTGATAGATGTAGATAGATTTCACTCCCTTTGTCCAATACTCACCTTGCTTAGATCTTTTCGTCATTTTTTAATTCTTAATTATAACGAGCTGTGTTAAAATGGTATTTAGATTTAACTTAATAGGAGTGTATATAAGAATAAAAGAATGTAAAAATATATTTTAACTAACTTATAAGGTGTAAATGAAAGATTGAACGTTCAAAATCAATGAATCACATATGTCACTGAAGACGGAAATAAAAGTACGTAGGTCACGAACAAGGAATACAATATAGGATTTTTTTTTATATTTTTTATTATAGCGCATGTGATCAAACAAATATCTATGACACGACTTTTAAATTTAACGGAGAAGTTTAAGTTGCGCTTGATATAGTGTATTATTTCAACGTACTATGTCATAAACTATATCAAGTGAAACCTAAATTTTATCGTTACATCAACTCTGCGGTATATTAAAATGCATGTTAAAAACATTTAAAGCACAAAAATGACGAACAGAGAGAATAACGTTATGATAATTTCCTATTCTTTGCAAGCTAATGAATTTTCTATTTTTTCGGATTTATTTTTAAATGGGTGTGGTACACCCACCCCTCACATTTGATTATTATATTAATATAATTAGTGATGAATTATATTAATATTTTAATTATAACGTGAGATGTGGGTATTATCACTTACACCCACATAAGAATTTCCCGTTTTTTTCGATAAATATGATAAGAGCATGAACGAGCGAGCTGTCATTTTTTTTAGCTCAAAAAAAATAAAACGAATTGGAGTTCGACAAAATGAGTTGACATTTCCACTCGCATGATTCAGATCTTATGTGGTCCCATATATCTAAAATTCAAGATCTCATGACGAGCCTTATGCTCCCTTCGTCCCATTTATTAGTTTAGTTTGTTATCATTTTACAAGTTATGTTTTTTAAAATGGAAAGAATTAACAATTCATTTTTAGTGTGAAACTTATCACTTTTAACACATATATATAAAATCTCGTGTCGAAAAGAAATAGAACTATTGAAATGGAACTAAGGGAGTATAAGAAAGTAGAAATAATGATCCATAAATTGCCAATAAATGGGTTTAGTCAAGGTGGATTCTTGCACGATATGCACTATTAGGCCTTGTTTGGTAAGACCTTGAAAATAAGGCTAGATTAGATAAGGGGTGAGATAGTTGTATGGGTTGAATAGTCCTTATCGTTCTAAGAATTACTGTTCATATGCAAGATATGTATCGGATGTAATTGGTGGGATAGTAAACAGGGGTATTTACTAAAGTGAACAGTATATGCGATGCGGGCCGGATATAGATCACGGGCCCCAAGTTTAACACTCATGGCTACCAAACACCTTATTAAGCCCATATATGAATACTTATAAGGGCTTCTAAGGCCTACCAAACAGCACCTTAAAATATACATCCTCATTAGGGCATATACAATGCTAGAATCCCAAATGGGGTTCTTAGATATGCCACATAGACAAGAACCCATTGTTATTAAAAAATGACAATGGTAAAGTTCTTAACAAGGGTTCTTATCATAGTTGAAGGGTACCACTTATTATTTTATTTTATTTTTTATTATTTTATTTTACAATTGATTTTATTTTATTATCATAAAATTAATAAACTTGATTACAATAAACGTAAATATATTTACTAAATATTTGACGGTATATAAATTATGAATTACTTTCATATAATATGTTTTAGTATTTAAATAGTTTTAGATCCTAAAATACGATTAAATTTTTTAAAAGAACAAATTTGCTATTGAAAATAAATGAAATCGGAAAAGTAGAAAAGGAAAAAAAAAAAAAAGGAAAAAAAAAAAGAGGAAAAACATTTATCAAAATTAAAAGGGCCCACTTTTTTTTAAGATACAACACGTTATACAAGAACCTGGGTTCTTATTTTGGAGACCTCCAATGGGAACAAAATTTAAGGACTAGTTCTTATTTTTACCACAGACTAGACCATTCCCATTGTACATGCTCTTATAATCCAATTCATATATCCCTCCATCCTCCATTTACTGACATAATTACTATATTGGGACGTCATCCATTTACTGACATATTCCGTTTTAGGACGTAGACCCCACAATCACTTTAACACTTTAACATTTTATACAGGAAGCCTCCATGCTAGAGTGGGTGTAAAATTCACCCACCATAGCATTGCGACATGTGGCATTTTGGAATAAAATATTTGGGCATTTTTGAATTATTTTTATTTGTTTATTTTATAAGTATTTTAAATTATTTGTTGAATTATTTATATGCCAACTTAATTGTCTTTTATACTACAGTTTAAAATGAAACCGTATTAAAATTTTAATTACGCTATTTTTTTTAATTACGCTAAATTTTTTTAATTCACAATACTAAAGTTTTTTTAATTACGCTAAAATTTTAAAATGAAACCGTATTAAATTTTTACAGAAAAAGAATATGAGTTTTAAATCATTTATTTTCTAAATTATTTGTTTTTTTTTTTAATTACGCTAATTTGTTAAAATTATTTTTTTTATACTATTCAAAATGAAACTGTATGAAACTTTTAAAGAAAAAAAAATTAACTAGAATAATATTTTTTTTAAACGAATTAACTACAGTAATTAAAATAAATAAAATTAAAATTAAGCTAAGCTAATTCCAAATATTAAGTATAAATTAATTTCTACAAATAAGAATAATGGAGGTTGAAATTACATTAATAGATATTAATTTCAGAATATTACATAGTAAAAAAAAAAATTATTTTAAAAAACTATTTAAACTATTTTTAGTGAGTGACACATGTCACTCACTCATGGTGAGTGAATTTTACACCATGTGTAGCATGTAACTCACCTTTTATGCATCTACTTTTTATTATTTTAACATTTTAATACTATTAAAAAATTCAAATGGACCCACAATTATTTCACTTTAACACTTTAACACATTAATTTATTATTATACATCAAAATACAAAAAAACTTGTACCCATAAAACTATGTCAATATATGTAGTACGGATGGAATATTTAATTATGAATATCATATCCATTTATGTGGAGTATATTATTGTGATGCATAGAAGGTCAACTGTCAAGATTTGTATCGATCTTAATTTGGCATTAGAGGGTCTCATTTTTATTTTATTTGATTTCTTTTCTATACGTCTACATTGGTTATTTTGTCAATTAGTATTTAAATTTGATTAAAATTTTCACGCATAGAATCATATTCTTATTTTATTTTATTTATACTTGAAGTATATTGAGAGAACTCCAGCAGAAGCGTGGTTAGACACAAAGTTCCTACCATATGGCTCAGCTGAAGAGAATCTATCTTCAATGTTATTCGGCCCAGATTTCGTCGCCCGTAAACTTTACCAACTTTCCTCACCTGAGGTACGTTCATTTTAAATTACATAAATCTCACGATAAAATGTGTTTCAATATGTGATTAAGTAGGGGTGAGCCGTGAGCATGACTCGATTCGTTTACTAAACCAAAAATCGAACCGAGCCAAATTGCTAAAATCGAAATAGTCAAATTTGTTAACATTAGAAATCAAAATCGAACCAAATAATACGAAAATTAAACAAATCATTAATGTCAAATTTTAAAATTGATCCGTTTAATTTAGTTGCACTATTTTTTCCCCCACGAAATCCTGCAGTGATGTTTAGATAATTACGAAGGAAAAAGTTGATGAAATTTATCTTTTGTATAGAGAGAACACTGCTAATTTAATTTTCTACTTTAAATATTTAATAGTTATTATATATTTTAAAGTATTTAATATTGTCAATAAGTTCGATTCATACGATTTTTATTTTATTTTTAATTTTTAAAATTGAAACCGAACCAAATATCAAAATTTCTTAAATCTAATATCAGAACCGAATCAAACACCAAAATAGCCATTATTAATTATAGTAAAGACGTTTAACAACTGTTGGTTGGGGCCGGTGAAGGGGAAGCGGCAAATTGTTAGTGTATAAAATAGCCAATATTAATATTATATTAGGACCCCACCCATCCCTAGTCATCTACTCATCATTCATAATTTTTAGGGTTCGAAGGGGTTGACAAGTAATTTAATGCATTTTGTTGATGTATAAAATGTGCAGTTGTGCTAAAGAGATATTTAAAGGGAATAATTGTATTTTTTAAAAAAGTGGTACATTGTCTAAAATGGAAAGACTCGATCTAAATATTATGGACTGGCGAAAAATAAATGACACTGAATATAGGCACTATATATGAACGCAACTATGATAGATGAAGGAAGTAATTTATGTTTGAAGCGATTGATTAGTTAATACAACTGAAATATGATACCCATTTAATATGAAATGAATTGAGATGTAATAAATTGTTGAGGATTGAATACCATGACTTTGTTGGTCCTTTTATAAGTACTACATGAATTCAAGCAATTTCTAAAGCCATAGACTCTCTTACTATATCAGTTCTGTTTAATATGGACTACTGGCGATTTTATTACTACATGTCTAGTGGTAAAGCGTTAAATTTCGGGATCAATGATCTCGAGTTCGAGTCCTCCGTAGCATAGTCTTTAAATTTCCTATCAATGCTTCAAAAATACTATATGGTCTTATTTATAAGTTATATTGTAAGATGTGTAAAGAGGGGTTAAACAATTCTTGCATGTCAAAATACTTTTGAATTTTAATTAATTTTTAGACTAATGAAAATTCTAATGATTAAGATAACAACGTTTAAATTATACAAGGACTGAAATTTATTGAATAATTAATAATAGTACACTATCCCTAAATATATATATAGACGTAATTGAACTATTAATTCACACGTAGGTGCCATGAACATTAATCTTGAATTATAGGATGACGACACGAAAAAGTATCGTCACCAATTCCAAAATTCAGCTCTAAGAGCAAGAGTAGGACTACTTTATCAAAGTACGGTACATGTTATACTCTTTATGTCCGTTATTTGTGTATTTAGAATTTTTCGATACACATTTTGATGTGTTCAAAGATGGTGTTAAGATAAAGCCTAAGTCTTATATAATATAGTAGTATATTGTTCTATATATATACCCTATATTAAAAAAAAAAAAAAAAAAGAAAAAAAAAAAGAAAAGAAAAGATATAGGTCTTATCTTGATATTCACTTTTCGACACATCAATATATATCTATGCCGAGAAATTCTATGCATATAAGTGGGGTAGAGTGATTAATAATCAATTTTTCTTAGTTTATACATGTCTGAATATATTAGATAGAAATGCTCAAAAATTAATTAACGTGTCTATAGTTAATATGATAGTATCAAACACACCAATAAGTTAAGAGTCATAACTTATTTAAAATAGGTATTACTACTATTATACTAGCTATACTTTTCTAAATACAAATAAAATTGTTCGTATTAAGTTGAGTTTGCCTAGAGGACGGTTACCTCGGTTTTGTTTTACTTTAACAATAAAAATTTTAGGACTGTACCACAGAGGATTCTGACTCCAAAACTTAACCACTAGCTACATGTAGACCGATTCACGCACACATCCTATTTCACTTATTATAATTGTGACCAATCAACATTTGAACATGATAGTTATAAAACTTATACGTTAGAAGCTAGATCTTATAAATAGGAGACTTCGATCAAAATCATTAATCATTGATTGAACACATCTCCTTAAACTTGCCACAATATATTAATTTTGTTAATGTAATTCATGAAATATAAACTATATATGCTTGGCATACCTTTAATTTGATACATCATAGCCGTCTCATGAGTAATTTCTCACTTTATTAATTTATACGTCACATATATTCATATTATCAATGAGACGAGAATGTATAAACCAATATTGCCTACATATGTGCTCAAAGCGACGAAATTATATGTGGACATTTGGGCAGGACGTGGCGCTAGCAAAAATGTTGCTAAGGCCAAGCTCTCTATTTCTTGGGGATTTGTCAAAGAGGAGTGCATTCACAAAGGAAGGGTATGGATCGGTAAAGAAGGTTTACGTGGTGTGCACAGAAGACAAGGCTATTCCGATAAATTTCCAACAATGGGAAACCGAAACACTTGGAGTGGACGAAGTAAAAGTGATTGAGAATGCTGATCATATGGCTATGCTCTCAAGCCCCCACGAGGTCTCCCAGTGTCTACTTGATATAGTAAATGTCTATGCTTAAAACTTGTCTAACTATTGTACTCTATATCATAATAATGTTTTTATATTATGAACAAATAATGTTTTGAACTGAGTTACCGATTGCTTGTGTTGGTTCATACCGTATAGATTATGCTTAATTTTGTTATACTTCACATGATAAAACTAGAAC
Organism: Thymus mandschuricus; assembly: GCA_029379335.1. Lineage (NCBI taxonomy): Eukaryota > Viridiplantae > Streptophyta > Magnoliopsida > Lamiales > Lamiaceae > Thymus > Thymus mandschuricus. The sequence goes on along the minus strand of CM057073.1, from coordinate 15,775,137 downwards.
GGTCAAAATGGGTTAGGCCTGACCTAGCCCAATGAGCTGGGTTGGGTTCCATTCAGTTAGGCCCAATCCAATTTTGGGATTGGGTTTAACCGGAGAATTTTACTTAAATTGAGTTGGGTTGGGTTCTATTAAGTTAGGCCCAATTTAATTTTGAGGTTGGGTTTAACCGGAGAAACAAAAGCATGTAAATGTACATCTAGTAACTTCAACAAATCAACAAGAAAATGTGATCATCAATTCATCATCATCACATAATAATATCGTAATCAACAATACTTGGTAGCTAAATCTTGCATAATCTCACATAATTCATTGCATTTAGAGAACATCGGCATGTGATCGGCGCCGGAGATAGTCTTGACCTCATCAACCGGATTCTTCTCAACCATCCACTCTTGGAACCCCTGCTTCAGTATATTATCTTGTTCGCAGAGTACGAAAGCCCGAGAAACGGAGCCGTAGTTTTCGTTGGAGAGCTCTTCCGTCGAGTCCGATCTATGGTGGATAGGTTGAGGCCTCACCAACAAGCTTGCAAGAGTCGAATCCTGTTTATTATGATTGGAGATCAAACTTCATAAAATATAAACTTCAATTGGTTTGTTTTAATTGGGCACGAGATTTTAGACGTAGTGGGGTCGGTCTACATTAAAAAGTAAAGGTTAATTCTTTCCATTTCATAAAACAAGACAATTGAAGTGGGCCGTCTCGATTAGAAAAGGAAGTCAAGTAAAGTGCGACGGAGATAGTAGTTAGTTAATTACCTGAGGAGGAGAAAGTTGATAGAGGTGGATGGCCATGAAGAGAGGGCCAAAGAGCATGGAGGTGGGAGGTTGGTCGTCTCCATTGCCAAATGAATAATGGCTATCCATGTATGAATCTATTTGCCCCTGGTAAATTAATTTTCATTATATGACAACGCTATTAAGAAAATAATTAAACAAAAATAAAAATAAAGAGAACAATATAGGTTGGAGATCCAAAAATAATGGATATATATCCTGTGAGAAATGAGAAATCATCTGGATTGTTTATCATTGCATAGATAATCTACGCTCCAAATCAACTGGTTCATTGTAATCAAACTGATATCGCATTGAGATGCACGATCCCATCATATTTATACACGTCGTGTATTATAACTGTACATAAAATGGTCGTAAAATAAGCATGATTTCAAGTGTATTTATGTGAGCATTTTTCACACGTTCACACACAATAACATATTTAAGCATCATTAAAGAATATTTTCACGTTGATTACAAAAATATTCAAGATGAATAGTATATTATTTTTCTTTTTTTTTTTTTTTCGCACCATCCAGCACTTGAACTCGGGACCTTTGGCACCGAAACTTAAACCCCTACCACTAAATTAACACATGCGCACAAGAATAATAACAATCATAAAAGGTTTAGAAGCTAATTTTCTTTAAAAAAAAATTGCATAAGAAAATAGAATAATTTGACGTTGATGAATATACACAGAGTATAAATTTGATTTACCTCTTGAAAAACAACCGAGAGAGGAAAGTCGGGACCAGGCATATAAGCCGTGACGAAAATCGCCAGCGCGATTTTGCTCGGAAATCTCTCCATGCCGGCGGATATGCAAATTCCGCCCATGCTATGGCCCACAAGGACCACCCTCTCCCCCGGGGGTAAGGCCTCCATGAACTCCGTCAGCGGCCGGAAGTAGTCGGAGGTGGATCCGACCTCCTTCGGCCGCTTCGGGTCGGTGCCGCTCGCCGCCATGTCGAGGGCGGTGACGCGGTGGCCCTCAGACATCAGCCGCGTCACCACTCTGTACCAGCACCACGCGCCGTGGCACGCGCCGTGGACCAGCACAAAGTGAGGCTTCTTCTTCTTCTTGCTTTCGTCCATTATTTTTTGTTGTGTTCCGTTTCTTAGTGAAAAAAGGGGTTTAATATTGGACGTATATAGCTAAGAAAAGGGGTCGCTTTTCTTCGTGTTTGTTTATGTTTTGTACCTAATTCATTTGTTAAGCGGTAGTTATATATTCGTGCATGATGCACAACTTCAACTACTTAATAAAATAACTGGTTACTCCCTCCGTCTCACTTTCACTTGCTTTCTTTCATAATCAGGACGTTTCACTTTAATTAATTTATTTCCAAAATGGAAAGAATTAACGCATACTTTTCAATATGAACCTCTTACTTTTTATTTATAACATTGCCTCTAAAATCCCGTACCGATGTGAAACGAACAAATTCATCTGATAGGGAGGGTGTATTTAAATATCCGACAACCAAGCAAATCTTAAAGTGTTCATAATAGATCGTGAATTCTGAGTCATTCGAATACATGTACGGGTTAGTGAGTTATGCTGACAGATAAGATGCTATGTTTCAATTTCAGTGCATTAACTGTTTTTCGGATTATTATTTTATTAATTTACAATCTTTTATAATAGAAAAAATACTTTTACATACAAAGTTATAATGATCATTTATAACTCTAATCAACAATTGTAAAGTTAATGCAAAACCTAATATATTGAAAGTGATGAAAAAAATACATACAATTTTTATAAAGAATTTTGGAAGCATTTGGTACATTAAATTTGGGATAGAGGAATTTAGCTTTTTCTCAACAATTTTGATGAAATTTGTAAACATTAAGCTATGGAATTTGCCGGTGGAAATATTTTAGTTCAAACTTAAAATAATAGTGGCATCTTGGTATTGGTAAAGCTTAGTTCTATTAGTGACAAAAATTGTTGTAAAATTTAGTTGTACTTCCTTGATTATGCATGTAAGAAAAATTGACTGTGACACCTAAGTGTAAGAAATATATATCATGGCAATTTTAAATGTAGCAAAGCTTTATATTGACTAGTTGAGAGTTTACCGAGAATCCACTTGTGAGGAGTAGAGTCGGGTGATGAGAGAACATATAGTGCATCTAATATTCAAGAGTCTTGTATCCCTTATACTCATTATAGTGGATTGTTTTCTTGGACTAGTTTCCCCCAGACGAAGGTGTATTTATCACCGGACTGGGTTACCAACTTGTGTGTTCACTTGTGTTACTGTTGAACATACAATTGTGTGGGTTATACAATTTCAATTGGCACCAGAGCAGGTCATCGAGGTGCAGTGTTAGATCCTGGGATATTCGTGTAACCCACGGGTATATTGGAAGTTCTCAAGATGAGTACTATCAAGGAAGGTGGCTCTACTGTTAGACCAGTACTGCTGTTTGATGGAACTATATTGGAAGGTCAGGATGGCTTCGTTCATCAGATCTATAGACGAGGCTGCATGGACAGCAGTGGAGAATGGTTGGAGTGCACCAACAGATGAAGATGGAGCAAAGAAACCAAGAACAAAGTGGTCTGAAGAAGAGTTAAAATCCTCAGGCATGAATCAGAAGGCTATCAATGCTATCCATAGCGCTGTAAGTGTTGAAATCTTTGCTATTATTTCTACGTGTCAATCGGCCAAAGAAGCTTGGGATTTTCTGGAAATCACTTATGAAGGGAACAAACGTGTGAAGAATCAGAGGATTCAACAACTTACATCACAGTTTGAGGCCCTAAGGATGGATGAGAATGAAACCATCTCAGACTTCTATGCCAAGCTACTAAGCCTGTCCAATGAATTCTTCTCATTAGGGGAGAAACTCACTGAAGCTAAGATTGTGAGGAAGATGCTGAGGTCTTTTCCAGAAAGATTTGATTATAAGGTGACAACTATTGAAGAAGCGAAGGATGTTGATGAGCTTAAACCGAATGAACTCATTGGCTCTCTTAGAACCTTTGAGATGGGCATGCGCAGTAATCCAGGTAAAAAGAAGAAGTCTGTGGCTTTCAAAGCTTCATCTACAAATCATTCTGAAGAGGAGCTGAACGCTGAGGATATGACTGAATGTATTGCATATCTATCAAAGAAATTTGGAAAAAAGTTCTTCAGGAGAGGAAACAGCGATGGAAATTCCAGATTTCGACGAACCGATAATCAAAGTAATGCTCAGAATAGGAACTCTAATCCTATGGAGAAGAAGGAGAATGGAGACAGAGGCCCCCATCATGAGTGCCATGGTTATGGTCATCTCGAGAGTGAGTGCACTAATTTGTTCAAGTATCAGAAGACCAGTAAAAAGGCGTTTCAAGCTACTCACAGTGATGAGGATGATACTGATTATGAATTTGAAGAGGGACAAGATATCTCTCATACAGCTCACGTGGCTACCATAAATGGCCAAAGGATCACATCTGAAGTAGTAGATCAAGACCCGTTTGACGTTGAAGATGTTGATGAGAATGAAGAAGGCCAGGAGCATTATGCAGAGTTGGTGGATGCGTGCAAGAAAGCTTTGATTCTAAATCAGAGTCTTACTGAACAGGTTAATAATTTGGAAAGAGAAAGAGATTCTCTTAAATCTGAATTAGAGTCTCTAAAACAAAAACTCAGTAATTGCGAGGAAGGAAGAAAGGAGACTGATGGAGAGCTAAGCCAAATTCAGAAATTGATCAGGATGATGAACTCCAGCACTGAAAAATTGGATGAGATCCTTAGACAATGAAAAAAAGCTGCAGACAATGAAGGACTTGGCTTTAAAAGAGGTGATTACAAGCAGGTTGAGTATCAGTATCAACAAAGAACTCAAAGGCAAGACTGGAATCAACCAGGAAGGAGAGTTGAGGGATGGAATCAATTCAGAGGAAATCCTGGAGCTCAACAATTTGAAAGACCAGTCAATCGTGAGGTATGGAGACCAAAAACAACTGATGCTTCAGCTGATGTCGAACAGAAGGCTGGAGAAGGAGGGGTACCAGAAGCAGTACAAGAAAAGGATCCTCACAAGGTACCTGAACATAATCCTGACTCTGAAGTATTTATTCCTCTTTGTCATTATTGTCATAGACTTGGTCATATTAGACCTAGATGTCGTTTTTACCTTGGAGACAAGAGGCAAAAGATGATTAAGTATCATAATAGGAGAAACCAAGGTCATGGATATCATAGGGCTTATGTTGTCCATACTAGTAATAGCTCTAGAGTGGGAAACTCTTGGTACATTGATAGTGGGTGTTCTCAGCATATAACAGGGAATAAGGATCTTCTTATTAATGTGCAAAGCTGCTCTAATGAATCTGTTATTTTTGGAGATGGATGCAAAGGCAGAATTAGAGGAATTGGTACATTAAATGTTCCTGGTATGCCTATTCTAGATGGAGTTCTTTATGTTGAAGGTCTGAGGGCAAATCTGGTCAACATTAGCCAACTGTGTGATGGAGGTATGAGTGTGAGTTTTGGGAAGAACAATTGTGTCATCAACAAAGGATCAGAAAAATTCCTGGAGGCTAACAGATCACCTGACAATTGATATATCTTCACACCGAAGATCACCAGTATCAGAGTCTCTTCAAAGATGAGTGAGATATGGCATCAGAAACTTGGTCACACTCATTATAGAAATATCCAGAAGCTTATTCAACTTAATGATGTAGAAGGAATTCCCAAAATCCGATTAAGTGATGTTGACTTATGTGGTCCTTGCCAACAAGGAAAGCAGACACATGAAGTACACAAGAGAGTACTGCGAATTACCACAGATAAGGTCCTTGATCTTATACATATGGATCTGATGGGGCCCATGCAGGTTGAAAGTCTCGGTGGGAAGAAATACATTTTGGTATGCGTGGATGATTTCTCTAGATACACATGGGTAGAATTCTTAAGGGAAAAATCAGACACATTTGAAGCCTTCAGAATTCTATGTCTCAGATTGGAAGTAGAGAAGGAGAGTAAACTCAAAGCTATCAGAAGTGATCATGGACGTGAGTTCGAAAACCAAGAGTTTATGGAATTCTGTCAGTCCAAGGGAATCAGACATGAATTTTCAGCTCCTATTACTCCCAAGCAAAATGGAGTTGTAGAAAGGAAAAACAGAACTCTTCAGAGTACAACAAGAACCATGATGAAGGCCAAAGAGATTGCTCTGAGATTGTGGGCTGAAGCATTTGAGACGGCTTGTTATATATGCAACAGAGTGTATCTTAGGCCACAGACTGAGGTCACAGCCTATGAGATCTGGAAAGGAAGGAAACCAAATGTGAAACATCTTCACATTTTTGGTACTCGATGTTTTGTTGTAAATGACAGGGTTCAGAAGAAGAAAGTTAATGATAAAGGAATAGAGGGAATCTTTGTAGGTTACTCCAGGAACAGTCGAGCTTTTAGAGTGTATTTGAAGAATCAAAGTACAGCCATTTAATCAATTAATGTCACATTTGATGATTCAATAGAAGATGAAACAGTCACTGAAGAGGAAGGACAGATGTTCATTACTGAAGGAAGATCTCAAACTTCCAGTGGAGAAAAGACTGTTTAATTTCCAGCATTTAAAGGGAAGAGGAAATTTCACTAAAGAAGATACTCCAGAAGGTACATCTGACGGTACACGTGTTGAAGTCTTAGTTGAAAGCAAAGTTCACAAGAATCATTCTGCCACAGATGTGATTGGAGATATCAATGACGGGATACAGACCAGAAAGAAAGACATAGCTTTCAAGAAGATGGTGTCTCATATAGCCACAGTTTGCTTTGTTTCTAAAATTGAGCCAAAGAATGTGGTTGATGCATTTCAAGATGAAACTGGATAGCTGCCATGCAAGAAGAATTATTGGAGTTCCAACGATGCAAAGTATGGTACCTTACTCCACTTCCCAAAGGTGCAAATGTGATTGGAACCAAGTGGATATTTAAGAATAAAACTGGTGAGCAAGGTAACATCACTCGTAACAAAGCCAGATTGGTAGCTCAAGGATACTCCCAAGAAGAGGGCATTGATTATGGTGAGACCTTTGCACTTGTGACAAGATTGGAATCTGTAAGATTCTTAATGGGGATGGCTAGTAGCATGGATTTCAAACTCTAACAGATGGACGTCAAAAGCGTCTTTCTAAATGGTAATTTGGAAGAAGAAGTTTATGTGAAACAACCTAAGGGATTTGAAGATCCAGATCATCCAGATCATGTCTACAGATTGAACAAAGCCCTGTACGGATTAAAGCAAGCTCCTAGAGCTTGGTACAATACTCTGGCTGAGTTCTTGCTTAAGAAGGGATACACACGAGGTAGTGCTGACAAGACCTTATTTGTCAAGCAGCAAGGAGGTCACATATTCATTGTCCAAGTATATGTGGATGACTTAGTGTTTGGATCTAGATCTGAATTTCTTGTGAGCGAATTTGTAAAATTGATGACATCAGAATTCAAGATGAGTATGTTTGGGGAACTGAAATTTTTTTTGGGACTTCAAGTTAAGCAGAGTGAAGATGGGATTTTTGTAAGCCAAGAGAAGTATGCTGAAAATCTGGTAAAGAAGTTCGGCTTGGAAGGCACCAAGGCAAAGAGGACACCAATGGGTACATCGGTCAAATTGACTCAAGAGGGAGAAGGCAAACAAATTGAACAGACTGTGTACAGGAGTATGATTGGTAGCTTGTTGTATTTAACAGCCAGTCGACCAGACATAGCATATAGTGTTGGTGTGTGCTCAAGATTTCAGTCAAATCCTAAAGAGAGCCATTACAAAGCTGTGAAGAACATCATTAAGTACGTCGAAGGGACTTGCAAATTTGGCTTATGGTTTGGAAAAGGGAGTTCTCTGAAATTAACTGGATACAATGATGCAGATTGGGCAGGTAACCCAAATGATAGGAAGAGTATCACGGCGGGGTGCTTCTTCTTAGGTGAAAATCTCATATCTTGGCATCGTAAGAAACAGAACTGTGTTTCACTATCCTCAACTGAGGCAGAGTACATTGCAGCTGGGAGTGCTTGTACTCAGCTGATCTGGATGACCAAGATGCTGCATGATTATGGAATTGATGAGAAAGAGTATTTGCTATTCTGTGACAATATTGGGGCTATCAATTTGTCCAAGAATCCAGTCAGTCATTCAAAGGCCAAACATATAGAGATCGGATACCATTTATAAGAGATCTGGTAGAGAGCAAGGCTCTATCTCTTCAGCATGTCTCAACTCGGGTGCAAGTGGCAGATATATTCACCAAACCTTTGGATGGGGAAAGGTTTAAATCTCTTAGAAAATCTCTTGGGATGTGTATAATCTGAGATTCTCAGATTATTTTTATTTGATTTCAACATTTGATTGGCTTCATATAGATTATGAGTTATTGTTATGTTTGGAGTTCCCTTCTGTGTTCCTGTCTGACGTGGATAAGAGGCAGTTGTGAGATGGCTATTTTTTAGCGCGCCCTTTTTATCACTGTTGAAGCTTTGGAATTCGAACCGTCGTTTGTGTTTTTGCAGAGTCCATCTTCTCTTCAACTCTACTGTGTTCCTGCTAGGGTTTTTGGGCTCTCGATTTTTTCTCCATTTCTCCCGGTTTTCTCGTGCAAATTCCTTCCTGCAATTTCCATGGCTTCCTACCAATTGTCTGATGAAATAGATCTCGCTGTATTACTGGCTTCAGCATCGCCGGCCCCCAAAGTTCTATCTCTGCCATGGTATGGAGATTCCGGTGCTATTGAGAAAAATGCTCCACCTTCTCCTCCAAGAGACAACGCCACGAATGAGGTTCTTGAACCTCTGTTTATTATGCTTCCATTCCTACATCAATGGAAACCGGTCCTAGGGTTTCTGCTCCATCGGCTTCGGTGGATCCCCCTCAGCGAAAGAAGAGGATTAAGCAAGTGGCTAGGAAGGAAAAATCTCCATCTCCTCCGCCATCCATTGGCGTCGGCAGAAGGACTCGTTCACAGGTTCGTGCTTCTCATGATATCTCTACTCCGATTTCCAATGGAAAGCGAAAAGCATCTCCATCTTCCATTAATCGATTTGGATTCTAAATATGAAGAAGATGTCGAAGCTCTGAGTAATTCTGATGAAGAGATTCCTAGTCCTGTTGCTCGTGATTCTAAAAAAGGTGATGATTCTGGTCCATCTGCTAGGTATGTTTTTATGCCTATTTTTAGACATGCCTCATTTGCAAAGTTCTGGGATGTTAATCAAGCTAAGCATGTGATAGTGGATAAACCAGCACGCTCTTTTGATCTGAAGAGAGCAGGTGTTTATGACTGCATTTCCAATGCCAAACTCATGACTACTTTGTGTTCTACTTTTGAGTACAATCTGGATGTCGTCTATGAGTTCTATTCTAATCTAAGTAAGAGCATGTTTGACATCACATCTCTGGAATATCATAGAGGATTCGTTCGGGGTGAGTTCTTTGATTTTTACCCCTCATTGATTGATATGTTTCTATGCGGAGAGGTTATTGTGGAGAGTGCAGAGGAGATTGAGTCTGATATTATAGCTGCTGAACTGTTGGGAGATAAGGATGCAGTGTGGCCTATAACAGCTAAGAAATTAAGGGCCTCTTGTATGACTTCAAAGTACAAGGCCCTGTATCACATCTGCAATATCAACTGGATGCCAACTTCACATAAAACTTATGTGAATCTTACTTTGGCTACATTCTTGTTTAAAATTGGAACTGGAATCCCTGTCTCCTTGGGTCGTGTGATCTTTGAGTTTCTTGCTGAGCATGCCGAGAGTTTATGCTCTGTTAAAGCTATTGGTTTTCCCCGGCTTCTATTCTCTTTCATGGCTCAGAGGGTGAAGGTTGTCAAGAAAATTCCTAAGGATGCTAGGAATGTGGCTCCATCTCATATGGTCTTCAATGCTCAACTCACAGGTACTAAGACCACATCTCCTCCTACAAAGCCTAAATCTGCTCAGGCATCTTCCTCTTAAGGTCCAGCTGTGCAAGAAGATGAGGATTTCAAGCTGCCTTTTGGCCCTACTCCTCAAAGTTTTGATCCAGCTATCAACAAACTGATGTTTCAGTCCTTATGCCTCGAGTTCTCAATGATTTCTGAGCAGATCAGATTGTTACAGTCCAAGCAATCTGATGTTCTGCAACTTATCTTGGCTGCTGGTGGGACTCCTCCTAATTCCGATGAGAGGGATCAGTGTGATATGGTGTTGGTGGTTCGTCTCAAGGGGGAGACAATTGATGTTTGGCATTCTTGCATGCAATCAAGGGGGAGTAAGTATCTGGTAGTTGTTTTGCTTTTTCTGTGGTTCATTCTGTTGGTTCTTCGATGGGGTTGTTAAACAATACTTATATTTTTGTTGTTGCTGGTTGGTTAACCAATTTGTTGGTAGTGTAATAGTAAGTAGGTCATGGTGCTTGACTACTTAACTGCAATATTTTAGGTTGCTGGTGTTTTGGGTGAAGCAACTTTATGGTTTCAAGTTTAGCATTCTGACATGTTATATCTGGTGTTCTGGTTGATGTACTCTAGATCTGTTTTCGTTAGTATTCTAGTTCGGGTGAGCTCGGCTAGTGCTACATATCAGAGAGGATTGAAGTAAGGGGGAGTTACTTAACACTATGCAATTAAGTATGGTTTTCCGGGTGAGCTCCTTGCCTGCTTCTATTGCATTGGGTGTGTGTGTAGTAAGGGGGAGTTGTGTGCTTTTGGTAGTGCGTGTGATTGCATACATAAAATGCCAAGGGGAAGATTGTTACTGCATGTTTTACGTGCGGTGTTGATTTCATATGTGGCATAGTTATGTATGAGGTGCGGTGTTAGAGTTTATATGGTATAAGGATTTATTTTCCTTATTATTTTATATGAAGATTCACACGCACATGGTATAGATATAAATGGAGATCTGATTCTAGTCCAATAAGGTTTTCTTGGAGATATACCTTATTTATCACGTTAGGGTTTGCATGAAGGACTATATATATATTCGAAGATCAGCTCTTTGCCGCTGCGCGAGAAGCGAGTGCAATTCTTGAGAGTTGTTTCGTTATCTTCGTGTTCTTCATTATTGAGAGTGTTCTTATTCATTCATCAATTATTGGGGTAGTACATTGGTGAGTGAATTGTGTTATCTTGAACTATTCTACGTTCAAGGTTGGGTTATAATTTTCGATCTTAAGAAAAGTTTTGTGGGTAGACTAGTTGAGAGTTTACCGTGAATTCACTTGTGAGGAGTAGAGTCGGGTGAGGAGAGAACGTATAGTGCATCTAACGTTCAAGAGTCTTGTATCCCTTATACTCATTATAGTGGATTGTTTTCTTGGAATAGTTTCCCCCAGACATAGGTGTATTTATCACCGAACTGGGTTACCAACTTGTGTGTTCACTTGTGTTACGTCTTGTGTTACTGTTGAACATACAATTGTGTGGGTTATACAATTTCACTTTGAATAATAATAGACATGTAAAGCTATTTATATTATGCATGTATGATGTTTAGTTTGTAAGAATATAGATGAATAAATATGAAATTTGTCATGAAATTTTTGACGAAGCCTAAAATAATAACAGTATATTGTAATGAATATAATAATGTATAATAATATAAAGAGCCACCCTCCAAAAATAAATCTAATCCTAAGTATTAATTTATTCCATATTAAATTATATAATCCGTATAACAACGGAATAACAAATCTAATTCAAATAAATTACTTTTATTCCAAATTAGATTATATTATTGCAGATTTGTTGGTGCCGGGAAAGAGTAATTGGTGTATGGGGGGGGGGGGGGGGGAATACACCAATAACCAACCGTTTTTGACGTTTTTGAAAATCAGGTCGATAAAGAGGTCGACTGTCAAGGTCGATCCTATCAGAGGCAGATTGATCTATCAAGCTCGTTAGATAACAAGCTTGATTTATCAAACTGTGCTTATGCGGAAGTTGGAGGTTGATACTCTTTGAAAAATCTAAGGTCGATAAGCAAATGCAGGTTGTTTCGCGAAATGCAGGTTGATGCTTGTTAGATTGATAAAATAAGGAAGAGCGATAAGTAGAGAGAGAGAGAGAGAGAGAGAGAGAGAGAGAGACCGCAATTTAGCGTGGTTCGGAGAAACCCTCCTACGTCCACGTCAGGTCGACTCGACCTGAGAATCCCTTTACCTTCGGATCCAACTTCTCTCTTATTTATACTGACTGAGTATCAGTTCTAAATACACTCTAACTTGAATATATCTAGACACGAGTTTTGGGTCGTGACCCTTACAACCTTTCGTACAGAAATGTACAAACAACCTTTCACTTATTACAGAGCTTGACTAACTTTATAATGGTGAAGAACACAAAACAAACTTTCTAACTTCGAACGAGTCGGAGATGAAGTTTTTGAATCAACGACAAGCTAGCAGCAGTGATCGCTTCGTCGTTGGGGCTTTTATCGGAGTCTAAAATCTCTATTCGTCAAGTGTTTGGGAAACTAATGGAATTTCGAACACTTGAAAGGATATGAACTTTGAGAGAGATTTTGGCAGAGTATTTGCGTTAATAGCTTGAGTTTCCCGTGCTTGAATCCGATAATGGCTTGAAGTATTTATAGGCGGTTTTTGAAAACTAGCCGTTGGAGTCTGGATGATGTGGCACTAGCCGTTGGGGCGTGACTCACTTCTAGCCGTTGGGGCGTGACTCACTTCTAGTCGTTGGGATGTTTCGTCCTTGCTGGCATACTACGTGGCAAGGATCAGGTCGTGTTGCTCCATGAAGGTGGATCAACGACCTTGATATGACAATCCAGCTCTTGAAATCTTCTAAGTCAAAGCAGGCTGGAAGCTTGATAAGGAAGGTCGATAGACAGCTAGATATACCAGCTCGATCCGAATGAGGCAGGTCGATAAACAACCTTTCTCTTACAGAGTGGATCAAGCTTGTATTAAAACTTTAGAGAGCATCGACCTGCACTAACAGGTAGCAGGTCGATCTATCGGCCTTGACCCTAAACAAGTGAAAATATGCCTAAGTGTGGTTTCGAAAAACATCATCAAAATCAAACTGCAAGGGGTTCCCAACAAGATTTTATTATTAAAATTTTCCCGATTCACCCTCAATTAAAAGAAATGCTCTTATTCAATATTGATTATTAGTTTATCTCACAATCGATACGGATGAGATCCTCAGTTCCCAAATTGGTGTACCAATTATGTACTCGATACAAAAAGATATTAATGATGATATAAAGAGCGTACATATTATTTTTCATGTTGCATTTGAAAGTCGAAGTTTTGATGTTAACTTTTTCAAAATTAATTGTATTTTATCAAAGAAGTTTCGTTCTCTCAACATAGAAATTTCTTATAGACTGAATAACTGGATTTCGATAACTCTTACGCAGAATTGAAGAGCAAAATAAAGTAAGTTTATGAGCAATAAATCCAAACTCATTCAAAAAATTAAAAATTAAAAAAGGTAAAAAAAATGATGATGGATTTCCGATAATTAATGAAATCAATCCAAACACATTTAACAAATAAAAAAAATTAAAATTAAAAAAGTACAAAAAATGGCGATGAAGTTTATGAACGATATATCTAAACGCATTTGAAAATTTAAAAAGTAAAAAAAAACATGATGATGGGATTATTGATAATGAAATCAAGCAAAACGCATTTAACAAACTAAAAATAAAAAATAAAAGCAAAAAAATGATGATTGTATAATTGACGATGAAATCAAATAATAATATAAAACTTATAACGTATTAAATTAGGAGTTTGCTATGGAATATAATTTTAATTGGATATTTGTTATAAATATTTATATATTGTGGACATTACTTATTAGTTAAGGTTTTATATCTAGTATATATATCTCATTGTACTCTATTTGTAAGATAGGCAGAATATGTGATTAATGAAAAACCCTACTTTCTGCGCCTCTTCTTCTCTTTCGCCGTCTTCTACTTTTCTCTCGTATTCTCGGTTCTACGATTTACTTTACAACACGTTATCAGCACGAGACTCTAACCAATTGAGTGGATCTGAACGACAAATTGAGAGAAGTGAATCTGAAGTGCAAATCGAGAACGGTATGTTTATATTCTACTCCTTTTCATGTTTAAACTTCAATAGCCTGTGCGATTATATTCTTTTTGATTGACCGTAGAATAATTCAATCCATTTAATTTCTCAACATGTATCTAATGTGAATACACAGTCGAATTTCAATACTGGTTCATATTTTTTTTCCGATAATGTTTTCGAAGAGGGAGTATTTTTCATTGGTGATTATGCCACAATAACCTACATTAACTATTATGACGTCATGGAGTGTTTATCTTGCGTACCAAAATTTTTTTGTTGTTAGCGTAATATAGACTGTAACATGTTATTATAATGATATGCTCTATTGTGATCTATATACCTATGTTGATGATAATATTACATCATTAATTATATGCTCTGTATTATATGACACTCAAGGTTAATGCTTCTATGAACATGTGATACATAATTTTTTTTTTAGTCTATATATGCATATACCGTATTTGTTCTTCTTCTAAATGAACATTACTTTACTGAACGTTAGATTATATGACGTATTGGATATATGAGATCAATCATAGTGATATCTTCTGCATGCCTTGATTGCTTTATAATATGCATAGTTTTTTAAACTTTTGAATATATTATTGTAGAATTTTGAAAATGTCGGACATCAACAAACGTGAGTTCGCAGAACTTTCCCTCGATGGTGGGAATTACTTAACTTGGGCCCTAGATGTTGAGATTTATCTTGCCTCATGTGACTTAAGTGACACAATAGTCACTAACTCTAAAAGTAGCTCCGCCCAGAAGGCGAAAGCACTGATATTTCTTCGTCACCACTTGAATAAGGACTTGAAAAATGAATACCTTACTGAAAAAGATCTTGTTGCCTTGTGGCGATCCCTGAAGGATCGCTTTGACCAGCAAAAGGCACTAATTCTCCCTCAAGCACAATATGATTGGCTAAACTTACGTTTTCAAGACTTTAAGTCTGTCATTGAGTATAACTCAACCTTGCATCATATTGTATCACAGCTCAAACTTTGTCCGCAAAAAGTTAAAGAGGAAGAGTTGTTAGAAAAAACTCTATCAACATTCCATGCTAGTAACCTTGTACTCCAGCAGCAGTACAGGGCTAAGAATTATACTAAGCATTCTGAGCTTATTTCTGCATTACTGGTGGCATAAAAACATAATCAACTTCTTATGAGAAATCATAATGCAAGGCCAGTTGGTACGCAAGCAGTGCCTGAAGCACATGCTTCTACATATAGAGGTGGACGAGGGAGAGGTCGGGGACATGTAAATTGGTCCCAGCGTGGTGGACGAGGTTCGTCACATCGAGGGGGTCGAGGCCAAGGACACTATAGTGGTCCTAAATTTCAAAATCAAGGGCGAGGAATTCAGAAAACACACCACTATAATAAGGATGACCCATCTCAACAAAATAAAGTCGACCAACAAACTTGTTATAGTTGTGGGTGCAAGGGACATTGGAGTCGTACATGCCGTACTCCAAAGCACCTAGTTGAAGCATACCAAAGGATGCAAAAGGCCAAAAAGGACAAGGAGGTCCAAGGCGAATCTCACCATACAAGTTTGCCTGAAGCAAACATGGCTCTCAATGATGATGATGATGATGATTTGCTAAAACTAGAGCTTGAAGATTTTGGAGACCAAGAATAATTTGATATTAGCTATTTAGATTTCCTTTCGGATTTATGACTCTTATATCGTTTTTGCATGGATAGTACTTTAGTTGGTTTGTTTTCTATTTGGATTTGGATGTTCTTGGTATCGTTTTTACTTATTTGACTATGCTAGTATTATTCTCTTAATGCATTTTATCACTTTTTACTTATAGAACCATAGATCTTATATGCAAATCATGGAGAGCTCAAATACCTTATGTCTAGTGGATAGTAGATCATCTATTTGTTTCGGTACTATGGATATTGTTATGCTCATGACTATATTTTAGAGATTAGCTTGAAATCTTCAGTTGTAGTTAACTTCATGCATATTCTTGAGATAATAATTACAAGCTCTCCATCTCGGTGCCCTGAAGGCACCACTCTCATAAAGGCAGAAGAATTAGCTTAATTTTATTGCGGTCAAACAACCATTATTAATTCTCCCTCATGATACATATGATTGATTTTTTTTCAGCTTTTGTACTCCAGCAGTAGTACATAGTTAAAATAAATTTTAAGAAAAGATTCTTATGACCCTTGAAGGATAACGATAAGAGAAGTCATAGTTCTCCCTTGAATAATTATTTGAGCTCATTTTTTATATTATGTACTCCAGAAGGAGTATATAAGGATCTTTAGTATTTTCACTTCTAATGGAAGTCATTGCAGTTTTCAAATGAATTATTTTTAGTCCAAACATTGTGGACAAGTCTGATCACTATGAGTTGATCGAAGTCGTGGAAATGATTATTCTCCAATGAAGATTGTAATGATATCTAATAGTTTGCCTGAAGCAAGCATGATCATTAACTCGATGATCACATGTTAAATTAGAGCATCAAAATAAGTATTTTGGAGAATATTAATTTTGTAACTCTTTCTGAAAAGAGGGGAGAATTTCGAAAATTCATATAATATGATATCCATATTGTCATCTCTAGAAGAGTTGATATATCATATTGAAAAGTTCATTATTTTTCCTTTATGGGAGGTAATCTAACCATAACCATGTTGCGAATAAATTGATATTAAAATACCCAAATTATTTTCAGTTATCTATAGCATGAGTATTTGGGTTTCCCCCACATATAATTAGTGCGTGATAATATAAGTCATCATTTCCCCATCTACTATCTTTCTATAGCCACCAAAACGTACATATGAAGGCTCTAATAAAACTTTATGTATACTCCGTCAAATTTTCAATTATAAATAGAGCCAAATATCGGGGATCATTTTTATTAATTGGTACGTTGTATTAATAATCCAACTAATCATTTCACGGCATTAGGGGGAGATATGAATGAATGAATGCCGCTTAATTCTTGTTGGATTGAATATTAATTCACGCACTACATAAAGATGAACAAAAAGTTCAATTAGTAATTAACTGCCAATGGAGTGAATAAATTCTATATACTTGCAGTATATATGCACCACAGTAAAATGAAGTTCTTTGAAAACTTAACAAATTATTTGATGCTCTTATACGCCTGAAGCGTAAACATTTTACTGGTGCTAAAGAGTAAATCCGCGGTAATTATAATAAAACTAAATATATATGTTATTACTCCATAGAACCTCATGAAGAGGATCGTCCTGTAGACGAAAATCCCAGTTAATCTATATAACCTCTCGAAGAGGATCGTCCTGCAGACGAGTTTGCACGTGCACTAAATAATTATAACACTGGGATTACGGAACAACCAGATTAAAATTTATTATTGGGAAATGATGAATATTCTGGTTTATTTAGAGTTATATATATTGTCATGGATGACAATTCAGGAGAAAAATATAATTGAAGTATCATAAGTGTCGACACTTTCACCTCAATCATTACCGGTATATATTTCAAATGATGATCTAGATCTAGAACAAATTTGGTATTATAGTGCAAGATGCACTTGGTGAAATATGATATGATAGTGCCAGAAGCACTTGAGGTTGAGGTGGAGCTTAACTCGCTAAATAGATGATAAGTCTTATTTCCTCAGTAAGATATATTCTATAGTGAATGTTGTTCTAGCAGGACGCAATGATATTTTTAATGAGGAAATAAATCAAAGAGGTGGTGAAAAGTAAAGCGAGTGGCTCGAGGGCTTTTAGCAGAGAGACCCTCAATATAATTTGATTCTCCTGTTATATATGTTCCGCTATTCAATATATCTGGAAGTATTCATAGATATCTTATTATTTATCATAATGACCGCATTTTCATGTAAGCCATAAATCGGATATCTATGTAATATATAAGTCCCTGTTGGACTTGAGATTTTTTTTTTATAAGAGAAAATAAAATCGCAACATAAATTACTATAATAGTTTATCCTCCTGAAGTAAGGATATGTTAAAGATGATATGTGTATGTTATTGCGTGTATACTCATTATGACTTTTGATTGATTTTTGTTACACATTATATTGATGTAATAAATAGTACACGCATAGAATTTGAGAATGTTAACTCATGCTTAATGACGGAGATTTTAGAGACTTGAATAAGTCTAAATATTATCTCGACCTGCAGTTCGAATGTCTCCTAGAAGGAGTATTATACCAGTCGGTTTGTTTTATAAGAATTTTAAGTAGTGTTAATTTGATAAATTGCATCCGTTCAGTATCTCAATATTTGTTTCATCACTTGAAGTGAAAAAGATAACAAATATATTTTGAACCAGAAATTCATTATCTTAAGTACCAGAAGTACTACTCTATCAGGCCTGATACGTCGTATGAAATCAACATGCTAGCAATACTTGAATTACTGAAGGAGATATGTTTATATGATGGTAATCATATTATTTGTTATCTTCAAGGTATACGAAACCTTGATCTATTTTCTTAAAGATTTTGAGATTCTCCTAGAAGGAGATATAGGGAAGGATGTTGAACACTATATATGTTATAAGGTATACAAAACCTTTGTTCATTGTTACTCCGGGAAGGAGATTTATTTATATGGTGTTCATCATATTTTTTGCTATCTTCAAGGTTTACTAAACCTATTGAGATTGATGTTTTGATTTTGGATGCTTGTTACTTATTTTGATTGATCCCCACAACGTATTTTTGGGACTGGTATATTATTAAAATCCCCAATATCCTATATGAGGATATATAATGTTGTTATTGTGTTGCATACATGAGTTCTAGAAGAACTATTGTTATAGATATATAGCGATAATCCTGCAGATTATTCACTAAACCTCCTCATATATCTATGCACGAGAAATAGATAATGTGAAAGATTGTTGTCTTGAGGGGGAGCAATAAATTTTAAATTATTTTGAAGAATAGGTCTTGAAGATCGAAATATATAATCCCGAAGATTATACCCTGAGGCTTAATAGTTGTACTCTTTTTCCCTTACTAAGTTTTTTCCCATTGGGTTTTCTTAGTGAAGGTTTTTAATGAGGCAACTAATGCAACACATGAATAAACGTATGTTATGTACTCTTTTCCTCTACCGAATTTTTCCCACGTGGTTTTTACGGAGCGGTTTTTAACGAGGCATGAACATCACGTCGTAATGTCCAAGGGGGAGTGTTATAAATATTTATATATTGTGGACATTACTTATTAGTTAAGGTTTTATATCTAGTATATATATCTCATTGTACTCTATTTGTAAGATACGGCAGAATATGTGATTAATGAAAAACCCTACTTTCTGCGCCTCTTCTTCTCTTTTGCCGTCTTCTACTTTTCTCTCTTCTCTCGTATTCTCGGTTCTACGATTTACTTTACAACAATATTAACCTATAATATTAATTATTTTATTGTAAGAAGGGCATAATAGGCAAATCAAATTTTATAAATATACACTTTTTATAATAGTATAGATATAGATTGTTACATTTTTTACAGGTAAGATATGAAAAGTATATGAATGCATGTGCTGAATACTCCCTCTGTCCAACTCTTACACACTTTTATTCAAACTAAGTTTATTTCTGTACTAATCGAAAGTGTCAAGATAAGATAGACAGAGGGAGCAATCGAGAACAATTCCAACACTAATATCGTAATCAACAATACTTGGTAGCTAAATCTTGGATAAGGGCACATAATTCATTTGGTTTGGAGAACATAGGCATGTGATCGGAGCCATGCATAATCTTCACCTCATCAACTGGATTCTTCTCAATCATCCACTCTTGGAACGTCTGCGTCAGTATTTTGTCTTCCTCACATACCAAGTACGCACGACGAACCGAGCCGTAGTTCTGTTCGGAGACGGCCGTCTCATTTGCCAAATCCGACTCATCGTACAGCCCTACCGGCCTCACCAACTTCGTTGCAAGGGTCAAATCCTGAAAAAACGCATATTCAGAACGAATTAAATCAAACGGCTATGTTATCGGGGAGAGAGAGGGAGAGACAACGGACCTCGGGAGGAGAGAGCTGATACAAGCGAGACGCCAAGAACTGAGGGCCGAAGAGCAAGGACGTGGGCCGTTTACCGTTGGATGTGATATGGCTGTCGACGTAAGAACCCAACTGCCTCTCATACTGCAGCAAACTATATACTTAAAATCACCAGTTTTTGTGTAACATGAGTAGGGAGAAGAAGAGTTTACATATGTCATATTACCTCTGCGAGAAGAAGCAAGAGAGGAAGGTCGGGTCCGGGCATGAAGGCGGTGACGAAAACAGCAAGCGTAACTCTAGCCGGGAACTTCTCCATGACGAGAGACAAGCAGACGCCACCCATGCTGTGGCCCACGAGAACCACCCTCTCCTCCGGAGGAAGGGCCGCCAGAAACTCCGTCAGAGGGCTGCAGTATTCGGAGATGGAACCCACCTCCTCCACGCGCTTCGGGTTAACACCGGCTGCAGCCATGTCAAGGGTGGTCACGCGGTGGCCCTCCGACCTCAGCCTCGTCGCCACCTTGTACCAGCACCACGCGCCATGCCCCGCCCCGTGTACCAACACAAAGTGCTGCTTCTGTTTGCTCTCTACCATTTTTTCTTGCTCCGAGTGTGAAAAGCAAGGCCCTTCGGAATTTATCGAGTAGGAGTGTTCTGGAATGATGCCGATTTCAAAAGGCAAATCCAAAGCGTTGATGATTACAATGGTATGATGTAACGCTTCACATAAGACAAGGTGGCATCCATTTTAGAGCTTACTAGAACTAGAAATATATGCTTCCTCTCTCTAACCCAACCAACCTTGTAAATTATGTGTAAAAAGATGGCTATCCTTTTTCTTTTCTTTTTTTCCTAAATACTCCCTCCGTTTGCCGTCTACGTGCTTTCGGCATACATTTTAATGTACCGAAAAGTGAATGCTTAAGATAAGGTTTCAATCTACTTGATCAAGCTAAACAACATACTATATCAAGACTTAAAGTTTATTTTAACATCAAACTTTTCGGGATATAGAAATGCGTGCCGTAAGATTCTAAGCACACAGATGGCGGACCGATGGAATAATAGGCAGGGACGATTTGGATACAGGTTCATAAAATCCAACTGGAGTGCAGTTTGGTGAACTGCATTCTGGAATGGCGGTTCAGCGCGCCTTTCTTTTCATCCCAACAGCTTCGATCAAAACTATTTCAGGTTGCAGTCCAAAATTTCTTCGCTTCGTTCCAGACCTGGCAAGCCGCAGTGGATCATCAAGACTCTGTGTGGTCTTTCACTCTCTTTCAGGAAGTATTCTGCTACTGTTTTGGAAATCAAATTAAGTTTATACCAGGAGAGCTCGATATCTTCCTGAGAAGACAGCCACGAAGGGAGCCCAGGAATAGTGCAGAGTGGTCGTCACCTGATTCCAAGGGAAAACAAAGGACATCAGATTGAAGAATTATAACTGTTCCGAGCAAATACATTACAATCTGCTTGAGATTGGCATATGCTAAGAAAATGAATACTTGATACAACTGTGAAGGGCTATAATGGCTTAAGTGAGCACACAAATGCAAAGGATAGTAAATAAATTAGACAAGATATGGGTAAATATTACACGAGATACGGAAACAGGAAAGTGTATTTTGAACGTGAAACAGGGGATGCTGAAAGAATCCAGGCAGCGAGATGTTACCTCCAAAAGTTTCTAGATTCACATGTCTGATTTGATAAAATGGCCCATAGTTGCTCTAACTGCAGTCTCCGTCTTTCTTGAATCTAGACCACCGCACAAAATGGAAACGGAACCAACTCAGAGTGAATTAACCGAATGGAATTTCAGTTTTTTATTGCTCAATAACAGTTCCTGAAACTTCATCAAACTGCAATAAGAAAAGCAAAACATCAAAGAGTGAGAATTTCGGGTAATTTTAATCAGCAATATCTAGAGGAAATCAGTGAGTTGTAAGTTGATGTCCTAAATGCAACAAGTCTTAGCATTATATACAAACACTTTTCTGATTTAAAAAATAAACCAGGATAAGGTATTCTTACGAGAAAACAGCACAAGCTAAACACGCTCCACTAGATTTAATTGTCATATAACTTAAACTCACATTTGGCTGTCAAGAATCAAAGTACTAAGGCCACTACTAGCAAAGATTAAGGGGAAACGGGAAAAGGTACGAGAAAAACAACATAGTGTTTGCAATTAAAATGGCATCATTCACACAATATTAATTGGCATATGCACGAATGAACTTTTTGTACATTATATGGAAATACATGAAAATGCTTACCGCCGTAAAAGCACTTGAGGATTATATGGAAATAAACCTTTTCTGCTAAGGCTCTCAATGGACGTGGTTAATGAAGCCAAGCAATTCCTTGCATCCATAAACGGTAGTTTAAGATTGATAAGGCTACCATGTGCATGGCCCTCCTTACAATCCTTTTGCAGTGATGGAATTCCACCCTCCTCTAATGATTCTGGATATATTAATCCCTTGAAATCTCTAGAATCTGTCAAAACCTTTCGTCTCTTTACACTTGATTGGCCAGAATTGTTCTCCACTCCCGGAAATTCAACAAATAAGCTCCAAGAATTGCAAATTATTCGTAATGACCTGGCAGCAATTGTGTAAAGTTAAATCAGAATACGAGCCTACCAACATAAATCTTAGCTAAAGAGAGAGCCCCATAGCCAAATGCCCAATGCTTGGTCTACCCTGAAAACCTTTGTAAAGTTCAAGGGATGATATGCAAGATAAAGGAATTTCCGATAAACAGACCTCAAAAGGTATTCAGCACATGTAGATCCAGTGTCTTTTGAGATGAGATAGTCAAGAAGAACTTGATGATCATAGCTAATCTGTGAGAAAATAAGATACAGACACCTTCACAGGTTAAAATATATTAAGAAAATAGCTACACCATAAAAAAGGAGTTTGTTAAATCTTCCTTTTTTCTGGAAGGGTACCTCAGCAAGAAATAAATGGAACAAATGTATAGGATTAAACAAGTCAGCAGCAAGATGATTCTTCGCTTCAGCAAGAGGCTTGTCTCCAATAATCCTTCAACGAAACACATAAAAGTGTTAAACAGGGAAGGCCGCAATAACAATATAAAAGACTTCAGAGATATACTTACAAATGTTCTGGGGAAAATGGCATATGAAGTAGTTGCAAGAGCATTTCAAACAAGATATCGTCCTACAATTTAAAGGGATGAAGATAATGAAAAAACAAAATGCATAATGAGAATTCCTAAGATTTACAAAAAACTAAATAATAATGGGAAACCACATCACAATTATAACACGCAGACCACCAACAAGATCCCCATCATATGAACAAACTCATATGAACAAACTCATATGAACAAACTTCAAACATGAGACACGAGACTGAACATTTAAGATTTTCTTGAATGTGTAAATAGACAAAACCAATTAAGTTATGATACTTCAACTGTCAAGGTAAGAACTATCTACTCGATTTAAAATTTTGCAAATCTTCCACAGACACATTTCATTTACTCAAAAAAGTGCACGGTAGTAGTGCGATGCCTTCATATTCTACCAAAGTATAAGATCCTCCTATACAGTTGCTAGAGGAGAAATGACCGAGTGATGTATGGAACCTACTGAGGACTAGTATAACCCTTTGCAAAACAAAAAAATATATATATACAAGTAAATAAAATTCCATACAATGAAGTTCAGAAGACACGGTTCATAATTATAAGAATAGTTAGGACAAGACAGAAAATAAAAGAGAATTTACATCTGGCTCTAGGCTAAAGTCACAGATCTATCAATAGAGACAAAAGATGATGAATACCAATACATAAAGCATTACCGTACAATCTTAATTCCAAATACAGCATCCAACAATTCCCTTGGCAAAAATGATGATTTCCCTTGACAGTCTAATGAGAAGAATGGATATAAAGGAAAAGACAGAACAAACACTGATATTCATCAGACAGAAACTCTAAACTTGAAAGAACAAGATCCAACAATCGAATCATCAATGAATCATAGAATTTTAAATTAAAATACATTTTAAGTCAAACTATACGAGAAAATGGATGTGACTAGGTAGTGGGCATAGATAAGCACATGGCATTAGAAGTGATAAACTATGTGTTGTTTGGGGATGAATGGACACGGATAATAAAAGGCATAAGAAGCTAATCAATAACAATTCTCTTGATGCAATAGGAGCATGAGAACAAACCTCATGCAAAAACAGTTGGATAAAGGATGATGTGAATCTCACACATCGTTCATAATATAATTCATCATTCAGGAGAATATCAGCAGGAACGTGAGATTGAAGCCACTTATGGAGCTCTGTTACTGGATCCAAATTCAGGTCATAAGAACTATACTGCTTCAGAGTTTCATGCAAATGTTCCTGCTCTTCAGGACTTTCGGTGGAAACCAAATTGAGTGAACATTTCAAGTAAAGCAAAATAGCCAGCCTTTGCAAATGGAAAGATTGTATATTGTGTTTTTCTGTGTCGAAAATGCTCGTGCAGAATGGTGACCCTTCCAGAAAGCCATCATGGTCGAGTTTACCCCCAGATATAGATAGCAACAATAGATCTTCAAAGTACTTGTGTAGTAGAAAAATCCATGTATTGCTTATAGTTTTCCCAATACAGATTGCAGAACTAAGCTTCACCATTAGCATCTACATGTTTAACAGTTACCAGGTTAGGCTTAATATGAAAGGTCACAAAAACAGAATCTAAAAATCATTGAGATAAAGGTTGGAATGCCAATAAACTAACTAACAATCTTTCAAACACTTAAAAATAGTAGGGAATTGGGATAACATATGTTGCAGAAGATGTGCTATGACTGATGTATGTCAATATAATTTCTAAATTCAATCGACATTCATAAGATGTGCTAAAAGTCAAACAGAAAACAAGAACATCACTCGAAATTGTTGCCATTCTCAACTGAACAGCATAAAGATAATGAAGAACACAGACGGTAGTAATTACCAGCACTTTGTGTCTGAAGTAACGAGATATGCGGATAGGATGAGGAATTTTAACCTCGACTTGGCACCATGATGTAAGCTTGGGGACAAGATTGATAATTCTCCAAATAATTGGTGTACCAAGTTCAACTTCAAGAGAGCTGATTTGTGAGACCAAAGAACATAGTAACTGAAAGCAATACCCAACGAATGTAGTCATTTCTCTCAGTTGAAAAACCTCTGTTTTTAGTAAAATATCTTTCGCAGAGCCCTTAAGATGTTCAGCAATCTGACCAACATAGATCTCTCTTAGTATGTCCCATGGAAAATTTATCAATAAAGAGCTGACAGAATCCAAGTATGTTTTCATACATTTCTCATCAAAATCTTGCTTCAAACATTTATGTATATCACGTATAACTTGGGAAATAGCAGCCACCACAGACCAATTCGCGCTTTTCAGTTTCAGCTTCAGAAAAGATGTTGTAGATGGACTAAAATCTAGATATCTGGCCTCAAATGCACTGATTGAAGAAGATTCGAGCATGTTACAAATTGCTAAATCCAAGCAAAGGCACAACAACTGCATGAAGTCATCCCAATCAACGTCCTGCAAAGAAGATAGATTATTATTACAAACAGAACGCATGACAGAGATGCAAGGAATTCTCGGGGTTATATGGTGTCTAGAGGTACATACTAATGCAAGCAAAAACTCAGAAATGGCCACGAGAGTGTTCACCACCAAATGTCGAGCATACTGACTGTCCATCCCAAGCAGCAACATCTGCAAGAAAGAACGAAAAACCAATGTTTGAGTAGTTCTCTGCATTTAGCTCCATTTGTGCAACATAGAACTCTCCAAGCTAAAAACTACTTCTAGAAAGCAAACCATCAATACAGCAGCTAGAATTCATCAATGATCCTTCATAAAACATTATTAAAGAGAACAAGCTTTACCAAGTCACCCATGATCATAGCCAAACAATGACGATTGTCTAAGTTCGCAATTGAATCAATCGAACATTCATCTTCGTCACAAGCAGTATCTGCCAACAAGTCCTGCTACGAGGCCATACATCCTCAGAACAAGAAAAAATAAAAGAAAATACTAGAAATTTTACACAGCTTGCAGAATGAGGGTACAAACCTCATCAGAGTCGAGTTCATCTACCCACTGCTTAACTTGCCTAATAACCTAAAATTTGAGAAACATATTCAAGAATCAAATTTTGTAAGAGGGTGGGTGAGGCAAATAGGAATAACGACAAATTCAGCAGTAAACCTGAGATAGAGCGATTAGGAGGTCTTTCTCTGTTTCTTCAGTCAAGGTACTTGAGGCAAGATTCTGAAAAGGTTCGGAGGGAATGATTCAGCATTAAAGGAAAGAATTCCAAGGAAGGAAGAAAGGGTGGTTGAAATTGTTACCGGAAAGTGGTGAAGGCAGTCGTGTAGGAGGCGGCGGAGGCGGAAGTATTCAGGCCGAGGACTCATCTTCCGCCACCGCAAAAATCTCGGCGGCGCAACTGGTTTGTAACGGAATCAAGACGTTCTCTTACACTGATGAAAGTTTTGATGAAGGGAAATGGCAAAATTTGAAAACTAGTAGTGGGTTTAATGCGCGAAGCCATGATTCCATTTCATCTTCATTCGAGTAATTCATTTTCCGAGTTTTTTCATTTGCAGCAAAGGCGAGTTTTGGAGCCCCTAGTATTTCAAATCTACCAATGTAAAGAGCAGACGTGACACTTCCACATAAACGGCACCGTGTGTTTACGGTAGACAGGATAAATGTTTATGTCACTAGTAGTGTAGTGCATATGGAAATATGTCTTATTTTATAGTTCTATGTAGAGTTGGCAAAAGGAAAGAAATCGCAAACTGAATCGAGACCAGAATAGGGCCAGCAGAGGAACCGTAGGGACGGGTGGTTTAGTTCCGATAGGCAATACCCATGGTTTGGAACAGTGAACCGGCCGTTTGAAACTGGAAGGTTTATGTATATATTTTTTATTTTTGTTTTGATAATCAAAATCCATTACTTGAAACTCCGTTTTAGTGCAAAAATCATAACGACTAGTGGTGTTCAAAAGAATCGGAACCGGCGGTTAAAATCGAAATCGGAACCGAAACCGGCGGTTTTTTAACCGGAACTGGCGGTTCGGAACCGGTGGAACCGTCGGTTCGGTTAAGGTTCCTAAGGCTTGGAACCGTAACCAGCGGTTCGGTTCCGGTTCCAGTTCCAAACCAGCGGTTCCGGTTCGGTTCCGGAACTGGAACCGGCGGTTCCAGAACTGTAACCGGAACCATGTGTTGGCGGTTCGGTTTCGGTTCCTCACCCGATGGAACCGTAACCCGGCGGTTCGGTTCCGGTTAGAACCAGAACCGGAACCGTGGGCACCTCTAATAACGACCTACAATTTTGAGGCCCTAAGTAGGCTTGAAACCCGGCTTTAGTGCAAAAATTACATGTGTTTGTCGAGTTTTTTACCATTTTTGGATAGCACAGCTATATATTATGTGAGGCCTATATATTGTTGCATCCTCTAATTCTTTTAACATAATACTGCATTTACATTGTAAGATTGTGCCTTTAGACCGATTTTCATTGTAAATCTTCGGTAAGTGTACAATTCATTTTTATAGTCGTCCTAGGTACGGGTATCTTATTCATACCAGTTCGTAAAATAATTAGGTTTTCTGATGCATCTAAATCTTGCATAAATTCTATATTTTTCCCCCAATTTTAGCACGAAATTACATTTTATACCTCTTCGGAGGCAGCATGAAGAAACATTTCCTAACTAACAAAATATAACCGGATATGGAACTCATATGCTATGTATATTGTTTTATGGGGCATTCAGCCAATTCAAACCTCTTATAGATATTCAAGCAATTTCGCACATAACGTTAATGATAGAAATTAAAACCATGGCATTCACAAAATGCATCGACTTTTACAATAACGAATAAGTAAAAAAACATAGTATAAATGGTGGAAATACGAATCAGTTCAAAATGATAGGTAAGAAATTAAACATGGTACCTAGTTTACAACCAATACAATTTGTAAGGACTACGAATTTCGTGATTATTTTCCTTTCTCTCGTTTTCTCGTAATAATTTTTCATCAAATAGAATAAAATTCAATCAAACAAAGAGAGAACCGAAAACAGAAATCACAGCTATACATTTTATGCCACCTTCACCGCCGCTCAAAGCTTCTTCAACTGCATACTCCCTCCTTCAAAAATGCGCCGCCGCAACCTCACTCCGGGAAGCCCGCCGCCTCCACGCCCTCCTCCTCACCACCCCGCTCCCGCCAACGGAATCCCCACTGTTCATACACAACAACATCCTCTCCATGTACGCACGGTGCGGCTCTCCCACGGACTCCCATCTCCTGTTCGACAAAATGTCTCACAGAAGCATCGTGTCTTACAACGCCCTGATCGCCACCTACTCTCGCAGACCTCATCACGCCCATTTGGCGTTTCAGCTGCTTGATCGGTTGGCGCACGAGTGCCTCGTGCCGAACGGGTCCACCATCACGAGCCTTTTGCAAGCTTCAGCTGCAGTAGGAGACGTAGTAGTTGGTTCTTCATTGCACGCTCATTGTGTCAAAACTGGATTGTTGGATAATGTACGCGTTCAGACATCGTTACTGGGGATGTATACGAACTTGGGGGATGTGAATTCGGCTAAGGAAGTCTTCAGTGGGATGAAGGATAAAGATGCCATAGCTTGGAACTCGATTATATCAGGCTATTCAAAGAATGGGAAGATAGTGGAAAGCCTTCAACTTTTGCAGAATATGTTAGAGGATGAGGCTAAACCCAATGCATTCACATACTCATTGGTGTTGAATGCTTGTGCTAAGTTGCGGTATTATGAAAGTGGGAAACTTCTTCATGCGCAAATTCTTTTATCCGGTATGCATGTCGATCTGCCATTGCAGAACTCACTGCTGGATATGTATTGTAGCTGTGGCGACGTCTATTCAGCAATGGATGTTTTTCTGCAAATTCAGGGTCCAGATTTGGTTTCTTGGAACTCAATGATCGGCGGATTTGCCGAGAATGGAGATGGAAAGTGGGCAATGGAGATGTTCGTTAAACTTAGGCAAGCATGTACTCTGAAACCCGATGAGTATACTTTTGCAGCTATTATTTCCGGTACTTGCAGTTTCCCTTCTCGTGATTATGGAAAGCCTCTTCATGCTCAAACTGAGAAAACAGGATTTTTGAGCAGTGCGTATATTGGCAGTACGCTCTTATCCATGTACTTTGCCAATGATGATATGGATTCGTCTCAAAAGATATTCAGTTCTTTCCCGCATAAAGATGCCGTGCTTTGGACTGACATGATTTCAGGGCATGTTAGAATAGGTCAGAGTGAGAGTGCCTTGAGTCTTTTCCAAGAAATGTCGAAGGAAGGTTTGAGTCTAGACAGTTTTGTTCTTAGTAGTGTATTAGCTGCATGTGCTGATCTTGTAACGTTAAGACAAGGGGAAATGATTCATTGTCTGGCGATGAAGACAGGAAACGAGGCTGAAGTTTGTGTGCATAGCAGTTTATGTGATATGTATGCCAAAAATGGGGAGCTCGACTCTGCTATCTATGCATTTTCTTGCCTACCTAAGTGTGATTTAATGTGCTGGAACTCTATGCTTACGGGATTTGGCCACCATGGAAAGGTGAAGGAGGCTTTTCAAATCTATTTTAAGATGCTGAAGCAAGGCCTGAACCCGGATACTGTCACATTTCTTTCTCTTCTAGCTGCTTGTAACCATTGTGGCTTGGTAGAAGAATCTAGATTCTTCTGGAGAAATATGAAAGAGAGGAACTTAAGACCCGGGCCGAAGCACTATTCGTGCATGATCAGTTTGTTGAGTCGAGGTGGGCTGTGGGAGGAGGCGGAGGAAATGATTATCGAATCACCCTTTGCAGAGGATTATCTGGAGTCGTGGAGAAGTGTTTTGAGTTCCTGTATCAAGAACGGGAATGCGAGGGAAGGAATCCGTGCTGCAGAGCAGATTTTGAAGACGAATGCAGAAGACAGCGGTGCAAGTGTACTGCTTACGAAGCTGTATGCTTCAGTAGGGAGGTGGGATGATGTTGTGGAGACGAGGAGAAAGATGAGGAAGTTGATGGTAGAAAAGGAACCAGGTCTAAGCTGGATTGAAGTTCGGAATGATGTTCGTGTTTTCTCTTCAGGCGAAGTTCAGAATGGCGAAATTCGGACGGAGTTGAGTAATCTCCAGTTGAACTTGATGCCAACTTTAGGAGAGGATATGATACTGACTGAAGGATTTGGCTGAGTAGTGCAACCAAATATCATTCTTATTGAGAGAGAGTGATTGTTAGTATATATTTACTCACGTCTTGGCTCTATTAGCTGTTTCTATTACTCCCTCCATCCGCATCTGTGTTTCGATTTTTTGTGCACAAGTCTTAATTTTGTGATAATTGGATGTTAAAGTGGTCTGAATCTCGAATAATGTGTGTATTGTGTAATACTATAAAAGTGAAAGGAAATATTAAAATGATTGACTTTTTAGATGTGAATAAATGATAAATATGGAGTTCACCCCTAAAAATGAACGAAGCATACTTTTCACGGACGACAAAAATACGAATTAAAAGCACAAAGATGTCATATAAAAGGAGCATATGTTATTGGAAATTTTGATTATCTTTATTTTTCAAAGTACGTATAAAGTTGAAAGAAGTTTTTTCGATTGGGTTGTCTTATAGATTCTTCCGATTTTTCACATTTCACATTTGTGTGCCCAAAAATAACAAGACGATATCTACGAAATAGAAACGGATAGAAACGGAGGGTATACGAAATTTGTCAGCAACTGAAACCACATTATTCAATAGAGTTTACAGTACAAGATTAATACGAATGTGAATTAGTTGGTATACATTTTAAAGAAATACAGAAATCTAAAACTGAAAAAGCTCGATTTCGATAGAATATCTGCACTTGGGATGAAATTCCCTCCAGCAATCAAATTCGGAAGTCTAAAATAGTCGGTGCTCCAATGGTACAAGACAAGTAACGTAATGGTGCCTTGTTCCTGTCTAGCGACGCCCAGTGCGACTTTTTTGTCTCGCCTTCTGCAGGACAAACAAAGACGAACCATGTTCAAAAACTCACAACCAAATGAAGCTTACATAAACAATAAACAAATATGATCAGTTCTGCACTGCTTGTCCAAATGGTCAGAAATTAGTTTTCGAATCTCATTAAGGCTATAAAACCATGCTTCAACACTTCACATGCTATGTATGCATTTGATGTTCAGCTAAAAATTGACTCGTAATTGGCATGCTTAAATATTGTTTAGCTATTGTAATCGATGAAGTTGAGCTAAGACAAATTTGGAGCTTGAAAGGATTTCCATTGGTAAAAAGTCTATATGCATACTTAACATGTACATATGCATAATGATATGAAGCTACTTTCTGATGTATGCTGAAAACGATCATATGTATCGAAGAGGGGAACCCTTTTTCAGTCTTAAGGCAATTTTTTTAGGGAAGACAAATTTACTTACTGATGTATTTCCAAAGCTTGCTCCAGATCCAATTGCAGCACCTATAAAACAAATTTAAGGATGTCTAGTCAGATAAAGCAAAGAACATAGTCCAATATGATATTTACTAATCGTATACGGAAGTAGATTTTTTCTCCTCCGACATTTAACTTCTTGAATGCCATTGTCTTGACAAGTACAGTAACACAAATTAGGAATAAGTTAGATTTTTGTCCAGAAATAGCTCATAAAAGCTTTATGGAGAATCTTGACTCATAGTAATCAATCGATAATTATATTATATGTTAGTTGACCACCCATCGATAACAGTGGCATCAGCTGGAGAAGATTTAGTTTTAGCAGTTACAAACAAAATTAACAAGACACCAGCGTATTTCTCTATTTCTGTACTTTTTTCATTTTGGTTTTATAGAAATCTGAATACCTACTTAAAACTCATACCTCACCTGTAGCAAACGGAGTTGAAAATGCTGAGGCTCCAGGAGCAGGGGTTGGATTAAACATGGGAGTGGAAATTCCGAAGGCAGATGATGAAGCAGACAAGGAACTAAAAGGTGATGACTGTGAAGCAGCACCAGTTCCTAACAAAGATGAGAAGGGAGCTGTATTGGTGGGGGTAGAAAACGTAGAGGGTGTTGATGAGGCAGCTACAGGAGTAGAAAATAACAGAGATCCAAATCCACTCGATGCTGGTGCAGGAGCGGAGCTTAACGTATTTGTTGAAGTAGATGCTCCAGTTGCAGCTGGCAAAGCTAAGAGTCCTGTAGCCTGACTAGATGGTTGCGGAGCATTAGGTAAATGTATAGTTGGATGAACCCTTCGAGCTGCAGCCTCTTGCTTTGCTGTTTCTCGCCTATCAGCTTCAAGAAATGGATCGTTCTCATCTCCTCTACGGCGTTGGTCAGCAAGGTACGCTGTTCTCATCGATTCGATGTACTGATGAATGCTTTCCACCTGCACAGTCATGAGGGAGAGCGATTCAAGGGAAACAAAAGTACAATTCAAAAACAAATAAGTATGTTCAAACCTACTTTCACAGTAAGATTGAGCTAAAGAGTACTACTAAAGCACATAATAATCGCGTCGGAGTTTAATATTTTCAAAGCTTTTCAGTTTCTATTATATTCCATATCCAAAAACGCAAATATAAGATTCACAAACCTTTGTAAAGAGTGTAGTAATAAGTGAAAAAAATGAGAAAAGGATATGCATGCAAAGAACATACAAATATATTACACATTTACCAGAAATAAAAAGTTGCGACGAAAGAAAGAACAGTTATTTATAAGATTCATAAGCTGCCAAAGGGATAAAAGACTCAACCTCCTCATTACCTTCGATGCAACATGGACAAAGAAGTCATGTACGTTAGTCATGACTTTAGGCAGAGATTGCAACAGGGAAGAACTTGAGTTAAAAGAATTTTTTCCAGAGTCTAACAGTAGCAACTGTTCTAATTCTTCAATCCACTGACGGCACTCAGAAAGATACTTCTCAAATCTGGCAACAGTTTGCTGCAAAAAGGGTGAAGGCTTCTTTTGTAGCCCACTATAGAAATCAATGACAGGAACCATAGAGTTTCCTGAAGGCTGACCACTTGATGCTTGAGAAGTTGCACCAGAAGGCTGTGATGGTGCAGTAACCCCCGATGCCTTGTTTTGGTGAAGAAACCTGGGCCGTAATATCATAAAAGATCGAACAGCTACTTCTGTATTCCGAAGCATATCTTTCACAACAGTCATTAGCTCTTGGAGGGTCGCTTTCTGCCTCTCCATAGAAATGGAAATTCCACCAAGTTCCTGATAATACAGTGTTTGAGTAATCAACTAGAGTGACAGAGCAATCCTAAAGAGGTGACTATCATTTCAAATACTCTATATACCAAGTGTGGCAAAATCAATGGTGATTGTCTAACAAAAATAACCAGGTTTCTGCATTAACATTCTCAAATCAAGAAGTCGTATTTCAGTTTAGGAAGTAAGAAAATTGCAAACATAAGCACGAACAGGCAATTACTCAGACACACTTTATGAAGTTATCTTAGTCAAAACTATCACCTAAAATGATGAACTTGAGATCAGATTAAGAAAATTCCCACAAGATATACAAGAAAACCTAACGATATATGCATGAACAGAAGCACCGAGACAAAGAATTTCAACATCAGGCCTCGCCACAGACGTATGGAAGAAGGATTACACATGTCAGATAATTAACACATTTCTTTGTCAAACGACCATAAATTTCCACATAACAATTCCTATGTAAAATAAACACATCATAAAATTTCAAACTTGTAGATTGAGTGCATAAGTAACATATTAACCTGAACAATATAACTTGCATCAAGCTCAAATCCATTGTTAGAGACAGACGAATCATAGAGTCTGCTGCACTGATCCAGTCTCTGGCTTTCATCTCTGTACTCCAGTATCCTCTCCCTACACTCACACAAAGCTCAATTCACAATCCACCCAATAAAAACACGCACAAAAAAGAGAACCTTCAAATGTAAAAGCAAAGAGGGGAAGGAAAAGCACAAGTCCCCGCTCAAGCTAAACGAAACATACTCAATTTGAAGCAGGACTTTCTGCGAATCGGGATGTAGATCAGCCCACTTTGTACCATAAGTCGCGGGAACTTTATCATTGGTGAAAAGATAGAGCTGCGGCTGCTGCTGCTGTTGCTGAGGCTGTGCTTGAGGTTGAGGCTGCTGTTGTTGCGGCAACGACAATGTCAACTGGAAAGGAGATTGCTGTTGTTGCTGCTGTTGCTGTTGGGGTTGGAACGGTGAGGATTGTTGAAACGGAGACTGGAACATTGATTGCTGCGGCTGCTGCTGCTGCTGTTGAGGGCTGAATGAGAACGCCATTTTCGAGGATTATTCACGATTCCAAGCTTGAAATTAGCGGCGACTGTTCTCCGATTCCGAAGACTGAAAATTGAGTAGATTATTCACAGAAATTGAGGCGTGCTTTCATGGGGGCGAGGACGCCGGAGCGAAATTTGAGTGGAGAATCGAAGAAGAGTGCAACTGGAAAAACCCTTTCCCCCCTTCGCTTCAAAATCAAAACCCTAAGCAAAGGAAAAAGGCGCCATACACAGCAGGTAGGGGTGAGGATTCGGCTAGTTCGGGTCTAACCCGAACCAAATCCGAAAACCCAATACTCGAATTTTACATTTTTTATAACCCGAACCGAATCAAACTAACATCTAAATCAAACCAAATCCAAACCATATTTTACGGTTCTGGTTCGGTTCGGTTCGGTTTTAACCCGAATTTATACATAAAATTTAATTCTTTCTTATTTTTGAGCAAATACATGAAATTTCTACTTTAAACACGAACATTTATCGGCTTTAATATCTAAACAACATAATAACATCAAACCAACACAAAATCCAACCATAATACAACAAAATCCATCCACAAATCAACCTAATAAATCCATAATATAATCATAATACACAAAGCTAATTCAGAGTTCAACGAAATCAACAATTATGGCTTAAAGAATGTGTAGGAATTAAGATATATAATGAATAAATAAAAGGGCATAAAGAATTGAATGTGTAGGAATTAGGATATATAATTAATAAATAGTTAAATACACATAAATTATAGGGCCGGGCAAAGACAAAATTAGCCACTTTCATAACAAAAAAGTCTTTTTTAACCACATATAATAAAAAGGTCTTTTTCTAGCCATTTTAGACCTAAACTATCCATTATACCCTTACTACTTAAAAAATATAAAATTAAAAGAAAAAGAAAAAGAAAAAGATAAAGATAAAGATAACGAATGTGATGTAATTGTTGTGTTACATTTTCTTTAAATGAATCTCTGATATTCAAAAAGTGTTTCTCCTTTTGTCAAAAATAAAAACTCACTTAACCCAAACTAGAGATGATTATTGAGCTACCGTAAGTTCTTGGAAATTTAAAAATATATAGTGATATTTTGTTATATTGTAGTAGTAATTTTGCCTTGATAATATATATTGATGAATGAACTTGATGTAGATATTCTTAAGTTCACATAAATTGTGTGCGTGTAAATAGGGATTAAGTTTTGAGGTCAAAGGTCTTTAATCTGAT
Source organism: Thymus mandschuricus (assembly GCA_029379335.1). NCBI lineage: Eukaryota > Viridiplantae > Streptophyta > Magnoliopsida > Lamiales > Lamiaceae > Thymus > Thymus mandschuricus. The sequence continues at coordinate 15,739,616 of CM057073.1, read as the reverse complement.
TCATCCGTGTCGCGACTTTTAAATTTTTGTTATTAAAAAGCTTAAAGAAAATTCATATAAATTGTGAAATTTAACTCTTCATTTATTTAGTATAAACACTAATTAATTCGTGAATTAAAATTTCCATACTCCATATTTTATGTATTCAAAATAAAAAAAGAAGAAAATTTTCCCGTGTAACGGCACGGGGGACATGCTAGTATTATTTTAAAGAATTATACAAATTCGGGTTTCGGTTTAGACCTGAATTTTTTATGCAAACCCATACCCGAACCGAAATATTTTCGGGTCCCAAATTTTAACCCGAATTAAACCAAAAGGATATAGAACCCGGACCAACCGCCTAATTCGGTTTGGTTCGGTTCGGGTTTTCGAGTCGAACCATATTTTGCTCACCCCTAACCGCAGGGACAAAACTTAGACAAAATAATCTTCTCCGATCCATTTATATTTGTCCTACTTTTTTTAACGGAATAGTTCGACACAAATTGTTTTATTTAAAATAGAAAAAATTAACTCTAACAGTATATTTAATGTGAATATATTACTACCTAAAGTCTCGTGTTATTTAAATTTAAATATAGTATTACTATTTAAAATCAAGTGTCGGAACGAAACAAGACAATTGATTGGTGATAGCGGAAGTAATTAATTTTTGCCCCCATCTTTAATCCCTCAAAATTAAAAAGTTTAATCAGTTCTTCTCCATAAGAAAATTATGTGACTTTCATTCTAAAAAAAAAATGTATCAAAACCCTATTTGAATTTTAAGAATGAAAAGGGAAATGTTGTTTTTGTTTAAAATGTGATATACATTAGGATGTGTGTTTTTATGAAAAATAAAATGGAGGGATAAAAAGATAATGGAAAATCTAGGTGTAAAAGAGGTTACCGTGTAGAAATATCATCATTCTAAATTGAAAGAAAATATTAACACATTTTTAAAATAAAGATATAAGAACTCGGAAAAAAATACTTATCACAAAAAATAAGTGAAAATATGAGAACAATGCAATTATCTATTAAAGAGAATGCACCCCTAATCAAATAGTACATATAAGACGATAATTCTAGAAAAATGAAGAACCATACAAATGTTAGTACAATTTATCTTATACTATGAATGTAAGAATTTTCTTTTTGCAAATCCAAAACTTTACTGACTAAGTTATGACTTTCCGCAACTTTGTGATTGCAAGAAAATAATAAGAGATGCGAAGTTTGTGTATGTTGGGATTCAAACAAGAAGTCGGTCATGAATGAACAAAAATAGATTTAAGAAAATAGGTAGACTTCAATGTCTTTCTAAAAATATTTAACGTGTTTATTCAAGTACGTGCTTTAACCAAAACTATGCAAATGAATTAACAAATGCACAAAAACATCAGATATTTAACTTGGTTCAACTGTAAAATCCTTTAGCTCAATGAGGACCATTAATCGAGATTCGAGAGAAAATAACTAAGAAGAATTACGATTATAACTAAGTAGAAATCACTTGATCTAAGAATTGCGGTTGAACTCCTAATCGTCAGTGTGCTTGATTATGTTCATGAATGGATTACACACAATTCCACTAGTTAAGAAAGAATGTCGAGATTTCAACTTATATTTTGTAGTTGTTTTCTTTTCCCTGTTATTCAACGTACCAACGAAATCTTCCATGAGATCGAAAACTTGGTGGACAAGGTTACACAAAAAAATCCCTTAAATTAAATACTTAAAACGTGCATAAGTAATGATGTAGCAAATAAAATAATCTTTGGAAAAAAAAAGTTTGAACATTCATACGTAGTGATGTAGCAAATTGAGTACAGCAACAAACTTAGGCATGAATAAAAGACAAAATCCCCCATTCATTTAAACCTTCAAATTTCCCTATCATATTCTACTTCGTAACTAACTCCACTTTCCCTAGATACAAATTAAATACTACTAGTATTATTTCATTTCATATAATTGCCCCCTCCCGGTGTGGAAATAGCAAGATCCGGCAAAGTAAAGCACTCCCCATTGCTAAATCCACTCTCCCCACTCTCCACCTGCCACGTGTTCCCCGCGGGCCCCCCTTCAACAACCCCAGGCGGAAACGGCCACACGGCCCGCCCCAGCCCGAACCCCACCTCCTCGAGCCCGTGGCCCAGCCCGAGCCCGAACCCGCCCAACGCCCACAGCCCGGCCCCCTGCGTGTTCAGCAGCGACGTGAAGCTCCCCGCGCCGCCGTGATCGCCGCCGGAGAAGGGGACGAGGAGCTGGGAGGCGGAGGAGGGGTAGCAGCCGCGGAAGTCGTGGTGGTGGGGGGAGGAGAAGACGGAGGCGGGGCCGGCGGCGGCGGAGCGGCAGCGCTTGGCGTTCTTGCGGCTGCCGCCGCCGACGGGGATGTCGCGGAGGGTGCCGCCGTGGGTCCAGTAGCGGCGGCAGGCCTTGCAGAAGTGGCGGGGCTGGGAGAAGTTGTAGTTGTTGTAGTAGCAGAACTTGGTGTTGGTGGAGGAGCAGCGCGGGCAGGGGAGGTGCTCCGGCTCCGGCGGAGGCGCGCCGACATGGCCCGACTTCGCCGCCTTCCTCTCAGCAGCCTCCGTCGCCATCTCGATCTCTTCACTCTTGTGTGTTTGTATGTGTGTTTTGTTGTGGGTGTGAGCTATGCAGGATGAATGCAAGTGGTGGTGTAGGGGAGGGTCGAAGGGTTTATATTTATGGAGGTTTAGAGAGAGAGGAGGAGAGAGAGAGGGAGTCTGAAATGGAAGCAGCTTTTGCAGAGGAAATGAGTCGGCTGGAAACAGGCTTTGTTTGGGTCGGCTCCTATATGGGGGGTTCTTTTATATGCATGAATTCCAACACTTAATTCCCTCCTCTCCTCTCTAATTACTGCTTTATTTAATTTCTCATTATTTGTACGGCTGCTTTAACAGATTAATTATATATTATGTGTTCGAATTGAAGGTATACCACAAAAGACTAGACTATGTGGATCATTGAAAAAATTTCACCGCCTTTCCCGACGGATTGATGATCGGGCGTCGGGAAATGATGCGCTCAAAGTCAGTCCGTCGTTATAATTGCCGATGGAACTAGTACATGCAATACCTTTTCGCAAGGAAACAATGGTCTTTCGTTATTTTACACTCAATTTAATGTTCTAACGACTAAATTGAATATCGAAGATGCATGAGTTTTGGTTCAAATTTTTCCCGATCCAACCACACTTGAATCGCCAAATCCAAATGAAATTGTAGAACAATATATGATCATGACTAGATCTCTGGACACCGTCATTAGTCCAATCTCGTTCTTGTTATTCAGTGATGAGATCCTCTATTGTATTTCGATGTACAATTTTTATTTTACTAATAGATAAATGTTACATGTTAGAAAAGATTGAAATGAAAATTTGGCATTTCAAATGCAAGTTTCATTAACGTATTTACAATGAGACGAACTCTTTTTTTGTAGGGGAAAGAGATCAACTCCTTTTGGTGCAACACTATTAAACTTTCACTCATTAAAGTTAACTACAATGATTATACTACAGTTAAGTTTAAATAATTAACTTGTTGATGGCGGTACAAGAAGTCATGATGTATAACGAACAAAAGGACAAGTCATCGATCGAGAGAATTTTTTAAAATTTTCTTTTGTTTTCACATAAACTTTAATAATTAGCCCTTCGTTTCATTCCATTTGATTTAGAGAGTGAATAGATGTGAGTTTTAAATATAGCATCATGTAGTGAAACGGAGGAGGAAGTAACATTTTCTTATCATTGTTAAATTTCGAAGTAGTCACGTTTCCTATTTTGGTCTAACAACTCGATGTGTATTTTCACTATTATATAATAAATCTCAATTTTTTTTAATATGTGTATAAAAAAAGTGATTATTTCGAAAGATACGGAACGAGGAAAAGTGCATACTAGAACATTGATTTGACTGCAACATAGATGAAATCACATAAAGAAGACATCATTTATGATTATGATGTTGGTGGGGTAGAATATAAAGTGTGCACGATCAATTCATATAAATAGTGATAATTGATGTTATAAAATAAAGTACTCCCTCCGTCTTTAAATAAGTGTCCCGAGCCGCCAATTTGAAAAAATCAAGGAGAATGCTAAAATGACACTTATGCCCTTAAAATCCTTGATTATTTATTTATTCATTTTTGTCTTTCTCCCACTTTTAGATTTTCAAGAAGGGTAGTTTTGGTACTTTTGTGTAATTTTTGCTTGGAAAAATGTGATAGGACACTTATTTAAGGACAAATTTTTTGGCGGCTCGGGACACTTATTTAAAGACGGAGGGAGTATATGTGCATGTGCAGTGATAATGATATAAAATACTATGAGGTAATTCCTCTGTCTCACTGATATATGGACCTTTTCCTTTTCGGGATGTCCCACTGATATAGGGACTTTTTCCAAAATGGAAATTTCTAATCCAATAAAATTTTGACACATCACTTTAACCCACTACCTTTCACTTTATCCCACTATCATCATTCTCGTCTTAATTTTCGCGCCGAAAAAAAAGGTCTCTATCCCAGTGGGACGGAGGGAGTATAATTAATTAATAGTGTAGTGGGCTACTATACACGTACAAATAATGAAATAGATACCATGATCAGTAAATACTAATGTTATTATATAGTCTAGGTCAATAATATTTAATTACCTTAGATTATCGGTCACACTAATTTAGACACAATTGGATTTGGTTTAGACTTTTATGTCATTTTTACTCATTTTAGTATCCAATCGAATCTTTCATACTTATTAAATTAATTACTCCATCATAGGTGATTTTAATAATGTGGAAGTGTCTCGATCAAGGTGGGAAATATTAAAAAAAAAACAAACAAAAAAAATAGGGTTTCTTTTGATGGGGTTTTGTTAATTCCTTTTTTTACCCGTAACATAACGATAAACATAACTAGGCATCTAATTTGTTCTATTGAATTTGATGTGTTTTATTCTTTTATATCTTAAAGTAATGTATTAAATTTGATAGAACGGAGGAAATATTACCAAGCGCATGCATGTTTTAAATATTAGGTCATCCCTCAAGAAAACATAGGCATGTTAATGAATAATGACAAAGACATTGTTTTTGTAATTTTAATTTGTAGGTGCTAAGAGGGAAAAAAAAAAAAAAAAAAAGTTAATTAGTACGAAAGACGTCACGAAACATAATTTATAAAATAATATTTCATCTCTACATTCACTTGGGGGTGTATGGCTAAGCTTATTAGAAAAAAAATTATAATCATTAGTTGGTTATAAGATGCTAGAAAAAGGCGGTGCACTGTTTAGCTAAGCTCATAAGTTGATCGAAACAACATATAAACTTTTTTGATCAGCATATAAACTATAGAAACTTATAAGCTTCTTTAAGAATAAGATTGTCAACGCCAATTCATTTTTGTATCATATAAGCTCTTTAAACATCTTATAAACTCTTATTGATGATAAAATTTCTTTCGAATAAACTTAGCCAAAACCACCCCTAAATTGGGACATAGAGCTTAATTTTAAAGAGTTTATAAGGCATTATAGCTTATTTTTTGAATTGCCAAACGTTCATTCGTTTACTAAGTATATTGTATTACGTGCGTTAGCCTAACGAAAGGTGGTAATTAAACACGATATACTAGTACGGAGTATTTATTTATATGTGTACAAGGAATATATAGAAAAGGCATGCATGCAGACGTGGCATCGAAAAGACCAAAAAAACATAAAAATTAAACCGAAGAGGCGGGAATTAGGAACACACACACAGTGAGCGTGTAGTGGGATGGATTGGATAGGTAGTTGAATTAGGACAGACAATATCATGATTGTCGGAATAGCGTGGCCGAGCAATTATTGGATCTCTCTCTCTCTCTCTCTCTCTCTAAAAATTCAATTCCAGATGCTCTTACTTGCCGGATTTCCCGTTCCCATGTTTCCCATGTCGCAATCCCCTGCTCTCCCCCCCACCGTAAGCCCCCTATTCCCCCACCCGCATAAAAAAATTAAATCGAAAAAGGACAAAATAAATCCAGACCAATATTCCTTTCCTTAGTAGAGAGAGGAGAGAGAGAGAGAGTTGGTCGGGGAATAGGGTGGTTGATAAGAAGCACGCCGGAAGGAGCCGTGATTGTACTTACTGTGTATGTGTGTGTGTGGGAAGGGGGCCTATTTGCATAATTTGACCACTGACTCTCTCTCTCTCTCTCTCTATGTATGCTATGCTATGCTGTGCTGCAGCTGCACTCCTTCTTGCTCAAGTCCTTTTCCATTTCACACACACTAATTGCATTCTCTCTCTCTCTCTACTGTGGTTGTGGTGGGGGTGGGGGGAAGAGGGGAGAGAGAGAGAGAGAGAGTGGGGCCCGGCGGGACTGGTGTAGCAGGATTGCCTATCTTTTTGTCTTGTTGTCTTAGGAGAATATAATCTCGTCTCTTCCTACATTTTTTCAGACTACTGCACTATATGTTGCTGCTGCTGCTACTACTACAACTGTAGACTTTATTTATTATTATTATTTTTAATAAAAAATATCTAATTTTGGAAAATGCCAAAGTTAATTATATTATGTAGATTGCTGTAGTGGAATGTTTCAAATGGATTGGGAAATTGAAAATGAGAGTAAAAACATTGAAGTTAGTATGGAGTTGGTGAGAGATTACATATACTCCCTCCGTCCCCTAATAAGTGTCCCGAGCCGTTAAAATTTGTGTCCCCTAATAAGTGTCCTATCACACATTTCAAGGTAAAATTTTGGCTAAACTTCCAATTTTACCCCTATTATCATTACTCCCTCCGTCCCCTAATAAGTATCCCGAGCCGCCAAAATGCAATAACCAAGGAATTGTATAAATTTACCATATTAACCCCTAATCATTACATTGAAAGTTGAAAAATTGAAAAAATGTAATGATAATAGGGGTAAAATTGGAAGTTTAGCCAAAATTTTACCTTGAAATATGTGATAGGACACTTATTAGGGGACAAAAATTTTGGCGGCTCGGGACACTTATTAGGGGACGGAGGGAGTACACTTTTTTCACTTTTTCAATTTTCAATGTAATGATTAGGGGTTAATATGATAAATTTATACAATTACTTGGTTATTGCATTTTGGCGGCTCGGGACACTTATTAGGGGACGGAGGGAGTATGTAAAATATGTTTTTCATTGTGCACCAACTTTCCGATCAGCCTTTAACTTCTTGCACGAACTAGTCTCAGTATTAAGTACCACTCCGGTCCCCTTTAGATGACTCATTTGCTTTTTGCACGAGAATTAAGACGAAAATGTTTAGTGTATAAAGTGTATTTTGTAGGGAATGTAATGTGGTTTATGTATTTAAACATATTTTAGAAACAGAGCATCATATATGCATAAAAACATGTTCTTGTCTGATCTTAAATGAAAGATCGTATAAAGACCTTTAATTTGATATAAAAATCATAAAATTCCGATAACAAACGAGCAAGTTATAATAATTTAAACTTTCGAAATTTAAATTATATTGAACTACGTGCAGAAAAATGAGTGGATGAGATTTAAGTATGGAATGTTAAGTGTAATGAGGGGTTTACTAATTGTACTAATTATACTCTAATTCTTTCCAAAAAAGGAAATGAGTCAACAAACATGGGACGTCCTCAAAAGGAAAATGAGTCATCTAAATGGGACCGGAGTGGTAATTAAAATTTGTTCCATCTCATTGATACATGGATAACCCTTTTCCATATATCGTTTTAATTTGGAAGCCCAATTTTGGAATCAATTAATGTTCCAATATAAGCCCACAAACAAATACATTTTCTAATGTAAGCACCAGATTATCATGTTATTTATTTATTTGAGTTTTGATGAAAGTAATTGTTTAAACTTTAAATTTAACACAAATTGCCTCACAATTAGTGAGGGCTACCAAATCATTTTAATTATCATGCTTAAGTCATAACAATTGTGTTGAAATTCACCAATATCTATTTATTCTCACTCTCTTCATCACTCCATTCCATAATCATGTCTTTCATCAATTTCTTATTACTACAATGATTTTTTCCATTTTTCTTCTTAGCGACCGTTAATAATCGAATCGAATCGAAGAGAAAAGACAAGTTAGTTTTGATGATTATTTTCATGACACAAGAAGAAAAGGAAGAAGGAGGAGGTATTAATTGATTTCATGATTTATGAAACCAGTATGACCTTTTAAATACTATACATTATATATCTTGATTCTAACTATATAATTTTTTTGTGCGTGTTACAGTTCACTACCAATATTGTTGGTCTCATCATCTCATACCAAGGTATAACAAAATTTAACTCAGCCCCAACTGGCATACTAGTTGACGTTGCTCCGTGTCTGACATCATAAACGGCTCCAATGATCAAAGGGCAACGAGGACTCGTTCAATTTGTAGGCAGGTTGAGCAATACGGCCATGGGCTGCTTGGAGCGTGACAGAGTGCATGGGGCTGCCCTTTGTCAAGGGCTGACTCGTATATACATGGTGTTGGCCCCGCGTATGATGTCAGGCACAACACCTCGTTGAGCCCTCGTCATTAGAATAGGATGTCGACTAGAATAGGACGGAGGGAATAGTTATCTGGTTGCTATTATATCATCACCATCCGAATAAATAATGCCCTTCCACCGTTGAATTAATGGATTAATTAAAGAGATCTAGAGTGAGGTATTGGGCAATGAGTGAGCGTATATGTATGTGCATGTGTTGTTTAAAAAGGAACATTTTGTGCACATGTAATCAAATTCATAATGTTAATGGAAATGGAATGATGAGGAAGGAAAAAATTATATTGTTAAATGGAATTGGAATATTAATAATTTAGTGGAATAATAATCAATCACCGAACAACATGTATTCATAATTTTTGCAGTTATATATCATTAAACAATGGGGCCATGCATGTTTCAATATTAATAATAACACTTCATCAAATATGTATATATATTTTTTTAGGTAAATAAAATATAGGGCTATTAGAAAAACGTGATGTAATCCATGAAAGCTAAATAAATAAAATATAATTAAAAAGAAAGAAAAAATATTACAACAAACATCAAGATTGCAATAACTAAAAACAAAAGGAGACATTGCAACATTTGAGAATATATTTGTAATCCAACACTTTAATCGATCTGATTGATCCAATTGGACCTATTCTTGAAGGTAATATATATCGATGTTAGGTCGGTCTTATTGCACTTTGAGGCCACAAACCAACTCAATTTTGAAGAATATAATTTATTTTTTTTATTGAATCAATGACAACTGTCGTCATTATATAGTTGAAGTCGAACTAGCAATATCGACATTACATACCTTATTTCGATAATTCAATCTCGGCAAAATCCAAATGTTGCTTAGAACGACATAATGGAACAATAATATACTACTTGAGTCTAAATTAACTATAACAACTAGCTCCGAGTTATATATAGATCTATTTAATAAGAATCGTCTAAGATTTAGTTTTTAGTTTTAGGTTTTCGATTCTTTCTCAAACAATATCCTTTTTTTTTTTTTTTTTTTTAACCAAACCTTTTATATTTCTCTAGCTTTTTACTATCTTTATCACATGCTATAATATATCAGTGATATTTGCCTATAAGTAGTTAAGTACAAGAGATTTGGACCATTTCATATTTTATAACTTGTTACATTATACATACTCAATTAAGGATGACAATAGGCTTACAATCCGGTCAAGATCCGGAGGTCTAGATTCGATGGGTAAGATTTGAGTAGGGATGGCAGTGGACTTTTGATCCGGTCCAAATTCAGTGGTCCAAATCTGTTGGGTGGGATTTGGAACGGATCCGGACGTCACCAAAAAAAATCAGTTCCGGATCTGGATTTTTTTTTTCAAAACCCATATCCGGTCCAAATCCGGCCCATGTATTTAAATAATATATATATATATAATTTTCTAATTTAATTCTTAAAACTAATTTTATTCTTCACACACACTCGTATCGCAGAGACGCAGATATTTTGAACCATTTTTTTATGCATTTCTACTAAGACTTTATTTTCTTATTTATTTTCTTAATTTTTACTTAATTTTTTTTTCCTTCAATTTTTAAAATTGAAACTATGGATCCTGGTCTAGACCCATGATCCGCTAAATCTGATGGATTTGGACTTAATTCTAAAATTTCGGGTTTGGATTTTGACTAGACCAATCCTGGTCCAAATCCGGCCCACTGTCATCCCTAGATTGAGTCGTTAAAATTTCGGACTCGATGGACTAGAGTCGAATCTAGTCATTATCATAAAATTTCGGATCTAGATTTAGATTTTTTTTTTTCTCTTTTAAATTCTAATCCGGCCCACTCCAGACTATATTATTATATTATACTAGTTATTCACTCACACGATGTGTGGGGACATATGAAACATATTTTAGGTCCTATGTTTCGATTTTTTCTTTTTCTCTCCTTTCTCTCTCCTTTCATTAGCTATAACATTTGTTGTATCGATGCTGACTATTTATATAGAAATTTATGTTAGTTTCATCTTGATCTAGTACTCCATCCCTTTATAAATGTTACGTATTCCTTTTTGGTACATGTTGCGTAAGATGTTACGTTTCCTTATTTGATAAAAAAAAATTACTTAAGGAAAAACACTTTTACACATGCACTTTTCACTTTAGCATGCAAATCCACCATTTCTTAATTCATGTGCCCCAAAAAAAATATAACGTTTATTTAGGAACGGATGGAGTATTTCTCATCCACAATATGAAAAAATAATGTGAATATTGATTTTTTTTTTATCGTGAAATTATAAATTTATAATAAAAAAATAGTTTGAAGGTAGGAAATACATCTAAACGAACAATGGAATTTTTTTAATATATGTGAGGTATAAGATATAATTACATGTAGACACGTAATAACATAAATATGAAATAAATTGTCTTATTAGTTAAATTGTTAAAATTATTAAATTGTCATAAATTATACTTTTGTAACGTTTACTATTAATTGGTCGACTGAAAATATTCGTGTATAATAATGATATAGCATTTTAATACACAATTTCTAAAAATAGTTGATAAACAAATTAAATAACTAAATAATTATTCATACTAATTAAAAATTGTTAACATAAATTAAATTAAATGCATGTAATTAATGAACTAAAATTTCTAAAAATAAGTACGGGCTTACTATTATATATTACTAGTTATGTACCCGTGTGACACACGGGGCTAACTAAATGTGTTTATTATAAAGCTTTGATCATAATATATCTAAAATTTTGAAATTCACATTCATTTGTATATTTTTATTTAACTTCCATATAACGATTTTTTTATGCATATTATTTACTTCATATGTACGTAAGTCATAATTCAATTGATTTAATTTTTTTCTATTTCTTTTTAATAAACAGAACAAATATCAAACGTAATATAATAAATATATTTTTAAATTTCCAAATAAAATAAAATCTCAAATATAAATTCTTATATTCATAAATTATGAAAAACTTCCTTTTATACTACGTTCGTAGTACTTGTGTTGTTGCTATCTTTGTCGCATATCAATATCTTGAGTCCACTACGACTTCGTGCCCTTGAAACAACAACATAAAGCTAGCCATGAGAAAACACTGTTTTTTTAAGAAAAAGACCAACATGTGAGACGGATCGGCCTTAACTTTTATTGATCGTCATAGCATAAGAAACAATAAGTATTTTCTTCGTTAAACTTAAATGGCATACGCTGATCAGATGAAGTATAAGTCATTCTCGGAATGAACACTTTTTTGGCCAGAATTATCCCTAGTTAAAATCTTAGCCTCTAAGACATGTTGCCCAATCTCGTGACCACCAAGCACGTACCAATGCACAAACTCATAGAATGGTCGATATTTCTTAGCAAAATAACTGGTGTACCGTACAACCTTTAGAGTAAGCTTGTGATTCAACATTCCTGAACATTTCAAACCATTTAAATATTCAAGTGTGTTGATATCTCATATAACATCGAGCACCCCATCTGATTTGCATGGTTTGTCTGAACTTAAATATTATTTGCTCTCAATGTTATTCATGGAAATCATATACTGATTCTCCGAACCGACTACATCTAGGGTCGGTGCGAGAACCGCTCTATCTTGAAGAAAAGACAAATCATCGAGCGTGCCTACCGATGATGGATATGTTTCATTAACAATTGCTTCAATTGGTTCCCCGGAGAATTTTAACAGTATGTCATCGGGGATATCAATAATTGCATGTCTGTCATTAGCACCACCAAGAATTCCATCTCCTATTACTGCCACCCAATCAAAGAACTTTTGTAATTCCATTGACTCACTTTCAGAAGTCACTGTGTGGAGCCTCATATTTTTTGTCAGTCTCAGAACTTGCACATCCTTCCAAATATAAGAAGAGTTGATACTTGCATTCACGACTTGCTGTCTGGTTCCCTTCGGTTTGACGGACGATATTTGTCTGAAATTACCCCCAAATACAATTGTTTTACCTCCAAATGGAGATTGAGATCCTAAAACACTTTTGAACCGCATTAAATCTCTCAATGTTCTGTCCAGTGCTTCAAAACAATGTTTGTGCATAATTGGTGTCTCATCCCATATTATGAGCTTGCTTTGAATAAGCAGTTCAGCCAATGGAGTTCCTTGTTTGATGTTGCACACTGAATCTTCGTTTAGATCCACGGGAATAGAGAAACGGGGATGTGCGGTCCTTCCACCTGGCAACAATAAAGATGTTATGCCACTCGAGGCTACATTTAATACAATGTCACCTTTTGATCTAATCGTCGTAGATAATGTCTTCCAAACAAATGTTTTTCCTGTCCCAACATATCCATACACGAAGAAAACACCACCCGCGCTGGAATAAACGCTATGGTTTACCTTATCGTAAACATGACGTTGTTCTTCCGTCAGATGTGTCATTAATGAAGCATGTTCTATTGCCAAATCTGATCGATTATATCGCAGCTCATCATTTATCAAAGTATTGCATGACTGGACTAAATACTCGGTATCGGGATATGGCATCTCACTAAAATCACGAAGACTACGACCAATTTTGCGGAGTAACTTTTCCCACTCTGCCAATGCATAACTTTTCAACTGCTCTTTGTTCAAATGAAGATCTGCATTTGATGAAATTTCATTCATGTACAAATTTTATATATTATTGATTTAAACCACATCAATCGAAAACGTACCTGGTTGGTGTAGACGCTTCCGCTGCATGTACAAAATATCATCCGAAAGATATTTCCAGCATTTCCCCAAACAGTCTCCGGTCTGTTCATAGATTTGGCAAACAATAAATTCGCAAACAATTGTCTCAACGAATGTCCTGAAACCCACTGACTTGCCTTTGTTACACCATCAATATACTCTTTATCATTGTCCAAAAAACCATATGCATAACATGCATCTCGAAATGAATAATATTGTACACCACGTACGCATCTTATATCTTCGTAGCATGTCGGTCCACGTACAATATTCAAAAGCAATCTGAAATAGTATATCTCACCACTTCCAGGATGTATGTAGAAAATCCTCCCTATTGAAAATCCTTGCTTTCTGGGTTTTCTCTCTCGAATATCATGTTTCCATACAAACTTTGTTGGAAATTCATAATAAGTCAACTCACGTGCCTCTGGATACTTTATATTAGCTTCAAACCAAGCTAGGAACATGTTATGGCCTATGGAGGGTCGATTAACAATATCGCCAATTGTTGCATTCTTAGAGAATATTACGGGCTGCTCATTAGGTAAGTGAAAGCCTAATCGCTCAACAGGTGGTTGCCGAAATTGAATATCTTAACCGAATGTCCTCCACACTGCTTCACATGGTGAATTATATCTACAGTCGTAATACAAATCCACCTCATCCACTACTTTGCCTTGAGCTGTTGGGGGTTGTTGTATACCTAAAGCAAAACCAGTTGTTTTAGTGGTTACGACACCGGTCCACTGTTAACAATCCCTATCTGGAAGAATATGTTTAAGCAAGAATAAAGCCCATTATCTCATGTTTTAGACCACGTGTCGATCTGAGTTCGGAGAGGATCACGAAGGTCGTTGATAATGATGAGATATAAACAGTTCACAGTCGAGATAGCTTGGGCTGAGCTATCGGTCTAGACTGCAGCTTAATGGTAGTGATGAGTCCTAATCACTAATTATGCTGGTACGGTGGAACGTACTGAGGATCAATAGAGATGATGCTCTTCTGATACTGACCCTATATCATAGGTGATATAGGTGAAGAGCTATGGATCTCAGGCTCTAGCTCGATCTTAACCTTGGTAAACTATTAGACGTATATGTATTCTTCGATGTTGCTTTGATTTACGAAGACACGAACTTCTCGTTAGTTCATCTTAATCATGTCGTACTTTGGGTAACACGAAGATGCATAGTATGTCTAATAAGTGTTATCAACAAGCCGTGTCCTGTGTGAGTGCAGGCTGACGATATCCCCTCAAGGGAGTTCACAATGTTTATTATACCAAGTCATGCATGCTGATTAAGTTCAGGTATAATAATGAGGAGTGAACGGGTACTACCTGAGGAATAGATGTTAACAATTAGGAGCAGTCATGATAGCTCTAAATTGGTTAACGGATATGGAAGGTCTTAAACACGGGGGTCGAACTATACAAAATACCTACCCAATCTACATAATTGGGACAGAGCGGTGATTCAGCTATAACACTTTAGTGGAGTGCGTTATAGTTCTAATGAGATACATGTTCAGGGGTGGACATGGAAATATCGAATTAGATAAGGCCCAACTCTGTCTGGTATCCGATCCCTAGGATGGCCCAAACAGACATAAGGAATCGATCTAAACAGTATTATTGAGTATGGGCTCAATAATTGGACTCAGGCCCAGTATATGATATATATTGGATTTATATCCATGTATATGGATAAGATTAAATCTAATAGGATAAGGTTTATTTAATTAAATCTTATGGGGATAAATATCATATAAATAAATATATTTTGTATATATTTATTTATTTATTCTTCTACTGGAATTAGGATTAAATTCTACTGGTTAGAATTAATTCCGGATATGCAGTTGCATAACTGAACAGATTAATTCCTTATTAATTTCGTATTAATAAAGGAATAAGATTTGTAAGTTATGGAAAGAATAAATATGAGATATGGCATTAATATGGTTGGAGATAAATAAGGAATCATATCTCCTTATTTATGAACCATATATATATACTCTCAAGTCTCACATAAAACCCTAGTTGTAATAATCTAACCTAGCCGTCTACACACCAGGTTTTCTCTCTACGAGAATTGGCGTGAAACCCTAGGTGTGAGAGAGAGAGTGCCGCCTGATTCTGAGTGTGAAGGAGATCGAGGTTCCAGTGATCCGAGACGTCCACCAAGTCTCGGATTTCAAGGTGTGGGATCACATCCTAGAAGATCAGAACAGGAGACCGATCAGACACGACTCGGATTCCTCGTTTCCATAATCGTAAGGTATGTACTCGAGCTTTTGTATGACATTATGTGCACGATCGACTCAACACAACCGAACCAAGATCTGGGTCGGGGCGGCTTTCAAGCAGCCGTTCCAACATGAGCTTCATCTTCACTGCATTGACATAATGTTGTCGTTACCCGATCGTTTCCTTTATTTACATACTTAAATAAGTACTTTATGGATGACGATTGGTTGCACCACTCAACATTGATATAAGCACCATAAGTCAACAATAGATATTTATTATGTGGAACAACATATCCATTGTCCAGGTTGACACCACTCTTCCGAATTGAGCGTCCATTATCTCTTCTTTTATAGATAGGATAATCGTCTTCATCAATGCTGGTGGTTTCAATGAACTTCTTTGGGAAATACTTTGTGCATTTACCTTCATCCATGCACGGTGCATCTTTTCTAGCAGTGCCGCATGGTCCATGCATCATGAATTCACGAACACAATTATAGTACGCCTCTTCCGTTGTCTGATCATGTATTTCAGCTGAAATAATGCGATCAATATCTTCCCCGGTCGGAAACTTGTTCCTAGGTGACAAAAATATAAGAATATGTGCATGTGGAAGACCTCTTTTTTCGAATTCAATGGTGTAAATTGCTGCAATATGAATAATACAAAACTACTTGTAAGAATATAACAACATAAATCATATAACATTAAATTTTAAATATATAAAATGGTCAATCGATAACTAAGAAACTTTAATTAGATTTACAGCATATAACTGTACGAACAGTACCAAATATTTTATTATGCCGAATATCTTTCATCAGTTGATCCAACTTCATTTTGAAAACACGACAAATAATGTTCGTTCTGTCTTCTGGCTTCAACCCACGAACTTCCAAATATCGAGTTATCTCGGGCCACTTAGGATTACATGTAAATGTTATAAACAAATCTGAAGGGAGGGAAGATTAATTAATTATAAAAACTTATCAATTACTCATAAATAAGAGACCATATTTTTTTTAAAATGGGAGACCATATTTTTTTGAAACGATGTAAAAAACTTATCAATTACTCATAACTTACTGAATTTAATGTTAACATTTATTAGACATAAATAAATTATTATTTTTATTCTTTTAGAATTATTTCGATATATTAAATATTGTGCTTTACATAATATTAAAAATTGTATAGAACTTGTGATAATGTATTTATTCTTAGTTCCTACATGTACAATTCTATAATCTGTACTATATTTTATACAATTATTTTTTTCCCACTATTGTAATCGTATTACGTTTTACTCCCCCGTTTCAACATATTATATTCGTTTTAATATTTATATATATATATATATATATATATATATATATATATATATATATATATATATATATTTAAATCACTATGTAACTAATTTATATTTAAAATTAATAAATCACTATCTAAAATTTAAAACCTTAAAATATTAATGAAATAAATGCACATAAATATTAATTAATGAACTAAAACATTCTATCTATAAACTAAAATCCACAATCAATAAACTCAAATTACTAAAAATAGATCCGGGCTTACTATTATATATAGTATTGATATAGAGGACGGAGGGAGTATGTAGATTGTTGTAGTGGAATATTTCAAATGGATTGGGAAATTGAAAATGAGAGTAAAAATATTGAAGTTAGTATGGAGTTGGTGAGAGATTACATATATGTAGAATATGTTTTTCATTGTGCACCAACTTTCCGATCCGCCTTTAACTTCTTGCACGAACTAGTCTCAGTATTAAGTATCACTCCGGTCCCCTTTAGATGACTCATTTGCTTTTTGCACGGGAATTAAGACGAAAACGTTTAGTGTATAAAGTGTATTTTGTAGGGAATGTAATGTGGTTTATGTATTTAAACATATTTTAGAAACAGAGCATCATATATGCATAAAAACATGTTCTTGTCTGATCTTAAATGAAAGATCGTATAAAGACCTTTATTTGATATAAAAATCATAAAATTCCGATAACAAACGAGCAAATTATAATAATTTAAACTTTCGAAATTTAAATTATATTGAACTACGTGCAGAAAAATGAGTGGATGAGATTTACGTATGGAATGTTAAGTGTACAATAAGGGGTTTACTAATTGTACTAATTATACTCTAATTCTTTCCAAAAAAGTAAATGAGTCAACAAACATGGGACGTCCCAAAAAGGAAAATGAGTCATCTAAATGAGACCGGAGTGGTAATTAAAATTTGTTCCATCTCATTGATACATGGATAACCCTTTTCCATATATCGTTTTAATTTGGAAGCCCAATTTTGGAATCAATCAATGTTCCAATATAAGCCCAGAAACAAATACATTTTCTAATGTAAGCACCAGATTATCATGTTATTTATTTATTTGAGTTTTGATGAAAGTAATTGTTTAAACTTTAAATTTAACACAAATTGCCTCACAAATAGTGAGGGCTACCAAATCATTTTAATTATCATGCTTAAGTCATAACAATTGTGTTGAAATTCACCAATATCTATTTATTTCTCACTCTCTTCATCACTCCATTCAATAATCATGTCTTTCATCAATTTCTTATTAATACAATGATTTTTTCCATTTTTCTTCTTAGCGACCGTTAATAATCGAATCGAATCGAAGAGAAAAGACAAGTTAGTTTTGATGATTATTTTCATGACACAAGAAGAAAAGGAAGAAGGAGGAGGTATTAATTGATTTCATGATTTATGAAACCAATATGACCTTTTAAATACTATACATTATATATCTTGATTCTAACTATATAATTTTTTTGTGCGTGTTACAGTTCACTAGCAATATTGTTGGTCTCATCATCTCATACCAAGGTATAACAAAATTTAACTCAGCCCCAACCGGCATACTAGTTGACGTTGCTCCGTGTCTGACATCATAAACGGCTCCAATGATCAAAGGGCAACGAGGACTCGTTACATTTGTAGGCAGGTTGGAGCAATACGGCCATGGGCTGCTTGGAGCGTGACAGAGTGCATGGGGCTGCCCTTTGTCAAGGGCTGACTCGTATATACATGGTGTTGGCCCCGCGTATGATGTCAGGCACAACGCCTCGTTGAGCCCTCGTCATTAGAATAGGATGTCGACTAGAATAGGACGGAGGGAATAGTTATCTGGTTGCTATTATATCATCACCATCCGAATAAATAATGCCCTTCCACCGTTGAATTAATGGATTAATTAAAGAGATCTAGAGTGAGGTGTTGGGCAATGAGTGAGCGTATATGTATGTGCATGTGTTGTTTAAAAAGGAACATTTTGTGCACATGTAATCAAATTCATAATGTTAATGGAAATGGAATGATGAGGAAGGAAAAAATTATAATTGTTAAATGGAATTGGAATATTAATAATTTAGTGGAATAATAATCAATCACCGAACAACATGTATTCATAATTTTTGCAGTTATATATCACTAAACAATGGGGCCATGCATGTTTCAATATTAATAATAACACTTCATCAAATATGTATATATATTTTTTTAGGTAAATAAAATATAGGGCTATTAGAAAAACGTGATGTAATCCATGAAAGCTAAATAAATAAAATATAATTAAAAAGAAAGAAAAAATATTACAACAAACATCAAGATTGCAATAACTAAAAACAAAAGGAGACATTGCAACATTTGAGAATATATTTGTAATCCAACACTTTAATCGATCTGATTGATCCAATTGGACCTATTCTTGAAGGTAATATATATCGATGTTAGGTCGGTCTTATTGCACTTTGAGGCCACAAACCAAATCAATTTTGAAGAATATAATTTATTTTTTTTATTGAATCAATGACACCTGTCGTCATTATATAGTTGAAGTCGAACTAGCAATATCGACATTACATACCTTATTTCGATAATTCAATCTCGGCAAAATCCAAATGTTGCTTAGAACGACATAATGGATCAATAATATACTACTTGAGTCTAAATTAACTATAACAACTAGCTCCGAGTTATATATAGATCTATTTAATAAGCATCGTCTAAGATTTAGTTTTTAGTTTTAGGTTTTCGATTCTTTCTCAAACAATATCCTTTTTTTTTTAACCAAACCTTTTATATTTCTCTAGCTTTTTACTATCTTTATCACATGCTATAATATATCAGTGATATTTGCCTATAAGTAGTTAAGTACAAGAGATTTGGACCATTTCATATTTTATAACTTGTTACATTATACATACTCAATTAAGGATGACAATAGGCTTACAATCCGGTCAAGATCCGGAGGTCTAGATTCGATGGGTAAGATTTGAGTAGGGATGGCAGTGGACTTTTGATCCGGTCCAAATTCAGTGGTCCAAATCTGTTGGGTGGGATTTGGAACGGATCCTGACGTCACCAAAAAAAATCAGTTCCGGATCTGGATTTTTTTTTTCAAAACCCATATCCGGTCCAAATCCGGCCCATGTATTTAAATAATATATATATATATATATATATATATATATATATATAATTTTCTAATTTAATTCTTAAAACTAATTTTATTCTTCACACACACTCGTATCGCAGAGACGCAGATATTTTGAACCATTTTTTTATGCATTTCTACTAAGACTTTATTTTCTTATTTATTTTTTTAATTTTTACTTAATTTTTTTCCTTCAATTTTTAAAATTGAAACTATGGATCCTGGTCTAGACCCATGATCCGCTAAATCTGATGGATTTGGACTTAATTCTAAAATTTCGGGTTTGGATTTTGACTAGACCAATCCTGGTCCAAATCCGGCCCACTGTCATCCCTAGATTGAGTCGTTAAAATTTCGGACTCGATGGACTAGAGTCGAATCTAGTCATTATCATAAAATTTCGGATCTAGATTTAGATTTTTTTTTTCTCTTTTAAATTCTAATCCGGCCCACTCCAGACTATATTATTATATTATACTAGTTATTCACCCACACGATGTGTGGGGACATATGAAACATATTTTAGGTCCTATGTTTCGATTTTTTTCTTTTTCTCTCCTTTCTCTCTCCTTTCATTAGCTATAACATTTGTTGTATCGATGCTGACTATTTATATAGAAATTTATGTTAGTTTCATCTTGATCTAGTACTCCATCCCTTTATAAATGTTACGTATTCCTTTTTGGTACATGTTGCGTAAGATGTTACGTTTCCTTATTTGATAAAAAAAAATTACTTAAGGAAAAACACTTTTACACATGCACTTTTCACTTTAGCATGCAAATCCACCATTTCTTAATTCATGTGCCCCAAAAAAAATATAACGTTTATTTAGGAACGGAGGGAGTATTTCTCATCCACAATATGAAAAAATGATGTGAATATTGATTTTTTTTTTTATCGTGAAATTATAAATTTATAATAAAAAAAATAGTTTGAAGGTAGGAAATACATCTGAACGAACAATGGAATTTTTTTTAATATATGTGAGGTATAAGATATAATTACATGTAGACACGTAATAACATAAATATGAAATAAACTTAAAATTGTCTTATTAGTTAAATTGTTAAAATTATTAAATTGTCATAAATTATACTTTTGTAACGTTTACTATTAATTGGTCGACTGAAAATATTCATGTATAATAATGATATAGCATTTTAATACACAATTTCTAAAAATAGTTGATAAACAAATTAAATAACTAAATGATTATTCATACTAATTAAAAACTGTTAACATAAATTAAATTAAATGCATGTAATTAATGAACTAAAATTTCTAAAAATAAGTACGGGCTTACTATTATATATTATATAGATATATGCATGTAATAATATATTTTTAAATACTACTTAATACCCACTCTAATTCTAATATTTTAACACCCCTTCTAATTCTAAAACATAATTCATTTTTTTCTTCTTATTTCTAAGAATTTCCTTTTCAGATATATTTATATTTTTTGATTTTGATTTTGATTTTGATTTTGATTTTTTTTTTTTTTTTTTTTTTTTTTTCTTACTGATTTTGGATTTGGATCTAGACCCTAGATCCGTTTGATCCGATAGATTTGGGCAACGGATTCAATTTTCTTAGACCCGTTGGATTTGGGATGGATTTGGACCTACCTCTCAAATTCCGAATTTGGGTCTGGATTTGGATCATACCAATCCCGGTCCAAATCCAGCTGAATCATACCAATCCATGTCCAAATCCGATCCATTGTCATCACTACTATTAACACACTTGAAATTTATCACTAGGAGAAAATAACCAAATTGAAACTAATGTACAAGTTGAGTATAATAATAAATCCAAAAGTTAAGTAAATATCTCATCACTTTTCAATTTCATACACCGGCAATCATACATAATTCACAAGCAAACAAGTATATATTGTATTTGGTTGTAATTATCGTACATAAATCACAACAAATTACAACAAAAAGCAACATTCATTCATTAAGATCTCAATCAACATCCTTAAATAAATCAAATGTCACGAAGCTGCCTGAGATTCATCGGAGTCATGTACTTCTCATCGCCATTCACCAACTGTTTGGCGATTATAAGGTTGGCAGCTTCACTTGGGTGGTAAGGATCCCAGAACACGTGCTTGTCACGGTCCGAACACATGCTCGACGTCGGCCCACACGGTACTACGCCGGCAAACTGCCCTCCGTTTCCACAACAGGCCTTACTTGAAGTTATGAATCCTGCACATCCATATATACCCATTGTTACTACTCTCGTAAAATAAGTGTACGCTTTCCCTCGAGACATTTATTTTCACTAAAGTACCTAGAAGGTCTTACTAGAAGGTCTTTTTTAAAAAAAAATGAAATTGTGTCAAGCCTAAAGAAAATTATGTCTCGACCGGTCACAAAAAATATATCATATAGTATATATTTATTTTTTGATTAAAATGGAAATCGAGATCGGGCTAAAAA
Source organism: Thymus mandschuricus (assembly GCA_029379335.1). NCBI lineage: Eukaryota > Viridiplantae > Streptophyta > Magnoliopsida > Lamiales > Lamiaceae > Thymus > Thymus mandschuricus. The sequence goes on along the minus strand of CM057073.1, from coordinate 15,717,166 downwards.
AACTTTGAGGGCCCAATCTCGACTAGACCTGTTTTGTCAGCTTTACTATAAATTGCCTGAATGGAGACCACAATTTGTATATAGAGAATGAGTTAATATAATCCAATGAAATGAAGCGACGAAACCTAGAACATAATGAAATCGAAATAGGAAATTCCAATTTTTTTTTTTAAAAAAATAAATTGATTTTTACCGTATTTGTCGTAATTCGTGATGAGTTCCATGACAAGCGAGTAGACGTCGGCGTGGACGACCGTAGCTCCTGGAAGGTTTTCGTTGAGTTCGTGCACAAGATCTTTCAACCTAGCATTGTACTGAAGTGCTAGCTTATTTGGTAGTGAAACACATTCGGTTTCCTTCAATTGGTTTATAGTCTTTTGGTAAGGTATGCACCCAATTGGCCCAACATTCCCCACAACAAATTTTCTTGCATCAAGTTTATAAAGTCTCTGCCCAAAAAAAAATAAAATCCAATTGGTTAATCTTTATTGTGTGTTTTGTCTCGATATAATAAGTTGAGGATGTTGTTGTGTACCGTGAGCTGGCCTCGTAGATGATTGATGAGATCGTCTACGAAGCCGTCTGGGCTCTGTGTGATCCTTGCGCCCATAGAGATTACGGGTAGGAGATAGTTGTTCAAGAAGTCGTTGGACCCAATTGTGATGGAGAAAATTGATCTCTTGGTCACGTATTCTTTTGCCTTTGATGCACCCAACAACTTGTCGATTTGTTTCCTGGTAATGTTGAAGTAGTCAACTTGAATGTCCATTGAAAGCCTGTTTACCTATATATATAACCACAATAAAAGCTTCGATTAATTCCAAATATTATGGGAAAAAGAAGAGCACCCATAAATTGTATATGTATAGCACTTCCTATGTACTACATTATATGAGTATGTTTCACTTGTTTTGGTTTGAAAGGTGTGTAATTAGTTATATTTATAGAAATATTGGCCCATAATATTTTAGGTTCGATCGAATTTTGGGTTGGTTCTGTCCGCCCCACCAAGAATCACTAAAAGCTCAATGGGCTCGGCTCGGCTCGGGTCGGCCTGGCCTAGCCCCGATAAAATTTACACACTAATGCATTTCTAGGCTTGCTTGGGCAAGAAAACTTTGGCCCAACATGAAATGGGGCGGTGTGATTTTTTAGACAAAATCTTGTAAGCTTAGGTCGATTGGGTCATTTGACAACTCTACTTATTGTAAAAAAAAATAGCAAGATTTTACTTACAAAAATTCTTCCGGTGGCGTTCATGATTCCACCGCCGCCGGAAGCATAATTAACGCCGTGTAAGATTGCTCTTCCTGTGGTGTTTGGAGCAAGAAATGGCAATGCATAGTGTTGCTGCCCTAATTCCTCACCTGCCACACCAAAAAATTCAATTAACATAGATATAAATATATAGTATTAAATAAAAAAAAATTAAGAAAAATTTCATATCTTCTTCATTGAAGAGATATACACCCTCCGTCTTTAAATAAGTGTCCCCCTCCGTGAGAGAGGAGGGGACACTTATTAGGGGACGGAGGGTGTATCATTCAACTATTGATTAAATAACATAAAAATATAAAGTATATTACGTTACATACCAACAATATCTCCGATGGTTCTTCCGTTGGTGTACCGACCAGTCGGGCTCCCACCAGAGGCTTTGAAGTCAATACCATTAGGAGCGATATTCGCCCTAGACAACGTAGGGAGATAGTTATTGTTGCCGGCATCCACTAATGAATCTCCAAAGATGAAAGAAGCTCCCTTTGTCAAATCTTCGGTTTGTGAGATTCCAAAAGAGCCCAAATTTATGATGAAAAAGATAACCATGGCTAAGGTGTGAAGGATGTTGGAAGCCATGATTAGTGCAGCCTTAGATGAGAGAGAGAGAGAGATGCAATTGGAAATGCACACATACATTCATTTATATAAGTGTATAACAAATCTAGGAAACTTGTGAAAGTGTAAAATGTTAGAAGTTGTATATTGGTATGAAAATATTGATTAAATTCTTGGATTAGGTCATCAATAAAGAGTGTGACTTGTCAAAGTGAGTATTGATTTCTTTTTATGGAAGCCAATGAAAGCAAGTGAAGTCAAAACTAGAGTGAGTATCTTGCTTATATTGACTCTACAAGAATCTTAATTTGGTGCATTTGGTTGAGAATTTTAAATTTGTGTAGTCATGGCACATTGCAAAAATTCAATCGATAAGTAGGGTCACTTAGAAAGAGACGGAAGTAATACTATATATCACAAACTCATACAGTATATCATAATATAAAAAAATTGAGGAAAAAAATGACTTGTAAAGAGAGATTAATCTTCACTCGCCGGAGTTCAAAAATTAAGTATACGTAACCAATTACTACTGATCCCATTTTTTTAAAGCAATTGACAATGAATTTAAATTAAAGACTCTGTCATGATTCAATATTTGTTTTTGAAACGATTGACAATAAATTTATAGACTGTACCACAGAAGCCTCGAACTTGGAACATTTGGTTTCGACACTTAACCCCTATCGTAATTAGACCAATTCAAACATGCTGATCACAGTTTCTTTTAATGACTAGAATCTTATTGTACGTACCATACTGGTTTAATCCATAAATATTATGACAAATATTTAGTTACAAGAATTTTAATTTTAAATTAATAATTTTAGTGTATATAGCTATATATATCTATACATTCCATATGCATCTCTAGATTTATAACTCATTTTTTTAGATTATTTAATTAAATATCCAAATATTTATCTGAGTTTTATAATCACAATTTTATATGAATCATTACATTATTAATTGAGTTCCCCGGATACATTGTCGATCAATTGATGTAACAATTGTTTTGGTGTGAATTTAAAAAAAAAAAAAAATCAGCATGAATAAATAATAAAATATTACTATGTGAAATTGAGACGTGCTAAGCTAGTAAAACTGAGATCCATTACATAGTTATAACTTATAAATACGTAGATTATTAAAACATACAAAAAATATATAAATAATGAGTAAACTACTAACCAAAATAATTTGTATACGAAATAATTAATTAATGTGTTGAACTTTATTGAATAATGTAAAAAATTTAAGTTGTGTTGTCTTTGATGCGAAAAAAGATATATATATATATATATATATATATATATATATATATATATATCCTTTAAATCTTTCTTATTTCTAATTTTTGGTCACATTTGGTCTTTTTCCACTTTTATTTGTACTACAACAGGGAGAAAATATCATCTCCCTAATATAGTGTTGTAAATATTTTCTTCAATTTAAGAATTAAATTCTTATTCATGAAAGGTGACGAGAAAAGAGTGAATTTAAAGAGTGATTTTCTTTTCTCTCTTATATTCTACATAAAATATGAACTCTTCATAGATAAATGACCGTTGTAAATTCAAAAATCATCTCATGGTTTTTACCCATTTTACCCAAGTACACCCTCCGTCCCCTAATAAGTGTCCCGAGCCGCCAAAATTTTTGTCCCCTAATAAGTGTCCTATCACATATTTCAAGGTAAAATTTTGGCTAAACTTCCAATTTTACCCCTATTATCATTACACTTTTTTCACTTTTTCAACTTTCAATGTAATGATTAGGGGTTAATATGGTAAATTTACCCTTCTCCTTGATTTTTACGAAATGGCGGCTCGGGACACTTATTAGGGGACGGAGGGTGTAATTTTTTTAATAAATTTAATGCCGACACGACACGCAAAACACACAGAGTTGTTCTCCACTGAGAACAAATTTGACCGTTGTAAACCCCCCTCTCTTCTTCCCTCCCTCGCTACAAACCTTCACACAGAAAAAAACAAACTGAAGCAGCTTCAACAACAATGGTGGCTCTAATCACCTCTGCTCCGGAGAACCCTAACACCCCCGAGCGAATGCAGGAAGGGGGAACCGTGGACAGCCACGGCGCGCGGCGCGGCGGCGAGTTGTCGGAGTACGAACTGTGCAGGGAGGAAAGGATCAGAGAGAATCGGGAGAGAATGCAGAAGCTCGGCATTTTTGAAATCTCTCAGAAACTCAACGCCCGCAAACCCACTTCCGCCGGAGCCGCTACCCGCAGAGCTCCGCGGCTGAACACTCCGCTGCCTCCGCCGCCCTCCGGCCCCGTCCGCCGCTCCTCTAGGTGCTTTCCCTTTTCCTTTGATTTGACGAATTTTTCCTCATTTGTTTGTAGGGTTTCGTTTGTTTTTGTTTTTGTTGGTGCATGTGAAATGGGGTTTAATTTTTGTGGTCTCATTCATTTTCAGAAAAGTAAAAGTCTTGTTTGTTTATCATTTCTTGTATCTACTGTATTTGTTATTGTTATTGATTGTGTTGATAATTGATTTCGAAATGAATGTTGTGAACTCCATTGATCAGTATTTGTATATTTGATCCTAGCGTAGTTTCTTCCTAAGCTCTTATTTTGTGGTGGGGGATATAGGCTGCAAAGCTCGACGCCAGTTAGCTACTGCGAAATACGCGTGGAGAAGAGTGATAAATTAATGAAGGGGGACTATATATTGAGAGAGGAAGGGTCAAGACCTGAAGTGTATACAGACGAACATGACAAGGTGCTGGGGAGCACTGAAATGAGCTGGACACTATTCGTTGATGGATATGGAAAGGACGGGAAGCGGATTTATGATCCGGTCAAGGGGAAGACTTGTCATCAGTGCAGGTTAGAAGCATTTTTCTTCCAGTGAAGCTGGTTGTTTATTATGTATTACCTCTTTCAACTGCTTCTGTTTATGTGGTGAAGGGCGAGATTCGGATACGGTCTTAACTAGATTGAAGTTTGCGTGATGATTACTTGATGTTGTTTACTACACCGTGACTTTTAACTGTTTGAGTTGAAGATCACTTTTGTGTATTGCTTGTGTTACATCTATATGCTGTGGTTGTACTCCTGTTGTTCGTATTTCGTTTTCAAGAAGCATGATTTGGTTCAATCAATTTCAAAACATAATATGTCACTCTTTGAAATTTAAGGTGTCAAATACACTACCCTGCCCTGAATTACTGCTTCGTTTTTCCATTAGAGTAGTGCATTTACCCTGTTTCTATCCTTTCAATCTTCTAGGAGGATTAGAGATGTAAAGTTGGGATCAAAAATCCATATCTTTCCACAATTTGTGCCCATAAAACATCTGATTGATTTCTTGAGCTAGTTTATTTTGTTTTTTGGCAACCAAATTCTGAAAACGCTTCTTCGACTAGAGGTTGATCCCATATAGCCTACTTGTTTTGCATCATTGATGGTTTTTATGAGTTTTGACTTGATGGTGCTTACTCTTATATGCCGATGTATCCTAGGATTTTCTTTGTATTCATAGTGTGTTCTGTTGCTGAAAAAGAATCCTAAAATATGCAGGCAAAAGACACTCGGTCACCGTACCCATTGCAGCAACTGTAACATGGTTCAGGGGCAGTTCTGTGGAGATTGCTTGTACATGAGGTATAACGGGATACGAACTTATTATTTCTTTTCACACCCGATAAAATGCAAAACGTTTTGAGTGAAGGCATATATCTTTTGTATGAATTGTTCTTGGCAAGTTGGGATTTTTATTTGTGGTAATTGGTAAGCCTTCGATACACGATAAAAATAGCAATTTACGAAGGGTAAAATTCTTGCAGATATGGAGAGAATGTGCTTGAAGCCAAGGCAAATCCTGATTGGACGTGCCCCGTTTGTCGTGGAATTTGCAACTGCAGTTTGTGCAGGCAAGCAAAAGGGTGGCCTCCAACTGGGACACTTTACAAAAAGGTAAATACGTCGATTCTAGTTGACGTAAATCCGATTATCAACTTCTAACAAACAGCATCCGAGCTAGCTAACTTCAAATTTGCATGTTTTCAGGTAACTAATCTCGGATACAAGTCAGTGGCACACTATCTCATCCAAACACGACGTGCAAATCCAGATACAGATGACAATGTAGGTGGCAAAGTACCAGTTTCTGCTAAGAGATCACTGCCCTTTTCGGAGATTGAAGTAACTGTTACAGAGAATGATCTTTCTAAACCTAGCTCTGAATCTGTTGATTGTACGTTCGCTCCTCAAAGTAGCGACGAGCCACTGCTAAGTCCTGCTGCTGATGTTCCTTCCACAAAGGATCAAGTCGAGAATCCATTAAAGCCAGAAGAACATGACAAGAATTCTACCGGAGCTGACAATGGCAAAGAAAATGAGCTCGATAAGAGCAGCACAATATCTGCAACTACTGTAGAGCCAGAAACTACAAGGCCATTGAATGACGAAGTTATAATATCTGAATGCCTTGAAAGAGGCGGCGATGATGCTTATGGAATCGAGAAAGAGAACTCTGCTCCGGACAATAAAGATGTCGTTGCATCAGAAACTAGTCCGAAACTCACCAAGAAACGAGGGTGTAACGAATCAACACCAGATAGCATTGGAGGGAGGTTGAGAAAGAGGAGAAATGATAACTCTGGTCTGGACAATGAATATGTCATTGCATCAGAAACAAGTCCAAAGCCCACCGTGAAACGAGCGTGCTCTCAAACAACACCAGATAGTATAGGCGCGAGGCTGAGAAGGAGGCGGACTGAAGCTAACTAAATCTAAGAGCTAACAACACTTGATGAATGTGAATCCCAGGCATTGCTAGTAGACAGAGAAAGCGTTAGCTACTGATGTCCCCATTTTTCCAGGTCTATGGTTCGATCGAAAACCTCTTTTTTGCTGCAGCTAATAGTTTTTTGAGGGGTATGCTGTGATGTTATTTAACTGACAACTCCATTTTTTTTTGTAACTGATCATCAGTTTGCTATTTGCTTCTAATTTAGCTGCAATTAAATGCTAAATTAGTCATCTATTATTCAAATTAGAAACATGAAATTTATGTTATGTTGTATTTGGTTGATTTTCCCAGGTGCAGTGTATGCCTTATCGTGTGTTCATAACATGCCTGACAATGGTTATCCTCCCTCTATTCCAACGAAGTCTGTACCTCGTTTCACATATGATCAAGAAACGATCAATTTTGCTTTTCTATTACTCGTATATTTTTGAAATGGTTGAAGCAACATCACCATCATACAATTGTATTGGATTGACTAATCAAGTAAGTAGTACTTCCGTCCTGTTTATAAACGTGTCGAGTGAAACGGGGCGGGGGAGTGATTGATTAAGGTAGGTAATTTTCTTTAGCAAAAGTGAGATGACAGAAGAAGACCGCAAAGCAAAGGCACTAACAAGAAAAGAGTGGCACATTCTCTCCTCAGTCAAACTGAAATTCAAAATTGACATAAAGCAATAAAGTTAGGGCTTTCAAAGTTGTTTCTTTTCTCATGCAATCATCCCATCTACAAAAATCTGTGTGAAACCATATTTATTCCTACCTTAATGCTTAAGATGGGAAAATAATAGAAAGAAATAATCAACATAATTGGTCGCATTTTCCTTAAGCATTATTAACATGAAATTTAAAACCGTGTTACGAAAGACTCGAACTCGGTCACAAATTTATTTCTAGTTTCTTAGATTTCCACTTTTTGCAAAGAAGAATCTTGATGATCCAATAACTCATCAAATCATCCCAAAAGCATAAAAGAAGGGAAAAAAAAAAACTTCCATAAACTATGTATTTGATGTTTATATAATCATAGATAACATAAAATTGGCCTTTAATTATAAACATATGTCTTTGATGTTTATATAATTATAACTATGTAATCTATCTATCTCAAGTTAGTAGAGATGTTTGTTAAATATATATGTAAAATATAAAATAATAAAACGAACTTCACTAAATCGAGATAGAGGGAGTAGTAATAAATAAATTTAGACTTATTCTTACTGTGAGTGTTTGTGAGTGTTACGTAAATTTTACCAAAATGTTGACCTTGATTAACACTCCTTCCGTCCCATTTAAAATGACATATTTTTTTTAATATATACGAGTATAAAATAATAAACGAGTTATTTTAAATGACAAAAATAGATGTGGTATTATTATTATTATTATTATTATTATTATTATTGGCCCATAGGATACCTCTTGATATCACACAGTAGGAGGCTGGTCGTAAATAAATGCAATAAAACGACCACATTTATTACTGAAAACGACACACGTAGGCTCAGGCAAAATGCATGATTTATGTGTAAGTGAAATTCTCATTTACAAGTAAATATTTACAATCATTTCAAGTGATTTTTAAACTCTCATCCATACCAGATCTACAAATGCAAGAAATTTTGTACGTGTGCTTCAGCTGATCGATAATGTCTCAGACCAGAAGTCTCAAGTTCGATTCTTCTATTAACTTTCTTATTAATTGTTTAAAAAAAAAAATTACAAAAAAGTTGTTACCGGTTTCATCGCATTTTTCATGCATTGATTCTTTTGATTAGGGCTTGTTTAAATTGACAATACTATGGGTGGTCCAATACCTAATATGGAAATAGTTGATGTATTTAAAACTAGCCCTAATTTGATGGATTCATCATTTTTTTGTTCTCTTCCTATTATATAGTAGTAGTATTTACAATGTTATTTATCTATGTGTTATTTATTTTATGACTCAAAATTTTACCACGATTTGATTTGAGTTTTGAATTTCATTTTATTTTTTATAGGACTCGAACTTTCGATTTTATTGCTCACTTTTTTTTTTAAATATATATAATATTTTCTTGTTAAATACCACTACTTTATTCGTACCACTCATAAATGAGACATTCAGATAAGAAAATAAAGACAATTAAGATAGAACGGAGAGAGCATAATTAAACGCAATATTTGTATGTGCGACATGAAAGGAGCTTGAAATTGGTGTTAGAAATTATAGGGAAAATAAAATTGAATTAATTTGTTTAGGACAGAAAAAGTAATTATCCCAAAGTGATAGGTGAACCCAACAAATTAAAACAAGGACAACATGGGAAAAAGTAGAGATTGCATTAATTATGTCTCTCTTTGTGTCCAACCCCAATGTTTTTCTTTTTTTTTTTTTTTATAAAAACTATATATTTATTTTGTGCATTTGTGTCGAATATTAATATTTCTAAGTTATTCTATCGCTCACTTGACAAAATATTTATGTAGATTACCATGAGGGAATTGGACTCCGAATGAGTGGAGTTTAGTTGTGTAAATTGTAGGTTAATTAGTTAAAACTCGCATAACAAATTTGCATGTATGTTACTAGGTCCATCGGGTCATCGTCATAACGTAACGGGCTCACGCTTATGTGGGCTCGGAGCATTACAAGTTGTATTAGAGCTGACTCCGGGTGAGCTTCATCAGCCTTGGGGATCTTGCATGAAGGTTCACGATGAGAACAACATCACACAATCAATAGGGATGATTATAAAATCTCACATCGAATAAGTAAGAGATGTCAATATAGTAAATACTAATGAAATTAATGAAATCTCTAATAAATGGGGTTAATCACTTTGACTAGTGTCAACTAATTACTAGTGGAACTCGATGATTAATAGTTTTGAAATGGGATTATTGTTGTAAAAGTCAAAGTCAAGAATCATTTAATTTGTCTCAAATTAAACCCTTCTTCCTTCCTTGTTCAAAGAAATTAAAATCAAAACCTTCCTTTTAAGGCAACATATTTATTTGTAATTCGAACTCAAACATGGATTCTCCTTTTCATATTCCGAAAAGTTAAATTTGTAGTCAAATTAGACCTTTTCTCCACACCATTATTTATCATAGTTCAAGTGACAATTTTTTGGGTTCTTGCGCCACAGTCTACGAGGGAATCCTAAGGCAACAATAAATAAACTAAATAACAAAAATAATTAAGATACAAATTCGAAATAAAATAATTTATACCCATATGTTAAATTGAAGTATTCAATTAAAATTAATTGTTAAAATAAAATGTGGCCTAGCTGGCTGGCCCACAGTGTTATGTTAATTTTTGTTAATTGACCAACTAAAATATGTGGATTTGGTGGTGGTCCTCGTTATGGTGATTCATTTTTATTTTTTTTAATATGGATTTTATTTAATTAAATATAAAAACACCCCAAAATAAATAAATCCAAATATAACGAAAATACTAACCTACATACACATTAAGTATGTTCACCATTAACGTAATAGTGTCACGTCGATAATTCTTCATTTTAGGGTTTCTTTAGTTTTTTTAGCATAATTTAATTATTCTAGAAATTAACCTATGAGCACCTATAATGCACGGATTCTTCAAAAAAATATCATATTGCAGTATCGGATACGCGCAGGATACGGGTGCGGGTGCGATTCGCGTGGGATACGCACCGGATACGCCACGTAGCGAATCCTGCAAAAAAAAGAAAAAAAAGGATACGCGAATCGGGTGCGTCCACCTCGAGAATCCGGTGCGTTTAGGGTGCGTTTGGGGTTATTTTTGTAATAATTTTACTTTTTTTGGTTTTTTTGTAATTATTTTTATATACAAAGCCTAAAATTTAAATAATTAATAGAATTATTGTAATATTTAAATTATGGGGTTTAATCGAAGATTTCATTTTAATGGATATTTGCAATATACGATTCTATTTATACCTTTTATTTTTATAAATAAGTGTCATATATATTATAAAATATAATTATACATACGTATCTGATGAACCCTCGATTTGCAGCCCAATAAGACTTAACGATTTATGTGCGGAAATAAAAAGAGACGCAAGAATTACGCGGTTCGATCGATGTGATCTACGTCCACGGGAGGAAAAGACTCAAAGAGAGAGTATTTAGTATTCAGAGTAGCATGAGTGTGTACAATACAAACAATTCTCCTATTTATAGATGAAGTAGACGCCGGTTGTGGAGGTGAGAACGTGGAGATGTGGGTGGTTTTCCTGCTCCTGTTTCTTCTCCATCAACCCACGTACTTGGGACTTAGGGCTCAACTCCCTGGGCCTGTATTTGGCGTGGGCTGGGCCGAGCTGGTGTTGGGCCTGTCTTTACTGGGCCTACGCCGAGCTGGGCCTGTGCCGAGGTGAGTCAGTTGGGCTTTGGGCCTAGGGAGATGGGTCATTTCCTATCAGTATCCTTCACGAATCGCACCCTAGTTTTTTTAAAAATCCGTATCCACGTATCCGTATCATGTTGCTCCCGCACCCGTATCCCCGCACCCATGCAACATAGATGAGCACATTAGGATTGTTCACCCGTAATTGTATTTAGATCGTTTCTCCTTTTTTCTCCGTTTTCTGCATATGTCCAGTTTCTCTAAGCTTAATGTAATGTAACATCGACAATTCTTTAATTAAGTCTTTTTTAATATAATATCACGTATATGCATATTAAGTATGATTACTGTCGATACCTGATTATTCCGAACAAATATAAATATAAAATAATATGCATATCTTAAAGCATCACACCTATTAATAAACATGTCCAACTCTTCTCTATCTCTCTCTCAAGGTGATGTGTTAATTATATAATCTATTTTTTTTTTTTTGCTTGCAATTTTTTAATCAAAACTTAGGTGTGTAGATTATTGATGGTTGACTAAATAACTTATTAATTATAAATGACACATTTCCAAGTGGAACAGTCGAGCACTGATCAACTTCATATTTAATTAACAAAATTAACATTATAAAACAAAATTTTATTAATAATAAAAGTCTTAACCTGCATCTACCCCAAGGAAACAACCATACACGAAAAACGAACACTGTCTCTTTCTTTCTAAATATATTATTACCATTAATTAACCAATGTCAAGATTTATTACATTAATTTTAACATTTTACTAACTAACCTTAGATTTTATTTTTTAATTTAATTCAGTCAACTTGGGATAAGAGTTGCTATATCATGCGGTCAAATGGAGAGGGGTAAAATGGGTATTTTAATTTAGGCAATGATCTAATCTTGAGCCTCATGAATAGTGCACATGCTTGTAATTAAAGAAGCACAATTATTGATAAGTCAGGCTTAACAGATAATTAATTATCACCACATAATTAACTTTCTAAACAACTACTACCAATTAAATAGAATAAACCCCAATCCAAATCATTGAACATCAAAATCTAGTCAAAATGTGTATCTGTGCTGGCTAAGCATTAGGGGTTGAGATTTTGGGCCAAGGTTCCGAGTACGAGTCCTCCGTTGTGCAGCCTTTAAATTTTTGGTTAATTGTTTCAAAAAATAAAATAAAAATCTAGCCAACATTGTATGCGGACGTTGCCTAGCGACATGGGTTGATATCGTAACATCTGATCACGAGTTCGAATCTTTTTCGTGATATAGCCTTTAAATTTTCAGTTAATGGTTTAAAAAACCAGTCATGATTGCATGTTTGCTTAGGCTTAATAGTGCGAATTATTACATAAAGCCAAATATCTCAAACTCGAGTTATTTATAGCGTAATCTTTAAATTTTATATTGAGTATCTAAAAAAATAATCTAATCAGAATTGTGTATGTGATTGTGTGTGTGTTTTTTAATCAACCAAACACAACTCACATATTCACACACACCCAAGATGTCCCGAACCCCCGACCTCTTGGATTGGAAGGGGAGCGTCTTACTATTAAACTGCGCTCAGTTAACATCAAAATTTTGTTATGAGATAATAATATCAATATTGGTATTTAAATTCCATGTTAATGGCTCAAAAGTTCTTATAAAAATCAAGTCAAATTGATTGGTTTATTGGTAACTTGCCTACAATCCATTTGCTTTAATAATCAACTAACTTTTAACATGGTTTGCAAAAATCTCCATTAATCTTATGTACTTAAAAAAAATAATAATCTCATCATCTCATGTGCTCGAAGGGGACCATATATAATCATAAAAAAACAAAGATAATTTCAAAATACAAATGAAAATAAATATTAAACCTAACTAAAGTATATAAAATTGTAATAATGTAACCATAAATATTTGGTGTCACCATCTATAAATGGGATGATAATATAAGAAATTAAAAATAAGGGAAGGGAGGTAGACAGAAAACAGCTTTTACAAGGCAGAAATTAAAGCCGTGGCTGTTGGAGGAAAAGGTCTCGAGCGCTAACACTTGGGCCCGCCGCCCACCCCTAGAAAATAACACTCCCCCGTCCTCTATATTAGCGTAGCGAGAGAAACGACACAATTTTAGTATATTAACGTGGTGAGAGAAACAACACAATTTTAAAAAATGAGAGGTAAAAAAGTGAAGAAAAATACTAGGTAGTAGTGAAGCAAGGGTCTCAATTACTAATAGTAAGACAATTTTTTTTAGAATATTAAGGTAAATTGATCATCTTATTAAGAGAATTTTTTTTTATTTTAATCCGCCCTACTAATATGAGGGTAATAAGCGGACTTCTCAAGCGAGAAATATTCACACTAATATGGAACAGAGGGAATAATTATTATATTTATTTGTTTATTGAATTTATAAAATGAAGAATCCAATTTGGGTGCTGAGAATAAGATTTATGGGTAAACAATGAAAACATTAGTAGTAGAGAAAGAGAGTGAAAGTCAAACGTAATTTTCCTCAGTGTTTTTGCTTTGTTTAAAGGCTCTCTCTCTGTTAAGCGCTTCCGCAAATAACCCACTACCTCCCAATAGGGTCAACGTCAAGAGAGAGAGAGAGAAGGGAGGATATATACTGCGAGGGAGAAAGAGAGAGAGAGAGAGAGAAGGGAAGGGTGAGGTGGAGTAAATGTGCATTTGTTGTGGAGGGTCTGCCTTAATTGGTTTGCAGAGAAGCAGAGAGAGAGAGAGAGAGAGAGAGAGAGAGGTGAGCTCACAGCTCTTGCTGGTGCTTCAATAAAGGAGGGAGAAGAAGGTTTCTCTGTTTGAATCACAAAGCTGCGACCTCGTGAAGAATTTATTTTTAAGATTAATTTGGGTTTTCACTTTTTAAAGTTTTTTGTGGAGTACTGTGGAAAAAATCCATCTGTTCTTGGGGATCTGGGTTTTTGCTCTTTTCTGTTCTTGGTTGTCTGCTGTCATTGGTTGCTCCTTTGCTCATTCTATCTGCTTCCTCCTTTTGGGCGGGGGGAAATTTTTTGATGTAAGAAGTTTGAATCTAGTGGAATCGTGGGTGCAGAGGATGTGTTTGAAGAAATGCAGAATCTAGGGTTTCTTTGATCTGGAGCAATTTGTTTAAATTATTTCCCCTTTTCACTTCTTTCTGTTTTGAATGTTGGTGTTAGGGCATTTGCCCTTCCACTTTCCCTCCTCAAGATTGGCGTCTTTGGATTTTGAATGCAAAGTTTTATTCTTGAGGAAGCTTTTCCACCTTTGAGTCCTTTTCCTTTTGGGGGGTTTAGGGTTGAATAGAGTCCCTTTTTTCTCTATTGCTAGATTGTATTCTCTCTTTCTCAGATTATTTCTGCACAGCTACTGAAGAGTGAAGAGAGGGAGAGAGAGAGAGAAGAAAAAAAAGAAGCTTTAATGCATCTCTCTCTATGGAAGCCATTGTCACACTGTGCTTCTCTGCTCTTGGACAAGAAGAGCAGAAGAAGAGACGGTTCGGAGCATTCGAGCGAAGAGATTAAGGCGAACCCTTCGACTCTGAGGAAGCTTCAAGAACACAAGCTGAGAGAGGCTCTTGAGGAAGCATCTGAGGATGGATCCCTTGTTAAGTCGCAAGGGATGGATTCCGAGGCGATGGCGAATCAAGACGAAGGCTTGGGCCGATCGAGGTCGCTGGCAAGGCTCAATGCCCAGAAGGAGTTCCTTAGAGCCACAGCCCTTGCAGCGGAGCGCATCTTTGAGTCAGCAGATTCGATCCCACGGCTCAACGAAGCCTTCTCGAAGTTCCTCACGATGTATCCCAAGTACCAGTCTTCCGAGAGGATTGATCAGCTGAGGGAGGAGGAGTACTCCCATCTCTGCGCTGCTGCTTCGAAGGTATGCCTCGATTACTGTGGATTCGGGCTCTTTTCGTTGCTGCAAACTGTTCATTATTGGGAATCATCTACTTTTAGTTTGTCTGAGATAACTGCCAATTTGAGTAATCATGCTTTGTATGGGGGAGCTGAGAGGGGGTCGGTAGAGCACGATATAAAGAGTCGAATAATGGATTATTTGAACATCCCTGAGAATGAATATGGCCTTGTGTTTACTGTGAGCCGTGGCTCGGCTTTTAAGTTGCTTGCTGAATCATACCCTTTTCACACGAACAAGAGGCTGCTGACCATGTTTGATCACGAGAGTCAGTCGGTGAATTGGATGGGGCAGAGTGCTAGGGAGAAGGGGGCGAAGGTGCAGAGCGCATGGTTTAGATGGCCGACTCTGAAACTGTGTTCGACTGATCTGAGGAAGCAGATTTCGAATAAGAAGAAGAGAAAGAAAGATTCTGCTACTGGGCTCTTCGTGTTCCCTGTTCAGTCAAGAGTAACTGGTGCCAAGTATTCATATCAGTGGATGGCTTTGGCTCAACAGAATAATTGGCATGTGTTACTTGATGCTGGGGCATTGGGTCCGAAAGACATGGATTCTCTTGGATTGTCCTTGTTCAGACCAGATTTCATAATCACTTCTTTCTACAGGGTTTTCGGCTATGATCCGACTGGATTTGGATGTCTGTTAATCAAGAAGTCTGTGATGGCAAGCCTTCAAAACCAGTCTGGACATGCAGGTTCTGGTATAGTGAAAATCACGCCCGTTTTCCCTATGTACTTGAGTGATTCGATGGATAATTTCCCCAATTTCGGTGAAGACGACGAAGCTGCTGGGAATGGTGAGGTGAGTTCTGAAACAAGGCCTGTTTCTCAGTTGCCTGCCTTTTCTGGTGCGTTCACTTCTGCTCAAGTGAGGGACGTGTTTGAGACCGAGATGGAGCACGACAACAGCTCCGATAGAGATGGGGCCAGCACCATTTTTGAAGAAATTGAGAGTATCTCTGTTGGAGAGGTTATGAAAAGCCCAGTTTTCAGTGAGGACGAGTCGTCTGATAATTCACTGTGGATTGATTTGGGACAGAGCCCTTTAGGATCTGATAGCGCTGGCCATTCAAGCAAGAGCAAGGTCTCGTCTCCATTGCCCCCTGCTTGGTTTTCTAGCCGTAAAAATAATAAATTGGCTTCTCCAAAAGCATCGAACCTGTCAAGCAGTCCAATATATGGTAAGGAGTTGAACCAGGGCCGCCATGTGCTGTCGTTTGATGCTGCAGTTCGTTCAGTGTCTCAAGAATTTGACCATTTCAAAGAGATTCCGGAAGAAGAACAGTTTACAGAAAGACGACGAGAGAGCCCAGATAATCAGTGTTATCAAGAAATAGAAGAGGAGCCTGAAACGAGTAAATCAATCAGTTCGATCAAGGGCTCCAGTTTGACTTCCATGCATTATGGTTCTGAGATTTCCCTAGAGAAGGAGAGCGCGATAAGAAGAGAGACTGAAGGTGAATTCAGACTGCTGGAGAGGCGAGAAGGAAGTAGAATAGCTGGTGGGAGATTCTTCGGAATAGACGAGACGGAGCAGAACCCGGGAAGCAGAGGGAGAAGGGTATCCTTTAGTACAGAGAAATGTCAAACTCTAGAGCCTGGAGAGATGTCGGGGAATAATAGTGCAGACGATGATGATTACATGAGCAATGGAGACTATGGCGATGATCAAGATTCAGAGAGGGCTGAACCCGAGATTCTTTGCAGGCATCTTGATCACATCAATATGTTAGGTCTCAACAAAACCACCTCTCGCCTGCGTTTCTTGATCAACTGGCTCGTCACGTCTCTGCTTCAATTGAGATTACCCAGTGTCAGCGGGAAGGAAAGCGTGCCACTCGTTCATATCTATGGCCCAAAAATCAAGTACGAAAGAGGAGCTTCAGTTGCCTTCAACGTCCGTGACAGAAGCCGCGGTCTCATCAGTCCAGAAGTCGTTCAAAAACTGGCCGAGTCGAACGGTATTTCCCTCGGTGTTGGAATCCTCAGCCATATACGTATCCTGGACACCCCCAAACAGCAGCGCCGAGCTCCAAGCCTCGACGACACCACTCTCTGCAAGCCAATGGAGAACGGCAGACATGACGGCAAAAGTGGATTCATCAGAGTCGAAGTAGTCACTGCTTCTCTTGGATTCCTAACCAACTTCGACGACGTCTACAAACTGTGGGAGTTTGTCGCAAAATTTCTCGACCCCGCCTTTGTGAAAGAGGGTGTTCTCCCTCCTGTTGCGGAGGAGGTTGAAGAGTGATGGTATTAATGCTTTCTCTATGTGCAGAAGATGTGAGAATTGGTGTTGCTTATGAATATATATGTGTTATATATATCTCAATGCAGAGAGAGAAGGGAAAAATGGGAAAGTGTTTTTTTGGCTTGTGCATCTTTGGCTGTGATTGGGCTAAAAATTTGTTCATTCTTGTTTTTGATTGGTTGGATTTTCATCCTTGTTGGCCCCTTGGCTTGGGGGTTATTGTATCATCTTCAGATAGTAGTGATGGACTCAAGTAGAGAAAAGAAATTTAGCTTTTACATATCTTATTTTTCACATTCAGTTAATTGTTCATCTCTTGCTTTTCTTCTGTGTATAAGATTTTTTATGTTATGTTTGCATCTTAGTACATTGGGTTCTAGTGTGAAATTCATGCTTCTCTAAGCTAGGAGTTGAATTTGTTGGTCCCGTTTATAACGAGCTTGATTTTGTGGACTCGAGAATTAAAACAGTCTTGATTAAAAATAAAGTGTAACATTTTATATTTTTAATACATTTTTAAAAAAAAAAAAATTAAAGATTATAATTAAAAATAAAGACTAAAGCATTATGGGTGTTGTGAAAACATTTGATACTTCTTCTGTTTCACTTAGTCTGTAACAATAAATATATGTGAGGTGTAAAATATTACTTGTGTATTAATTAAGTGAGACAGAGGGATTATTTGAGTACAAAAGTCGTGACGTCAAAACAAACAAAAAAATTTATGATATTTTAAAATCGTAAAATTTAAATTATAATGGAGGAAGTGCAATGAAAGTGATCGAGTGGATTATATTTATACATAAATCGACTAATACCAGAGATTGATCAAAAATAGTAAAGACCAACAGAGAAAATTAATGATTATTATTGGGCCACACCATGAAAAATTGTTTGCCATGAAATAATACAATGATTTCAAAGATTATGATTTATGATAGGGTGGAAATCCACTGCAACATTCTTTTTAATACTACATGCATACAATCATTGAACCTTAACTTTTCCTCTAAATAACAAAAACCACAACAAATAATCAAATTTCTCCATTACCCCAAAAAGTAGTGGCAAAAAGCATAAAAAGAAGAAAGTTGTGAAAAGAAAAGAAAAAAAAAAGTAATTAATTCACAGAGCAATAATACCTATTCTAAGTGCAGCAAATCTATGAACTCAATTGTTCCATTTCAATCAAAAGGTGGAGAAGGAGAAGCAATATTTGTGGAATAATGGATTGTAAAGCAACTGCACATAATTACTATCAACTTTATACACCTAGGGTCAATGAGCATTTGCTAGTTTCTACTACAAAAGAGAACTTACTTTAAATTTTCTGAAGCAACAAAAGCATGCGCCATGAAACCTTTTTATGATTTCATTTGTTCGGAAAAGGGCCCTTTCCGTCGATTTACGTACGTCGCATGCAAGGCGTTTGATGAGGTGTGATTTCCACTTGTAAAAGGATGAGTCGACGAGGGACGAAGGGCATGGATATAAATCATGACTGATCATCCATCATTTTGATAAGGAAAGCAGTTTCCAGAGCTGCCTCTTTGCAGTGCAGATATCTGTTCTCCTCCACTATATCGGTTGTTAGATTAAGAAGTACCGGATGCCTAGGGTCGTGGACAGTGTACTCTCTTACTCGGGCTACCCATTTTGCAGCTTCCCATACTCCAAACCTGATATGTATAAACAAGGAATCTGATTGCTGATGAATCACAAAACCAAGTACTTAAAACAGAATATTGAAGTTCAGCAATTGAAGTTACATAATCGAGCAAAAAGATTATAATTTACCTTGTACTGAAAGATGATGTCACCAGAGTTGCAGGGTATAATGCATGTTTCCGAATATTATCATAGGGAGAAAATTCACGTATGGCCCGAAAATCTTCAATATCACCCGGGTATCCAAACTCCTCATAGTCATTAGGTGTAAGCGGTAAGACAGGTAGCAGCAGGGTGTGCGTTGGGTCTAAAAACGGTACCTAAACGAAAAATATAATTTTTAAGACTCCCCAAATGTTGAACAACTTGCAATAGTACAAAAAGGACAATATGAGTAAATATGATGCCTGGTTGAAAGTGGAAGAGTCTGGTTATGAATTATTTGTGAATCTTGACATGAAACATTATTGTGATTTTTAAACACAAGATAATAAATTCGACAGCATTGGATAATAAAATAGTTGCCACTGAGTTGAATCACCTTCAAAACAGCAGCTCGAAATAAATCTGGACAAAAATTAATGGCTGAAGCAACTAACAATCCTCCAGCACTGTATCCCCAGCCAGCCAGCTTGGTTTCTCCAACGATTCCCCTTTCGATTAGAAACTTAGCACAAGATATGTAATCCTTGACGGAATTAAGTTTCTTAATTCTCCTGCCATCATAGAACCATTTTTTACCTTTGCCACCTCCACCTCTGGAATTAAGATCACCAAAGCAGTCAGATATACATGAGACTTTGCATATCATGCAATAATTGAGAGTGAAACAATCTTTCAATAGCTTCACAAAGCTTTCAAAAAATAATTCTAATTGGATCAACTTTGAAAATACGAAGTCATGTTCTTGGAAATAGAAAAAGGAGTTGTAGTCCACAAAATTGTTGCAACATAAAGACATATAAGTGGAAATATCTAAAGATATGAATAACAAACCTAACATCAGCATATGCAATAACCCAACCACGATCGAGAAGGCTTTTGAGCTCATTTCGCCATCTTTTGTCGAGTATCTCACCATAAGCTCCATGTCCATGAAGTAATCCAGGATTATCCCCAGTTATCTGCTTGTGACGTGAATATAGTATGGTAAGTGGAACCGAAACCCCCTCATGTGAAGGTACATCATATTCTTCACAAGCATAATACTCAGAAAGGTCATTCCATGCCCTATCATCTTCAATATTAGTGACAGGGATGTTTTTGGATACAGATGACCTTTTACCACTGTTTACAGCAGCAGATGATCCATATAAAGCCCGTGTTCTTTCATAAAGCAGGTTTTGTTGTTGAACAATAGTCCATTTTCCATTTAGCAAATCATAATCAACCACTGCATCTGGCATCTGGAAAACGAAAGGAAGTTGATGCACACATAAATATTACAAGAGAAATAAAAATGGTGGATCATAATGCAAAACAAATGATATGCATTACATACACATTTCAATCAGAAAATGATATTGAGAAAATTGTTTTAACTCTTGTTCAACTCTTTCCAGATAATAATCCTGAGAATTTAACATTCCATTCAGCTAAATCCAACTATTTCAATAAAATGTTGTGGCTGTAACTACCAATTTCATGAGTTATACGGATAACTATAAACAAACATATGCATTCAAAATTAAATATAAGATATTCAAAACTTTCGGAGAACAAAAGCACATGGAGATTTTTCAAGTATGACCAGTGATAAGTTCTGCAGTAATAATCAAGGTCCTGGTCCAGAAAAATGAACAAAGGTTTATTAAAGTTAAGCATGGTTTACATATTCTATAATTACTAGTCAAGATGCCTCACCACCAAAAGGAAAGGAAAGAAAAATAAGAAAAATGAACAGAACCAGTCGAGAAGCCATAAAATGCAAAAGATATCAATCGTGCAACCAGCATTGAAACATACATGCCTAACCATTCTTCCTAACATTAGATCAGGATGTTGTGAAGAAAGGCCCGAAATAAACATGGTTATTGAGATTGCACCTACCAATCTAATTCCTAAGAGTGTAAATGTTCACAATAATTTGCAAGCAGGCAAATTACATCTAAAATATTCTATGACCTCAGAATACGATTTAGGAAGAACAAAACATGTTAACAATAATTACTAAGACAACCTACAAAACTATGGAAAATTAGCTCAATACAAATGATTTAGCCACATGGAAATAAAGCAGAATATGGAAATCAAGAGGCTACTTGCATACCACAGGAGATGTTATTGTAACGCGAATGGTTGAAGAGTGGAAGTCATAATTTGTTCCAGGCAATATTTGAGCTACATGATCTGGGAGAGGTAAGCTCAGTGGATTCAAATCTCTGAGAAGAGCTCCAACCTGTGAACCATAAGAAAATTAGGTGCTACTGATGTTTATCTAAATTCTACACCAAACATAAGAGTTCATAAGACTGTTCTGATGTATATAGTATATTCAATGAAGAGGTACAGTCAGAAATAACATGAGCTGGACATCAAATTTATTTACATGTTTAACAGGATCGGAAAACCGCATTACCTTGTCATTACCTAAAGGTAAAGAAAGAGAATACATTTCATATTTTCGCCCATTCCTCACTATAAGTAGCAAATGAGTTTTGCAGAAATCAACATCTACAATGTTCAATTGCTGGTCATGGGAAAAAACATTCTGTGCAGGATCACACAAGATTATTGAATCAAGACTTAGAAAATTACGCATTCATGCTTATCTGATTAAAACTACAGAAATAGGCTAACCTCCCAATTTCTCGAGCTATATGAAGAAGCAACAGGACTGCGCAATAGGTAATGGTAATCAACAGGTTGCCCTTGCCAAGCGGCATCAGTAAAGAGGTACAGGTATCCTTGATGATGCTCAACAATGCAATGGGTGTTTGGTTCACCTTCCCAGATAAGTGTTATTCCAGATAATGGGTCGGCTGCATTTATTAGAAAGACCTAGTAGTGGGTCAAAATAACATAAATCCAGCTCAAATTCATGTATCCAATTGGGAGTTCAAGAAAATTTAGTAGGCATACCTTTGATGACTGGGTCGAGAATACGTTTACCGTCAAAAACTGAAAGTCTTTGGTGTGCCGTATATTCAGATGAACATTTTCTTGAGGTTCATCTAGAATTATTACATCCTCAGCATCTGAATTAAGCATGCTACAATAGATCCTGAGAGAATCCAATGTCAAATGTTTAGTCAAATAGCCAATGGAATCAGGGAAATCAGGGAAAGGCTTTAATATTCATTAATACATACCTAAACGGTCTCTTCTTACCATCTGTAACAACATAAAGCAAGGCTTGTCCATTTTTAGCCCAAGCCACACCGGAAACCCGGTCAGCTTGAGGTTTATTACAAAGCGAACCAACATTCAAGTCTCTAACAGATAATTTGAAGTAATCATTATCCTTGTCATACATAGTGTATGCAAGATATCTGTGATCCGGCGAGATTTCTGATAGTTCTTCATAAGCATAACCTGTTAACGAATTAACAAAAAGGCAAGTGAATTTATTAGAAAGTAATGTCAACTAAAGCAGCAAAATATACAGATTCAGCTGCAGAAACAAAATCATACCTCCAAATCTTTCAGCTTCTTTGTTGTAGTCGAGCAACTTCTGCTCAATTTTCTTTCCAGACATGAAATCAAAGCCAGCTGAGGGAGATTTATTCGATATAAACTCTTCGTGAAGGCTCGCCAGTCTCCTACATAATACCGGGTATTGCATTCCTTCTTCAACTCGCCTGTAGTACAACCTGCGCTGACCAGAGATAGCGTGAAACAAAACAGGTCATTAATCCCCAGTTACAGAGAAAACTAAAAGAAAAAAAAAAAACAGCGAATTCTAGAATCACGAATAACAGATCTCCCAACTCACACTCTACAAAAACAACCCTAAAGATGAATATAACAAGCAGGGGGGTGGGAGAATAATCAAGAAAATGGCAATCTCCGCATGTTCAGCTATTAGAAAACAAAGAAAAGACTTCTT
The DNA here is from genome assembly GCA_029379335.1 of Thymus mandschuricus. Classification (NCBI taxonomy): domain Eukaryota; kingdom Viridiplantae; phylum Streptophyta; class Magnoliopsida; order Lamiales; family Lamiaceae; genus Thymus; species Thymus mandschuricus. The sequence goes on along the minus strand of CM057073.1, from coordinate 15,694,303 downwards.
ATTACTTTGCTATCGAAAAAACGACATTTGTTTCCAAATATTACTACTTTATAAGGGATATTCATTGCCCAAAATTATCTGATTGCATAACATGGCACAGTTGAACAAATTGAGCTAGCACACCCCACATCACCAACAGACCAACTCACCGCTACTAAGGGTAAAAGCAATACCATCAAACCAATTTCCACTATTCTATCTCAGAAATAACATCGTCTTCTAAAGAGTCTTCTTCTAAAGAGAGAGACACATATGCCCGAAAAAGATATGCTTACAAATAGCTGAACATTGGAGGCAAGATTCTATTGAAGTGATCATGAATCATTGCAAACAGGATTACCATTTCAAGTACAGTAAACTTAATGCACAGATGAATAAACTTTTTAAATTCTCTCGTATAATCAATTTTGACTACCCAGCACGGTAACAGATTCGAGTTAAGTACAGAAAATTCGATAAGATCACACAATCACGAGCCATCGACTAAATTTCCTAACAATCAACAGAACAGCTAAACGAACAATGCGCAATAGAAAGCGGAGAATAGAGATTACCAAGGACCCCAACGGAGGGGAGGCGTGGAGAGGTCGGCGGCGAAGCGGGAGGCCATCTCCGAATGGAGCTTCGACTGCAGGCGCTCGGTGTCGGACATGACGGCTTCGGTGTACTTCTCCTCCTGCTCCATGTAAACGTCCATGTGGCGCATCGCCACCCTGTCTCCCAGCTGCGACATCCAGCTGTACTCGTCCTCCCATGACTCCCCGTGGAGGGAGAAACTCACCGGCTTCTTCGGGGGCTTCGGCAGCGACGGCGGGGAGGGAGGCGGCTGGGGCTTCGGCGCCTTGTAATTGGCTACTTGGAGAATAGCGCGGCGGCGGAGGGAGCGGCGCAACGCCGTGAGAAGGTGGCGCATGGTGGTCGGTGCTCGGAGAGCGTTGGGGTTTAGGGCGAATGGCTGCCCCGGGGTTTAACAAACCAATTTCTTTTCTTCTTTTTTTTTTTCCTTTTTTTTTTTGCCTTTTTTTTTTTTGCCTTTTTTTTAAAAAAAAAATTCAAAGATAGAACTAAATAAGATTAAAATTAAAGCCATCCTATTCACTTTTCGTTATAAGAGAAATATTAATGAAATAATCTAGAATTATGAATATTAGACTATGAGGTCCAGATTTCCTTTCTCTCGAAACTTTAACCCTTTTCGACTTTTTTTTCATTGACGATTACATATCTCGAAACTTAACCCTTTTCGACTTTTTTTTTCATTGACGATTACATAATTCCGTTCGAATGTTCGCTCTTCTAGCATTTATATTGTCGGGAGTTAGTGATCATTCTTCAGTTTTGAATTTAATTATAATTATATCATTTGAATTTGAATTTAGTTGCAATAGGTGATAATTTTTATTTTCGAAGTTGCTAGCAACAAACATAGTTAAAGTTAAACATGTCGATTTTTTATTTTCTAAACTAATATAATCCTCTACTACACATCGATAAAATCAGCAATAAATAAAATAGATCTTCGAAAGACATAAATAATGAGAAAATAAAATGTGTAGTCAATTATTTGAGCGTGAAATTAAAGAAAATAATAAGAAACAACCATAAAATCGAACCCATATATGCTAAAATAAAAGGGCAGAGTCTTCCCCATAATATACACATCACTCCACAAATAACAGAAATTAGATCATAACAAAAACACTAATTAGCTTAAATAATACTTCTAAAACAAGTCTAATTAAACTGCCCCTATATTAATTAATTACTCTTTTGGCATTCCTTAACGAGGATGACCTTAACGCCTAGACGAGTCGTCAACTCAAAAGAGTATATTTTGCCAAACACTAACCCATTCTCGACTCGGAATTTGGACCAACCTTTTGCCAAGTCTAGCCTATAGATACGAGGCCGTGGATCCAAAACCACTCTCTCTCCCTCTCCACTTCCCCTCTCTCCTTCAAACTCCATTCTCACATGGCTTTCCCCCTCCAGCTCACCAGCCACCGCGAATTCCTGGGGAAGATTCTGCGTCAATTTATAACATGATTAGTTTATTATAATAATCGATTAAATTAATTAATAATACGTGGCTTAAGAACTTAATAATTACCACTCTTGATTGGTGATAATACTTGAGACGAACTTCGAAGTAGAGAGGGTTGCTGCTGCTGCTCTTTCTAGGCGAAACGCCGTCGTTCCGGGGTGGTTTCAGATGCTTTCCGACGTTCTTCGCCTTCGGGGCTACAATGCCATGTAAAGAGTGAGTAACATTTTCTTTTCTGTTTTAAAAAAAAGGAAGGAAAAAAAGTAACCATGGAGATTGTTCATGCTGGCATAAGAATGATGAGGGATCTGTTTCTCGCAGAAGTTGGTTTTGTAGATGGAGACGTCGAACTCGGACGGGGCGACTCGGGTGAAGAAGACGATTTCTCCGAGCTGGAGGGCGGTGTCCTCGGCGAAGCTTTGCCAGCCTTTGGTGAAGCAGAGGGTCCCGTACTCCATCTTCTCAACCTTCACCTTCCATGTTGCTCCGGAGGGGGACCTCAGCTTCGTCTTCGTCCCCGGATGCGGCCCGTGTTTCCTCGAGAAGGCCGGAGGGAATAGCTGCATCAAGAAACGAAAGAAAATATATCCAAATCGTTCATTCTTAAATGATTATGAAATACTATAATTTTTGGAAGGGTTTCGTATATATAGAAGTAGTGGCTAATTAACTAGCTGCTTACGAGAAGCTTCTTGAAATCAACGGCGATGAGAACCTTGAAGAAGGATGGATTCTCAGACATGATTCTCTCTCTCTCTCTCTCTGAGCTGAGCTCCGAAAGAGGATTCACTTGTACAAATGGTGTAGAGAGGGAGAGAGAGGGGGAGAGAGAGAAGAGTAGATGATGAATTAATTACAAGCAAATCAAATGAAATCAATTTTCAGTGAGGGGATAGTGAAAATTCACTCAAAAGAGTATGATTCACTTGAATGCATGTAGCTTCAAAATGGGAAAAAAATATAAAAACAAATAAATAAACAATATATCCAATTTTGGTTATATGTCTTGGGATTCTATAGAGGATTTTATTTTTTTTTCCTCTTAACATAGGAACCAATATATAAAGAGGTATTTACAACACCAATTCTTGGTATATTTGCAGCAAATTAATTATGTTTAAATGCTACCCAACAACATCAATCATCATTTTCTTTTTAGTTCTTTTTGTAATAACAAGAAATAAACATTAGAATTAATTAGTGGAAGCTACTCCAACCATTTCCTTGCAAAATGATTTGCAATATTATGAACAATCCACATTATGCAAATCTCTATGGAGATTAATGAAAGATTATGATTTAATTTAAAGCATATACTCCTTCCGTCCCAGTTCACTAATCATGTTTTTTTTTTTTTTTTTTTTTTTACACTAATGCAATGAAGAAACTGAAGCAATGAAGAAACTGAAGCTACTATTAATCCATTAGAATGAGAACTCAAGTGGGAATCGATTGCTGCAAACATCAGAGATAGCTTTGAGAAATCCATACAGTAAACATAAATTTTATTGTATTTAATAAAATAAATGCAAATTCATTTACAAATCTAAAAAAAAAATGGATTAATGCGGGTTGCGATCTCTATCATTCCTCTGATTCTTCTCTTCAATTTGATTCTTGAACGATATTCGGACAGCTTCTGAGATTTATGGAGAACTAGAACGTTGCCAGTGCGATGCACGGTAATAGTTTGTTTAGAATTACTATAAATTATATAGTGATGAAAATACTGGAAATTAAAGGTTATATTACATGTTGCATATAAAAATATTTTTCATAATATACATACCTAATAAGGGTAGATAATTGCCAATTCTTAAAAAAAGGGTAGATGATTTCTTAACCTTTTTCAATTAGGGATGCATGAGATTGAATACAAATTACCCCCGTTTTCTCATGTCATTGATTCTTGCATTTGAACATAGATGCATGAGAAAATTCATGTTCTGCTTGATAAAAGTAAAATAGAAAAATCATATATGTTCATTTCCTTGCTAACATAAATTACAGTATAAACTAGTGCAGTGCCCGTCGAAATTCGACGGGATTTAATTTATTTCGTGATTTTCATAAAATTTTAATGATAATACATAATTATATATTTATTAATTAATTATTTCAAGCAATCCGTTACTCGTGGTAATATGAAATTAGTTAATAAATTAATTTTTTTATGATTATTTCATCCCGTCAAAATTTGACATGAATCACTTTGTAAATGTTATTTTAATCAAAATATAAAATAAAATAAAAATATATTAAGTCGCCCCGTTTTTATTTTAACTAAAGCACCCTTCAGATGGATCTTTTTGACCAAATAAAAAGGGATAGTTAGGGTTAACATTTTTGAAATAACTATATAGTTTTACTAAGTCACGCCAAAATTCGACTCTATATTGTTAATTTTAAGCAAAATATAAAAGAAAAATATCAAAATATATCAAGTCACCCATTGTTTATTTCGATGAAATTGATAGAAAGTTGTATTTATTTTATATCTTAAGCACCCGTCGAACATGTATACTAGTAATATAAAAGTACGTCGATAAAGGCTAACATTTCTCAAATAATTATATGTGGTATGAATGTCAAACCTCCCGTTATTTATTATAACAGTTCCTCAAAATATATAAACTTAGAGAAATAAATTATTACAAATTATTTTAATCTGCCCGTTACTTGTGACAATAAAAAAAAAATGTTAAGACGTAATATTACAATTTTTCGATTAGCTCATTGCTCGATATCATGTTAGCATGAATAGTGCAAATTTGCCCGTTAATTTTTCTGTTAGCCCATTGTTTGATATAACGTTAGTATGAATAGTGCAGATCTGCCCGTTAAATTTTCCGTTATATACCATTAAAATCTTAAGCATTTGTTATTGAACATAGTTCAAAATAAAAAATAAAAATAATTAGGAAAATACATCATTATTCATATGAATATATTGTTTAAAATAGCCCACTACTTGTAGTAATAAAAAAAATAGGTTAATTTTTCATGATAGGTGATATTATATTTCGTCAAAATTAACATAAATCACATTATAATGTTACTTTCAAGAAAAATACAAAAATGTAAATATTAATATATGTTAAGCCGCCCGTTATTTATATAGGTACTTTATCATCAAAATCATATACAAAATTCGATGTGGGATAAAAAGTCTTTATTTTGAATTGAATAATAATATGAATTTAAGTATCCCTTAATCTCTTTACCCTCAAAAATATTTTTTATTTATTTATTTGATTAGCATCTTTAAAATGCAATTCATGTATTATACCTATTAGTTTATACATGAGAAGTATCAAATACTATATTGTAATTTTGCGACAATTGTATGACTTAGTAAAAAATAAAAAATAAACTCACAATATAATGAAGAGTGAAATTTTAAACAAATAAAAATCGTTTGATTTTTGTTTTTGAGATTTTTACATTAATTATGTAGTTTCTCAAATTAAAGAAATAAAATGAAGAGTGAAATTTTAAACAAATAATAATCGTTTGATTTTTATTTTTGAGATATTTACATTAATTATGTAGTTTCTCAAATTAAAGATGAATTTTGGTGGAAATATATGGATCTATTTATATAGGTAATCCATTGTTAAGTTCTTGTAAAAAATCGATGTGGGACAGAAATTGTGAATAAATATAAAATAAGCCAAATCAATGAGAATATTCGAAAATATTGAAGAAAATCATATGAAGAGTGAAATTTTAAACAAATAATAATCGTTTGATTTTTATTTTTGAGATATTTACATTAATTATATAGTTTTTCAAATTAAAGATGAATTTTGGTGGAAATATATGGATCTATTTATATAGGTAATCCATTGTTAAGTTCTTGTAAAAAATCGATGTGGGACAAAAATTGTGAATAAATATAAAATAAGTCAAATCAATGAGAATATTCGAAAATATTGAAGAAAATCATACGCGATGCCACGTATGATCGGGATCCGTATCGGTATTATATATATATTGATTTTATATACATATATGCATGAGTTGGTTTGCATGTCTCATTTTTATAAATTATTTAACTATAAACATTCATGCATGCATGAATTTTTATAGAATTTATAACATTATCAATTGAGTTTACCAATGCTTTATCAATTGTAGAAAAATGAACATGCAAAGAAAAAATATTAATACAATAACATATTGAATTTTATTAGTAAAGGGAATAAATAAAATCAATAATAAAATATTATAAAGTAGGAAATCAATTATATTGAAGCTTGAATTTCAATTTATATGTTAAAATTTAATGAATTAAAAAAGGTTTTCATAATATTAAAAAAAAAAAAGAAGAAGAAGAGGAGGTTTTCATAAAAATAAATGCATTAAGTGTTTGTATAGGAAATAACAAAATGTCTAATTTAATTAGAGAAAACTAATAACCTTATTAAATAAAAAAATAAAGTTCAATTACCAAGAAAATTGGAGGGAAATGTATTTTACTTTAGTATATATATATAGATTATAAGTTCTCTATTTCGATTTGTTTCTTGTTCATTAATTTTCCAATTCAAATATTCTGCTTGGTCAAATTCTCGAACAAGTTTGTAAACAACGGGACTAATGTCTTGTAATTTTTATTTTAGTTATTAAGTTATTAGAATTCATGGTTTATTTTCACCACGATTACCAATCAATTAAGGCTATATATTATAAGTCTTGAATTTCCTCCATTGTTCAAGATATTCTCTTTTCTCTTTGCATCATCTTCTTCAACTTCTTCTTTTATATTTTATATCTTGAATCGAGCGGGAAATTGCTTCATTTCTATGATACATTGCATAAATCGTACCGCATCACTTAATCCCTAATATATGAACTTGGTCGTAAAGAAATTTCAATATCAAAAGAATTTGTAATGTCTTGATACCTCAAACAGATTTCCATCAACCGCGCCGCTTTTCCGTCGATGTAGTGGTGGTGGCAATCCAAACATATTTAGTGAAGGAGGAGGAGGAGGAACTGTTTGTGAAAGTACATGTCGCCTCATTAATTTTAAATTAAAATAATTATAAAGTTCTGAAAATTGAAAAACATACCTTTCGAACTATGTTTTTATACATATAGATTTTGTAGGGAAGACAAAGGTCTAATCTATATATATATAATAAGATTATAAAAATAGCAGTTATCAATTTAGTATTGATTTCGGGGTCAATTTTTACAATTAGTTAAAATTTTAGGGGTCTAAACCTAAAAAGTATAGGCCAAATGTGAACACAAAAAAATAATAATACATCATCTTCTTTTCTCTCTTTCCCATCTTCTCTTTCCTCCTTGCCACTTGACAAATATTTATGTCTCAATGTATATATATAGCCACTTTGACTATAACTATAAGTTTTTTAGCCACAACTTTAAAAGTGTGAGTTTTATAGCCACTTTTGGATAAAAAGACACACTTACCCTCAAAAAGTTGTTCCATGTCATCATTGACAAAATTAAAAAAATGAAAAGAAAAGGAATATTCAGAAACAACCAAAAAAATAGATTTTGTGGGGTCATTAATGCTAAATTAACTATACAACCACCTCCACAACCTCCTCTCTCTCTCTCTCTTTATCGAACTAAAACTCGGAAACACCAGCCGCCGCCGTCTCCGCACCGTCGCCTCCCCACCGTCACCGCCGCCGTAAATGACTTTCAGCCTAATTTGCTATATCTATACTAATTTGTTTTGTTTGTAATATTTTCAGCCTAGGTTTCAGTGGATGAGACCTCGAATGCAAGGATATGCGGGCAAAGTAATCCTATACACACGGGATAAGGTTATTTCGGAGATCTCGGATGCTTTGTTGAGGGTCGGGGGACAGCAGCTCATGGATCGATTTCTAGAAGGCCCGTTCCGTTACATCATGGAGCTCAAGAGGAAAGATGTGGCAATCAGTGTCGTGCACGAGTTTCTAGCCCGGGAGTTGAAAGATTAGTCGATCCCGGAGCACGAGAGGTGGTTTTCGATTGGGGGGCGTGAAATAATATGCGGCCCTCGAGAGTGGGCCATTGTGACCGGATTAAACTTCGGGCCTTCCGCTTTCAACCCCTACAGGAGAAATCATATTATACCGTTGTCGAGCCTATACCACACGAAGTACGGAAGCCCGAAGAAGAAGATCAAGGCGAATACATTGAGGGATGACTTCTCGAATGAAGATCAAAGGCTAGGCACGCCCGAGCAATACCTGAAGGCCGCCAACCTTCTCGTCTTATACTTCATTCTACAATGTCGTGACAATTCGCCCATCGATGATTGGGCTTGGGCGCTAGTAGAGAACGAGGAGCAGTGGAGGGATTTCCCGTGGGGATCGTGGTCGTGGCAAATCCTTTGCCACCAGTTGAACGTTGTGAAGAAAGATCCATCGGAGATCGACAACAAGCAAAAAAAATACCACTTGTACGGGCCGGTTTGGGGGCTCAATTTATGGGCGTACGAGGCCATTCCGTCTTTGGGACGAAGCTGTGGCTACCAACCTCCACAGAGACGTGAGTTGTTGCCCCGTTTGAGGAGGTGGGAGACCTATTCTTCGTACACTAGCTTTGGCGGTTTCTTCGGCAACCCCGAGGTAATTAATGACTTCACTTTGCATTAAAATTATTTATTTATTTAGTTGTTTCATCCGTATTTAGTTAACTAATGAATTTCATACGTGTATACAGCTCGAGGTACACGCAAGGCTCCACCCATCCGATGAAGAGCAACGAGAGCCCTATCTCCTCAGTTTTGAGAATCCGAACCCTCTCGTGTTGGAGTACGATGCTCCGAAATGCCACGCCCACAAGAAAGTGGAGCCGGAGCAGAGGAGATCGAAGGCGGCCCGAGAGATGGTCAAGGTCGTAGAAAGGTTGAGGTGTCTGGAGGTTGAACGGGTCGTGATTCCCCGTCGAGCAACCCGTGCTTCTTCCGATGGACAATTGCCTACCCGTCCTCTCTGTCTCGGAGCCATGGATCGGGACATATTTGACGAGGCGCAGTCGAGGCGACATAGAGCCGAGGGACCGTCGAAGCGCCCGAGAGCCGAGCCATCTCGTCACGAGGAATCGAGTGACGTCGTTTGTTGCATCCACGGGGATCCGTGCCGGCTCAGATGTCGTGGAGACGATGCGGCGAGGCGCAGTCGAGGCGCCGTAGTTTTGAGAACCCGAACCCTCTTGTGTTGGAGTACGATGCTCCGAAACGCCACGCTCACAAGAAAGCGGAGCCGGAGCAGAGGAGATCGAAGGCGGCCCGAGAGATGTCCAAGGTCGTAGAAAGGTTGAGGTGTCGGGAGGCTGAACGGGTCGTGATTCCCCGTCGAGCAACCCGTGCTTCTTCCGAGGGACAGTTGCCTACCCGTCCTCTCCGTCTCGGAGCCATGGATCGGGACACGATAGACGAGGCACAGTAGAGGCGCCGTAGAGGCGAGGGACCGTCGAAGCGCCCGAGAGCCGAGCTATCTCGTCATGAGGAATCGAGCGACGTCGTCTGTTGCATCCACGGGGATCCGTGCCGGCTCGGATGTCGTGGAGACTATGCGGCGATGGACCGGTTCATCGAGAGGTTCGGTGATCGACTGGTTCGGGATACAGACGAGAACAACATTGTTGCTCGATTCGCCAAGGCCGTCGTCGAACGTGCTAAGGGCCTTCTTGGGGGCCGAGGATCGAGGAGGCCGTCTCCCGAGGCGTCGTATCACTCGCACGTGGGCGGGGGTAGTCAGAGGATCGAGGAGGCCGCTAGGAGGTCGAGGAGTCGGACACCGACTCAAGCACCGGGGCAAGGAGGGGAAGCCTCGTCCTCTCACGAGTCCTTCTTACGCGAGCTCCGAGACATCCCCTCGCCTCCTCCTTACGCTCTAGAATCACCCGAATCGGAGGGTTCAGAAATTGAGGAGGAACTTCAAGGCGAGCAAAGGACTCAAGCCGGCCGACAAATCAAGCCGTCCTCCTTCCTCCAGAGTCCGTTTGTGGCGAACGTAGACACGCCGATCTCTAGAAAGCCAAAACATGTGAAAGAAGCTTATGCACAGTATAGGGCTTTGGGGGAGGATGCCAAAGTGTATACCCGTCAAGAGTTTCCGTACGAGATGGATCAAAAACTCTTTAACGAGATCGAGGACCCGAAGGTGCAAATAGAAGCGCCGGTAAGTGTTTATAATTGCGTTTTTATTTGTGTGTTTAGATCACAATGCGAGGTTTCATTAATTTGTATTTTGTTTGTGCTTTTTCAGATTATTGACCTCTACATCCTGTATTGGAGGTCTCGAATGCGTCATCGAGCCTTGTTAGCTCCCGGGGTAGCATACACTATGACCGTACTGGCGGGGTGTGATTACTACGTAAGTAGTATTATTAACTAACGTTTTTGCATTATCTTATTATATACAAAGTGTAGCTCTCATTGTAAATTGTTGTTGGAAATACAGAAGATGTTGAGTCGAGCCATCGAAAAGGAGCACCCGCAAGATGCAGAGCTAGGCTTGAAGTCGGCTCCAACGTATCGAGGATGGAAAGCCCCTGATAACCTGTTGGAGGTTTTCGAAGGGACAAATACGTACATCCCTTGGAAGTTGGCCAAATATGTAAGTACGATTCATTTCGTTTGTTCCTCTCTTTTTCCGACTTTAGTGTTTTTAATTATAATTTGATTGTTACAGTTTATCCTCGTTTGCCACCTCGGGACGAATCATTGGGTGGTCGCTCGCGTCTGCGTTCCAGAGTGGAGGGTCGAGGTGTACGATTCAATCTTGTATCGCCTCGAAAAGGGCGAGACTGGAGATCATCGTACAATCCAACTCCTTTGCATAACTCGTCTCTTCCCGAAGGTCCTCTCCCAAACCGACTTCTGGACACAAAAGATTAATCTGAAGAAGAGGACGGACCCGATGGAGTTGGTATTCATGCCCGAGGAAGAACAGTTCGTCCAAGTCGACGGTGTGAGCTGTGGCGTATATGCATGCATGTACTTGGATCGTATCCTCGCCTCGAATCCACCACGTCTACGAAGTGTTGATGAGGAGAAGTTCGTCAAGAAGCATCGAAGGAGATTGGCACGGCGAATTTTTACTCTTTCGTTGTATCCAGTCGAAGGCAAGATCGATCTATCGAGGATTAATGTAGATGTATAAAAAACTTGTTGATTCTTATTTATTGAACTTGTTTATGGAATTCGTTTCTCGTATTAGATTATCGAATGTGCAATCTTTGTCAATTTGCAATTATCGTATTAGATTCTTGAATGTGGAATCATCGAACAAATATCGAATGTGCAAGAGTAGGACTTAGAGGAAATTTGGACTTAGAAAAATTTGAGCCATTTTCCCCCTAAACTTTCGGTAGAGGCACGGTTGAATTGAAGTTTCAACCGTGCCTGGCACGGTCAAACAGGCAAGTCAACCGTGCCTCAGACTGTAGACGGTTGACTTCCGTCAGGCACTGTTGACTTTCACTTTGACCGTGCCAAACAGTGCCTCTTAGAACCCCAACCGTGCCTAAAGCATCAATTTGTACAAAATTCCATTTTTTGATCGTAATTTGCGTGTGACGTCACTATTATATGCCATAGTTGATTAAAAAACAACTAATAAAGCGAAAACATTGGGTTTTAATGATTAAAATAGCGTAATCTAATCTATCTAATGCATCGGCACTTCCTAAGATAAAACACTCCTACAATGTATATGGTCCCCTACCTCATTATCCAAAGATTCGAGCTTCGTTTGAGTTCGTTGTTGTTGTTAACGGCATATAATTGATGTATCGTTAGTAACTAATGTGTAATTGATGGTTAATTTACGTACTAACATCGAAATTAACGAATTTTTAGAAGGTTGACTTTCAAAAATTGCCACTTGACTGTAGGCACGGTTAAGGTACACTGTTAGGGTACACGGTCAAACAAGAAAGTCAACAGTGCCTCGAAAGTCAACCGTTCAGAGGGCAAGGCACGGTTGACTTGATGCTTCAACTGTGTGAGGCACAGTTGAATCTTCATTTCAACCGTGCCTCTACCGTGAAAATGGTAAAAAAATGGGCCAAATTTTTTCTAAGTCCCACAATCAACCATGCCCATTTTATTTCCCATACCTAGTACAACATTCAATCGACATTTGAAACCCATTCCAATCCAAACATTCAATTCAATCCAAACATGAGATTCAATCTATCGAAATCAAATTATTTGAAAAATTATTCTACCACTCGCAAGGGGCATCGAGGTCTCGTGTGTTCCTGGCTTTGACATATGCTACATTTTTTCTTCTTTCTTCTACATGGCTCCGCATCTTGGGGAGGTATATTCAAGTCGACACCGCCAATCAGAATTGGAGCTCTACACACTCTCCTGTTGTGCCCAGCTTGTCCGCATCGAGTGCACCTTTGTCGAGCCATCGATGTTGACGTTCCTTCTTCTCCTACGGCTCTTGCACGTGACTCCCTTGGTCGTCCGGCTTGCTTAGGTACTAGAGGTGGATGCACAACGCATGAGGTCACGTAGTCGGGCAGGTCCCACAACTCCGGATGAGGGACGAGTTCGATGGTTGGGGTATAGGTGGCTACCAAGGTAGACTGTTTGAAATAGTGACTCATGTAATCACTTGATCGTCCACCTGAATACCTGATTGAGCATGAATAAATAAATCAGTCGTACCATTCAATCTCGTCTATATAACACACATAAGAATATGTCGTACCTTAGAGCCGCGTGGGCGTGTCGACAAGGCATCAAGTCCAAGTCAAACTCACGGCACGAGCACGTCGAGTTTTGAAGGTTAACGAGGTAATTGCCGTTCTCACCTTCTACCCTATACAAATTGGGAGTCGCTGTCGTCCTACACGGGTAGCGATGTCCCCATTCATGGGCTGCCGACATCTTCTCGTACGCTTTCGGAGTGAGATCGTGCTCTCGAGAAAGGGCACTTTGACGGTGTTGGTCAAACCACTTTTCTACGATCGTGCGATATATCTCAAGCATCGAGCATATCGGCAGCCGACGAGCCCACAATAGTCGTGCATTCATTGTCTCGGCCGGATTAGAAGTCATGAAACTCGTGCGTGGGACGGGACACTTTGACTTCGCCCACCTCGGAGGGCCGATATCACACAACCTTCTATAAATTCCGCCTCCTTCACGGCCGAAGCATCTCAAGGCATCGAAGTTTACATCGAACGTTGAATCTTGATTTGCGTAGGCCGCCTCTTTGAAAATTCCCAAGGCATGTTGCCCGAACGATTTCAGATTCTTCGTGATGTGGTAGAAGCAGAGGCCGTGTGCTCGGTTAGGGAAAACGACGTTCACGGCATTGATGATACTCACGTGTTGATCAGAAACGATCAATAGATCGTCCGGCGCCCCGAAACAACTCTTCACCTTCGACAAAAACCATGTCCATGATTCATCGTTCTCCTTAGGACCTAATCCTATTGCAAGAGGAAACACCTGCTCATTCCCGTCTTTAGTCACAGCTACAAAGAGAGTCCCCTTGTTCTTTCCTTTCAGATGTGTCCCGTCAACAACAATCACGTGACGGAGCAAGTCACTTTGAAAGGCTTGGATGGAGTGTCCAAGGGCAAGAAACATGTACACTAGTCGATCGTCAGCATGCGATGTCACCATATCGTACACACTTCCCGGGTTTCTCTCCTTCAGCAGGTAGAGGTAAGACGGTAGCCTCTGATACGACTTTTCGTAACTTCCGTACATGCTCTCGATCGCTACATTTCTCGCGCGCAGTGCAAAGCTGTAGCCTATCTGAATGCCGTACTGAGTTTGTAGCTCGTTCATCATCTCATTCGGCTTCAACACGGACCCCTCGACGACCAGTCTACGTGCAAAGAAAGCTCCTAAAACCTTCGCACAAATCTGTCGCTGTTTGTTTCCGTCTAGAACCACTTGACACGTATGGTTGGGTTCATATTTCCTAACCTTCCATATCCCGCCCTTCTGTCGTGCACGCAGCAAATATGCACAATCATCCTGGTTGCACACAAAATTCAAACGCGTTTTGTTTGAGCGTTCGGTGGTATACTCTAGTCGGTTCTCCATGTGATAGAGGCCCACAGCTATTTGCAATTCATCTTTCTCCTTGAAGAGGCCACCCACACGCAATTGTCCAAGTGAGGGGCTGTAATCGGGCTCGATAAAGCCTAGAGGCAATGCCGTATCTAGGTCGACGTACGGAATCAACCAATTTCTTATGGCTTCGTGAGTTGCACGAGTATCATCGGATCTTCCGTCTTGATTATCTGAATGTATGCTTCGGTGCCCGATGATCCTATCAACACGCCCCGGCTCCTGAATCCATACTCTAAACTCCGTAGTTAACGACTCAAACAAGTCGGCCCTCTGTTGTTCATCAATCGCCTCTTCAGCCCTCTCATTTCTCTCCTCCTCAGCCCTCGCCTCCTCATCCCCCGCCTCTCATCCCCCGTCTCCTCATCCGAAGATTCTGATTCTTGATGACTAGGACCTCCAACATTCAAGTTCTGAAATACTGTGGATTGTTGTGTCGTAGGAGTGCGAAAGTTGATGTTCTGTGTCTTCTCGATCACATACACGGTTGGCGAATCGTTCTGCTCCACCATAAGCCTAAGCAAATCCGTGTCGTTCTTCAGAACAACCTTCATCCTCTCGTGATCGGTTAGGTCCGTCAAGTAGTACAACATGTACTCCGATTCGGAACCCAATTGATCACGGATCTCCCTAAGCACCTTATCACTTGTAATTCCTAATATGGGGAAGTGCACGAGGAAACTATCACCTCCCACGTACGAGGTCCTCTCCCAATGCCCACTGTGATGCACGATGTTTCTCTGATACGACAACCTGAAAAAACACAAGATTTTTTTTGTTAGATTTTCGGTAAAGTCACGGTTAATTTGAGATTTCAACCGTGTGACACGGTTGAAATCTCAAATTAACCGTGCCATAATTAATAAATTAATTTTTTTTTTAATTATATAGGGCACGGTTGATTTGGGATTTCAACCGTGTGACACGGTTGAAATCCCAAATCAACCGTGCCTCTACCGTATTTAAAAAAATAAAATAAATTTTGGGCATGGTTTGCCCAACCGTGCCACTATGATCCAACAGTGTCACTATGGTCTCAACAGTGCCACGAAGAACAATTTCAATTTTTTATTTTTTTGAGCAAAAAAATAATCAAAAATATGCGAAACGAAATGAAATTACGATCGTACCTTTATATTAGTCGGAAAAACCTTGAATATTCCCAATTTGACGGCCGAAAATAGTCCCTTGATTTCCCAGAAATTAATATACGAAAAATAGAATTTTTTTGCAAAAAAAATCTCTCTCTCTCTCTCTCTCTCTCTCTCTCTCTAATTTTTGGTGAGTTCGAATGAATGTTGTTGTTGCAATTGTTGTGTATTCAATTCAATTTTGACACATTTATTACTACCATCTACTCTTTTGAATTAATGAAGAAAATCAAAATCAGATTTGGTAGTTGAAATAAATTAAATGCATTACTATTTAGTTATTTATATTAAAAATCAATTAATAGAATTTGTCAAAATAAAACTAAAAAAAAAAAAAAGAAAAAAAGAAGGGTTCAACCGTGTCCATGCATGGACACGGTAAGAGTAGTGATAGATTTTATATTAATGCATGTAGAATATTAGAAAAAATTAATTAAATAGTGTACGTCTGAATTTAAAAAAAATAAAAAAATTAACATTTGGCAATCAAATTCTACCGTGTCCCACGGTTGGAAAAAGAGAGAGAAAGAGGGGAGAGAGAGAGAGAATATGTCACAATTATCTAATTATAAAAAGAAGAAAATAAAAGTGGTGGGACCCAATTAAAAGTAAGAGTATTTATGTACTTTCATAAGAAAGTGACTATAAAACTTATAGTCTTATACTTGTGGCTATAAAACTCACACTTATAGTGAAAGTGGCTATATGTGAGTTTCTCCCAATATTTATTGGTGAAAATAATTACATCAAAATAATCTTATTTTCAAAATAATGTAGATAAATATTTATTTAAAAAAATTAAAAATTATACCATAAATTATGATTTTCAATTTTTAACAAATAGACATAAATATTGCTATACTTTAAATCACAAAAAAAAAAAAAAAAATCATCTCATTTTCTATTATTTGATATTTTGATTTTGTATTTCAAACAATTGTAATTTTTTATTTTAACAAATATTTATAATTTACTTTTATTTTTTTTAATGCCACGTGTTAAATTCTCTCCTATTTATTCCGATTTTTTTTTCTGTAATTTTTATTTAACTTAGTGGTCTAAAACAACAAGATATCGGCACAAGTTTAATGGGCCCAAAAATAGAACATAAATAAAATAAATATACCATACATTGGGTGACACAATATTTATAAGTTACTTTAAAAAAATCATGAAAAACCTAATTGTTTATATATGTAAATTTCATAAACAAACTATAATTTACCGTTTTCGCTTAAATCAAGACATGACTTTACGTTTTTTATTTTTTATTTACATTTGCAAAAAGTCTCTTTTTTTAAGGATTCAGTTTCTTTTAGGATTCATTTTTTTTTGTAGGGTTTAGTTTTTTTGATTTAGTAACTCACGTTGACGCATCAGGCGGGACGACAAATGTTGTATATAAAGAAGTGTTCCGAAATGTATAACATATTGTGTTGTTGTAGTGCAGTAACATTATATTTGTCAGCTCTTAGTGTGTGTATGTTTACGTTCCGTTTCGCTGCACTTTCACGGTGTCGCGCTGATACTTTATTAATTTATTTAATTTAGTTGACGTTGGGCTTAGCCCGTTTAATCATTTGGGTCGTTCTTTTCGGGTTTTCTTGTTGATTCTTTCCCGGATCGTAGGTCGAATCAACCCTAGGTATTTAGTATAAATAGGAGAGTTGTATCTTATTTCATTAACAAGAAATACACTACAAACCCTAGTTTATTTATTTGCCGCTTTTCCTTTTCGTATCGTAATATCATAATCTGGTGTGAACGACGAGCAAGTATCTCGCGTCTGCCGTTGTATCGTTTATTTCTTTTCGTTTCTTGATAGAGGAAATCGCCCCATCCTCTATCAATTGGTGCTTTCATTGAGAGCTTCCAAAGGGGAGTCTCTTTGAAGGGGCGAAACATCGGTTCTTGAATCAACGGGCCGAGGATATTGATTATCAATTGGTGATAATCGGGTGTTCATTGAGTGCTTTGGGTGGAGTTTATCAAATTGGTGATTATCCACAATTCAACCAACGTCAAATATATTGGGGGTTTCCATTGAATTTGGACTATGTGGATACCCAGAATTCAACCAACGTCGAGGCCTTCAGCAACCTTCACGCCGACGATGGTGCCTCACCCCCAGCCGAGCGGCTGGATTGAGACTACAGCGGGCAGCACACAACCGCTCCCTCCGCCGAGTCCACCGGCGTCATCCACAGCGTGGTCGTCGTCCTCATCTCCTCCAGTTTCAATGGAAGCCATTCTAGCAAGGATTGCTCGTTTGGAGGCTCGACTCGAGGCGAAGGAACAACTTTGGGCCCCGGCGTTTCCTCCATCGCGAGCGGAAGTCGAGCCGCCGTTCGTCCTGCCCGATTGGCGCCTTCCGTCGTGGGATCCCGGCAGCCACCCGAGCCCCCAATCGTGGCGACCGCCGCTGCCCCAACAAGCACCATGGGACTCTCCATGGTTGCGCTCCAATCACGAGCCGCCACGCCCGGACCCGGATCTGCTCTACGGCATGCCTACAACGTGGCGATTATCGACGTGGGAGACTCAATCGACGGGGTTATACCAGCCTACGTTCGCGCCCTCTGACGTGGTGCAACCTCCGCTAGGTTTCCGGCAGCCTAGCCCCGCGCCCCAGCCATCGTTGGCGGATCCCCACGTCCCGTTGGAATCTCCATGGCAGCCGAGCCACGCCCCACCTTCTCTCACGGAATCTGTACCGTGCCCCGTGGCAGAAGAGGCGGCAGACTCCAAAGGGCTTGGGGCCACCGAGAACCAAGACCCTAGCTTCGTCCATGCGACGAGTGGCTCCGGCATCGGTGACGGTGATGCCAACAAAGCCGCTCAAAGCTCCGCCGCCGATACCAACGACAATGAGTTCGAGAAGACATTGGAAGGCACCGACGCGTTGATGGTTCGAGGCTCGAAAGTGGCGTGAAGCCATTGAACGCTATCGCCGTGCCCTGGAAATTGAGGAAGTTAAAGGTGCTTTCATGGCGCCTGCGTGTGTTTGTGAGTGTGCCTCTGCACACTACAAATTGGGATGGGCCTTGCTGTACCAAGCCCAAGAGGAGGTTGATCCATTTGGTTTTATACCAAATAAAAAAAGTGAAGGCTTGGGAAAAGAAAGGTTGAAGTCACGAGAAGTTTCCCGACGATCGGTTGTTTTTGGCTTCTATGCGCTTGAGGAAGTCTATAAGGATCTATCGAATCTTCACCTTGAGGACAAGGTGATTCTCAAGGGTGGGGGAGTTGATACGTTAATTATTTAGATTTAATTATTTGTTGGGCTTGGCCCGTGTTTTTATTTTATCGAGTCGAGCGTTATGAGCCCCGTTCCGGGTTTTCTTGTTGGTTCTTTCCCGGGCCGTAAGTCGAACCAACCCTAGGGTTTAGGTCTATATAAGGTGTTGGGGTGTATTGCCGTGAGTTATCAATCAATAAATCCTAATATTCTAGTCTCTTATTTGCGTATTTTCTCTTCCCGTTCCGGTGTGTACGTCTAGAGTCGCTCTCGCGTCTACCATTGTATCTTTTCGTTATTTCCGTTCATCTTGGTAGAGGAAATCGCCCCATCCTCTATCACGCACATGGGCGAGTACTAGTTAAGATAGTCCTAATTCTTTAACAGTTGCATGCTCCTCTTGTCAACGTTTCTATATTTTATTATTTAGATTTCTTTCCTAGCTCGATTAGTAAGAGCGTTAAAGATGAAATAAAAAAATTTACAGACGATAAAATAATACTCATTGGCCCTTACCCTTGCTAGGCTATATCGCATGAGAGTGATTAAATTAATCCTAATTTCGTTCACACATCGATTGGCGATGCCAAGATACGTATGCTCGGAATCTGATTTTCAGATTAAGCAAATCATGACATATGACTGCATGGTTACGAAGAAAGAACACGGAATCGATTGTGATCTGTGAGAGAGGAGGAAGGAATGGGAAGTGAGATGGCGGCGTGCATGACTTCGATCGTCGTCGATGGAAACTGTAATTTGGGGAATATGAATATGTAGAGAGAATTGGGAAGTAACCGTCGCGTAATTTAACTTTTTATCTATTATTATTATTATTATTATTATTATTATTATTATTATTATTATTATTAGAATTTAACTAAAAAACACTTGTTGGAAATATCAAACGACACGGCGGTCGGGAAAAGGTACCCAACTAAGAGGTGTGACCGTGTCAATAGATTGCAGTCTAGTGGTAAGACGCTCTGTCTTCAATCCAAGAAGTTCGGGACGAGTCTCAAAGCTCATACTACCTCCATCTCATCTAATTAGTCCCACTTTCCTTTTTAGTCCATCTCATATATTAGTCCCCTTTCTATAAATGGTAAATAACACTTGGCTACAATTAACTCTCTCTCCTTAAAATTAACTACAACCACACATTCTACTTTTTCTTGGTTCTTGTTCCAAAATGAAGTGGGACTACTTAGTTGAGATGGAGGTAGTATTTAGGAATTTATAGACAATATTTATATTGAAAATGAACGAGTCTCAAAGCTCATATTTTTTCGATATTGGATAATTTTTAAACTCGTACCCAAGAAGTCTTCAGTTTGGATTTTTACATTTACAAATAGTTTATACTCGTATTTAGGAGTTTTTTAATTTGAAAATAGTTTATATTCATATTTAGGAATTTATTTATTTATTTATTATCATAATTATTATATTTAAGGAGGAGTCCTAATTCGATTAGAACTCGATCTTCACTTAATCAAACACAACTCCAACCCCTATAATTAAATACCTCTCCCTTTCACGCTATAGCATCTCCTTTTCTCCAATCTATGTGCATTGGTCTACAACTGTAAGTGTCGCAAGAGGTGTAATTTTTTTTAATTAACGATCTTCATCGTTCTCCTTTTCATTAGTTGTTTATAATGAAACAATATTTATATTTCTTCATTATTGTAGTATGGATTTATTCTCCTGCTTTCCATTCTTCACTGATATATGTGTTGTATACATATGCTTACTTTTATTGATGACTTGTTTGTTTCTTTAGCAGATTTCGGCCAACGGAAACGATTAGTTGAGGGAGTTCTCGTTCTTTTTTTTTTTTTTTTTTTTTTTTTTTTTGGTTATTAGCATCTCCTTTTGAGAAGGTATTCAAGCAATCATGCATGCATTACGTACTGTTTTTGTTTTTCTTTTCATAGCTTTTTTAATTTGGTGGGAGGGCATGGACGTCGCCAAGGAATATTGTATGTTGATTTAGGGCGTCCTAACTTTCTTTCTTTACGAGCAGGACATTAGAAATCTAGCATTTTTCTTCGACCAAAACTTAATCCACTCTTCAATTGTGGATCTGGATCGTCATCTTTACCAATCCCAATAAGGTGGTGGTAAGCATGGAGTAAATACTTGCAACTCTTAGGAGTATATGATTTGCCTCGATCGGAGCCAATCCAATTCCTTCAGACACGGAATAACTTCGTCATAAGGTACTATGAGCATTAGAAGTCCGGACAAATATTGCAAGTAGTATAATGAAATTGATAATTCACAAGACAAAGTCACCAAAGTGTTAGTAGTTGTACTCCAAAAAAAAGAGAAGGCTTTAGTCATCTCAAGGTTTCGATCATATGTGAAAAGGGAAGCAAGGACGAGCTCATATATTCCACTACATTGAAGCTCATTTATGCATCGGCTAAGAACGTCTTCGCTTCATTCCCAATATCCTTTAAAATAACAAAACTCTCCAAAGAATTCAGTATTATCTCCCCATTTGGCATTTCCTTTTGCAATACGTTTATCCAAAGTCAATGAAGGGTCAACGTCTTTTGATGGTTGATGATGAGCCGACTCCAAAGTATGTAGGCCATTGATCGGTCGTTTTGCCAACCCTTAGCCCAAATTATCAAATCCGTCACATAAGTCAACATACATCAAAGATATTAATATGACAAAATTATCCGTGGCTTGGACTTTGGAGTTGGCTCATCATCAACCATCAAAAGATGCTTACCCTTCATTGACTTTGTGTCAATGTATTGCGGAAGGAAATGCCAAATGGGGAGATAATATTGAATTCTTTGGAGAGTTTTGTTATTTTAAAGGATATTGGGAATGGAGCAAAGACGTTCCTAGCTGATGCAAAAATGAGTTTTGATGTATTTGAATATATGATCCCATCCTTGCTTCCCTTTTCACATATGATTGAAACCTTGAGATGACTAAAGCATTCTTTGTGTTTTGGAGTACAACTACTAACACTTTGGTGACTTTGTCCGGTGAATTATGATTTTATCACGGGACTTGCAATATTTGTCCTGACTTCCAATGCTCGGAGTACCTTATGACTAAGTTGTTCCATGTCTGAAGGAATTGGATTGCACTGATCGAGGCAAATCATTTACTCCTACGAGTTGTAAGTATTTACTCCATGTTTACCATCTTCTTGGGAATGGTAAAGGTGATAACCAAGATTGCGCAGTCACAAATTAAAGAGTAGATTAAGTTTTGGCCAAAGAAAAATGCTAAACATCTAATGCCCCTACTCGTAAAGAAAGAAAGTTAGGACGCCCTAAATCGACTTACAATCCTGCCGGAGAAATTAGGCTCATGAACCATGGACTTCGATGGAAAAGGGTATCTTCACCAAGCTTGGAGTTAGTGAAAAGGGCTAGAATGAGACATACTTAGCTGCTTATCTCTCTTGTTGGTTATGTACTTTTGTTCTCCCCGAAGGTAATGCTAGTTTGATCCGTCCGAGTACTGTCAAGGCAAGTTTGATGGCCAATTATTAAAGAGTATCTATCACGATTCTAGTTTTGACCAACATTTTTCGAGGTTTGAATGACTTTTCAAGATCTGTCGAACCATCCTGATTTCGAGCAGCGTCGCGGCTCATTTTGTCTATGCTTAGATGAATCTTTATTTTAAAACTCATCATGCCTTGGAAAAATATCCTAACGGTCCTAAGATGGTTCAGTACTCTGCTGAATGAACTGCATATTTTTACTATTTATTATGACTAATGAAAACATTTCTACCATTTCTGAGAATACTTATTATATATTCTCATGATTTTAGTTGAAGTGACAATTTTCGTCAATGCATGTAACCGATGATCAAAATCTCTAATTCTATCAATTTAATTTTGGACTGATTTAACACTTTAGAACGAGCGAATAATTCATACTCTATAGTAAATAACACCCAAGCTAAGTCTAATCAAAATCCCTATAGTACTTACTCCTTTCGACACTCCTTAACAAGGATGACCTTGATGCCCTGACGAGCCGTCAACTCGAAAGAGTATATTTTGCCAAACACTAACTCATTCTCGATTCGGAATTTTGACCATCCGTTTGCCAAGTCTGTCCTTCCGTGGCTATTATCCAATACCACTCTCTCTCCCTCTCCACTTCCCTTCCCTCTTACAAACTCCATTCTCACACGGCTTTCCCCCTCCAGCTTACCAGCCACCACGAATTTACTGGGAAGATACTGCATTTTTCACCAAAATAATTAACATGATTTATCATAATCGTTTATTTAATTAATTAATTAATAAATAATTCGTGGCTTAAGATCTTAATTAATTACCAGTCTAGATTGTTGATTATTCTTGAGATGAACTTCGAAGTAGAGAGGGTTAATGCTAATGCTGCTCTTTCGTCTAGGTGACACGTCGTCGTTCCCGGGTGGTTTCGGACGCTTTCCGACGTTCTTCGCCTTCGGGGCTACCATGCCATGTAAAGAATGAGTAACATTTCTTTAATATAAAAGGAAAAAGAAGAAAGAAAAAGTGTAACCATGGGGATTGTTCATGCTGGCATGGGAATGATGAGGGATCTGCCTCTCGCAGAAGTTGGTTTTGTAGATGGACACGTCGAACTCGGACGGGGCGACTTAGGTGAAGAAGACGACTTCTCTGAGCTGGAGGGCGGCGTCCTCAGCGAAGTTTTGCCAGCCTTTGGTGAAGCAGAGCGTCCCGTACTCCATCTTCTCTACCTTCACCTTCCATGTTGCTCCGGAGGGGGACCTCAGCTTCGTCTTCGTCCTCGGATGCGGCCCGTGTTTCCTCGAGAAGGCCGGAGGGAATCGCTGCATCAAGAAACGAAAGATAATATCGAAATCATTCATTCTTAGATAGCTAGATGTAACACATAATTATGAAATATATATAATTTTGGGAATCTTGCTAGGGTTTATATATATAGAAGTGGCTAATTCACTAGCTGCTTACGAGAAGCTTCTTGAAATCAACGGGGATGAGAACCTTGAAGAAGGATGGATTCTCAGGCATGATTCTCTCTCTCTCTCTCTCTGCTCCGAAGTAGTTGCAAGTACAGAGGATTCACTTGTAATAAGAAATATGGCACGGTGTAGAGAGGGAGAGAGAGAGAGAGGAGTAGTTGGCATTTCTGTTTGATTAGTTACAACAGAATCAAATAAAATCAAATTTCAGTGCAAGAGTCTGATCTTGTACATGATAGTGAAGTCAATCAAAGAGTATGAATCTGCTTTTCTCAAAGGACTAGTAGAAAGAATGCATGTAGCTTCAAAAAAGGAATTTTAAGAAAATTAATTAAAGAAATAGGATACCCAATTTTGATAATATATCATGGGATTCTATCGGATTTTTCAATTCTAGATGATATGTTTTTCTTTAAAATAGAAATAGAATATATATATATATAGTACTTCGTATTCCTCCATTTTTTTTCTTTTCTAACGTTGTTGCTCATTAGCTAATTTGAGAGGGTTTTACTTTTTCTTCTTTTTTTTCAATTGGTGTCTAGCTATTTTCTTTTACGGAGACTGAAAAAATAATGCAAAATAGGGTTGTCAATTATCTCAATTCATCAAATTCCAAACAAATGTTTCCTTTCGATAAAACCATAACAATTAATTATAAAACTCTAAATTATTCATCTCTCCGTCCCTCTCTCTCTCCTGATCTCACTTCTTCGGTCTTTCCGCGCTCTCTCTACCACTCTCATCTCATACATATGAGTGTTCGTTTTTTAAAATTTTAAATTTAAATAATGGAAACTTGCCGGGCAAAAGAAAAACAGAAACAAGTAACAAAATAAAATAAGTTGCTAAACAAAAATTTAATCAATTAGAAATATAATAAAACTTTGATGAGAAGTTTAAACGTAACAATTTGGATTATTAATATGCACTAATTATGAATGGTGGGCACCGCCTATAACTCATAATACCTTCTTTCTTAAATCTATTATCTATATATTATACTAAAGTAAAATACTTTGCTTTTCTTTTCCCTCCTAAATTCTTGATTTTTGAGCCTTTTTATTTTTTATAAGTATAATTAAGTGTTTATTTGTATTATGTCATTTTCTATGCAATATTTTTTAATGCACTTATTCTTATGAGAATGTTCATTAAAGTAAAACACATTAATTCAATTTCAAGTATGAATAATAAAATTTGACCAAGTAATTTGTTCATGTTTTTCTCAAATGTATAAATGCTCTTCAATTTCATATCGTATATATGTGACAATAAAAATTTAAATACTATAATCTCTTTATGCATCCTCATTTTTTCTTCACACACCTGCATAATTGATTAACAATAGATCGTGCACTGCAATATATAGTACTACATGTTATGAATCATATCAAATTACAATTACAAAATTTATCCATACTTGAAACTTTGATAAGAAATTTTACGAAAATGAACTAGAAATCTAAAAATGTATAGTATTATACTCATCCATGCAGCATAAAAATTGTGTCATGTTCGTATAGGAATTCCTTTTTTTTTTTTTGGGTTTAAGAAACAAAATTAATTTATTAATTAAAGCAACAATTATATATCTTTGAATTAATATCACTCATACTATTTGTATTAAATTATAATTATGTATGTATAATACTAAATATTAATACTATAGTATGTTATAAATAAAACTAGTGCAGTATGTTTTATAAATACAATATATTATAGTACTTGAAAAAAAAAAAAAACTAATTTTCCGTGCATCGCACGGGTACAAGACTAGTATATATAGAAGCAGAAACAAAATTTTACAATATTATCCCGCCTACATTGCACCATGTTGTTTCAGATTATTATTATTATTATTATTATTATTATTATTATTATTATTATTATTATTATTATTATTATTATTATTATTATTATTATTATTGATAGGGATAAATATCAGCCTCACTCGTAATGTATTTTCTTACCTTTATCTGGATTATTCCTCCTATAATGATTAAAAGAAATTGATTCAACAAAGAGCAGATCCTGGATGCCGAGGGATCTGACAACTACTATAGTTTGGGTTAAGACCCATATGCAGAAGCTAGTGCTTACAGAAGCTGCCTTGGCCTTAATGTGCTCCTGCTGATACCCAGGGATCTGCAGAGGCGTGTAATTGGCGTGAGTCTAGTCTTTCTAGAGTGAGAACCACGATATTAATGACAAAGGGAATTTGTCCTTACAAAAATTCCTCTATCATCACTCTCCATACGAGAAGCACCCACCTTTTTTACCCTCCTCGCGTCCTATAAATACTAAGCGAACGTACAACAACATCATCATTCTCTATGAACAACACGCATCTTGGCGTACTGTTCTATTCAATTTCACACTCTCCCTTACGAGCTCCTCCGAGCTCAAGCGGTCAAGGCGTTCAAAGCCTTCTTCCGGGAAGCTCTAGTTTCCCTTCACCTCCATCCTTTTTTCTCGACGCCGGGAAGAATCTCCATCTTATACCCCGTCCCAAGTCTAAGGTAAAACCCTCACTGCCAAAAGGGAATGAGGCTCGACGGAGCTCCGTTCTCCTTGTTTTTCTCCTTTTCTCCTACCTCTTTTCTACGTTATCTGCTTGTATGAGTGCAAAACTCCATAAATCTTACTAGTTTATGGCTAAATATGCCCTTTATCCGTTGCCTATAACTCAATTATCATTCACCGTTGCTACATACATCTTGCCCTGTACAAAATGCTTTGTTATGGTCTTTCCATACGCATGAATCTCTTACTCTTTACTGCTCTAACGCATCATCCATAAATGCCCTTTGCAAATACTATGAACCATCACACAATTGTTGTAGATCTCTAACCCGGATCTATCAACTGGCGCCGTCTGTGGGAAATCCTTGAGTTGAGATGTCGATTTCCCCTGTTTTTTTATGCAAAATTCCAGCTCATTGTTATAATGCTGTTTGCGATTTCCCTTTATTCTGTCCTTATGTGGAGAATATGAGAAAATCTGATGTTACATTGATTGGGAAGGCCCTGTTTGTGGTCTAATTAGCGGAAACCCAGATGGGTATGCTGTTGATTGGTATTTGCTAAGCTCTCCACGATTATGAGCTGTGGAGTGTGGTGCGATTCTAGGATTACGTTTCCCCTGAAATGGAAATTGTGATAAACCTTTTGATTAAAAGGAAACTTGTGTTTGAAAGACTGATTTTCTCTCCTTGAATGTGAATTGAGAATTGATATCTGTAAGTACTGTTAAAACCCATGGGTTCAGAGGGCTAATCCCCTGTTTATCGTCGAAGCTTTAATGGATTCTGATGATATGTGCATAAACTTATCCTGTCATTTACTCTATCGCGATGATCACCTAGAATGGTAGCTATATATCAGAAGGAATATGTATTGAATGCAAGTTTTATATTATTCCTGGAGAATCTTATTATGTATACCATGAATTTGTTTTGGCTACATTGCTCATAGCACATCAATATGGTAGTTAAAAGCGATCTCAAGGCCATATCTCTTTCATGACATGAATTGTGATGACTGATCTATCGCTGTTTGTC
This sequence comes from Thymus mandschuricus, assembly GCA_029379335.1. Taxonomy (NCBI): domain Eukaryota; kingdom Viridiplantae; phylum Streptophyta; class Magnoliopsida; order Lamiales; family Lamiaceae; genus Thymus; species Thymus mandschuricus. Next base: position 15,667,239 of record CM057073.1, on the reverse strand, counting down.
AAAATCTCAAGGTTGTGAAGAATCCGAAAGAAAGCCGGGTCATAAACTGCAGCAATCTCAAGACATATTCGCTTCACCTTGTGTACTTGGTGAGCATACAATTCTATCTGTTATCTGCTCAATATGAAATCCATCTATGAGTTGCAAAGGATTGGTGATTACAGAATAAGCATCAGTACTAAAGCTAGTCGAATGCCCCTGAATCGCCATGGCTTCAAAACCCATGAAATGATAAAAACACAAAAAAATGGAGAGCCGAAAGATGCCGAGGTTACCCCATTCACTTTGATGAAGGGAGCCCGCATCTGAAAGCAGAACCTCCTCCCAGAAGCCCTGTCCAGCAGACAACTCCCTCGTAAGCCCCGAATAACGGGCAGAACCTCCTCCCAGAAGCCCTGTCTAACAGGCAACTCTCTCGTAAGCCCCGTATAACGGGCAGAACCTTATCCAAAAGCCCTACACAGTAGGCAACGTCATCGTAAGCCCCATACAATGGGCAGAATCCTTCATAAGCCCTATTCAATAGGCAACCAGCTCAAAAAGCCCTATTTAACAGGCAATATCATCGTAAGCCCCATATAATGGGCAGAACACTCCGTAAGCCCTATTTAATAGGCAACTCTTGCACAAAGCCCTATTTAATAGGCAACTCCTTCGTAAGCTCCATGCAAGGGGCAGAGCTCTTCCTAAGCCCTACTCGATAGGCAGCATCCTCGCAAGCTCCATATAATGGATAAAACTCTTAATAAGTTCCACTAAATGGGCCGTGCACCCCTAAGTCTCGCTCTAAAAGCGACATTTCTATGTATCGCTCTCATAAGTTCTACCCATTGCATTCCAGTGGGTAAAATCTCACCTAAATCCCACCTTATAAGTGGTATTCTCTAAAAACTCTGTCTTATAGACAATGCCTTTATGAACCTCTAAGGAGGATATTACTTTCATAAGCCCCAATCCTATGAATAGCGCCTCTGTAAGCCTTACAAAATAGACCAAGTTCTCGTAAGTCCGGTTCGATAAGTAATGCTCTCATAAATCCCACATAAGGGATATCACTCTCATAATCCTTGGCTAACAGGGATTATCTTATAAGAAAGTCCTATAAAATAGGTGCTAAATATAAGAAGGGCCTATATGGCCGAGGCATCTCGTATTAAGCTTAATAAAATAAGATGCCACACAAATTCTTAATAACCTCTTCTTCTGATCAGATCCCTTCCAGAGGCCTCATAAAGAAAGCCTTAGGAAAACAAGCAACCTAATAAAATAGGCTTCGTAAAGACAGAGGTCGCCGACCTCAGCTTCATTCCGGCGAAAGCCATCCTTGAAAAACCTTATATTAAGTAAACCACGCTTGTTAAAGCCACTTTAAATGGTTGACGGTTATAAAAGGATCTGCTAAATCAACAGTATGTCATAACTAAATCTCATATGATCAGATGCCTCATGTCAAGAGGAGGAAACTGTGTCAAAACCCTTTATCAAATTAGATTCCTATCTTTGAATCGTTACTTACCTTCATCATATACTGGCAAGGGCCACCCCCTTCCAAGAATCTTATAATAAATAAGCTATACTTGTTAAAGCCATCATAAATAATGCTCAAATGCAGGAAGTTTGCCAATAGCAAATTACATACATCTCAAGCTTCTTTCCAAGAGCTTACGGAATTGATTCTCTAAAACGTTCTCAACTCTTTGCAGAATCTTGTAAGGATGACGGTTAATTCAGAAGCTCATCTGGAAAGGACAGGTAACAAGGTCTCCAATCCTCCCAAGGAACCAGGGCCTGGCAATACTGCGCCAAGAATATCCTTCGGACTTAGGGATAACAAGGCTATCATACATCAACACAATGACGCTCTTGTGGTAACAGTTGAAATAGAAGGGTACCAAGTGCGGAGAATTTTTATAGACACAGGGACCCCTATCAATGTGATCCTCATGAGTTGTCTTAATCAAATGCCCCAGAAGAAGCTTCTGAAACCCGCCAGGGTGCCCCTCCAAGGCTTCTCGCAGAAGCCTGTCATGACAGTGGGGTCGGTGGATCTTGCACTCACTCTGGGAGAAGGACATATTAAAACATCAAAAGTGACTACCTTCTGGGTGGTCGATCAGGAGTCATCTTATAACGCTATTCTAGGAAGAGCTGCTCTGAACTCTTTCCAAATAATCGTATCCACCTATCACTTGATGATGAAATTCCCTGTGGGGGATCAAATAGGATGGATATCAGGGAATCAAATGACCTCAAGAAACTACTATGTTCAATCCGTTAAAATGGGAGAGGCCAAGAAATGGGCTGTCCCAGAACCTGTAGCCCCTCGATACAAGCCAGAAAGGGAAGAGGGCAAGATCAAAGAGGCCGATACTGTCAAAGAAGGGCAGAGCCTAATGGTCCCCGCAGAGGAACTGATAGAAATAGAGTTGATCCCAGATCGGAAAGGATTCACCACAAGAATTGGCACTCAGATGCCTCAGGACATATCAGAACAACTAATAAGGTGTCTGCGGAAGAACGCAGATATCTTTGCTTTCGGGTCATCTGACCTGGTGGGGGTAGATGCAACCGTGGCATTACACTGTCTGAATGTAGACCCCTCGGTGAAGACGGTAAAGCAAAAGTTAAGGCAATTTGGCCCTGAGAAAGATAAAATCATCAGGGAGGAGGTCGCCAAATTATTGGAGGCCAAGCACATCAGGGAAATACAATTCCCGGAATGGCTATCCAACGCAGTAATGGTGGCTAAGGGAAATACAGGCACCTGGAGGATGTGTATTGACTTCAGAGACTTAAATAAAGCCTGCCCAAAAGATCATTACCCTCTGCCTAGGATCGATCAATTAGTAGATTCCACGTCAGGTTGCGAACTGCTATCCATGATGGACGCATATCAAGGTTACCATCAAGTAAAAATGAATCCATCAGATGTCCCAAAAGCTGCATTTGGAGTTTGTGCAGGGACATTTGGTTTTCAAAGCATGCCCTTTGGCTTGAAAAACATGGGGGCTACTTATCAAAGAATGATGGATAAAATCTTCAAAAGCCAAATAGGTAGAAATATGGAAGTATATGTTGATGATATACTAGCCAAAAGCGTGTATGCTCAGAATCACATACAAGATCTGGAAGAAGTGTTTGCTGTGGCCAGATTATACCATCTTAAGCTGAACCCAGCTAAGTGCTCATTCGGCGTGCAAGCTGGAAAGTTCCTAGGATACATGGTTACTCCCAGAGGGATTGAAGTAAATCAAGCCAAAGTGCAGGCAGTATTAGATATGATACCTCCTCGAAATATTCGAGAAATCCAAAGGCTCAATGGGCGAATTACAGCGCTCAGTCGCTTCATTTCCCGATCAGCAGATAAAAGTCTCCCCTTTTTCAAAATATTGAGGAAGGGTAGTAGATTTGAATGGACTAACGAGTGCCAAAAGGCCTTTGAAGAATTAAAAGAGCATCTGGCAGAACTACCTTTGCTCACTAAGCCGCTACCACAGGAAGTTCTATATTTATATATATAGCAGTGGGAGATGAATCCATTTAGTTCAGTACTCTTGAGGGAGGAAGGGTCGATGTAGAAACCCATCTACTACACAAGCAAGATGATACAGGGAGCGGAAATACGGTACCCTAGTATCGAAAAAGCTGCCCTAGCAGTAATGGTCACGGCCAGAAAGCTGAGACCCTACTTTCTATCACACAAACTGATAGTCAGGACGAATGAGCCATTGAAGCAAATACTGGGTAAGCCCGATTTGTCGGGGAGACTAGTTAAATGGGCCATAGAGCTGAGTGAGTATGACGTAGATTTCGAGCCAAGAGTGGCTATTAAGGCCCAAGCTCTGGCCGATTTCCTGCAAGAAACCACCAGAGGAGAAGAAGATGAATTCCAGTGGTGGAAAGCCTATGTGGACGGCTCCGTCACTAAAGATGGTGCAGGGGCAGGGATCTTTATTCAGGACCCCAAAAGCCACATCTACAAATTTGCTATCAAGTTAAACTATCATGTCTCCAATAATGAAGCAGAGTATGAGGCTCTGGTCAGATGCCTAGACTTGCTACGAACCATGGGCGCTGCCCATATAATGGTTCATTCAGACTCTCAATTAGTGACGCATCAGGTCCTAGGACTTGCGAGAAGCGAGAAGAGAGAATGGTAGCATATGCGAAAATAGTGGATGAATTGATGAGGTATTTTGCCAAAGCCGAGGTGATCCAGATCCCTAGGGAATAAAATGTTGAAGCCGATAAGCTGGCTCGAATAGCCAGCGCGGCAGAAGGAACATGGACAGATGAAATTGTGCTATGCAATGCAGATGCCAAATTAGTGAAAGCCGAACTGCAGGCTATTGAAATAATGGAGGATTGGAGAACTCCAATCATCAGAGCCTTGAAGGAGCTTTCTGGAGAGCCAGAGGCTGCAGCTCTAGCCAACGGAGGAAGATTGCCTCGTGCATTCAAAGCTAAATTCTGCCTAATAGGAGATAAACTATACAAAAGGGCGTTCACACATCCTTACCTCAAGTGCCTATCAGAGCCTGAGGGAGAATACGCGCTTCGAGAAATACATGAAGGTGCCGCAGGGGCGCATACTGGATTTAAGATCTAGTCAGGAAACTACTCAGAGCCGGGTTCTTCTGGCCTACAATGGAGAAAGATGCTAAAAACCTAGTTAAAAGGTGTGATAGCTGTCAAAGGAATGAGAGGCTCATTCACAAACCCGCTGAAGAATTAGGGGCCATGATGGCACCTTGTCCCTTTGATAAATGGGGAATCGATATAGTGGGAAAATTCCCCACAGCTACGGGAGGAAGAGTATTCTTAATCGTAGCTGTAGACTACTTTACCAAATGGGTTGAGGCCGAGGCCGTAGTAAAAATCACGGAACAGGTGATAAAGAAGTTCATATGGAGAAATATATGTTGCCGATATGGAATCCCAAGGGTACTGGTCGCTGACAATGGTGCTCAGTTCACAGGATCCATGGTATGAGCTTGGTGCAAAGAAATTGGCATCGAACAGAGGTTTGTAGCTGTGGCTCATCCCCAGGCTAATGGGCAAGTCGAAGTCACAAACAGGACCATCGTAAGTGGCATCAAGGCCAGGCTAGAAAAAGCCAAAGGAAACTGGGCTGATGAATTAGATTCGGTGTTGTGGGCATATCGCACCAGTCCTAAAACAGCCACAGGAGAAGCTCCATTTAACTTAATTTATGGGGCAACAGCGGTAACGCCGGTAGAGGCAGAGCTCAAGTCATTAAGGATAATGGCTTATGATGAAAATCAGAATTCCTCCCTGATGAGGGAGAACCTAGACATGGTTGAAGAGCTTAGGAGCGAAGCTCTTCAGAAGGCAGAAAGATACAAGCAACAGGTGCGGGATGCATATAACAAAAAAGTGCAGATCCGAAGGTTCTGCAAAGGAGACCTAGTCCTAAAAAGGGCAGATGCTCTCAAGCCCATGGGAAAGCTAGACGCAAATTGGGAAAGACCTTACCTGGTAAGGGAGGTATTAAAAGGAGGAGCCTATGAACTTCAAGATGAAGAGGGAAGGGTGCTACCCCGGCCCTGGAATGTTAACAACCTAAAGAAATATTATGCTTAGTATGAAATCATGCACTAAATGAGTTATGATTCACTCGATCTCTCATAACCCACTTGGGGGGGGGGGGGGGGGGAGTAGGGGGATACCCTCCATATCCCATTATCTTAAAATGCTTTCCATGTTTTACTATCTTAAAATGTCAGATCCTATGCGTTAAGCAACTATTAAAGAAAGCATAATTTATTACAGTTAGCCTAAAGGCATAAAGGTAAACTCAAGCCCCTGGGTAAAAGAAAACTAGAGAAAGTTCAAAGACTGGAAGTATGGGGATAATACCTCAGTAGAGCTTAAGAGAAACTATTCTTAATCAGGGAACAACATCTGAAGAAGCTCATATCCTACTATTCCAAAATATTACATGCATAAGAAAGGAGAACATCCAATAAGCAACAAGGCATACAGTCTATTCTGGTCACGACAGAAAAGGCACAAAGTGAGCCTTCAAGTCTTGAAATGTACATCCCAGCAAAAAAAAAACATCAAAAAAGAAAGTCACTACACAAGCACCAAAATACGACGTAATCAAGCTAAGGTAGAAGAGCATGAGCTAGATGATGGGGTTGCAGAACCTCGGGGGAAGGAATGGGAATCGCTGTAATCGCTGTCCTCTCCTGTAGTTGAACCTTTTTTTTTAAAAAAAAACAAGCACATACATGTTAATCAATTCAAAATTGCACCAAGGAAGGTAGAATAAGACCAATATAGTCGAAGGATTATGTGGCTTACCCTCATCTGTCCTCTGTCTTTTGTTCCCTCCTCGAGGGATCTGACTAGCTGAGGGTTCAACTACCTCCCTAGCCTCATCTGCCATCTCCGTCTTCTTAACTTTCTCAATCCGAAGCAGTTCGGCCATTAGAGTAGGGAGGTGGGTATAACTCCCAAATTGGCGGCTCCAGCCTCCAGTGATAAATACCCCCCAGGCAAGGATAGCAGGACAAGCTCGCACTTCTCCTTCTTTGATAAGTGACCGTCATACATTTCGTATTGTGTGAAAAGATTCTTAAATCGCCTGAGATACGCCTTCATGTCTGGAAAGTCGTATAGATCCACAAAGTCCATTTCTTGCCGAGTTAGAAAACCGAGCAGACGGCTCCGAAGCAAATCAGGGGTATCCCCAGCCTGAGCCAATTTGCAAATCTTCCGGCGAACAAAATCGTTGGACATGACTGAATTAATAAAACAAAGCAAAATAGGTTTCTAAGAACCAATCCCCTCATACACGATTCGTAGAAAAATATGAAAGCAATAGTTACATGAAAGAAAATACCTGTTCGTCTGAGAGGGGCGGATTCTGCTATGAAAAAGGGGAAGCGGAAAGAGCAAAATAGGGCTTCTTTCTTTTCGTTTTCTAACTAAGCGACAGAGAAAAGTAAAGAGAAGAATGAGAGAAGCATAACGTTGTTTCTTAAGAAATAGATCATTTTCCCCCCTTCTTGGAAACACCAAAAGGCAATGATAAGACAGGGAGCCATCACGCTCGTCGTGTCTTGGAAAATTAACCGGCGCATTACCTTTTTATGACATGCCTTTTGTGATGTCATTTAAAATCATTACTATTGATGCTAGTATTGGACAGAAGCTTATACTGAACGCTTCTGGTCTTGGGGGTGGGGGGGGGGGGGGGGGGGGGGGGGTAGCTGATAGGGATAAATATCAGCCTCACTCGTAATGTATTTTCTTACCTTTATTTGGATTATTCCTCCTATAATGATTAAAAGAAATTGATTCAACAAAGAGCAGATCCTGGATGCTTAGGGATCTGACAACTACTATAGTTTGGGTTAAGACCCATATGCAGAAGCTAGTGCTTACAGAAGCTGCCTTGGCCTTAATGTGCTCCTGCTGATACCCAGGGATCTGCAGAGGCGTGTAATTGGCGTGAGTCTAGTCTTTCTAGAGTGAGGACCACAGTATTAATGACAAAGGGAATTTGTCCTTACAAAAATTCCTCTTTCATCACTCTCCATACGAGAAGCACCCACCTTTTTTACCCTCCTCGCGTCCTATAAATACTAAGCGAACGTACAACAACATCATCATTCTCTACGAACAACACGCATCTTGGCGTACTGTTCTATTCAATTTCACACTCTCCCTTACGAGCTCCTCCGAGCTCAAGCGGTCAAGGCGTTCAAAGCCTTCTTCCGGGAAGCTCTAGTTTCCCTTCACCTCCATCCTTTTTTCTCGACGCCGGGAAGAATCTCCATCTTATACCCCGTCCCAAGTCTAAGGTAAAACCCTCATTGCCAAAAGGGAATGAGGCTCGACGGAGCTCCGTTCTCCTTGTTTTTCTCCTTTTCTCCTACCTCTTTTCTACGTTATCTGCTTGTATGAGTGCAAAACTCCATAAATCTTACTAGTTTATGGCTAAATATGCCCTTTATCCGTTGCCTATAACTCAATTATCATTCACCGTTGCTATATACATCTTGCCCTGTACAAAATGCTTTGTTATGGTCTTTCCATACGCATGAATCTCTTACTCTTTACTGCTCTAACGCATCATCCATAAATGCCCTTTGCAAATACTATGAACCATCACACAATTGTTGTAGATCTCTAACCCGGATTTATCAATTATTATTATTATTTATTATTATTATTATTATTATTATTATTATTATTATTATTATTATTATTATTATTATTATTATTATTATTATTATCTTTTTTAAACTATGCATGATGTGTATTTCCAAGGTGCCCCTTCATAATTATTTTTAGAGGGAAAATGAAGAGTTTCAACAGAAGCTCGGGATTACTGGTTAGGCCGCCAACATCAATTAATTACCCCTCATGTGAGTTTCGAGATGCACTGTTTACCGCATGCCACTCCCACCCAATACCTAAATTTTCTTATTTTTTTAAAATCTCTTTTATACTTAAATATAATTGTAATGATTGTTTTCTTAAATTTCTTAAATGCCTCTTCTAATTTTTCTTTATTTTCTTCTCCTTTTCTTTTTGTACGAGCAACTCTTCTTTCCCCCCCAATACCTAAATTTTCTTATTTTTTTAAAATCTCTTTTATACTTAAATATAATTGTAATGATTGTTTTCTTAAATTTCTTAAATGCCTCTTCTAATTTTTCTTTATTTTCTTCTCCTTTTCTTTTTGTACGAGCAACTCTTCTTCCCCCCCCCCCCCCCCCCTAAATTTGGTTTTTTGAATTAGATCTTTCTAGAGCAAGTGATCACATCTATTTAAGTGAGCTCCATTTACATGAGAAACACTCATGAACTTTTTTTTTCTATTCTAATACCCACATTCCAAATCTTTTAAGTATTAGCTCCATTGAGATAACATGCCTCCAATGTGATGCCTCATTAAGGATTTGCATCCAAAAAATGCAAGATCTGCACTCAAATTAAAGCTCGTGAGATCATACGATCTCACGTCTCGCTATTCCAACAAAGTTACTAGCCATGAATGTGTTTTTAATGATTAAGAGGTAATGTATTATTATGATAGATAACTATTTCTATTCAATAGTCTACGATTTTTACATTTCTAACCAAACTTAACTTTGTTTTATGTAGGGCGACCGAATCCATGCGACAACGGACGCAAACTTGATTTCTAAGTTCAAGCATCTATTGAAGGAAGATAATCTATTATATATATAATAACATAATCTTTTCTCACAATTGTTTTCCACCAAAACTGCACCCATATTTTCATATTATTTTAATAATTAATAATTAATTATTACTTTTCATATTCATTTTTCTACCTTTTACTTTTTTTTAATATAATTACATTTTCCATTGTGTGCAGACTCTTAAGTTCATATACACATGCAATTTTTGTTCTCTCTCCTCTCTTCATTCAATTTTTGCTTCCTCCTCCTCCTCCTCCTCCTCCTCCTCCTCCTCCTCCTTCTTCTTCTTCTTCTTCTTCTTCTTCTTCTTCTTCTTCTTGTGATTAGTGCTTTGACTTAAATTCAAATTTCAAATATTTGCTCACATTCTAAAGCAATTGCATATTCTCTCTCTATATATATATACTTAACGAACACATACTGAATTTACTTTGTCTCTCTCTGTCTATTTTATTATAATACTTATTCTTCAATCGGTGTTTACTTTATTAAATAAAAATGTCATGTTGGGAATTGTTAAGGACAACATGTTAAGGGGAACCTATTTGGGACACTTTGAAAATGATATATATGTTTTGATTTGATCCCAAAACCCCTAAGTGTCCTATTTCCAAGCGACCCAATTTGATGTAGAAAATAGGTTAGAAATTTTTCTAAGCCTATACTGTTAGGATGGCTTTGTTTTTGCTTTAGTCACTTAGGTTTTTAGACTACAGAAATTTCAAGTGAAGGCCACTCGCTTGAGTGTGTTTTTCAGTCAAAGCGAGTCTACCCAGCCGAAGTGAAGCGTGCCGAAGAATAGCGAAGCGAAGCGAGCGCTACAGTGGATTCGAAGCGAGTCTGCCAAAGCGAAGCGAAGCGAGCGCTACAGTGAAAAGCCAAAGCGAGTCAACGCGGGTCAACACTTACTAAAGCAGTCACTTGGGAAACTCACTTACCAAGTACTCGCTACAGTATGACCGTGAAGCGACTCAATTTGAAGCGGACGCTCCCACCCTAAAGCGAAGCGAGCTCGTACCTACAGAAAGCGACAACCCGATTCCCGCTCCTATTTTGAACTCCAGTCAACTGAAGATCATCGCATTAATTGCGAGATCTCCACGTGTCGAATGCGGAGAGGAGCAGCGGAGTTGACTGCCAGGCCGACTGATAACCACATATTTAGCATGCTTTAGAGTGCATCTCGATGCGTGTTTTGGTTCGGATTTGTGCTTAAATGAATAGTAAATGATAGGTTTTTACAATTTATGCATTTTCTATATGCTTTGCGTTTTCTCTTGGTTTCCGTGCTGATTTCAGGTGTTGTGGCAATTTTCTGGGCAAGTTTGACTCATCCTATGTCGAAGAGGATCGAAAGAGGAAGCCGTAGCACTTTGCAGATTAATTTTCCGATGCCGGACGAGAGAGAACGAGCCAAAATCGTGAGAGCGAGCAAACTGTCAAATGTGGGCGGAAAGTACACGAGTCAACCGAAAATGAAATAGTCAACCCTTCATTTAACTTTCCAGAAATTACAGATTTTACCCCACCTTCTCAATTTAAGTTTCTAGTATTTGCAATTTGACCCCAATGTGTGGGAAAACTATAAATAGCTAGATATTTTCCTTATTTGGCATCTAATTTTACTTGTAATTCATTGTGACACTTTCTCTTAGAACCCTAGCTATTTTCCCTCTTTCTACTTTGGTATTTTTCAAATATTTGTGGATGATCAAGCTTGGAGATTGAAGTTTATTGAAGAATTTCTATTCCTTTTATTTTCCTTGTCATTTCTATTATGAATTCTCTTATATTCCATGGTTTAATTGCTAGATCTATGGCTAGCTAAGTTTGCATATGGCTCCAAGTGATGGATAATTTGATGTAGATGATAGGTATTAGATTCTAGGATGTTGATTACCTTCCTCTTGGATTGCCTATGGATTGGGACTTTAATTTGTATGCATGAATAATTGATCACTAGGAGTGCATCTAAGGTGTTTGAGGGAATGCCTAGGAAGCTTCCTTTCATAGCACTTGGCATCAATCCATACCCATATCACTTGATTTCATCTCTTATAGTTCCTAGAAAGAATTAGATGAGTTGGATGAGAGTTGGTAGGTTATCTTAGACATGATTTGAGCTATTTGGAGTTGATAGAGTAGTTAAAGGCTTAGAAAGCATTTGTTGCTCTATTAATCAACTTGTTAATCACCCTAGTAAGGTAGGTTAGCATATATGATATAAGAAACCATCCAAGGTGGATTAAATTGGCTTGAAACACCTAGAATCTAAGACCTACATCATCATCATATTGGAAATCACTTGGATCCATGCCTTTTAAGATTGATATTCTACATTTGCATTTTACTTGCTTTGTTTGCTTTACATTGTTGAATTTACTCTTTGCCTAGTTAAGTAAAAAACCAAATCATGATCATGTGCTTAGATAGTATAATGGAGACGATATAGACTACTTGATTTGTTATCGCCATATTCACTCCTTGTGGTTCGACTCGGACTACTAGCTAGTTCGGTATTATTGCTAGGCTAGAAATTAGCTCTAGTCAATTTTTGGCGCCGTTGCCGGGGAGTGATTAGATAGACATTTCAATAGTTTGTTTAGTCACTTGTTACTAATCTAAGCTTGTTTTTAATTTCTCTTTTCTTTTGTTTTGAAGGTATATGCTCACAAGGTCTAAGGGGAGACTTGAAGAGCCACTTCTCTTGGAATTTGGAAGGAGACATAGAAGAAGGAGATCTATAGAAGAACAAGAGATGGGTGATCATAACCCGAATATGGAGGCTATTATGAGAAGGATGGAAGAGATGCAATTAGAAATTGATGAGCAAAAGAGGAAGGCTAATGAGGCGCCACCACCTCCTATCAACTTTATGTATCAAGCTCCAACGGATCAATATCAAGGAGGAGAGTGGGGCACTATCAATGCCAACAATTTCGAGTTGAAGACCGGTTTGATTCAAATGGTGATGAATGCTCAATTTGGAGGAAGTCCCTTGGAGGATCCAAATTCACATCTTACCTCTTTCTTAGAGATATGTGACACCGTTAAGCTAAATGGTGTCCCTTGTGATGCCATTCGACTAAGGATGTTTGGTTTCTCCTTGAGGGATAGAGCCAAGGATTGGTATAAGGGATTGAACAAGTCGGAGATTCACACTTGGCAAGATCTTTGCAAAGCCTTCTTATCAAAGTACTTCCCTCCCTCAAAGGCTCACAAGATGATCTCGGAGATTTCTCATTTCTCTCAACATGGGGATGAGACCTTATTTGAAGCTTGGGAAAGATATAGAGAGCTCATCCGGAAATGTCCTCAACATGGTTTGAGTGAAGATCAACAAGTAACTCACTTCTATAGTGGACTCACTTCTCACACAAGGAGTGTAGTTGATGCCACCGCGGGGGGTTGTTTGTTGAACAAGCATGCCAAGGAAGCATTGAGGATAATTGAGGAGATGGCCGCTCATGCCTACCAATGGCCTATGGAACGGACTTCCACAAAGAGGGTCGCCTCTCTATCGGATGAGAAGTATGATGAGTTGACTTCATTAATCACTACTCTAAAGAGTGATTATGACAAGGGTCAAAGAGACATGATGGAGATAAGAGCTATCAAGAAATATGAGAATGATGAGGTCTTAAATGAGGAGGAGGTGAAGTACATCAACCGTTGGAATCAAGGTAATTTTCAAAGAAATTATGGAAATCCTACCTTCAACAATCACCCAAACCTCTCCTATGGAAATCTGCAAAATGCTATCAATGCTCCTCAATCTTATCCTCCCGGATTTGGTGCTCCACATCAAGTTGTGGAAGAGAAGAAGCCTCCTCAACTGGGGTTAGAAAGCATTATCCAACAAATGGCCGGTCAACAAAGCACTTTCATTGCTCAAACGGGGCAAAAGGTCACCACCTTGGAGAACACGGTTTCTTCCATGGACAAGCATATCAAGATGCTTGAGGGTCAAATGAGCCAAATGGCTAACCATGTTGCCTCTCAACACAAGCAAGGGCAATATCCGAGCAATACGGAGGTGAACCCCAAGGGAAATTGTAGTGCCATCGTTACAAGAAGTGGAAGAGCATATGGAAGCAAAGAGAAAGTTGTAGATGTTGATAAAGAGCCATTAGTTGAGGATTTACCATATGAAGAGGAAGACCATGTGGTTGAAACGAAAAAGAAGGAAGTAAGAAATCCTATTCTTGAGAGGGAGTTTCTTAAGAGGAATGATGTGGTGGAAGTTCGTTTACCTACAAAGGATGTCATCACCAAGGCACCTTTCCCTCATCGTCTACCAAAGCCTAAGATGGATGAGAAGATGAAGAGATTCTTGGCCATGATTAGCAAGGTGCAAGTTAACATTCCTTTGCTGGATGCATTGAGAGATATGCCCGGGTATGCTAAATTCTTGAAGGATGCCGTGTCTAACAAGAGAAAGTTCGATTACTTTGAAACCATCAATATGAGTGAAGAGTGTAGTGCGGTTCTCCAACGAAAGCTACCTCTCAAGCAAAAGGATCCGGGATCGTTTACCATTCCTTGTCTTGTGGGAGGTCAAAAATTTGGTAATGTTCTTTGTGATCTTGGAGCCTCTATCAATTTGATGCCCTTGTCTATCTTTAAGAGGCTTGATATTGGGAATCTTCGTCCTACTCTGGTTTGTCTACAAATGGCGGACCGTTCTATCACTTATGCACAAGGAATTGTTGAGGATGTGCTAGTGAAGGTTGAATCCTTCATATTCCCGGTGGATTTTGTTGTTCTTGATATGCCGGAAGACAAGGAGATGCCTCTCATTCTTGGGAGACCGTTTTTGGCAACCGGGAGAGCCTTGATTGATGTACATGAAGGGAATCTCACTTTTCGAGTCAACAATGAGACCCTCACCATTTCGATCTATGATGCAATGAAGAAATCAAAGGATCATGACTTTGAGGAGTGCAATGTCATAGGGGTTGTATCACCATCTCAAAGAGAGGATCGTTTGGCATTCCAAGACTCCGTTTACCCATACTCCGAGCTCGATGAGGCTTGTGATGAGCTTTTGAGTGCCCTAGCTCTTATGGAGTCTCAAGAGTCTTCGTCTCCTATTGACCCACAAATTCTCTCGTCTTCTCAACATGAGCATGACACCGAAGAGAATCCACTCCAAGATTGGAGCTCTAAGGATGAAGGTATTTCTTTCGTGCCTACAAGTCGAGTTTTGGGGGAATTGTGTAATGAAAGCCTCACTTTTCGAGTTAATGGAGATGAGACGACGTTTCATAAGCCGGAAGTTGAGATTGAATTGCCAATTCCGAGTGAAGAGAAGTGCTACAAGATCGGGGTCGAGTCTCGGGTGAAGCTTGTGTATCCGTTTCATGGAGGAGGTACAAGGATGAATGAAGCAAAGCCTCCTTGGAAGATAGGAGATCCAATTCACGACGAATGTGGAGACGTCAAATTTCGAGGCAAGGATTCGTTTGATGTACCATGAGCTCCCTTGAGGTATCGTCGAGCTAGCGACGTTAAACAAAGCGCTCGTTGGGAGGCACCCCATCACGAATCCTTTATTTTCTCGTTTTCTTTAAATTTAGTCGTTTTAGTCGAATAAGAGTGAGAGTGGGTTATTTTGTTATGGAAAAAATATTTCTAAGTGTTGGATGCTTTCTTTTGCTTTAGAAAATATTTGAGATTTTTCAAGTTGGCAATTTCATGCCTTAGAAAAATTTTGAGAATTTTCAAGTTCTTGTATTCCAACACTTAGAAAAATTTTGAGGGTTTAAGTTCTACTTTTGCGCAGTCCGTCGGTAAAATCGAAAAAAAATAGCAAAACTTGTCGGAATTCGATTCCGTCAATTGCATTGCATTCCTAAGACTCGAGAGTAGGGGGGAGGACTGACTCCCGTCCCGGACCGGCCCGGGAAGGCCCGAGCCAAGCCAGGGAACAGAGCAAACGGCGACCTAAGAGGGAAATCAGGGTCAGGTCGCCGGCAAGTTTCCAACCTAAATTAGGTCGCCGTCGGCAGCCGGTTTTGTGCCTTCCCCACGGCGGTCAACGCCCTCTTCCATAGTGTTGACCGCCGTTGCCCCTTCTCCCCTATGCGATGTCTCGCCATTTCGCCTCGTTCTCCCTCATACGAACTCCGAATTGCATTCCGTCTTTTGCTATGGATTCCTCTTTCAACCCTATACAACATAGGATAGTTTTGAGTAATTTTTTTGTTTGTTTTTTTGGTGTAAATAAGTTGTCACATTAGGGCTGGAACATGAGGAGGAAGGCATCTCAAATCATCCCCTTACATGGGCTTATTGTTCACCCCTTGAGCTATGCTTTGATTTGTGATTACTAATATGTGAATTGAGATTGAATGTTGCTAGGGGGTGACAAAGAGAAGCAATGCATAAAGAAAGGGAGGTCATTCAACTTAATCGTGCACGTACCGGAATGGGTAGCATTGAATGTGATATCCATACAAAGCTTGGACCTTTGTGAGTGTAGTTTAAATTCCTTATTATTCTTCCCTCCAAACTCATTTTAGACTTTGTTTCTAAAATAATTTTGGGGGAGGGGGGGTAAGATAAGGACTTTAAACTACGTTTCTTTCTTTGGTTTTTCATTAAGTTGTGTGCTTAGTGATTTATAAGCTTGTATTTGCTTGATAAAGTTGATTGTGCTTGATTTGGATGCTTGAAAGGAATGAATGTGTTTGAGTGAGTTTGGTATGTGATGAGGGTGAATAAGTTGGAATGTGATTCAAGTGATTCATATGTGTGTAAATGTATGCTTACTTGCAAAATTTGCAAAATTTTTAAAAACTTTTTTCGAATGAATCACTTGAAGTCTTGGTTCTCATAGTGTGGTTGTCAATTCCTTTGCTTTCAAGAGAGATGTCGATGATGAGTTGAGCGAAAATTGATATCATATTTTGTGGGATTTCTCATGTGTGTATTGAGCATGAAATGATTGCATAGCATGATTAACTAGGAATGATTGATCTTAGGCACATGAACTCTAAACAAAAGCTTGTGAGATTTGAGCCGAAACGTTGCATCAATAACGTTACTTTTTCTTTCTTGTGAGTTTGCCATGTATTGCATTGTTATCTTCTAGAACTTGCCTTTAATCTCGATCGAGGTTGCTATATGTGTCATGAGAACTTAGAAATGATTTTAGGCCCTCACTTGTTAGCCTCATTATTCCCTAAACACTAACCAAATGAAATGTCAACTTTGTGGTCCCCCTTGAGCCTTTAAAGCCTTTATTTTTGAACCGGATGAAAGGGGGTGAAGGTTGGTTAAGGGAATCCATTGAGAGGTTGTGAGTAGTGAGAAACGAGGTTGGAGTAGTTTGATTGAAGAGTCGTTGTGAGATGAGAATACTCCTATGAGCTCTAGTGAAAAGAAAAAAAAAAGAAAAAAGAAAAGGAAAAGGAAAAAAAATGAAAGAGATGAGAATGGAATTCTCACAAAAGAAAAAAGTGGAAAAAATGATGAGAAAAGAAAAAAAAAAAAAAAAAGAGTTGAAAAGAAAGGAAAAAGTTTGAATAAAGTTAGTTGTGTTATGAGAGCATAAAGGGTCATTCATGAATATTTAGAAGCTTCAATCAAGCTTGGGTATAAAAGAGTGTAAAGAGGTGAAATGGTGAAGGTAGAAGGTGGAGAAATTCACACTTAGAGTGGAAAAGAGAAGGTGAAAGTACTTAGGAGATTTCTTAGTCACTTAGCCTAAAAATCCCTACCTAAACCAATGTCCCCACATTACAAGCCTAAATAAAAGACCTAATTGATCTTAGTTCGAGTGCACAACCAAGCGATGGAGATCTTGAGGTTTAGGGCAAGCTTATGGTAAGAGCAATGCATGCATGAGTTCGATGAGTGTAAACATTTCATACCATACACTAGAGAGAGAGAGTGATACACTTGCATCTAGAGAGGTTTGGAGTTTCATTGTGCTTAAGTGATTGATTTCTTGGTTGAGAGTGTTGTGTGGTTGTGGATTGTTTGATGCACCTTGGGAGTTCCATGTTCGAAAATGCTTTATTGAGTGAGTATTTTGAGGCATCGATGATCTTGATTAGCATACCCATATGTGCTTATGTTCTTTGATTGTTCGTTCCATTGTCGGGACGAGCAATGGCTTAAGTTTAGGGGAGTTTGATAACCACATATTTAGCATGCTTTAGAGTGCATCTCGATGCGTGTTTTGGTTCGGATTTGTGCTTAAATGAATAGGAAATGATAGGTTTTTACAATTTATGCATTTTCTATATGCTTTGCGTTTTCTCTCGGTTTCCGTGCTGATTTCAGGTGTTGTGGAAATTTTCTGGGCAAGTTTGACTCATCCTATGTCGAAGAGGATTGAAAGAGGAAGCCGTAACACTTTGCGGATTAATTTTCCGATGCCGGACGAGAGAGAACGAGCCAAAATCGTGAGAGCGCGCAAACTGTCAAATGTGGGCGGAAAGTACACGAGTCAACCGAAAATGAAATAGTCAACCCTTCATTTAACTTTCCAGAAATTACAGATTTTACCCCACCTTCTCAATTTAAGTTTCTAGTATTTGCAATTTGACCCCAATGTGTGGGAAAACTATAAATAGTTAGATATTTTCCTTATTTGGCATCTAATTTCACTTGTAATTCATTGTGACACTTTCTCTTAGAACCCTAGCTATTTTCCCTCTTTCTACTTTGGTATTTTTCAAATATTTGTGGATGATCAAGCTTGGAGATTGAAGTTTATTGAAGAATTTCTATTCCTTTTATTTTCCTTGTCATTTCTATTATGAATTCTCTTATTTTCCATGGTTTAATTGCTAGATCTATGGCTAGCTAAGTTTGCATATGGCTCCAAGTGATGGATAATTTGATGTAGATGATAGGTATTAGATTCTAGGATGTTGATTACCTTCCTCTTGGATTGCCTATGGATTGGGACTTTAATTTGTATGCATGAATAATTGATCACTAGGAGTGCATCTAAGGTGTTTGAGGGAATGCCTAGGAAGCTTCCTTTCATAGCACTTGGCATCAATCCATACCCATATCACTTGATTTCATCTCTTATAGTTCCTAGAAAGAATTAGATGAGTTGGATGAGAGTTGGTAGGTTATCTTAGACATGATTTGAGCTATTTGGAGTTGATAGAGTAGTTAAAGGCTTAGAAAGCATTTGTTGCTCTATTAATCAACTTGTTAATCACCCTAGTAAGGTAGGTTAGCATATATGATATAAGAAACCATCCAAGGTGGATTAAATTGGCTTGAAACACATAGATTCTAAGACCTACATCATCATCATATTGGAAATCACTTGGATCCATGCCTTTTAAGATTAATATTCTACATTTGCATTTTACTTGCTTTGTTTGCTTTACATTGTTGAATTTACTCTTTGCCTAGTTAAGTAAAAAACCAAATCATGATCATGTGCTTAGATAGTATAATGGAGACGATATAGACTACTTGATTTGTTATCGCCATATTCACTCCTTGTGGTTCGACTCGGACTACTAGCTAGTTC
The DNA here is from genome assembly GCA_029379335.1 of Thymus mandschuricus. Lineage (NCBI taxonomy): Eukaryota > Viridiplantae > Streptophyta > Magnoliopsida > Lamiales > Lamiaceae > Thymus > Thymus mandschuricus. The sequence continues at coordinate 15,648,525 of CM057073.1, read as the reverse complement.
GGTATTATTGCTAGGCTAGAAATTAGCTCTAGTCACCGACAGGGCACCGCTACAGTACTGGCTCGCTCCAGTTACTGTTAAGTTTGTAACTTAGCCATTTTAGGCAAAGTGACAAAACTGGCGCACCTGAAAAAGCTCTGCCTGTGCAAGTACTGTCGAGAGAAGGAGGGACAAGGCCACCTACCAAGCAACGGATCTCGGCCAAACCTCCGCCTATAAATAGTGAAGGATGAAGACGAAGAGAAGCAGGACACTACTTGAGCATTTGAGCGCCTACTGCAAACAAACACTCCCTGCCTTTGAGCAATTCATCGAGTCTTTGTTTCCAAGTGTTCTCCAAGTTCCAGCCACATCGGAACTTGTCTTCGCAACCTTCACACTCAGAATTCTAAGCCTATTCCATATCCAAGCTTAGAAGAAGAGTTCTAGCCATCTTTGCACTTGTTGTAAAGAACTCTTCATTAGTGTGTCTCTGTCGAAACAGAAAACCCTAACCCTAATGTTTTAGGTTTTGTGTGTTCGTCGTTAGGTTGTGTTCGATCCAAGGCTCTACCTTCATCGATTGTAGAAGCCTCGATCATAGAGTCTAGATCCAAGCTTACACTTTCATTGATTGTGAAGCTCGATCGAAGCTAGGTTGTAAGGAGAACCCGTAATCTCCCTGTCGTCGGACTGAAGGGAGTGAAGCTTCCAGTCCAGTTTAGGTTTTGTGTGGTGAACCCGTAATCACCCAGTCGTCGTCAGATCCAAGCAAGTGAAGCTCGATCTTGACATAGGTTTTTGAAGAACCCGAAATCTTCAAGTTCTTGAGTGAAGAGAACGAGTTGCCTAGTGCAACAAGTGGACGTAGGAGTTTCATCTCCGAACCACTATAAACCTCTGTGTCGTATCTCTAAACCCTAATCTCTCTACCTTCTGCTTATTGTTTGATTATCCATTGCACAAGCATTTAAACAAACACAAACTGAGATTTCAATTACTTAGGAAAGATTTAGCTCACCGAAATTCCGCATTTTAGAGTAAAGTCTCACTCTTGGTCAAGCCCTAAGCTTAGGTCAAGAGAGTTGCGAATACTGTAGATCTAGCTCTCGGCTAGGTCATAGTAGTTCAAGCGAGCACTTTACTTAGTACTCTGAGTTTGAGGAAAAGAAGTTGAAAAACTTCAAAACACGTATTCACCCCCCTCTACGTGTTTTTCCTCTAACAAACCGGGGCCAACAAGTGGTATCAGAGCAGCGATTCTTTTGAGCCTCTGCTTTGCATATCCGAAGCGAGTCCCCTCTCGCTTCAGTTGTCTCACTGAACCGGATCCTTTTTCCTAAGTGCATAAAACCCTCACCCACGCATACTGCATTACTGCTGATAGTTTGCTATGTCTACATACAGTGCATCGAATTTTCCACAGTTCTCTATCGAAGGATACGAGACATGGAGCTTTCGAGTCGAGAGCTTCCTCAGTTCCATCCACGACAGAATGTGGGAGGTAATAGAGGAAGGACCGATCGAAATCAAGAAAGCTATCTCTATGGATGTTCCAGCTGCAGAAGGCCGTCCAGCTCACGTCAGGCAGACGTATGTCGAGAAGGACAAGGACGAGTACAACTCCAACGACTTCAAAATTGCCAACCTCGACAAGATCGCACGCCACACGATGCAGAGCACTATGTCGGATGCCTATCTACCAAGGATCAGGAAGTGTGCGACGGCAAAAGAAATGTGGGAAACCCTAGCCCTCATTTCTCAAGGAACGGACAAGATCAAGGAAAACAAGCTCGCCGTACAAATGCGGGAGTTTGAAAGCCTGATAATGAAGCCAGGAGAGTCCATAGATGCCTACGAGCTGATAGTCACCAACATCATTGCTACTCTCAACTCACTTGGGAAGGAACTCACAGACAAGGAGGTAAATCTCAAAATCATTCGAGCTCTCACAAGAAAGTGGCAAACCATGAAGGAGCTGTTCCTAGCCACCAAGGATTTGTCAAAGCTCAAGCCGGAGATCTTGTTCTCCGAGCTCAAGGCTCACGAGTTCGATCTGAACAGAATGAGTCTCGATGATGAAGATGAAGCTCCCACGACATCAAAAGGAGTTGCTTTCAAAGCTGCTGAAGGGCCAAACGACCAGACACTCGCTAAGATGTCAAGAGAAGAGCTGGAAGAGCATGTTGCGTTCTTATCCAAGAACTTCAACAAGATGAACTCACGTGTGGGCAAGTACAAGAGATTCTACAAGCAGTACAAGGGAAGGAGCACTGATGCTCGTGAAGGCAAAGGAAAGAGAGAAGAGACATCTAAACCGATCTCGAGGGACATGATGGAAGTGGAGTGCTACCACTACCACAAGATGGGCCATTACAAATCTGACTGCCCAAAGTTGAGTGCAAAGGAGCGAGAAGAACTGAAGGCAAAGAGAGATGCTCCCCGGCGAGCGCTTGTGGCAAGTGAGCTGCCAGTCGCTTCAACTGAAGATGTCTCAAGCGACTCGGATGCATTCACTGATCCCAACTCCAGTGAGGGAGAAGATCTGGGATTGATGGCGCTCACCGACGAGGAGACTGGAGAGGTATTTTTCTATCATTCATCTAGTTCAATTACACTCGCACACACTCACCAAGAGGAAGTTAATTCCTCGACATGGAGTGAGTTGCTTGACAAACACACTCAAACTGTCAAATGACCACAAAGTGTTGAAACAAGCTATGTTTAATAGCGAGAATGAGAACCGAAAGCTAGCCACTGAGCTTGACCATGTCAAACTTATCCTAAGGGCTATGACTAGTAAGTTCGAGGATCTCTTTGCTAGACATCAAAGCTTGGAGGGAAGGTATGAAACCCAATCCATACTAGTGGCCAATTTGAACAAAGCCTCGTATGCAAGGCAGGCACTAGAGAGCTCGCTTCTACCTTTTGGTAAGAAGGGAGGACTCGGATATGAGGGTGGACCTTCCAAGCCCACAGTCTTTGTTGGTGCTTCTAACACAACACCATCAGTTCCTTTGGATGTGCCCACTGCCTCCTAAGTAACCACTAACAAGGACAAAGGTAAAATGGTTGAGAACCCTAAGAAGAAGCCAATGAAGATGTCGATATCTTCAAGGGCAGAATCTAAGGGCAAGTAAAGTTCAACAGTCCCTAGCACTCAAAATGCTAAAACTTACCAATCCAAGGGTAAAGTGGAACCTGTTGAAGCTTCTAAGTCTCAGACCAAGACACGAGAGTCAAAGGATCTCCCTTTTAAGAAAAGGAGTAATGTCTATATGTCACGTGAGCCGGATTGGAGATGGTCCAACCGTACTCATGTTGAGGGGGAAGTATTTGAAGCACCAAGGAGGTCGCTTCAAAACTCAAAGGTTCCTCAAGCGAGTCAGAGTCAAAACCCTAGTTTGACCGCTTCAAGGAAACCAAGCGAGCCGCTTCGAAAGACTGTAAACCCTAAGTCAGTCTCTAAGCCTGAAGCTAATCCGAAGCGAGTCGCTTCAGGATACAAGCAAAATGGTAAGAGCATAGGTATGTCTCAAGCGAGCCGCTACCCCTCTTGCACACACTGCTGCACTTGTGAAGCTGCCTCTAAGCAGAAGTCACAATTTAAGAAGGTCTAGAAGCCCAAGACACAAGCTAACATTCAAAAGAAAGTGAAGCAAGTATGGGTACCAAAAGGGACTAACCTGCAAGGACCCAAACTTGTCTAATTAGCACAATGGGAAAGCTGCAAGGAGGATACGTCCTTAGTCGCAAGGAGTGCTATAGAAATGGGATGGCTATGGCACCGACGTTTGAACCATCTCAACTTCAAGACGATCAACCGCATAGCTCGAAAAGGCTTGGTGCAAGGCATACCAAATGAAGTCTTTGTCAAAGACCATCCATGCTCACCATGCCAACGAGGAAAGCAGACAAAGAAGCACTTCGCCAGTCTTGAAGAAGCTTCATCCAAGCGAGTGCTCGAGCTGCTTCATATGGATCTGTTTGGTCCGGTCACTCCAGTAAGTGTAAATGGAAGAAAATACACTCTAGTTGAAGTAGACGACTTCTCTCGCTACACTTGGGTCGTATTTCTCTTCAGCAAGAAGGAGACACTGGCCAAGCTTCCACAACTGCTCAAGCGACTTGCTGTGGAGAAGAATCAAGCGATTGCCACCATCTGCTCCGACAAAGGCACTGAGTTTCTAAACTCAACTATCGAAGCTTACTGCACGGAGCATGGCATAGCACACCAGACATCCTCAGCACGCACACCTCAGCAGAACGGAGTTGCTGAAAGAAGAAATCGAATTATCAAGGAAGCTGTCCGCACTATGATTGCTGATTCAAAGCTACCAATGAAGTATTGGGCTGAAGCTGCCAATACAGCATGCTACACACAGAATCGGACGCTTCTCAATAAACGAAACGACAAAACCCCATATGAAATATGGACAGGGAGAATTCCTAACATCTCTTATTTCCATATCTTTGGTTGTAGGGTCTTCATCCATAATAATGGGAAGTCACAATTGAAAGCCTTTAAAAGTAAAGCCGATGAAGGAATATTCTTAGGATATCGAGCAAAGCCTACAGGGTATTCAATTGTAAAACCCTAATTGTGGAAGAATCACCCCATGTCGTATTTGATGAATCTTCTTTGAGTCTTCCACAGGAACAGGTTCAATTGAATGAAGAAAAATCAAACGAGGAACCCGTTAATTCACTGACTTGGGACATGCTTGAAGATGATGAAGAAATCAAGGATTCAAGCGAGCTGATTGTCCAAGAAAAGGTTGAAGCTGCCCCCAAGACTCCTGAAGCGAGTGTAAGCCAAGCACCCATTCCAGTCGCTTCAGATGGAGAAGCAAACGACTCCCATGAAGATGAAGATGAAGCTGGTGGATCCAAGCGTGCGTGGCTCAAGAATCACTCACCAAGTCAAATCATTGGAGATCCATCCAAAGATGTAGTGACCAGAAGCCAAGTATTTGGAGAAAGTGCCATGTTCAGTTGCTTTCTCTCAAATATTGAGCCAGCAAGCGCGGAGGAAGCCCTAGCAGATTCTAATTGGGTGATCACCATGCAAGAAGAGCTGAATCAGTTCACCAGGAACGACGTATGGTACCTCGTGGATCGTCCCAAATTTCAGCATGTTATTGGCACCAAGTGGGTGTTCAAGAACAAGACGGACGAGGACCACAACGTTGTGAGAAACAAGGCGCGACTCGTCGCCAAAGGCTACTGCCAAGAGGAAGGAATCGATTTCGATGAGACCTTCGCTATTGTAGCACGACTTGAAGCGATCAGATTATTACTTGCCTATGCAGCGGCTAAGAAGTTCAAAGTCTATCAGATGGATGTCAAGAGCGCGTTTCTCAATGGCGAACTGAAGGAAGAAGTGTATGTGGAGCAGCCACCGGGTTTCGAGCAGGGAGATAAGCTGTATCAATTGAAGAAGGCCCTGTATGGTTTGAAGCAGGCGCCTATGGCATGGTATGATACACTATCTCAATTCCTAATGGATAATGGATTCCACAAAGGAAAGATAGATCGGACTCTCTTCACCATCAATCATGGAGAAGACATGCTATGGGTCCAGATCTATGTAGACGACATCATATTTGGATCACCAAACCAGTTGCTTAGCGAGAAGTTTGGAGAGCTGATGAAGACCAAATATGAGATGTCCATGATTGGTTTGATGAGTTGCTTCCTAGGTCTTCAAGTGAAGCAACATGATAATGGAATCTTCATCAATCAAACCAAGTACACTCGAGATATGCTTGCCAAGTTTGGTGTTCAGCATGCTAAAGCTGTGAAGATCCCTATGAATACCAACTGGAAGATGGAGCCAGACCTAGATGGGAAGTCTGTGGATGCTACAGACTACCGAGCCTTGATCGGATCCCTTCTATATCTCACTGCAAGTAAGCCGGATATAGCATTTGCAGTTGGAGTATGTGCTCGCTTCCAAAGCAATCCCAAGCACAGCCATATTGAAGCTGCCAAGCGAATCCTTCGCTATCTCAAGGGCACGGTCAACATGGGGCTATGGTATCCAGCTGAAGATAATCTAGAGCTCACTGGATATTCAGATGCTGACTATGGAGGATGCCGTGTTGATAGGAAATCAACGTCGGGCACTTGTCAGTTCTTGGGAAGCAAGCTGATCTCATGGTTCTCGAAGAAGCAAACCAGTGTACCTACTTCAACAACTGAAGCTGAATATATGGCCGCTGGAAGCTGCTGTTCTCAAATTCTATGGCTTCTTCAGCAATTGAAGGACTACAAAGTTGAAGCTAATGGGATCCCAATCTTCTGCGACAACAACAGTGCTATATGTATCTTGCAGAATCCAGTGCTTCATACCAGATGCAAGCACGTGGAGATCCGACATCACTTCATTCGTGATCATGTCGAGAAGAAAGATATCAAGCTCGAGAAAATCCATACCGATCTCCAGCGAGCAGATATCCTCACCAAGCCTCTAGCTGAGTCTCGTTTCAATCAGCTATGCATGGAATTAGGGTTGCTAGACCCTGGTGAATAGTGCTAGATCCAGGATGCACGAAGGAGTGGTTGCTTGTCTTTAAGCGTCACTCGCTTCGGATCTTCACCAACTCAAGCGAGTCACTTCATAATTTCACTCGCTTGAAGAAGGAGAAATAAGGTGGAGAAAGGTGGAGTGTTGGAAGATGTTCCCTACCCGCTTACAGGAATTGTTAGGCCATTGGTTAAGGGGGAACTGAGCAGGTACTTCCAAAGCGAGCAAGGAAAGCTGCTACCTAGCCTAGGATTCCTAGCGAGTGGGTATAAACACTCGCAAGTGCCGTTTCTAGTAACGGTTGTGGGGTCTTGTATCGGGCCTTCCCACGTAAAAATGGTGAAAGCTTAGGCAGGGCTGGCACCTAGACCTTGCGTCATCTTCCCATCTTTCCGCCGAAGAGGAGCAAGTCTTCTCATCTCCTTCATCGTGGATAAATATTCATTCCTTTCTCACTCTTCATTGAGTTGAGCTGCCGAATGTCTATCCATTCCTTCATCTTATTGGATTTTGCATTGCTTCAATTAACCATAATTCAGGTCAAGCGAGTCGAATGCAAATTCATTATGTAGTTCATAGGAGGAAGCTTGAAGAGTTACCTTTTACTTCAAAAGGTTGCATGACTGGTGACATGTCTTTGCGTAAAATACGAGATTGTCTTGTCAGAGCATTCTCATTGTCATCCTGTCCTATTCCGCCCTGAGATAAGGACTTGTACTCATCTCCCATTCATCGTGAATAAGTACACTTACGTGAAGCTCCCCTCTGGGTTGTAGTAAGCTTGTGTACATTATTCATTCTCCCCCCATTCCTTCGATGGAGAAGTCTCTAGTTCGTAGAGGAAGATGAAAGAGATGAATACCATGAAGACCGAGCTTGAAGAAGAATTCAACAAGTGGTGTCAAATACTACAAAGTGGTATCAATCTCCTACGAAGTGAGATTGACTGGTAAGTGTTTCAATTCAAGCACACTAAGTAATGTGAAGCGTGCTAGAAACTTTCATTTACTATGTGGAAAATATAAATGAATCTGACACAAATATAAAGAGGAAAACATTCTTGTTTATCCTCGAAGTATGTAAGTCAGAAACATTTTAAATAATGTAAAAGAAATTTCATTTCCTATTCCAGTCGCTTCAGATGGCCAAGTGAGTGCTACGTCACTCAAGCAAGCCATCGCAAGCGAGTGCAGAACAGTCACTCCAAGCGAGTACTTCGTAAGCGAGTAAAAGCCAAGCAGCTAAACTCGAAGCGAGCAGGTACGAAATGAGTATGAGCTGTCTGCACTCGAGTGCAAATTTTACTTTTACTTTTGCATTTAATGCAGGTTCACGTACAAGCCGTAATAACGGGCGCGTGCATTACAATTCAAATTAAAAGCGGGAATTCCACACAAGATCCAGCCGTCGAATCTCAACAGTTCCTGATTTTCAGCCGTTGGATCAACACCGTATAAAGAGACGAATCGGAGAAGGCCACGTGGAGTGCCAAGTCAACTTGACGGTTCACTTTTTACTGTGATGATGCCGGACCCATCAATCACTTAGCCGTTGTCCGCCATATACAAACAGAATCCACGGCGATATTACTGTCTTGCCCCTGCCACGTCAGCCGAACCCTAAGTCTATATAAAGACGGAGAAGCAGACTGCAGAAACTTTCATCACTCTCCATATTTGCCATTCTCGTGCAAGATTTCTGCATCTCTGCAAACTCACGAGTCTCAAACTCTCACCCTTTTTCTTTATATCTCCGTTCATAACTCACCAAATATTTACCATGGGAAAGAAGCAGAAGTCTCAAACGATGGAGCAGTTCCTGACCGGAATCGACAATCATATTAACGTCGAGCCCCATCTCAACCCAACAGTCGTTGATGCAGATGGATTCTTCCGCAAGGCCGTGACCACGGCCGGCTTGTGGAAGTTTGTCACGGCAAGGACGCAGAAGATTCTGGGCAAAGCCGTAGCCGAGATTCTGTTGAATCTACAGGAAGGAGATACCTCTTCAACCTTTACAGATCTAGAGAAGGGAACGCCGGTGGAGGTAGATCTGAGTGCGATAGTTGGTGTCTTTGACTTGCCGGAGGAAGGAGCAAACTCCTTGTTGGAGTTGGAGCTGTCCGTCGGAGTAGAATATATGCGGTTTGCCGTCAAAGGTGCAGAGGAGGACATAAAGCAAGCCAGCATCAGATCGGACTTGAAACCTCCATTTAATCACATCTGCGAGCTCTTTTCCTAGTGCATCGCCTGCTACGTCTGAAACTTGGGCCAACTCTCCGACGTCAAGCTATTCGCAACCACAGTCATAGTCGACAGTTTGACCGGAACGAAGTTCAACTGGCATGGCTGGTTCTTCTACCAGATACATGAAGTTGCCAAGGACTTCAAGTTTGTGAAGGGCAGCAATGATCAGATCCTTCGCAAAGGGAAGCTCATGTTCTTCTCCAGGATCTCCTTCGCACTGGAGAAACTTTTCCCTGACAAGAGATGGTCAGACACCGCCGATTACAAGAAGAACACCGTGTTCTTCGATATATGGAAATCGGAGAAACTTCCAATCGATTTGGGACTTCATGATGTTGAAGTGCCCGCAACAGCACCTGTCGCCGAAAGGCGAAGCGAGGAAAAGAGGTCCAAGCGAGTCGCTTCACCTACGAAGCGAGCTGTGCCGAAGCGACTGAAGAAGGTGGAGCGAGTCGCTTCATTAATCAAGTCAAGCAAGGCTGAGGAGCAGCCGCTTGAAGGTATCGAAGTGACCCAACCCCAGCCTTCACCCGCCAAAATTCAATCACCCCCACTTCAAATCCAAAAATCCCCAATCCAAACCCAAACCCAGCCACCACCAGAACCCCAAGCCTCATCAACAGCTCAACCCCAAACCCAAAAATCTCCCCACTCTCCCCACGACGAAGAATCTACTTCTTCATTCCAACTACCAAAAATCCCAATACTCAGCACAGACCCAGTTGTTGCCTTCACCCTCTTTCAACCATCCCAGCAAATCCAGCAACAAGCTACCCAAGCCACCCAAACAGAAACCACCCAAGCCTCAACATCAAACTCCCCCTCCGAATCGGCAACTACAGCCGATACCGCCCAAACTACCGATACATATCTCGCCATAATTCCACCACCAATCCAACCCCCACCAACTGCTGAAGAAATGGCTCTAACCCGGTACGTTAGGGACAGAGAGCAAGCAACAGAAACCATCACCAACCGCTATCCCTCTGTGGAGATGTCCGACGACTTCTTCACCAACACCGTCGATTTCCTCACCTACATAGCCTATAGAGGAACTGAATACTACAAGATCTTCAACCTCCGTAGGGCTTTTTCAGAGGAAGTACTCGAAGAGAGGGAGGCGAAGCTGCTCGACTTCATCGGCGTGGATGGATTCCACGTTTTCATCAACAACGTCAGCTACTGGGAGAAGCTGGACGTGAAAGTGAAGCGGACATACCCAGACGCTGTCATCCCAAAGCGAGTGCCAACTGTGCACGAGCAAAGGTTGATGAAAGCCCATGAAGCAGAGCTAATGGTGAAGGAAGATGAAATTGCTAATCTTCAGAGTGAGATCACCAAGAAATCTGAGGAGTTGGATAGGAAGATTGTGGAGGTCAATAATCTGCGTGCAGATTTTGACAAAACAAAGGTAGAATTGGAAGGGAAGGTAGAGGAGAAAAGGAAGCTACTGGAGGAGAAGGAGAAGGTGTTAGAGGAGAAGGTGAAGCTGGTGGGAGACCAGGAGAAAAACATCACAGAGCTCAAGCAGTCGCTTGAGGCTGAGAGGAGCAGACTGAAGGGTGTGAATGCCAAGCTGGTGGCAGTGGAGAAGGAAAAGAAAGAGTTGATGGAGAAGGTAGAAAAGGAGAGGAAGCTAGTAGAGAAGAAAGAGGGGGAAAAGGTCAAGCTCGGGAGTGAGTTGACTAGAACGAAGAAGGCACTCGACACGCTCGAAAAGGAAATGCAAATCCTTAAGTCAGAGCGTGAAGAGGAAAAAGGCGAGCTTGAGAGTCGAAGGAAGAATGCTCGAGCTACAGACTTGAAGCAAGCAGAGTTGGCTATTCAAATTGACCGTGCACAGAAGATGGCCAGTGACTTCGCGGTCAGAATTGCCGAGACTGCTCAAGTTCGTGTAACGCTGAACAGTCAAGAGAGGGCCATAGCCACTGCTTTGGCAGAACTCGAAGCGGCCCAGAACCACCTCAACCTTACTCTGCAGGAGGAGCGCAAGCTAATCCGAGCAGATATTGAAGCAGAGCTGGACGCTCGCTTCAAAGCAGTGGAGCCGCTTGAGAGGTTAATGGCATCCGTCAAAGAGAGAGAGAAGCAGTGTGAGTATCTGCTCGATGAAATCAGTGCTAAGACAGCAGAATTAGTGCTCTCCCAGGAGCATGTGTTTGCGGAAAGAGCAGAGCGGATGCTACACGCTGTGTACAACAAATTCGATGAACTCCACCAATCCATCAGAGGAAAGGTGATGACAACCACCCCCGGCAGTCTTGATGATGCCAAAAAGGGGGAAAGAATTGAGAAAGCAAGTGATTCTGAAGCTAGGAGGGAAGGAGGAGAGAGAGTTGGAGTAGAAGAGAGGATTGAAGCTGGTAGCTTGATCTTAGGGGAAAGCAGAGTAGGTGAAGCGAGTGGAGGACAGGAGGAGGAAGTCGATGAAGCTAGGGCAGAGCTTGCTCAGAAAAAAGGAAAGGACAAGGTCCTTGAAGAGCCTCGCAAGCCGATGGCCGGGAAGCTGCTAGCTTTCTCTATGGCTGCTCATCCCGCTGCTGCTATAATTCAAACCCAAGAACAAAGAGAGAAACAAATTGTAGCGGATGAGGCTCTTGCCTGTGCTTTGGAGTAGGAATTCGAACTTCCAAAGAAGGTGTTGACTGGAAGTTCCCAAGCAGGCGCTTCAGGTGCTCCCGCTTCTACTGCTTCTACTGCTGCTCCCACTTCAACATTGGCCGTCGCTTTAGCCACTGTTCCATCCGCTTCAGCAAGCCAAGCAATCATCCCCTCCAGTGGCACGGAGAAGAAGAAGGAGATGCCACCACCTCCAGAGAAGAGGATCCTGCGGCTAAGCGCCAAAGGATGAAGGAAGCTGTCACTGCAAAAACCGGACGCTTCGAAAGGAGAAAGAGAAGTGAGGAGGAAAGGAAGAAGAGAAAGGAGAAAGATGAGAAAGTGAGAGCTGCCAGGCTCAAAAAGGTGGATGAGAGAATTGAAGTTCACTGGAATGAAGTGAGGCTCATCCAGTCCGCCATCGCTCGAAGCGCCTTCATCCCTCTCACGCCGGAAGAATGGGAAGCATGCCAAGCATAGGATATGATTGACACTTGCCATGTCACCATAAAGGAGATGTCCGAGTCGGGTCGCTACAATGCTGAAGAATGTGATTACATTCTGAAGCGAGTCAATGAGAAGCTCCCGAAATGGAACACAGAAGCAAGAGCCAAATTCAACGCTATCATGAAGGAGATGTCGAGCAGGACAGAAGAAGAGTTAGTTATGCGGAGAAGAGATCATCCTGACGCTCGAGAAATCGAGGACTTCATCACCCAAGATCTTCTTGATCAGTGGCTTTTCTGCAGAGAGAAGTTCATCAAAGCCTACTATTATTGGGAGGTAGTGCCACTGCAAGATGAATGCTCAAGGCTGAACGCCCTCAACAACTTTCTATGTGTTTACAACGAACAGTTGAGGCGGAGAATCTTCACATTGGCGGAGGAAGCTGATCCTAAACCCCTCGTTATCAAAGTGCCCGCCGTGAAAGAATTTCCAATGCCGTTTCAGCCAAACACAAGTGTTCCTAATCGAAGGATCATTGATGCGGAGGTGGATGAAGCTCTAAGGTTGGAAAGCAGATGGAGACCGAATCTGTACAACATCAAGACAATGGAAGTGAAGGTCCTTTCTGCCTACTTTTTAGAAGAGGAGAAAGAGGAGAAGGAGAAGGAAGAAGAGAAGGACAAGAAAGCAGAAGACCCCTGAATTTCATATTAATATTGTGTGAACTGCTTTGTTCATATATCCATTTTAATTTTCTGTCAACTTGTGTCGTTTACAAGCTTTGTGAATGACTTACATTATTGCTACAAAACTCAACAATTTAACCGAAAAAAAAAAGGGAAAGAAACTTAAAAGAAAATTTTCAAACAAGCTTGCAAAGGAAGCAGTCGCTTGAAGTTCTTTCCACGGTTAGATAGGCTAGAGAATTTAATCTCCAGTTTTTAAGTTGGGTTTTGGCATCATCAAAAAGGGGGAAATTGTTGGGAATTGTTAAGGACAACATGTTAAGGGGGAACCTATTTGGGACACTTTGAAAATGATATATATGTTTTGATTTGATCCCAAAACCCCTAAGTGTCCTATTTCCAAGCGACCCAATTTGATGTAGAAAATAAGTTAGAAATTTTTCTAAGCCTATACTGTTAGGATGGCTTTGTTTTTGCTTTAGTCACTTAGGTTTTTAGACTACAGAAATTTCAAGTGAAGGCGACTCGCTTGAGTGTGTTTTTCAATCAAAGCGAGTCTACCCAGCCGAAGTGAAGCGTGCCGAAGAATAGCGAATCAAAGCCAGCGCTACAGTGGATTCGAAGCGAGTCTACCAAAGCGAAGCGAAGCGAGCGCTACAGTGAAAAGCCAAAGCTAGTCAACGCGGGTCAACACTTACTAAAGCAGCCACTTGGGAAACTCACTTGCCAAGTACTCGCTACAGTATGACCGTGAAGCGACTCAATTTGAAGCGGACGCTCCCACCCTCAAGCGAAGCGAGCTCCTACCTACAGAAAGCGACAGCCCGATTCCCGCTCCTATTTTGAACTCCAGTCAACTGAAGATCGTCGCATTAATTGCGAGATCTCCACGTGTCGAATGCGGAGAGGAGCAGCGGAGTTGACTGCCAGGCCGACAGGGCACCGCTACAGTACTGGCTCGCTCCAGCTACTGTTAAGTTTGTAACTTAGCCATTTTAGGCAAAGTGACAAAACTGGCGCACCTGAAAAAGCTCTGCCTGCGCAAGTACTGTCGAGAGAAGGAGGGACAAGGCCACCTACCAAGCAACGGATCTCGGCCAAACCTCCGCCTATAAATAGTGAAGGATGAAGACGAAGAGAAGCAGAACACTACTTGAGCATTTGAGCGCCTACTGCAAACAAACACTCCCAACCTTTGAGCAATTCATCGAGTCTTTGTTTCCAAGTGTTCTCCAAGTTCCAGCCACATCGGAACTTGTCTTCGCAACCTTCACACTCAAAATTCTAAGCCCATTCCATATCCAAGCTTAGAAGAAGAGTTCTAGCCATCTTTGCACTTGTTGTAAAGAACTCTTCATTAGTGTGTCTCTGTCGAAACAGAAAACCCTAACCCTAAAGTTTTAGGTTTTGTGTGTTCGTCGTTAGGTTGTGTTCGATCCAAGGCTCTACCTTCATCGATTGTAGAAGCCTCGATCATGGAGTCTAGATCCAAGCTTACACTTTCATTGATTGTGAAGCTCGATCGAAGCTAGGTTGTAAGGAGAACCCGTAATCTCCCTGTCGTCGGATTGAAGCGAGTGAAGCTTCCAGTCCAGTTTAGGTTTTGTGTGGTGAACCCGTAATCTCCCAGTCGTCGTCAGATCCAAGCAAGTGAAGCTCGATCTTGACATAGGTTTTTGAAGAACCCGAAATCTTCAAGTTCTTGAGTGAAGAGAACGAGTTGCCTAGTGCAACAAGTGGACGTAGGAGTTTCATCTCCGAACCACTATAAACCTCTGTGTCGTATCTCTAAACCCTAATCTCTCTACCTTCTGCTTATTGTTTGATTATCCATTGCACAAGCATTTAAACAAACACAAACTGAGATTTCAATTACTTAGGAAAGATTTAGCTCACCGAAATTCCGCATTTAGAGTAAAGTCTCACTCTTGGTCAAACTCTAAGCTTAGGTCAAGAGAATTGCGAATACTGTAGATCTAGCTCTCGGCTAGGTCATAGTAGTTCAAGCGAGCACTTTACTTAGTACTCTGAGTTTGAGGAAAAGAAGTTGAAAAACTTCAAAACACGTATTCACCCCCCCTACGTGTTTTTCCTCGAACAAACCGGGACCAACAAGTCATAATAAAATGGACTAAAAAGGTAATTTCGATTATAGAATTTGTAACAACTTGTGAGATTCTAGGTTGTTTCATTTTTTTTTCCTTAAGATAAGTCGATTATTTTATCTATTCTACAATTTGCATTTAAAATGTCTTTATCTATTTAACTAATTAAATATCTGTTTCATGCATTACCATACTACAAACTAAATTAATAACAACTTAATCACGCCTCCGTTCACTCAAAAGTGCTCCTCGTCTAAAGAATTCATAAAAGAGCCGTACAACATGAGAAGGAAAAAAAAAAAAAAAATCTCAATCAAGTTCATGGTATTTATTTATTTTAAAAAAAATTGGATCCTTATGTTGACGGGTTTCATTGTATTTATAGATGTTATTGCAACTAGAAGAAATGATGAGATCAAGATACCGTAACTTGAGGCAATCTAATGGCTTTATGCATAGCTAGCTTTGCACGGGAAAATTTTCTTCTTTCTTATTTTGAATACATAAAATTTGGAGTATGGAAATTTTAATTCACGAATTATTTAGTGTTATACTAAATAAATGAAGAGTTAAATTTCACAATTTATGTGAATTTTCTTTAAGCTTTAATAACAAAAATTTAAAAGTAGCGACACAGATGAATCAGATTAAAGACCTTTGACCTCTAAACTTAACCCCTATTTATACGCACACAATTTATGTGAACTTAAGAACATCTACATCAAGTTCATTCATCAATATATATATTATCAAGGCAAAATTACTACTACAATATAACAAAATATCACTATATATTTTTAAATTTCCAAGAACTTAAAGTAGCTCAATAATCATCTCTAGTTTGAGTTAAGTGAGTTTTTATTTTTGACAAATGGAGAAACAGAGAATCATTTAAAGAAAATGTAACACAACAATTACATCACATTCTTTAATAACAATATATATGAAGAACTTCAGACATCTTCAATCACTTCATCTTCAAATTCACTGCCAAACTTTCTTGTATATGAATAGTCTTTTGGTGATAAATATGCTTCATCACAACTAATATGATCACAAGGAATAGAGTAGCTAGACTTAGCAAAAAGATAATAATATGATCATGAGGAATATAATAGTTTTAAATTCAAGTAAATTGTTATGTAGATAATTTGAAATAATGATGGGCCAACGACATATGAAAATATGAACTCTTGTAAGATATCATAAATCACAAACAATATCCAACAAAGATAAGATTCTGAATACTAAAAACTGGAAATGAAAAGATTAAAAAAAATAAAAAATGGATCTTCCATTTTCTGTCAATAGTAAAAGGAAATTTCTTGAAGGAGAATATTTGGGAAAGAGTATCCCTATCCCCTGCGAAGACATAAATATTCACCAACATATTGACTTCTTCATCTTAATGCGTCCATAGATCATCCTTGAAGGAAGAACTTCTTTTTTTAATGTAAAATGAGAGTAGAGGAAAAACATATTAAAAAGTAAGAAACTGAACAATCTCAAAAACTTTGGAGAATTGAATTTGAATTTATAATGTGATGGAGTAAGAATTGCCGTTCCAATTTCTCATAGGGAAAGGGATAGTAAATAACAATAAAAGAAGAAAAAAGAAAAGAGTTTATTGGGTAGTTTGGCGGTGCTGAGTCCAAAGAAAAACAAAAAGGCTCAATCTTCATCAATGAATTATTTTTAACAATTAGTAAATCGAGATAAGTTTGGGTGGGAAATAGAATTAGTAGTGTGGTTCTGTTTTTATATATATAATAGATTAATAAATGAAAGGTGAACTTAGTGGACACTTCTGAAAAATAAAAGTAAATAAAAATCATGATTGAAAATATATTTGTTATATTGGAAATCTAAAGCAACACAAAAGAAATAAGAATAGTAGTAATAATGATAAGGTGTTGATTTTAATGATGGTTTGAAAATGCAAACTTGTTTTTTGAGAGTGAACAGCACCTTTACTATTGGAAATGCAAACTTAATTGTTATACTCTAGTGGAATATGCATTGACTGTTTTTGAAAATGAAATTTGCATTCAAAGAAAAAGGTATATGCACAAAATTTCTTTGGAAATGTGAATTTACTTACATTTTTTTGCTCTACTCATTTATTAATTAATGAGCTCAAACATCAAGATTTTAGGAGGGAAAAAAACTTGGCATTGTATTTTGTTTTAGTAATATTATATAGATTCCTTATATTGCTAACTTCTTATTTATTTATTTTTCATCTTTCAATGTTGGCAATATTTATGCTACACAATTATATTAAAAAAAATATTGAGCAGGGATACATGTATAATATAATGCACCGTTAATCTGTGATGTACCATAAATCAGGTTTCGTGGGCAAAGTGTAAGATTTTGTGGCTCAAACAATTCAATCACCAACATTTTGTTGTCCATCCTCTCCTTTACGGATATTCTGCTTTGGATGTTCAGAGCATAAAACGATGGAACCAGATCATTCAATTTGTCCCACTGAAATAGATTACTTTTGATCTTATAGTATCACTTTGTTTATGTTATTTGTCCCACCGATATTATATTTGTTTATGTATAGAGTGCAAATATTATAACTCGATTGATTTACGATACGATATAATTAGATTATTAGATTTACATAACAATATCAAAATATATATCAAAACATTATTAGATTTACATGAGAATATCAAAATATTATAACTCGATTGTTTTAGCCGTGTATCGTATGGGGAAACATACTAGTATTGTACAAAAGGAAATAAACCACGTCTAAAAAAAAGGAGAGAGCATATGTATATAGGTATTTAACACACTAGTACATGGTATTGCGTGCAGCAAATTAATTATATTTTAATGTTTGCAACCCAACAAGGACATTAATTTCTTACTCCCTTCGTTCCACTCCATTTGGCCTACTCTATTATTTTATACTCCTCACATCTATTCACTCTATAGGCCAAATGGAGCGCAACGGAGGGAGTACTTCTCTTATAAGTAGAGATCACGATAGAGTGCGCTTATAAATGCGGATATGTGGTAATTCATTTTTTGAATATAATTAGGTTTTAAAAATAAAATTTGAAATAAATTAATTAATTTTAATGTAATATAGAGCCGTCTAAATTACAGTAAACCCTCTTTAAAGTAATACTCTATAAATTAATAACCTTTCTAAAATAATAAAATCTTCCGGTCCTGACTCGGGCCTTTGTAAAAAACCATCAAATTCGATAAGATAATAAAATAATAACTTTTCTGGAAATCCCTTTATAAATATTAGGTCCCATCAAAACTATAAATTAATAATTCATAAATATTACAATTATAAATATTATGGTAAGTTGCTAAAATATGAACATATTGTTACTTGATTTTTCTTAAATTTTAAATATTATGGTCTTTGTACCTTAACTAACTTTCAAACGATAATTTTCATCAACTTACTCTTGTAATTTTTTTTGAGTGCACATAAGATAATCTCTCTTATACTTACACAATGTTATACGCGTCTGATCATTCATAGATGATTTTGCAATGTCTTTTAGATGAGAAGACATGATTGAGTGTTATAAATGATTTTATTTATATATTGAGATTTATATATATGTTTCACTCATCCTGCATGCATATATTTAATTGGTTATAATAGTTAAGTGCAACAAACTAATGTAAACATGTATATTCAAGTAATTCCAATGATTTAATACATGCGTCAAGAAATATAATAGTTGATTGTATACAATGAATTGATATTATATATAATTATATTTAATTAGTTTTAGGGAATTTGTTGATAAATTATATAATCAATGAAACATATATGAATTCATTTATTTATTTATTTTATACATATGTACTAAATTTGCTTAATTTTAAAAATACCACTTTTAATTAATAAAATATTAATTTATCGATATATTAATATCTCTCTAAATTATAAAATTTCATAGTTCCAAAGTTATTAATTTATAGAGGTTTAAAATAAATTGCTTGTTCTAAAAGCAACTATTTTGGGCCCCAATCTGAAGAAGTTGGGCTCTCATTTCCAAGCTTTTTACACGGCTAAGGACCGTTACTTTGATTGATATTTTCATTTTCATTCTCCATAATATACTTCATAGGTTCCAATTCAATCGTTATGTTTTGTTTCGGTATGGTATATTAGACTTAGGTTGCGTTCTCTTTGATGCGAAGGAAAATGAGAGAAAAGAGAAAATTACTCTATAAATTTCACCTATTTCTCACATTTTCTCACCTTTTATAAATGGGAGGGGGATTTTAATCCTTAAATTGGAGATAATATTTACAACACTAAATTGGAGAGATAATATTTTCTCTACATTGTAGTGCAAATGAAGGTAGAAAATGTGAGAAAAGGAGAGAAAAATGGTGGGATTTATAGGGTGAATTTCTTTCTTTTTTTCTTTTTTTTTCCTTTTATTTCGCATAAAAGAGAACACAACCTTAGAATTAAAAGTGAAAAGTAAAGAATCTCATTAAAACGTAATGGTTAGTTCTTTTCATTTTAGGAAACAACACAATTCGTGTGAGACCAGTGGTAGATGCAGGAAAATTTGACAATAGGGGCTTTACAGGTTTAAAAAATTTATATCAATTAAACACACGTTTCTCTTTACTTTCAACCCCTTCTCATCATTCACCCTTAACTATTTTCTTCTTCCACAATATCAAAACCATAAGGGCTGAAACACAATTTCATCATTTTTTCTCTAATTTGTAGTATAAAAAAAAATTATAATTTTTTTTTTTTGGGTAGGGGATTAAGCCCCTAGCCCTCCCTTACTAGTTCCGCCACTGTGTGAAACAATCCAATTAGGAAAACAAGACAATTTAATTAATTGAACCCTCCATCCCAGTACAATCGTATTGTTGTTTATCAATTCAGAATTTTAGTAACAATGTTAAAACAAAAAATTAAGAGCTTTACATTGAAATTGAAGAGTTAACTCTTTATTTCTTCCTCCTCCTCCTTCTTCTTCTTCTTCTTCTTCTTCTTCTTCTTCTTCTTCTTCTTCTTCTTCTTCTTCTAAAAAAAATAAAATAAAATAGAAAATATGACTATAAAAATGGGATGGGAGGAGTATAACTATGAGGAATGCTCCCCTACCCATCTTGAGTATTTTTAATATGCTCACGGATGACGTGACATACTATTAATGAATAAAAGATTTTAATAAAAGTAAACTCTATTTTATCTCCCGATCTCTGTTCAGAAGGGATCTTCTATTTTGTTTCAGCGTATCATCTCGTATTGCAATAGTGTATAATTGCCACATATCAAAACCAAATATTTTATATATATAAAATCTATATTTATTATTTAAAAATATTTTTAACACACGACAGTCACTCATGTTATGTTCGAATACATACGTTTTGACTCTATGACAATTTTTTGCACCATATTAAGAATGAACAGATGTAAAACTCCTCCCGGCCTAATAAAATGGTGTCGTATTATTATTTCTTATACTCAAAATATGAATTAAACTTTTGGTCCTTTCCTTTCATCCTACAATGATGTGTGTTTTTTCTGGTTACCTAGTACCTCGTGAATGATGAATCCATGCATACATTAAATAGCAAAGAAATAAAATATGAAAAAAATCTCATTTTATTAAATACGTTTCTAACGCCGGCCCTAAATATGATCATGTATATAGAATTTTTCTTTATAAATAATTACTTCCTTTGTTTGTTTCGAAACAGCAACATCTCCATTCTATTCTATGGTGTTTTATTTGAAATAATCCTTTTCCCATATTGTACCAACAACCCCATGCAAACTCTTATTAATGATTCAGTAGTCCGTAATACACTATTTTACACCCTAAATCCCTATTTAAAATCCTCAATTTTTTTAATTGTGCCCAAAAGAAAGTGATCATTTCGAAAGTAACGTAGAAGTAATATATAATTCTAATTGTAATCCACACTCCTTCAACAATGTGTTTTGAATATAACAACCTTTTCAAAATCACTTCCCTTGCGATGCAACATGAAAATATATTCACCACATGTCATAAAATTTAGTAGAACTAGTATGTCACCCGTGCCGTTGCACGGGAATATTTTCTTCTTTCTTATTTTGAATACATAAAATTTGGAGTATGGAAATTTTAATTCACGAATTAATTAGTGTTTATACTAAATAAATGAAGAGTTAAATTTCACAATTTATGTGAATTTTCTTTAAGCTTTAATAACAAAAATATAAAACTAGCGACACGGATGAATCAGAATAAAGACCTTTGACCTCAAAACTTAACCCCTATTTATACGCACACAATTTATGTGAACTTAAGAACATCTACATCAAGTTCATTCATCAATATATATTATCAAGGCAAAATTACTACTACAATATAACAAAATATCACTATATATTTTTAAATTTCCAAGAACTTAAAGTAGCTCAATAATCATCTCTAGTTTGGGTTAAGTGAGTTTTTATTTTTGACAAATGGAGAAACACTTTTTGAATATCAGAGATTCATTTAAAGATAATGTAACACAACAATTACATCACATTCTTTAATAACAATATATATGAAGAACTTCAGACATCTTCAATCACTTCATCTTCAAATTCACTTTCTTGTATATTAATAGTCTTTTGGTGATAAATATACTTCATCATAACTAATATGATCACAAGGAATAGAGTAGCTAGACTTAGCAAAAAGATAATAATAGGATCATGAGGAATATAATAGTTTTAAATTCAAGTAAACTATTATGTAGATAATTTGAAATAATAATGGGCCAACGACATATGAAAATATGAACTCTTGTAAGATATCATAAATCACAAACAATATACAACAAAGATAAGATTCTGAATACTAAAAACTGGAAAAGAAAAGATGAAAAATAAAATAAAAATGGATCTTCCATTTTCTATCAATAGTAAAAGGAAATTTCTTGAAGGTATTTATATTTGGGAAAGAGTATCCCTATCCCCTGCGAAGACAGAAATATTCACCAACATATTGAATTCTTCATCTTAATGCGTCCATAGATCATCCTTGAAGGAACAACTTCTTTTTTTACTGTAAAATGAGAGTAGAGGAAAAAAATATTAAAAAGTAAGAAACTGAACAATCTTAAAAACTTTGGAGAATTGAATTTGAATTTATAATGTGATGGAGTGAGAATTGCCGTTCCAATTTCTCATAGTTAAAAGGATAGTAAATAACAATAAAAGAAGGGGAAAAAAAGAGTTTATTGGGTAGTTTGGCGGTGCTGAGTCCATAGAAAAACAAAAAGGCTCAATCCTCATCAATGAATTATTTTTAACAATTAGAAAATCGAGATAAGTTTGGGCGGGAAATAGAATTAGCAATGTGGTTCTGTTTTTATATATATAATAGATTAATAAATGAAAGGTGAACTCAGTGGACACTTCTGAAAAATAAAAGTAAATAAAAATCATGATTGAAAATATATTTGTTATATTGGAAATCTAAAGCAACACAAAATAAATAAGAATAGTAGTAATAATGATAAGGTGTTGCGTGAATGGTGAAGTGCAGTACTTTTTCAGCATGTAATTTGATGTACGTAGGAGTATTAATTTGTTTTCATGCATGGACTTTTGGTGTTTTAATTAATTTTTAGTTGGTTAATTAATGTTCACTATTTTATATATTCACTAATTCGTAAATTTCTATATAAAATTCAAATTTCTCATCTGTTGTATCAAATTTTGAAGGGAAAAAAAGTACTAACATTGATTTCAAGTTTCACAAATAAGCGTCTAAGTATTTTTTATTTTTTTTCAAAAGCAAAAAATCACCAGGGAAAAAAATCAAGATTCTGGTTATAAAATAAATATAATCTATCTATACCCTATACTAAAAAGAGCCTTATGTTACAAAATAGTAGATTGCCTATTTTACCCTTCATATATATGTTAAGTTATTATTTTCATTGATTTATTATCAACTTTACCAAATATATAGATCTAAATTTCTATATGTATACATAGAAAAACCCATTACCACCTGAAATAATCTAAAGATTATTACGACTAAAAAAGAAAAGAAAAGAATAAAAAACCCAAAATCGTTTGTTGTTCCTTAAACAAAAGGAGAAAAATAATAAATAACAATAAATAAATAAATAACAACGTGTTGTTCCATGACAACAACTATCCATAATTTTATAGTATCTTTTAATTTTGTGTCAAAATTATCCAAAAAAAGCGGTATATTGGTAGTATTACATTAAAAAAAATCGAAAACGACATAACTTTATTTTATTTTTTCTTTTATCGGGCAAATTGTTAGTTTTTAGATTAGATGTTAGTACGTCTAGCTCCCAAACACTCCAAGAAAAATCTTCAAGCCACCTTATATCTCCCAAATTCGCTCCCACAAGGGATCGAACCCGGATCACTCCTTCAAGGGAGGAGCCCGATGGTCACTCCATCATAATTGACAATATAACGAATTTTCGGTACGGTATATTGTACTAAAGATAGATATACCAACATGTTCGGTACAATAACAACATTAAAATTGTATACTGAACATTATAATTGGTACGGTACCGGTATGTATGGTGATCAAATTTAATATACCTATTGGAATTTAATCTATCTATACCTATACTAAAGAACCTTATGTTACAGAATAATGTATTGTCTATAATGTCCTTGTAGTATTTTAAATTAAAGGGAAATCATGTAATACTTATTAATATGCATTACATTCTAATATTTTATTAGAATTAAAGTTTTCATTGAATTTAAGGGTTTTTTTTTAAAAAAAAATTATTTATCTTCTAATTATTTACACGATTTTTCGGAAAGAAAAATAAATCTACAACCTTAAATTAAGTTGATTGTAACACAACATAAATATTTTTAGAAATCAGTTCATGTTTGTAGAATTAAAGTTTTCCTTATACAGTATAAGCGTAAATTTAAGGGAACAAATAAATTTAAATTCTCTATCTTCTAATTGATATACACGATTTTTCAGAAATAAAAAATCTATAACCTTAAATTAAGTTGAATATTATATAAAATAAATATTTTTAGAAATTAGTTCATATTTGTTTTAACAACATCAATAATTTCATCCATCAATATTTCACCCATGTAGATATATATAATCTACATCAATAATTTCATCCATCAATAATTTCATCCATGTAGATCTTGTATTCAAATTCATGTTAATCTTGAGTATAATGAGTAATACTTTTTATGTTTCAAGTGTAATGCTATATTATTTTGAGAACATATATATATATATATATATATATATATATATATATATATATATATATATATATATATATATATATATATATATATAGGATACGGAGAAGTCTAATGTGCAATGTATATAATTATTTTTAATTTTCTTCTTTTTACACACAAATATTAATTCGCGTGATGAAGAATAATGACATTAATGATGCAATCGTAAAATGTTTAATTTGTTGATTTTTATTGTTTTTATAATGTTTTTAGTCACTCTGAAGATATCTCATTTGCTATTTTGGGAGGTCTTATTAAAGATGTCTCATTTCCTTATTTGGAATTAATTAGCCCGAACTCAACATATATTAGGAGCTCAATTAATTAAATAAATGAAAATCCTAATAATTAAATGTTAATTATTGTGGAATATGAAAGAAAATCTGAAAAAAATAATTAAGGTTATGCTAATTACACATTTTATAATAGTGAATATACTTAACAAGCAAAATATTGGTTATTGTGCTCAATCAACATCTTCAATGGGATGGAGGGAGTATATATATATATATATAAAATATAATATACAATAATAAAATAAAATTTTTATAACAAAATGTTAAAATGTTAAAAAAATTATATGCCCTAATTTTCAATTATCAATCCTAATATACTTCATAAAATTGAAATTAAATGCTATAAGATAATTATAAACTCTAAAATGGGTGAGATAGCCTTAGAAAATATTATTAAATCATTCTGAATCATAATACGTCAAAATTATCGAAAGAAATTGTATAAAGATAATAAAAATTGACATTCGGTGCACAATTGATACATGATAATGAGAATGAGAATAGATGATCCCATTTGATTATCGTAACATCATGTTATTGCTTTGAAATTAAAGGCATTTCATGCAACAAGAAAAATGTTAAAATCAACTAATCAATAAAAAAAAAAATTATAATAGTAACAATAGACATTATTTAATTGTGATAATATCATATAATGCATTAGTATAGTCACGAAAAATAGTGTCACAATAGATAAGAAGATTAAGAAGTGAATTCAAAAAATGTCTTACCAAATAAAGTATTTTTTCGGAGATTAACAATGATGATTTGTTTACTAAACTATTTATTGTATCAATATTCAAAATGAACATACTAATAGAAATGAATCAATATCTATGCACACTGAAAACCTAAAAGTATACATGATTTCACAATAGATAAGAAGATTAAGAAGTGAATTCAAAAAATGTCTTACCAAATAAAGTATTTTTTCGGAGTATAAGTAATGATATGTATATACCTTATCGGTTATGTTATTGACGATAATATTTTTTAACAGTGATTTAAGAATTAATGATACGAACATTCATGTAGCTTAGCTTTTTGGAGTGGAACCGATGTGGAGTTCCGGGCCCTCACTTTCTAAACCGTATTATGTGGGGGTTAGTAAGGGATTAGTAAGTAGTAAGATGTGACTCCACCGGTGATTAAATTACGACATTGATGATAAATAATTAAAAGGACAAAGAAATTTATTTTAATATTTGAAATATTATTCTACTTATTTTAATATTTGGTGGAGCAAAGATCATGAGGTATATTGCAAATTTATGCATTAATTTTTTGACAATTTTTGTTAAACTTTCAAATTTTTACACTATAAGTGAAAGTAAAAGAAAAATGAGTGAGCCTATGCGAGACAACAAGCACGATTAACATTCGAAAAAAGAAAATGCATTGTTGTGGCGGCCACGTGAAGAAAAAAATGAAAGCATTTGTTTTAACGGACGGAGGGAATATTAAATTTGTTTAATTTAAGGTTACATAAAATAATATTGTTATGTCATTCTCTATATTTATTACGACTTCAGTGCATCATTGAAGAGATTTGTAGAAACGATAAGGGATAAAAGAAAATTTAAAAGGCGTGTATTTTAGATAAGATAAGTAAACTATGTTATAAAATACTACGAATTTTATTTTATTTTTAAAAACACCGTTTAAGTTAATAAAGAGATAATTGAGTTAAAATTTGCACTAAAAGTCATGCAAATTATTACAATTGATTATTATTATGATTTGAATTTGAAATAGAGATTATACGTGCAACGCACGTCACCGTTTACTAGTACTTATATAAAAAGAGCCTTGTTTTACAAAATGTAGACTTCCGATTATACCCTTTTTATTAAATTTAGATTAAACTTAATATAGTAGATTATATAATAACATAAATAGTCCTTTTATGATTTGGTATAATAATAAATAAGGTAATTGTATTATCTCTAAACTAAGCATTAGAACAATAGAAAAATCTAGATAAATAATTTGACTATATTGATACAATTGAATCCATCAAACAAAAATCAAGCATCAATCAAAATCATACTATTATTCACGTTCATGATATATCGAACTATTATAACAACTTGTGTTCTCTCATGTGGTGGAAGGCATCTCCAATGGCTATGTAGAAGCGAACTATTCATTTCATGATATATTTTCTAAAAAAAGAATCATCAATCAAAATCATACCCAACGCTTTAATCCACTACTTTTATTCACGTTTTAACTTTTGTGCCAAAAAAAAATTTGTTACTAGGATAGATGAAGTACATTATTTTGCTATGATTTTCATCACACAAATTTAAATTTTTATAATGATTTGATGTTAAAATGGTTTTTTGGATCCCACTTAATATGAGTGAGTATTAAAATGAAATGAATATTTAACTACCTCCTTCCGTGAGATTTAGGGTTCAAAGGAGTTGGCATGCATGGAAGTTTAATGTATTGTGTAATGTGTGGTGGTGATGTGTTAAAGTGGTGTTTAAAGAGTATGATTGTAATTTTTTATGTGGGGCCAACTGCCTAAAATTAGAAGACCCTAAAGATTGTCAACAGACGAGATAAGAAAAAGACCCTAAAGATTAGAAGACCCTAAGTATATGAAGTCCACATCTATAAATGGACGAGCACAAAGATGGTGGACGACCAAAAATGGAATTAAAAGCACAAAGATAATGAACAAATGGAGTATATTATAACAACCTGTGCTCTCTAGCTACCATACTAAGGTATATGTACATATTATTTTTCACAAGATCACACTATATATTACTCCCTCTGTCCCATGACAATTGTCCACTATGTAAAAGGCACAATAACCAATGTCATAAGCGATAGGGAATTTTATATTATATTGGTTGTGAGAGTGTAATGTTTCCACTTTAGGTAAGTGGACAGTTAAATGAGACGTCCCAATAAGGCAACGTGGACAATTACCATTGGACGGAGGGATCAGAGTACACTCTAAGTGAAAACACATACTCCATTTTGATAATCCTTCTGTCAATGATCTTTGAATCGTAACTTTTAGGTACAGAGTTTAACGTGTTTGATGATGTGGTAATGAATTAACGAGTCAAAATTGAGTAATGTTGTACTCATAAGAATTTTTAATTGTATTAAATTGATATAGTTTTAAAGTGTAAAATATTAAAATGCTAAAGTGTTAAAGTGTATTACGAGACCTACAACAAAAAAAAGAAAATAGTCAAAAGATGAGGCATTGTCTCACCCTCTCACATAAAATAAAATATTAATATATTTTATCATATTTCATGTGAGAGGGAAGACATTACAAATGAGGTAGCATATAGAATATCCAAAAGATGATGAACACGCGTCCCAATAAAGCAGTAAAGTCTAAAGACAGATGAAGTAAGAAGTACATACTAATACACAGCTTTAAGTGGGGCTTCAAAAAATAGTGTATGTTTATAATTTCTCAACCACATGCATATCAAATTATTCCTTGTAAGATGAGATGATTCTTTTTCGGTACGATAATAAAATAATGATGAATTTGTGTTAAAGTAAGGAGACATGTAAAAAGCGTATTTTTGTATATGAGGTGTGTGAATTGTTGAATTCTTTTGTTGACGGTGTTGAACCAGATGTTATGACAGCATTGAGAAGAACATTTTGATCTTGGGCTTATTTGTGAGTTTCATCAACAACTCGAAATACGGAGATTAGCTAGAATTAGGATTTTGTTGAGTGATTCGTTTTCATGTTTATCTTGTTACCATGTTAATCTATAAGGAAGTTGATACCTTATAGGATTAGGATTTGGTAAGAGCTATAAATATGTTAATCTTGTAATTGGTTCAACGAGACTGTGAGAAGGATGAGAGCATAAAATCAAGAGAGAGGGAGATATAGATCATCGACTCGTTTCTTAGGATTAGAGAGAGTGAGCTCTTGCCCAATCTTGTAATTGTTGTCGTTGGTTTAGTGAATCGTTTCAGTCGTTTCTCCCATGAACGTAGACATATTGTCGAACCACGTTAAATTCCGTCTTCTTGATTTCTGTTAGTTCGTGTGTTTGTCTACATACTAAATTTATTATGTGTGGTGTGACGTTGGCGGCCGCATCATTCTTAACATTTTCTTTTGTATTTTTTTTACACAATAAGAAAATCTATCGTCTTACATGAAACATGCCAGAAAGAGAGCAATATAGAATAATCATTTTGTTCTTTAAATTATTGATATATTTTAAGAAATTGTATTAACTTATCTTATTGTATAAATTAATTATATTAACGAGGACAAATCCAATTTTTATTTAACTTTTTTTATAATTCCTTAAATAAAACAGTAATAAATATAAAGGTTGAATCCCCTTTATTATAAAATATGTCGACTATTATTTATTTCTAACCTTATTTAAAATCTCAAATATAATTTTGAGAAATTATATTAAGTTCAATAAAAAAAAATATAAGGAAAATTATAAATGAAATACAAATTAAATTAAGCAAATATTATGTACAATGTTTTAAAAACCGGACCGGACCGGCCGGTTCGACCGGTTCGATCGGGAACCGGCCTTGATCCGGTCCGGTTCGGACCATAAAACCGGAGGACCTATAGAACCGGGTTTGAACCGTTCAAACCGGTGAAAACCGGCTGAAACCGGAAGAATCGGCGAACCGGGCCGGTTTTCGGAAAACCGGCCGGTTCAATACTCTTACCCAAAAAAATTTAATTTTTGCGTTGAGAGAGATTTTAACCCATGATCTAGTAGATAAAAGACCAATAACTCTACCATCTGAGCTACAATAATCAATTATTCATAACAAGATATTTAAATGTATTAATTGTAATTGACATAATTAAAGTATTATTTTTATATGAATGTCTATTTTAACTCTATCTTTCTAATTTTCAATAACTTTTCACTTAATTTTCTCCTAAATGACCTATTAGCATAATTTTTTATGATAATAAAAATAATTTTACATTTTTAAACCTTTATATAGTAGTTAGGAATACAAAATTAAATATAACCAATAAGTTTTAATTGTAAAAAAATATATTTAATGTATTTTTTACCATATAAGGTATACATTTATTCATATTTTTATATATATTATGTATTTTTATAATTAATTTTATTTAATAATTAATTTAATTACAAAACGGTTCAACCATGGTTTAACCTGTTCAACCAATTGAACCATGACCCGGGAGCCTCACCAGTTCGACCTCCGGTTCGGTTTTTAAAACATTGATTATGTATCAATCATTTTGTTTACGTGCGGATGCACGTTACCTTTGCTAGTTGAAAAAAAGGCTCGATTTCCAATTTCAAAAAATTAAGGGGTGAGAAATTATACTACCACTTTTAAAAACATCAATACACAAAATACCCCTCTTTTAAAAAGCATACACAAAATACCACTTTGTATATTTTAATTGGGTGGGTCCCACTTTTTGTAATTATTTTAAATCAAAATTGTGTATTTATTATTGGATTTAGTGTGTTGTTGTGCATGGTCCGATTTTTGAGGGGAAGAATCCCAATTGTGGGAGAAAAAAAAAACAGCTAAAGACAAAACATATTTATTATTCCCCCCACTCACTCCCCACCCAACCCTATATCACGCTGTGCTGCCTGCTGCCCCCTTTTTCTTCACCATCTCTCTCGCAGCTCTCTCTCTCCCGAAGCTCTCTCTATCTCTCTCCCTTTTCCGGCAGCTCTCTCTCTCTCTCCCCATCGGAAGTGAATTGCTACTCCGGCAATTCGCCCTATCTCCCATCTCTCTCTAGTCTCTCCCATCTGTCTCTCTCTGTCCGGCAAGCAACCACCGCGCCGGCAAGCCTCCCCGTCACCGGAGAATACTCGGATCCCGTCGACAGTAAAAAAAAAAGGTAATATTATATGAGTACAATAATTGAAGTTAAAAACAATTTGGGATTTTCTGGCCGATTTCACGCCGGAGTTCGTTTGCCGGAACACATATCACGCCGGCAACATATCACGCCGGCGTGATATGTGTTCCGGCAAACTAACTCCGGCGTGAAATCGACCAGAAAATCCCAAATTGTTTTTAACTTCAATACGTATATGTAGTTTACATTTATAAGTTATGTAGTGTATGTTAGATTCAAGTATTTGATATTAATTTATGAGATTTAAAAAGATTTGTGATTTGAAATTTAAATTCGAACTTTAGAATTAAGAGATTTGAGTGCTAATTAATTTGTTTTAAAATATGATTTATATTTGAGGGCTAATTTCGCCGTTCAATTTTTTTGGAATTGTTTAGGTTGGGAACGTGGCCGGAAAATTTGATTTTCACACCGGAGTCGAAGTCGGAGAGTAAAACAACTCAATTGACTACAAAAAATGGTATGTATTCATTCTAGTAACAGGAATTTAAAATTCACGCCGGAAGGTTGTTGCCGGAAAATTAAACACGCCGGATAAATATCACGCCGGCGTGATTAATTTTCCGGCAACAATTTTCGGGCGTGATTTGTGTATTAACGTTCATAAGTATTTTTTTTGTTGTTTAGTATGTCGATTTTATTAAATTTGTGTATTTATTAAATTGTATTATATATTGTTTTAATAATTATTTATTAAAAATATTCAATTACAGTTTATAAATATATGTTTATATACCATTGTTTGAGAAAAAATAATTCCATTTTTTTGGTATAAATCACGCCGGAAAATAGATGACGTGACACAAATCACGCCGGTAGTGAATTTGTCCGGCGTTATTTGTACTCCGGCGTCCATTTTCCGGCGTGAAATACATTTTTGAGCAGATAAAAATTTTATTTTTTTAATTATACTATTAAGCTAGCAAAAACTGGTTCTATATAGCATGCGTTTATTAGGATTGTATTGTATATATTTTATTAACAATGTTTGATAGGAAAATTGTGAAATTTAGTGTAAAATACATGTAAATAATATTTTTTAATTTTAAAAAAATTAGATTAGTTTTTTTTGGAAAATCACGCCGGAAAACTTCCCGCCGGACAAATATCACGCCGGCGTTATTTACCGCCAGCGTGTTTTGTGATCCGTTAGGTCATCTCCGGCGTGAAATTTGTACGGTTTTATAATATTGTTTTTTTCACCATTTCCTTTATTTACTTTTAAATTATAATCTGTTTTCGTTTGATTTTAATTTATATTCGTATGTATGTGGTTTTGTGATTTATTCTTATAAATGGTTTATGTTTTTTTTTTTTTAGGAATTGAGCGCGAACGTCGTTTCGCTACGTCGCCGGAACTATTTCAACCAAAAAGTTTTGACGTTGAACCTCTACCATAGAACTCAAATACTGAAGGATGTCGAGAAAGCTTTAACGGAGGCAGGGGGAGATCCACTGCTCGATTGATTCAGGGATGGGCCTTTTGGGCATTTTGTGGGGTGGCGCCCGGGGCAGTCGAATGCCCAAGTACTGCACAGTATCCTCTGTCGAGCTATTAGTGAGAACGGAGGCATGTTCTTCTATGTAAAAGGAGAACGCATTGAATTCACTGCTCCGGAATTTGCCTTGGTGACCGGATTGAAGTTTGGCGAGAGCTCGTGGGATCCCAACAAGCATTTGAATGCGAATCAGTCTCGACTCCACAAGAGGCTGTGTCGCAAGGATTTGAAATTGGGGAGGGAATTGTTGGGTCTTATCAACACGGATGCCGAACGCTTTAAAAACGATCAGGATACCCTACTATCACTGGTGAATCTGCTGATTGCCAATACTTTCATTCTCGGGCACGATATCAAGAACGCCCCTTTCGCCTGGTTGTGGCGGCTTGCCGATGATCCGGAGGAGTTCAACCGGTTTCCTTGGGGTGCATACAGTTTCCTCACCCTTCGGTATTACGTCGAGCACGCCCTAGACTCCGATGTCTACCACTTTTACGGGCCGGCCTGGGCCTTGTTAGTCTGGGGATATGAGGTGATCGGAGGTATCAGTGCAGTCGCTGGAGTACTTGAAAACGAGCACGCATACCCGAGGTGTTTGAGATGGAAGTTCAAGAAGAGCCTGCGGGAGGGGATGACTTTGGAAAAGTTCTTCCAGATAGTCGACGATCCTCAGTATTTGATGTGTAATATCGCACCGGACCAGTGGGAGGCCGGCCTCGAGTATTTCCTATCGTCCTTGGTCCCGAACCCATGTGACGTATTCTTCTACGTGCCGGTAGCCGTGACCGGTGGGCCTTCTCAGTTTCCGCCAGAGGCGCGTACACGTCGACCGATGCACGACCAGGACGACATACTCGACGGTACCGGAGGACGTACGAGGAGGAGCACCCAGAGCCGAAGCTACATGGGTGAGGAGGAGCAGACTTCCGCCCGGGGATCCAGGAGCAGACGCGATCCCGGGAAGAGGCCGAGGGAGGACACTTCTAGCGGCAGCAGGGGACACGATATCCCCAGCTACGCGACGCCCGAGGACGTTAGGAGGATCATGAAAGAGGAAATAGCAGAGCAGAATGCAGAGATCGACAGGAAGCTTGAAGGCTTCATGGACAAGGTGAAATCAATGTTCGAGGAGGTGAAGGCCTTGTTCAGTTGCAAGTCTTCAAGTATTCCACGGTCGGTCTCACAGCCTCAGCGCGGTCGTGGCGGTCGTGGTGGGCGGCCTCCTATTGTCACTTCGGGGCGGGCTTCTTCAGCACGCCCGTCGGGTGCTGCGACTACCGGAGCAGGAGGTTCTAGAAGCTCCGGGATACAGCACGTGACGGCCGAAGTGGGGGACCGTCGGGACACGACCCTCCCGTTGTACACCGACAGTGGGCCCTCCGAGCCCTCCACTACGCTCGGGACGTACCAGGATGCTTCATACTCTGATGCATGGGCTGCATTTATGGGACAGGTATAATCTGTTCGGGAATAATTTTCACTTCTGAATTCGTGATAGAGAATATTTATTTTGTTATCATTTCTGTACCAGAATAGAATTAAGAAGTAATTTGGAAGGTTAAAATGTTTTTCACGCCGGAGACATGTCATCGGAGAAGATATCACGCCGGTAGGGTTTCACGCCGGCGTGATTTTGTCGCCGACGACTTTTCTCCGGCGTGAAATTAGCTGTAATGTCTCTTTTTATGTTTTAAACCTTATTATATAATCTATTAATTATAATTTGATGTTATCATGCGTAATGTTGAATAAAACGTGTGTTTAAGATTACGAATTTGACATACAATTTTGTAGACGTCGACGTACATCCCTCCGTTCTCGGCGCAGTACACGCCTCCGGCCACATACCAAGATTATCAGCCGGTCACGTACCAAGATTATCAGCCGGGCCGATTTTCACTTCCGGAGAACATTTCTAGCGCTGATTATTCTACTGCGACGGCGCCAAACGTTACCATCCGTGCTCGAGCTCGTTCATCGACTTCGCAAGTCGAGCGGGGTCAGGTATTCTTCCGAAATTAGCCGTGGTTTTATTGGTCTGTATCGAGCAGGTTAATAAATTTATTTGAACTAGGCATCAGGTTCATCGGAAGTCTCCTTAAAAGCGGTGGGTGTATACACACCGACGTACGAACCAGCATGGCCTTCCTCAAGAGTACAAGAAGACTTCAAAATTTGGATCTCCACGTGTCATTACTCCTATGGGTTGCGGCATGTCCCTGATCAAATCGCCACGGTGAAAGCCGGAGAACTAAAGGCGATGATACGTTCCGAGTTAGAGTGGAGCCCACTGGTACGTTGTTTTTTAAAAAAATCTTGTCGAGCCATGGTTTTATACTTAATAGACGCTCTGAAATTTTTTACGTTGTTACAGGTGCTTGATATGGCTCTCATGACTCTACGGAAACAACTTCAAGAAGGTGTTCGAGTTCTCCCTCCATACACGGGTGGTGTAGTTATGATATGCAATACGCAAGTTCTGGTATGTTCATCTTTACCCTGATTTGAAATTGTATTTGGTATGGAATTTATAAATATGAATTAAAATTCGGATAATACACCCGCGGATTAAAATCACGCCGGAGAATGTTCTTCGGAAGTAAATCACGCCGGCGTGAATGAGTCCCGGCGTGATGTACTTCCCGTGCGTGTTTGTCCGGCGTTATTTTAATTCATAGCCCTATTTTACGTTTAAATGATTATTGGCATGTTTTAATTGTGTTTTTAAATGGCATTTAAGGTGGATCTGAAGGCGACCTATGAACGCCTTACGAAACACGTCGAATTCCAGAGACTTGGTGACGATAATGCGGTGAGGTTCCATTGGATATTGCAAAATTGGAAACCGACGGCGTACTTATCCAATTTGATGCAAAACCGGTCACCGACATACGAAACAACTAACTGGTGGCAGACACAAGTGGTATGAACGAAACAATAGTTATTAGTACTCTAATTTTCATAAGTGTTTGTTCGTATAATCATTAATGTCTCCTTCTATATTGTTTAGGTTTTTTTGCCTTGGGAGGTTCAAGGTCGTTATGTTGGGGTTCTCCTAAACATACCACACAAGCAGATTGTTGTGCTGGATCGATTGTTCCACAGCTTGGACAATGCTGGGCAGAAACAAATGCAAAAGGATTTAGGTGCATTGATGGTACTCCTACCGTATTGGTTGATGGTAGGCGGTTATTACGAGAATAACGTCTACAACATTAAGGCTCCGGAACCTGACCAGGCGAGATTTAAGCTGGTCTTTAGGAGGAGAGATAATGTAATTGGGAGTGAGCATTCCAAATGCAGTGCCGTGGTTACGTGCTTGAACATCGAGCATGCATTTAGCGGGAGTCCAGCCGTAGAGGCCGCAACGAACCGTTGTTGCAGCTATAGGAATTTGTATGCTTGTAGAATTTTTGGATATTCTACTGTTTAAAACGACGTGGATTTGACTTCTTTGCAAATGTTTAGAATTCGATTGCACGTTTCGAGTTGAATTATAATTATAATCGTTTAACTCATTTACATTATAATTATAATTATATTACAAGAATACGAGAAAAGGGCAGAACAAGAGTGAAAAAAATCACGCCGGACAAAAGCCCCTGGAAATAATATCACGCCGGTATTACATCACGCCAGCGTGTTATGCTTTCCGGCGTGATTTGTCCGGCGTGTTTTGGGTTTGAAATAAATATTGATTTGTTATGCATAATTATGTTAAATAATAATGTTAATATCACTTAAAACATTGTCTAAACATTGCAACAACGAGTTTTAGAATAAACATTCCACTAATAGGTGCTACTCAATCGTATTGGTTTGCACAAGGTTGCCTTGCACCGTGCTGTTCGCCGCATTGTCGACATCTCCGAGGGGCACGCCTGATTGTCCTTTCTCGTGCCCCCCTCCGTCTACGTTCCGGTGGTCTCCCCGGTTGACGTTCGTACGGATTGGGTAGAATTTGTACACCGAGGTAGGCACTCGGCACTGTCCACTCTTCTTTTTTAGGAACTGGAAATATTCGACGGTTGTAAATCTTGCAATAGGTATCCCTCCTGTAGTAGTGGGCAATGTACTGATCTACCGCCTGGCCATTTTACCTGTTGAAATAAATAAATGTCATTCCGTACACAAAATATTCAATAATTGATTGAAAAAAATATTACTTACATCATTGCTGCGATCGAGTGTGCACACGGTATGCAATCGAATTGCCATCTCTTGCAGTCGCACAACATGTTCTTCAAGTCCACGTGGTATACGTTATCTAGTGTCTGCACTCTGAAATGTGGGACGTCGAGGCTGATCCGTGTGACCTTGTACCTATGCGACATTTCCAACTGGACTCCGATTTTTCGCCGCGCCTCTTCACATATGGGGTGGGTGTCGTTTCGACCCTTGAGTCTTCTCTCATCGAACCACTTCTCGATAACGAGCTTCGTAGCATCGAGGCAAGCAACTATAGGCAGTCGACATGCCCAGAGGAGGGAATTGTTGAAAGACTCTGCGGCGTTCGATGTCATGGTACTGAACCGGCGAACGGGGCACATGCTCCGAGCCCACCTAGCGGGTCCGTTGCCCATAGCCTTCTGGTACGCCTCGGGGTTGGTGTTGAGCATCGATGCCATGATGCTGTGGAATTCTCTCTGATCGTATGTGTACGCAGCTCTCTGGAACATGGCACCGATAACCATGCCGTATGTCATGTGCTGACTCAAGAGGTAGTAACACAACCCATGGTGCGCCTCCGGAAACACTTGAGCTACGGCATACTCAATCGAAACGTGCTGGTCAGAGACAATCAGCACGTCAGTCAAGTTCCCGTAAGCCCTCCTCAGACCCCTCATGAACGAGGTCCATGAATAGTGACTCTCCTTACGCCCTACGCCGTATGCCAAGGGAAATAGTTGTTCGTTCGCATCCTTCGCTACAGCTACGAACATGACGCCGCTGTTCTTGCCCTTCAGGTGAGTGCCGTCGACGGATATCACCGGTCTGATATACCCGTATTTGTACGCCGCAATAGAGGCAGCTAGGGCAACGAACACCTGTCGAAATTTGCACTCGTCATCTATGTCGAGATCGGTGACTGTGCCGGCGTTTGAAGTCTCGAGAGCATGGAGGTAGGCCGGCAGATCTTGGAACGACTCCTTGTGTTTCCCGTAGAGAATCTCCACGGCCTGATTCCTCGCCCTCAAGCAGACGTTGTAGCTCGCCTTAATGCCGAACGACGTGAGCAGCTCGTTCTCAATGATCCTAGGCTTCATAATCGCGGAGTCGCGCAGGATCCTCTTCGCAAAGTACGCCGCAATAACTTTAGATCGGACCTTCTTTCTTTCGACTGTCCCAGTGTTGGGCCCGCATGTGTGTTCGGGTTCAAACACTGAAATGACCCAATTCCCGCCCTCGCTTACAGCACGAATGTTGAAGCGGCATTTTTTGTCCGACGTGCATCTAAAGACCAGCCTCGTCGTATCCGACCACCTGGGGTAGAAATTTTTTCGACTCTCCATCTGCCACAAACCAACGGCAATATACATATCATCCTTGCTTTTGAAATATGAACCATATCGCAAATCGAGGATACTTGCGTCTTCCTCGTTGAACACTGCAGATTCTGTAGCCTGGAGTGGGACCACCGGCACTAACCAGTTCCTCATGTGCTCCGTATCAGTATCCAGAGGTGGTTGGCTCCTACCGTGCAGGTCCGGAAACATCATAGCCAACAGTCGGTTGAACCCGCCTTCTTCAGCTATCCAGGCGGTCCACTCGGCCATTAGGGCCCTAGGAATTTGCCTTCCTTCTCTCAATACGTTCGACTGGTCGCTGTCCTCGGTGGAGACGTCCCGCGACGGCTCATATTCATCCTCGTCGTCATCGTCGTCGCGCAAGACATCATCTTCGTTCGGATCCTCCTGCTCAACCCTTCCTGATGTATGATTCAGGTCGGGTATTTGATCGTCACGAGCATCTTCGGCACGATGAGACGAACTGCCTCCGAGGTTGTGGACTTGATACACCTGTTCATCCCAACGGGTGGAATTGATGTTCTCTACGATATCATCAAGCGTCGAACGCAAGTCCTCCGTGTTGCCATACGTGTTGCCAAATTCGAACGAAGACGGTTCCTGGTACGACGGGTCGAATTGAGGGATATACGAAGAAGATGCACCGACATGTGAAGACGAAGCCCCAACATGTGAAGACGAGCCTCCATTGTTTAGAATCACGTACAATTCTGGGCTAATGTACTTAGTGCATAGCTCAACCACTTGCTGGTCCGACTGCAACTTCGATTTCCTTGTACGTCCAGTGCTCTCGGATAGCGAGAAATAGAACATATCGAAATCACTACCGAGCAGGTTGCAACAGGAAGCTACCATATATCTCAGCCCGTAACATGTGAAATCACTGCACTTGATTACAACCTCGTTGCCACCCTCGTACCTTCTTCTATTCCATTGACTTCCGTAATAAGCTTTTACGTCGACGGAATCCATCTACAATATAAAATGAACTCAACTTAATTCGTATGTCTCAAATAACTCATTAAATGAAAGGTTTTACTATAAAATATGAGACATAATCTTTTTCATACTAATTTTCCATTTTTCACGCCGGAGATATGTAGCCGGAAAGTATATCACGCCGGCATGATTATGTAGCCGGAAAGAATATCACGCCGGCATGATTTACGCCGGCGTGATATACTTTCCGGCAACATATCTCCGGCGTGTAAAGAAAAAATTTTCTTTTATTATTTTTTTCCTTCATATTATGCTATAGTATGGCTTAATGTACTCACATACAACGTAAAAATATTTAAACGAACTTCTAATACACATAAAATAATCATTAATTCTCTACAATTAATTCGTATGTCTCAAATAACTCATTAAATGAAAGGTTTTACTACAAATTATGAAACAAAACTTTTTTTCCATTCACTATCCATTTTTCACGCCGGAGGTATGTGGCCGGAAAGAATATCACGCCGTCGTGATTTACACCGGCGTGATATTCTTTCCGGCAACATACATCCGGCGTGAAAAATGCCAGTACTCACATTATAAAATTTTCATTCAAATTATGCTATAGTATCGTTTTATTTGCACACATACATTGCAAAAATTATAAATTTAACTCTTAATATACATATCAAAAATGTATAATTCATTCACAGATCTCAAATACTTCATGAAATGAAATCATGTAGTATCATACATGAAACATAAATAAAAAAAAAAAAAAATGGTGCTTTTCACGCCGGATAATGTTGACCGGAATATATATCACGCCGGCGTGACATGTATCTGGCGTGATATACTTTCCGTCCAACATTTTCCGGCGTGAAAAAGGCTGGAATACTTGTAATAAAATATTCGATCGAATTATCAGTTACAAACCTTTGAGAATTGGATGTTCTTCGCCTTTCGCTTGTATTTTCTCCTTCACGAACTGTTCCAAATTTTTTTTTGGGAGGAATCGAATTGAAGATATTTTTTACGAATGTCATTTGAGCTTCAATGTACAACTATATATTGAATATTTCACATGGGAAACCTTCTTTTACTGTTTATCACTGAACAAAAATGAATGCAGCTTCAGTAATAATGCATCAATACAGTGTACCCATTTGCATTTGCCGTATGTGAAAAAAGAAGAAGATGCCAACAACATGTCAAGTCATGTAATGTCAAGTCATTACATGTAATAAAATTAAAGGAAAAATGGATTTATAAAATAAAGAAAATTGTAAAATGGGAATTGGGGTAGTTTGTGTATGCTTTTTGGGGGAGGGGTATTTTGTGAATGGGGGGTTTTAAAAGTGGTAAGCAAAAATATTTCCACAAAAATTAATTTGGGAAAAGATATTTCACAAATCAAGGAAAAAGAAAATTCTGACAGAACAAAATTCCAGGATATGACCAAATACTAAGGCTTTGTTTATCGACAACCCCACTTTGGGGTTGTCCACATGAAGACAAAATACTTTTTGAAAAAGAAATGGAAAAAAAATTTAAGCTCTTCAACCGGTTATCAAGAAACCCAACTCTACAACCTCCATCATCCAATAATAAATTGCCAAGTGTCAATTTTTTGCCCTTTTTATTGAGAGACATTAATCTGCACACAATTGTGTTGCTTACTTGCTTTAATTTTTAATTTTTAATATGATTTTTAATTTTTAAAATTTAATAAATTTTAATTATAACAAATTATTATATAAAAATAATATATAAAATAAATTATATTTGAAGTTAAGTTGTGAAATTGGGTTGGGTTATAGATTGTATAGGTGTAAGAGAGAGAAATTAATATTTTAATTGTAGGTTGGGTTGTTGAAGGTTGTGGATAAAGATAGTCTAAAGCTGCGTTAAATCACCAATTTAGCCTTTTGCATGACTAACTTTTTCTTCTCAATTTTTTTTGCAGAAGTTCTTTGCATTAATTTGTGAACTTGAGCCTCCAATTGAATTTATTTCTTCTGCTATTCAGCACTGTTTTCTTCATATATAGATCTAATTAAACTGGCAACATAAAAAATAAAAAAAATTCTACATTCGAATATTATTCAAAATGTTTATCCAAAATGTTTATAAGTCACCAACAAATTTAATGCAGTTCACAAACATAGGCCTTTTTCCTATCCTTGAATTATCAAAAGTAAATTAATGTATTTCTTTCTTTGGTATTGCAACTATTCAAATAACTACAAAAAAAAAAAAAAATGGGCAGTTGTGAAAAATTGAAGTAGAGTATGCATGCAAACAACACACTCATTATCACATATTTGATTTCAGGTTTCACAAAAATAGTACCTAAACACATTTATTGCATGAATCCTAAAAATGTGAAATCGCCAATTTTAGCTTTTTGCATGACTAACTTTTTCTGATATTTTTTGCAAAAAAATAAAAAATAAAAAATAATTCTACAATGGAATATGAGAAATAAAGAAAGTGAATCACAATTTGTACATGGTTGCAGCAAGAGTAATAAGTACTTTATCAAAATGAATACTCAACAACAAATTCAATGCAGTTTGTTTTCACAAACATAGGCCTTTTTCCTATCCTTGAATTATCAAAAGTAAATTAATACATATCTTTCTTTGGTATTGCAACTATTCAAATAACTACAAAAAAAAAAGGCCAGTTGTGAAAAATTGAAGTAGAGTATGCATGCAAACAACACACTCATTATCACATACTCCCTCCGTCCCATTTCAGTAGTCCTCAATACTATTCTCGTCCGTCCCACATCAGTAGTCCTCTTTCCTAAAATGACAAAAATTAACCCTTACTTTTGATGTGGACCCCATACTTTTTCAAATTTAACACTACGCATAAAATCCCGTGCCGAAAAGAAAGAGGACTACTGAAATGGGACGGAGGGAGTA
The DNA here is from genome assembly GCA_029379335.1 of Thymus mandschuricus. NCBI lineage: Eukaryota > Viridiplantae > Streptophyta > Magnoliopsida > Lamiales > Lamiaceae > Thymus > Thymus mandschuricus. The sequence goes on along the minus strand of CM057073.1, from coordinate 15,607,541 downwards.
TTTGATTTCAAGTTTCACAAAAATAGTACCTAATACATTTATTGCATCAAAAGTAATCATCAAAGAAGAGAGATTTTCTTTTGCATGGAATCAATATGAATAAACACATAAATAGGAAAAACACTAATTGGCTTAAATAATACTTCTAGAACAAGTCTAATTAAACTCCCCTATATTAATTAAACTCCCCTATATTAAACTTCGTAGACGAGGCGTCAACTCGAAAGAGTATATTTTGCCCAACACTATCCCATTCTCGACTCGGAATTTAGACCAACCTTTTGCCAAGTCTAGCCTATTGATACGAGGCCGTGGATCCAATACCACTCTCTCTCCCGGCCCTCTCCACTTCCCCTCTCTCCTTCAAACTCCATTCTCACGTGGCTTTTCCCCTCCAGCTCACCAGCCACCGCGAATTCCTGGGGAAGATTCTGCATCAATTTATAACATGAAACCTTTATTATAATAATCGATTAAATTGATTAATAATGCGTGGCTTAAGATCTTAATAATAACCACTCTTGAATAGTGATAATACTTGAGACGAACTTTGAAGTAGAGAGGGCTGCTGCTCTTTCTAGGCGAAACGCCGTCGTTCCGGGGTGGTTTCGGACGCTTTCCGACGTTCTTCGCCTTCGGGGCTACAATGCCATGTAAAGAATGATAACATTTTTTTTTTAATATAAAAGGAAAAAGAAGAAATAAAAAATGTAACCATGGGGATTGTTCATGCAGGCATGGGAATGATGAGGGATCTGCCTCTCGCAGAAGTTGGTTTTGTAGATGGACACGTCGAACTCGGACGGGGCGACTCGGGTGAAGAAGACGACTTCTCCGAGCTGGAGGGCGGCGTCCTCGGCGAAGCTTTGCCAACCTTTGGTGAAGCAGAGGGTCCCATTCTCCATCTTCCCAACCTTCACCTTCCATGTTGCTCCCGAGGGGGACCTCAGCTTCGTCTTCGTCCCCGGCTTCGGCCCGTGTTTCCTCGAGAAGGCCGGAGGGAATCGCTGCATCAAGAAACGAAAGTAAATATCGAAATCATTCATTCTTGGATCATAGCTAGATATAACAAAACACTATGAAATGCTATAATTTTGGGAATCCAGGGTTTGTATGTATAGAAGTGGCTAGCTAGGTGCTTACGAGAAGCTTCTTGAAATCAACGGCGATGAGAACCTTGAAGAAGGATGGATTCTCCGACATGATTCTCTTTCTCTCTCTCTCTCTGAGCTGAGCTCCGAAAGAGGATTCACTTGTACAAATGGCGTAGAGAGGGAAAGAGAGAGAGAGAGAGAGGAGTAGTTGATCACCTTTTCTAGTGTAAATGAAATCATGGGATAGTGAAAATTCACCCAAAAGAGTATGATTCACTTGAATGCATGTAGCTTCAAAATAGGAAAAAAAAAATATATATAAACAAATAAATAAACAATATATCCAATTTTGGTTATATGTCTTGGGATTCTATCAGAATATATAGAGGATCTTTTTTTCTCTTAAAATAGGAATCAATATATAAAGAGGTATTTACAACACCAATTCTTGGTATATTTGCAGCAAATTAATTATGTTTAAATGCTACGCAACAACATCAATCATCATTTTCTTTTTAGTTCTTTTTGTAATAAGAAGAAATAAACATTAGAATTAATGAATGGAAGCTACTCCAACCATTTCCTTGCAAAATGATTTGCAATATTATGAACAACAATCCAAACTATGCAAATCTTTCTCGAGATTAATGAAAGATTATGATTTTATTTAAAGCTTATACTCCCTTCGTCTCACTTCATTAATCATGTTTTTATTTTTCCCGATACTAATACAATGAAGAAGCAGAAGCTACAATTAGCCATGCTTGAGCTCCTCGGCTTTGACAGTTGAATTTTATTTTATAACGTTTATTCCGAGGTCTTTTGTCTTATTCCCAAATCAAACGCTGATTTCGGTGACTGCTAGGAAGAATGCAATCAATTTCACGAAAAACACCTTGAATATTGGAGGAATGCTGGGGCTTTCTACGAAGAACGCAATCGATTCTACGAAGAATGCTTAGAGTATTTGAGATAATTCATAGTAAATTCTAATTCTTATTTTCCAGTTGGAACTTATGAATTCTGGTGTGATTTTTAAGCTTTGAGTAACAGACTTGATGAACTTTTGAGCTCCATATTGAGCTTCCATGATGAGCTGGTTCTTTAATTTTCCATCAAATAATTAAATATTCTATACAATTTTTTTTGACTCGTGGCAACTTCTTAATGGTCAAGTTAAATATAAATATCTATTTATTTAATTTAGGAATTATCTTTATTTAAATTCCTAAATATAAATAATAGATATATTTATTTCATATACTACCTTCATCCCACCCCACTTATTAACTACATATGGCTTATTAACTATCCACTTATTAACTATATATGGCTTATTTACTGCATATGGGATGCACACAAAAATTAAGGAAGGAAGACATATATGGTTGTAATTAATTTTAAGGATAGAGAGTTAATTGTAACCATGTATTTTTTTCCATTTAAAAAAATGTAGCTAATAAGTGGGATGAACATAGTTTTTAATTTTATGTGGTATAATTTATAACCACAAATTAAATAATTAAAAACGTAATTTTTATACGTCTACAAACGCCCCCTCTGGGACTTTTTCATAGACAATTTTTATATTGAAAATGAATGAGTCTCAAAGCTCATTATTTTTTTTTGGTATCGGATAGTTTTAATTTAAACTCCTATCCAAGAAGTCTAATATCCATATATTAGTAAGACAGACGAAAATAGAAGGGATCCCTATATTAATGAGACAGAGGAAATATATATAACTTTTACTTTAGTTCCCATGCGAACAATTTCCGGGTTGTCCGAATAAATTCATGAAATAAATCCATGTATATCAACGATATCTATCTCCTGGCAGACATGAGTTTATATTATATTTGAGGAGTCCTAATTTGATTAGAACTCGATCTTCACTTAATCAAACACTACTCAGACCCCTATAAATACCTCTTCCTTTTCTCCAATCTATGTGCATTGGTCTACAACTATAAGTGTAGCAAGAGGTACGTATTTCTTTTATTTTAACGACCTTCATCGTTCTCCTTTTCATTAGTTGTTTATAATGAAACAATCTTTATAGTCTTTCCTGTCTCATGCTTCAATGGATAATTGTAGTATGGATTTATATATTCTTCTGCTTTCGATTCTTCACTCAAATCTGTGCTCAAGTATACATATGTTTATTTGATTGATGACTTGTTTGTTCCTTTTTGCAGATTTCAGCCAACATAAACGATTAGTTGAGGGATTTTTTTTTTTTTTTGTTATTATCACCCCTTTTGAGAAGGTGATTAAACAATCATGCATGCATTACGTAATTTTTTTTTTTCCAAAACTTTTTAATTTGGTGGAGGGCATGCACGTCGCTAAGGACATTACTTGAATGTTTGGGTACTTTGTCGAGAATTCTGTTTTTCGAATATTTGGTCTCTTGTCAAGGATTTTCCTTAAATATTAATATTTGGCTTTTTTTTTTTCCCATACAGCTACACCATGGTCTACTTCGAAGATATAACTGTCGACAATCAAGATTTCCTTGTGATTCGCAACAAGGAACAACCTCTAGACAAAGGGACTCATGTCAAAGTACATAGGCCATTGATCGGTCATTTGGCAAACCTCTAGACAAAGGAACTCATGTCAAAGTACATAACCAACATGAGAGATAAGTAGCTAAGTATGTCTCATTCATGTACTTTCACTAACTCCAAGCTTGGTGATGACACCCTTCTCCATCGAAGTCCATGGTTCATAAGCCTTAATTTCTCTGGTCGATTTAGGGTATCCTGACTTTCTTTCTTTACGAGCAGGGGGCATTAGTATCTAGCATTTTTCTTCGACCAAAACGTACTCCACTATTCAATTGTGACTGAACAATCTGGGTCGTCACCTTTACCATTTCCAATAAGGTGGTAATCATGGAGTAAATAATTGCAACTCGCAGGAGTAAATGATTTGCCTTGATATGTGCAATCCAATTCCTTCAGACACGGAAAAACTTCGTCATAAGGTACTCCGAGCGTTGGATGTCCGGACAGATTTGCAAGTCCCATTATGAGATCTCAATAATTCACCAGGCAAAGTCTCCAAAGGGTTAGTAGTCATACTCCAAAACTCATAATGCCTTAGTCATCTCAAGGTTTTGATCATATGTGAAAAGGGAAGCATGGACTGGCTTATAAATTCCACTACATCGAAGCTCATTTTTGCATCGGCTAAGAACGTCTTCGCTCCATTCCTAATATCCTTTAAAATAACAAAAATATCCAAAGGTATCTCCTCATTTGGCATTTCGTTCCGCAATACGTCGACCAAAAGTCAATAAAGGGCCAACGTCTTTTGATGGTTGATGATGAGCCGACTCCAAAGTACATAGGCCATTATCAACCATCAAAAGACGGCTCATCACCAACCATCAACATACGCTGGCCCATTTATTGACTTTCGGTCGACGTATTGCGGAAGGAAATGCCAAATCATGAGAAGATAATACTGGATTCTTTGAAGAGTTTTGTTATTTTATAGGATATTGGGAATGGAGCGAAGAAGTTCTTAGTCGATGCAAAAATGAGCTTCGATGTAGTGAAAAATATAAGAGCCCATCCTTGCTTCCCTTTTCACATACGATTGAAACTTTGAGACGACTAAAGCATTCTTTGTGTTTGGAGTACAACTACTAACACTTTGGTGACTTTGTCCGGTGAATTATGATTTTATTATGGGACTTGCAATATTTGTCAAGACTTCCAACGCTCGGAGTACCTTATGACTAAGTTGTTCCATGTCTGAAGGAATTGGATTTTGCACTGATCGAGGCAAATCATTTACTCCTACGAGTTGCAAGTATTTACTCCATGCTTACGATCTTATTGGGAATGGTAAAGGTGACGACCTAGATTACGCACTCACAATTGAAGAGTGGATTAAGTTTGGTCGAAGAAAGATCCTAGATATCTAATGCCCCTGCTCGTAAAGAAAGAGAGTTAGGAAATCAACTTACAATCCTGCCGAAGAAATTAAGGCTCATGAACCATGGACTTCGATGGAGAAGGGTATCTTCACCAAACTTGGAGTTAGTGAAGGGTTAGAATGAGACATATTTAGCTGCTTTTCTCTCTTGTTAGTTATGTACTTTTGTTCTCCCGAAGGTTATGCTAGTTTGATCCATCCAAGTAATGTCAAGATGGCAAGTTTGATGACCAATTATCAAAGAGTATCATCAAGATTCCGATTTTGACCAGCAATTTTAGAGGTTTGAATGACTTTTCAAAATCTGTCGAACCATCCTGATTTCGAGCAGCGTTCCCAGCTCATTTTGTCTATGCTTGGATGGGTCATTATTTTAAAACTCATTATGCCTTGGAAATATATCATAACGGTCTGGTTCAATACTTTGATGAAGGAGGTGCAAGATATGTCGAGTCCACTGATATATGTATATATGGCTTCTTCTTGTTAATAAAAATGTTAATTTTCGCAATCCTCATCATATCTTCACTTCTATTTCTATATGGCTTAAATCCAACGGTTATTTTTACTATTTATTATGACTAATGAAAACATTTCTACCATTTATGAGAATACTTATTATATATTCTCATGATTTTAGTTGAAGTGACAATTATCGTCAATGCATGTAACCGATGATTAAAATCTCTAATTCTATCAATTTAATTTTGGACTGATTTAACACTTTAGAACGAGCGAATAATTCATACTCTATAGTAAATAATAACCCAAGCTAAGTCTAATTAAAATCCCTACATTACTTACTCCTTTCGACACTCCTTAACAAGCCCCTCGGTTTATGTATATGGCCCCTCAACTGTATATATATATGGCTTCTTGTTGTTAATAAGAATGTCAATTTTCGCAATCCTTGTATATTCACTTCTATTTCTATATGGTTTATATCCTACGGTTATTTTTACTATTTATTATGACTAATGAAAACATTTCTACCATTTCTGAGAATACTTATTATATATTCTCATGATTTTAGTTGAAGTGACAATTATCGTCAATGCATGTGACCGATGATCAAAATTTTCTATCAATTAGATTTTGGATTTATTTTATAATCAAGTGAATAATTCATATATGTAGTAAATAACAACCAAGCTAATCAAGTCTAATCAAAATCCCTACATTACTTACTCCTTTTGACACTCCTTAACAAGGATGACCTTACTGCCTTGACGAGCCGTCAACTCGAAAGAGTATAATTTGCCAAACACTAACCTATTCTCGATTCGGAATTTTGACCATCCATTTGCCAAGTCTGCCCTTCCGTGGCTACTATCCAATATCACTCTCTCTCCCTCTCCACTTCCCCTCTCTCCTACAAACTCCATTCTCACATGGCTTTCCCCTTTCAGCTTACCACACCCCACGAATTTGCTGGGAAGATACTGCATTTTTTCACCAAAATAATTAACATGATTTATCATAATCGATTTAATTAATTAATTAATCGTGGCTTAAGATCTTAATTAATTACCAGTCTATATTGTTGATTATTCTTGAGATGAACTTCGAAGTAGAGAGGGCTGCTGCTCTTTCTAGGCGAAACGTCGTCGTTCCCTGGTGGTTTCGGACGCTTTCCGACGTTCTTCGTTTTCGGGGCTACAATGCCACATAAAGAGTGAGCAACTTTATTTATTTATTTTTTTTGAAGAAAAAAAGGAGAAAATGTAACCATGGGGATTCTTCAAGTTGGCATGGGAATGATGAGGGATCTGCCTCTTGCAGAAGTTGGTTTTGTAGATGGACACCTCGAACTCGGACGGGGCGACTCGGGTGAAGAAGACGAGTTCACCAAGCTGGAGGGCGGCGTCCTCGGCGAAGCTTTGCCAGCCTTGGGTGAAGCAGAGGGTCCCATACTCCATCTTCTCAACCTTTACCTTCCATGTTGCTCCGGAGAGTGCCCTCAGCTTCGTCTTCGTCCCCGGATTTGGCCCGTGTTTCTCCGAGAAGGCCGGAGGGAACCCCTGCATCAAAACGAAAAAATATATCCAAATCATTCATTCTTAGATAGCTACATTTATAACAAATAATTATGAAATATATATAGTTTTGGGAATTTTCTAGGGTTTGTATATATAGAAGTAGTGGCTAATTAACTAGCTGCTTACGAGAAGCTTCTTGAAATCAACGGCCATGAGAACCTTGAAGAAGGATGGATTCTCAGGCATGACTCTCTCTCTCTCTCTAAAAGCTCCGAAGTAGTTGCAACTGGCCGGAGAGGATTCACTTGTAATAAGAAATATGGTGTAGAGAGGGAGAGAGAGAGGAGTAGTTGACAATTCTGTTTGATTTGTTGCAACAGAATCAAATGAAATAAAAATTCAGTGTCACTCAAAGAGTATGAATCTGCTTTTCTCAAAGGACTAGTAGAAAGAATGCATGTAGCTTCAAAAAAGGAATTTTAAGAAAATTAATTAAAGAAATAGGATTCCCAATTTTGATAATATACCCTAGTATTCTATCGGATTTTTCGATTCTAGATGATATAGAAATAGAATATGTATAGTACTTCGTATTAGGGATGTCAATGGGCCGGGTACCCGCCCCATTAAGCACTTCCCAAACCCAAACCCGTTAAAATTTAGTATACCCATACCCGTCCCAAACCCGTTTATAAATTCAATTTTAATACCCATACCCGACCCAAACCCATCGGGTAATACCCGTTTATTATCCGTTATACCCAAATAAAAATAAATGTAATAAGTTTTTATAAAAAAATTATAACTTAATATATACATACAATAATTGAAAATTTTACTTTAAACGTGTGTATCTCAATAAGTGCTAACGAACGATATACAAAATGTAAAACAAATATCAAATTAAATGTTAACATGTAACAAAACTAACGATATATGTTTTTATCAAGTAGATTTTTTGTGATATATTCTTTCAACTTTATATATATTAATAAATATCTTAGAATTGCTAATAGTTATAATTTTTTTTTAATTTTAAAATATAAATATAGTTTTTATATAGATGTGAAATATATATATTTACCATATATATAAATGGGTTTGGGTAGTGGGTACCCAGATGTGTATACCCATACCCGACCCAAACCCGTTTCGGGTATCTACTTTATTACCCATAACCGTTCCAAACCCAATTTACAATACCCAAACCCGTCTCAATTGGGTCTGGGCGAGGCGGGTACCCGCGAAAGCCCGACCCACTGACATCCCTACTTCGTATCCCTCCGTTTTTTTTAAAGTTGTTGCTCATTAGCTAATTTGAGAGGTTTTTTTTTTTTTTTTTCCCAATTGGTTTCTATTTTTTTTTTACGGTCCAACACACCTCAATTAAATTTAAAAGACTGAAGAAATAATACAAACTAGTGTTGCCAATTATCTCAATTCATCAAATTCCAAATAAATGTTTCCTTTCGATAAAACCATAACAATTAATCATAAAACTCTAAATTATTCATCTCTCGGTCTCTCTCCCGATCTCTCTTTCCCGCCCTCTCCCGCCCTCTCTCATTCTAAGACATATGAGTGTACGTTTTTCTATTTTAAATTTAAATAATTGAAACTTGACAGGCAAAAGAAAAACAGAAACAAGTAACAGATTAAATAAAATAAGTTGCTAAACAAAAATTAAATCAAATAGTTATATAATAATATTTTGGTGAGAAGTTTTTAAACATAACAATTAGGATGCACTAATTATGAGCCTATAACTCATTTTTTGAATATAATTATGTTTTAAGTATAAATTTTGAAATAAATAAATGATTTTAAATATAATATAGAGTTCTAAATTATATAGCAATGTTAAAAAGTTAAAATTAAATATAAATTGCATGTTCTAAGAGCAACTATTTTGGGCCCCAATCTGAAAGAAGTTGGGCTCTCATTTCCGAGCTTTTCACACGGCTAAGGACCGTTACTTTGACTGATATTTTCATTTTTATTCTCCATAACTTACTTCATACGATCCAATTAAATCGTCATGTATCATTTTATTACGGTATTTTAGACTTAAAATTAAAAGTGAACAGTAAAGGATCTCATTAAGACGTAATGGTTAGTTCTTTTTATTTTAGGAAACAACACAATTCGTATAAGACGACTCAATTAGGAAAACAAGACAATTTAACTAATTAAACCCTCCATCCCACTACAATCATATTGTCGTTTATCAATTCAGAAATTTTGTTACAATGTTAAAACTGCAAAGTAAGAGGTTCACATTAAAATTTAAGATTCAACTTTTTTTTTTTTTTTTTTTTACATGACTTTAAAAATGGGATGGGAAGCTCTATTTAGCATCAACAAAGCTGAATATCCATCAACAAAGAGCTCTAGCTGCTGATTGTTCTGAGAAGGAAGTCAAGGAAGCTCTATTTAGCATGAATTCGAATAAAGCTCCTGGGATTGATGGCTTTAATGTCTATTTCTTTAAAAAGAGCTGGCACATTATTGGAAGAGAGGTGGTAGAGGCTGTTCAACATTTCTTTTCTACTAATTTCCTACCCAGAGAAATGAATGTGGCACTCATTACTTTACTGCCTAAGTGTGAGAATGCAAACATGGTAAAAAAATTCAGACCTATAGCATGTTGCACTGTGTTATATAAGATTATTTCTAAAATCTTGGCAAATCGATTGATGGAGGTGTTGGAGAGTATTATCTGCAATACTCAATCTGCTTTTGTGCCTGGTCGTTTGATTTTTGATAACATTCTCCTGAGTCATGAGCTCATCAATGGATATCAGAGAAAACATATTTCTCCTAGATGTATGATTAAGGTGGATGTTCAAAAGGCCTATGATTCGGTTGAGTGGCCATTTCTCAAACAAATGTTGGATGAATTGGGATTTCCTCACAGGTTTGCAAACTGGATCATGATTTGTCTCACTTCTGTTTCATATACGATCAACGTAAATGGTGAGTTGGTTGAGCCTTTTGCTGCTAGAAAAGGTATTAGGCAAGGGGACCCTATTTCTCCTTATCTTTTTGTAATCTGTATGAAGTACCTCAATAGGTGTTTGATGGAACTACAACAGAACAAGAGGTTTCATTATCATCCTAGGTGTAAGAGGTTGGGAATAACACATGTTTGCTTTGCACATGATTTGTTATTATTTTCCAAGGGAGATGCCAGCTCAGTTCAGCAGGTGATGAAGGTGATGGATAAGTTTGGTGCTGCATCTGGTTTAAGAGCAAACCAATTGAAGAGTTGTGTGTATTTTGGTGGTGTAGGTAATGATGTCAAGCAGGATATACTACATATCTCTGGTATGACAGAGGGAGAGCTTCCTTTTAAGTATTTGGGGGTTCCTTTCTCTGCACAAAAACTCAGTGTTATGCAATGTCAACCTCTTGTTCAGAAAATCCTCCAAAAGATGAATTGTTGGGCTTCAAAGTTATTGTCTTACGCTGGGAGAGTTCAATTGATTAAATCAGTAATTAATGGTGTTCAAATGTATTGGAGTCAGGTCTTTCTTCTGCCGCAGAAAATCTTGAAGATGATTCAATCGGCCTGCAGAACCTTTTTATGGACTGGTAAGACAGGCCTATCCAAAAAAGCTCTAGTTGCCTGGGATAAAGTCATTCTTCCTAACCAAGCAGGTGGTCTAAATATTGGGAATCTAAAATTGTGGAATCAAGCTGCAGTATGCAAGCTGCTATGGAGTATCCACCAGAAAAATGATAGAACTTGGATAAGGTGGGTTCATGGGTATTATATCTAGAATAGAGATCTATTTGAAATGCCTATTCCACAACAATGCTCATGGGTGGTAAAGAAGATTCTTGGTGCTAGAGAATACATTAGATCGTTGCATAATGGGAAGAAGATATTGAGTTTGCCTACTTTCTTTATTAGAAAGTTGTACATTGGGCTGCTAGGATCTGTTGTGACAGTTCCTTGGGCAAAGATGTTATGTCAGAATCCAGCCCCTCCGAAATGCATATTCATAATTTGGTTGTTGCTACATGGGAAACTTGCTACATGTAGCTATTTACAAAAGGTTGGAATTCAAGTTGATCCAATTTGCTGTGTTTGTGAGAGGAGTGAGGAGAATTTGGATCATTTATTTTTTGAATGTGAGTATGTGGGTAGAGTGTGGAGGGATGTGGCAGCTTGGTGTGGAATTCGTAGACAAGCTGAAAAAATGGGAATTGGAGAAGCTTTATCTTATTTCACAATGTACTAACAACAATTTGCAGCAGAAGTTGTATAGATGTATGATGACCATTGTTGTTTATCATGTGTGGAGGGAGAGGAATGCTAGAAGATTGCAGGGAAAGAAGGCTTCAGAAGACATAGTCTTAAGGCAATGTCAAATTATGATTGCAGTTTGTAGGCAGAGAGATAGAAAACTTCGATGACAGATTGGTAGTTAGTTTGGTATAGTGTGTAGAGGTTGTTTTCATGTCTGGTTGTTAGTTAGATTGGAGTATGTATAGAGGATGAGATGAGGTTGAGGTAATATAAAGAAATTTTTGTACCCAAAAAAAAAAAAAAAAAAAAAATGGGATGGGAGGAGTGTAACTATGAGGAATGCTCTCCTACGGTCCTACCCACCTTGAGTATTTTTAATATGCTCACGGATGACATGACATATTATTAATGAATAAAAGATGAGTGGTGATATTCGACCAAATGTGGCCGACCATAATTTAACTTTTTTTATTTTTTATTTTTTTAGTATCAAATAATTTATATATTTATGCCAAACTTTTTTAGACTATAAAAAACTCAAAAAGCGATACTCAGTATTTTTTTACGTATTTTTTATAATTAATCCTTTAATTATTTGTTAATTTTTACTATTTTAAAGAATTTATTACCTTTTTATCTAGAAAAAAATAGAAAACTATGTAATTTTGGGAGAAAAAATATTTTTAAATTAAAAGATTAAAGTAATAAATTATAGTTATCATTTACTATTTTTAAAATTACATATATTATAAAGAATGTCGTTGTGTGGCCGGCCACATTGTGGCCAAATAACATTATTGATAAAAGATTTTAATAAAAGTAAACTCTATTTTATCTCCCGATCTTTATTCAGAAGGTTGTCTATTGTGTTTCGGCGTGTCATCTCGCTATTGCACTAGTGATAATTGCCACATATAAAAAATACTTTCAAAACCAATATTTTTATTTAGGAAATTTTTATTTATTATTTAAAAATATTCTTGACACACAGCAATCATTCCTATTTAAATACACACATATGACTATATGACAAAATTTGGCACCATATTAAGAACGAACGAATATAAAAAACTCCACTATGCCTTATACAATCGAGTCATTTTATTATTTCGTATGTACTCAAAATATGAATTAACTTCACCGAACTTAAAAGTATATATAATTGTGGTTAACATTTCAATTTTTTTTGCTATATGTACTTCACAAAAGTAAGAAATAAATAAGCGGACTATCACAAAGATTATGATGGAAGAGATTTATTAAAATTAAGTAGTTTTTTTTTTGGTTCATCTTTTTTCCAACAAAAATATTTCCCTTTTTCCAATTGACATTTATGCATAGCGATTGACATTAATTTATAGAGTGCGTTCCCTTTTAACCGGTCATCATCTAAATGCAAAAAATATTAATTAATTAATATAGGTGTGGTGTAGTTGGTTATAGAACTTTGGTTTGAACTTGAATAACTCTTCGTGCGATTTTGAATTTTTTTTACAATATGGTTGGGGTTTGGTTAGGCTCAATCCTAATAGCCACAACCTATACATTTATTGGGTTCATATGAGATGATAAATTTGTCGAAATTCTCATTTTAGACTTCATACGAGATAAAATTTTATACTCTATTTAATCTTAAAGTAGTAAAATTCTCTCACCGGCAGTGGCGGAGCCAGCCACAAGCTACAGTGGGCTTAAGTCCACTCTAATATCCTTTTTCATTTTTTTTAGTTCTTAAAATTTTCAATTTTTATCGAATTCCCGTGGAGGGAGAAACTCACCGGCTTCTTCAGGGGCTTCGGCAGGGACGGCGGGGAGGGAGGCGGCTGGGGCTTCGGCGCCTTGTAATTGGCTACTTGGAGGATGGTGCGGCGGCGCAACGCCGTGAGAAGGTGCCGCATGGTGGTCGGTGCTCGGAGAGTGTTGGGGTTTAGGGCGAACGGGGTTTAACAAACCAATTTCTTTTTCTTTTTCCTTTTCTTTTAAAATTCAAAATTAGAACTAAAATTAAAATTAAAGCCATCGTATTCACTTTTCATTATAAGATAAAAATTCATGAAATATTCTAGATTTATTATGAATATTAGACTGGGTCCAGATTTCCTTTCTCTCGAAACTTAACCCTTTTCTACTTTTTCCGTTCAAATGTTCGCTCTTCTAGCATTTATATTATCGGCGTTAGTCATTCTTCAGTTACTGAGTTGAATTTAATTATTACTCCCTCCGTCCCTTTCAAGTTGAGTCATTTCTTTTTGCAGTTTTTCGGCACGCTTTTCCACGCTCTTAGTTCACGAATTTTAAGATGTATTTTTTAAAAAATAATTCTTTTACGGGATACTACAAGTATTCTAGTATCCCGTAAAAGAAAATTTTCTTCAAAAATCCATTTTAAAATTCATCATCTAGAAGCGTGAAAAAACGTGCCAAAAAACTGCAAAAAGAAATGACTCAACTTGAAAGGGACAGAGGGAGTATATCATTTGAATTTGAATTTAGAGGAAATAGGTTATCATTTATTTTTTTCTCAAGTCGCTAGCAATAAACATTGTTAAAGTTAAACATGTCGATTTTTTATTTTCTGAACTAATATAACCCTCTACTACACATCGATAAAGTCAACAACAAATAAAATAATCTTCGAAAGACGTATATAATGAGAAAATAAAATGTATAGTCAATTATTTGAGCGTGAAATTAAAGAAGATAAAAATAAACAACCATAAAATCGAACCCGTGCTAAAAGGGCAGAGTCTTCCCCATAATACACACATCACTCCACAAATAACAGAAATTAGATCATATCAAAAACACTAATTAGCTTAAATAATACTTCTAGAACAAGTCTAATTAAACTGCCCCTATATTAATTAATTACTCTTTTGGCATTCCTTAACGAGGATGACCTTAATGCCTAGACGAGTCGTCAACTCGAAAGAGTATATTTTGCCAAACACTATCCCATTCTCGACTCGGAATTTGGACCAACCTATTGCCAAGTCAAGCCTATTGATACGAGGCCGTGGATCCAATACCACTCTCTCTCCCTCTCCACTTCCCCTCTCTCCTTCAAACTCCATTCTCACATGGCTTTTCCCCTCCAGCTCACCAGCCACCGCGAATTCCTTGGGAAGATGCTGCGTCAATTTATAACATGATTAGTTAATTTATTAGTATAATAATCGATTAAATTAAGGGTTATTGGCAAATAAATACATGAACAATGCCCAATTTCCGAGTTCATACATGAACTCGGACTCGGCATGAATAAATACATGAACCTGATAATCGGAACAATTTTGTCACACATTCAATTTCCGGCCAAAACTGAATCCTATGTGGCATCCTACGTGGCAAACCCGATCCAACAAGGCAATCTTGTGGCAAAAACGACATCGTTTTATATTAAAAAAAAATTAAAAAATAATAATTCATCTAAAATTAAAAAATAATTCATCTAAAATTAATTCATCTCGAGATTAAAATAATTCATCTAAAATTAAAAAATAATAATTCTTCAGCTTGACTTCTTCAGCTCGATCCGCCGCCACCGACGCCGCCCAGCCGCCGCAGTCCCTTCGCCCAGAAGGTCCAACCTCCCCACCCCTTCCTCTCCCCCTCATCCTCCTCCTCCCTCCTCAGCTCCGCCGCCCTCGACGCCATCTCACCCTCCACCGCCCCATCCGCCGCCGCGGCAGCGGCGGCATCCACCTCCACGCCGTGCATGAACTACCACGACAACCACGTCCAAAACCTCCTCACCTCCCTCCTCCAATCAAACCCCAAATTCCCATTCTCCACCGCCGCTATCACCACCTCCCACGACAACCAATACACCCACCAAACCCTCGCCGCCCTCCCCAACCTCATCCCCTCCGATCACAATGCCGACGCCACCAATGCTGCAAATTGGAGCCCGGGCGGCGGAGGCGACCACCGAGACTACGCGAAGACGAGCTTCTCCGCCGCCCCCTCCTCTTTCGCCTTTTTTCCAGATCTGGAGCTACCCACCACTGCTACCGCAGCGGACGCAAGATCTTGGCGAAGAGCCTGTTCTTCTCGTCGGGATTTGGAGGGTTTGACCCTATGAAACCGACATAGAGAGTGCCTTCTAGCACCACCAGAATTTCCGATGCGCGAGGATGCAAGTGGGGCGGATTGAGGCCTTGCTGAGCAAAGTCGAGACGGGCTATAGCGACGCCTTGTGCGTTGAGCCCGGGGAACTGGCGTTCGAAAGCCACTGTGACTTTCGTTCCGAGAGGACCTTCGATCGGATGAGGCCTGTCGAGGCCTCCCGCGAAGTAGAAGTCGTCTGCCGTCACTGTTACCGCCGCGAACGGCTTGGACCACATCGCCGATAACTACTTCTTCCCCCAATCTCCTCGTCGCAGCCACCTTCCGCCGCCGCTGTTCCTCGGAGAAATCGAGAGGAAGAAAAATCGAGAGATCCGACTGGTAACAAAGCCACCATCGTCCTCCTCCTCATCGACGAAATCAACGACAACCCAGATCTGAACGAGCCCTGAATTTCAGCCAAATCACTCTTAACCCCCTTGATCGTCTCCGATGAAGAAGCGAGCCCAGACGCCGAATCCGCCGCCGCCGGAGGCGCAAGAAAGGCGGAGACGCAGCGGAACACGGCCGATAGGTCCTCCTTAGCGCCGAAGGCGCAAGAAAGGCGGCGAATCCGCCGGTCGCCAATCGGAGAAGAGAGGAGAGATGCCGGAGAAGATGATAAATATTGAAATATTGAAATTAGTTTGATATTTTAATTAAAAAATACTATGTATATATTTATTTTAACTTTTTACGTAAAAATGATGTCATTTTTTTTTCCCCTAAACGACGTCGTTTTGTTTCGCCGTCGTTGAAGTCCACGTAGATTTTCCGACTGCCACATCGGACAAAATTCAACGCGCGGGCGAACTCAGCAAACTCGTTAAATTCATGTATTTATTCATGCCGAGTCCGAGTTCATGTATGAACTCGGAAATTGGGCATTGTTCATGTATTTATTTGACAATAACCCTTAAATTAATTAATAATACATGGCTTAAGATCTTATAATAATTACCACTCTTGAATGGTGATAATACTTGAGACGAACTTCGAAGTAGAGAGGGCTGCTGCTCTTTCTAGGCGAAACGCCGTCGTTCCGGGGTGGTTTCAGACGCTTTCCGACGTTCTTCGCCTTCGGGGCTACAATGCCATGTAAAGAATGAATGAGTAACATTTTTTTTTTAATATAAAAGGGAAAAGAAGAAGGAAAAAAATGTAACCATGGGGATTGTTCATGCTGGCATTGGAATGATGAGGGATCTGTCTCTCGCAGAAGTTGGTTTTGTAGATGGACACGTCGAACTCGGACGGGGCGACTCGGGTGAAGAAGACGAGTTCTCCGAGCTGGAGGGCGGCGTCCTCGGCGAAGCTTTGCCAGCCTTTGGTGAAGCAGAGGGTCCCGTGCTCCATCTTCTCAACCTTCACCTTCCATGTTGCTCCGGAGGGGGACCTCAGCTTCGTCTTCGTCCCCGGATGCGGCCCGTGTTTCTTCGAGAAGACCGGAGGGAATCGCTGCATCAAGAAACGAAAGAAAATATCCAAATCATTCATTCTTGGATCATAGCTAGATATAACAAAACACTATGAAATGCTATAATATATTTTGGGAATCTAGGGTTTGTATGTATAGAAGTGGCTAGCTAGCTGCTTACGAGAAGCTTCTTGAAATCAACGGCGATGAGAACCTTGAAGAAGGATGGATTCTCAGACATGATTCTCTTTCTCTCTCTCTCTCTCCATTCTTAGAGCCTCAAACTGTGAAGTTAAGTTGTTGTAACCTCTGATTCTTCACGCGTTTGTTCCCTTCATAAGTTATCTCCAGAATATCCCAAGCTTCTTTGGCCGATTTGCACGTAGAAATAATAGCAAAAATTTCAACACTTACACCAGTATGGATCGATGGCATTAATGGCCTTCTGATTCATGCCTGATGACTTTAGCTCCTCTTCAGACCATTTTGTTCTTGGTTTCTCTGCGCCGTCTTCATCTTTTGGAGCACTCCAACCGTTCTCCACTGCTGTCCATGCAGCCTCGTCTATAGATCTGATGAATGACGCCATCCTAACCTTCCAATATCCATAACTTGTTCCATCAAACAGTGGTGGTCTAACAGTAGAGCCACCTTCTTTGATAGTACTCATCACAAGAACCACCAATATCCCCACGGATTATACAAATATCCCAGGATCTAACACCGCACCTCGATGACCTGCTCTGGTGCTAATTGAAATTGTATAACCCCTACTTTGGTAGGTTCAAACGTAACTCAACACGTAACACAGAATGTAACACAGTTGAGAACACAGGTTGGTAACCCATTTCGGTGATAAACACGTACACCTACGTCTGAGGGAAACTATTTCAAGAAAACAATCCACTATAATGAGTATAAGGGATACAAGACTCGTGAACGTTAGCAACACTGAACGTTCTCTCCTCACCCGACTCTACTCCGTACCAATGGATTCTCGGTAAACTCTCAACTAGTCTACCCGAATAACTTTTCTCAAGAATGAAAAGTTTAGCCCAACCTTGAACGTGGAATCGTTCAAGGAAATACAATTCACTCACCAATACAACTACCCCAATAATTGATGAATGAACACAAACTCAACTATGAAGAACACGAAGATAAAAGAAGCTCTCACAATGTACTCGTCACTCACGCAGCGGCCAAGAGCTAGTCTTCGAATATATATAGTTCTTCATGCAAACCCTAATGAGACAAATAAGGTATATCTCAAAGATAACCTTATTAGGATAAATCCGAATCTTCATGAATATCTTCATCGCCGTGCGTGTGAATCTCTAAATAAATATATATAAGGAAAATAAATCCTTATATCATAAAATACTCCAACACCGCATCGATCGATACACATATCCATGCATAAATAATCATGCCATATAAATAAAATCGGCACTCCACAAAACCATGCAGCAACAATCTCCCCCTTGGCATTTTATATATGCAATCACACGCACCAATAAACTCACACAACTCCTCCAAACTACAAACACACCCAATGCAAAAATTAAGCAGGCAAGGAGCGCACCCACAAAACCATACTTAATTGCATAGTGTAATGAAACTCCCCCTTGCTTCAAGCACTCTTCAATATGTAGTACTAGCCGAGCTCACCCGAACTAGAATACTAACACACTGAGAGAAAATATCATTCAGCACAGCATACAGCACACTAAACAGAACATCACTGAGTCCATCAAAAAATCCCCAACATATTGACAGAATACCAGCCAAGCAAGCAAGCATATAAAAAAAATAGATATGCCAGTGTCAAGCACCATCACCACGACCTATTTACTATTACAGATCCAGATCTGTTTGTCCAACCAACCACCAGAGAAAATAGAATGTTGTTTAACAACCCAATCGAAACAAATATTCAACCAGAAACTTTAAAACTTACTCCCCCTTGATTGCATGCAGAAAAATCCAAGCATTAAGCATCTCCCCCTTGATTTGAGCCATCATCAGCATCTTCAGTCTGCTTCCCTTCATCAGAAGAAGGTGGTGTTCCACCTGCAGCAAGGATCACCTGGAGAAGCTCAGATTGCTTGTGCAACATTATCCTAATCTGCTCATCAAGCATGGAATACTCAAGGCAGAACGATTGAAACATGAGTCTGCTCAGGGCTGGATCAAAGCTCTGTGGAGTAGGGCCAAAAGGCAAATCAAATTCTTCCTCTTCTTGATCCTCTGGACCCTTTGATTAAGATGCTTGTGAAGGTTTGGACTTCGCAGGAGGAGCAGAAGTCTTCTTTCCTGTCAGCTGAGCATTAAACACCATATGAGAAGGGGGTTTATCTCTTGCAGCTTTAGGCATCTCCTGAATAGCCTTCACCCTTGAGGCCAAGAAAGAAAAGAGAAGTCTTGGAAAGCCAATGACTTTAGAGGTGTCAGTGCTTTCGGCATGATCAGCAAGGAACTCAAAAATTACCCTCCCTAAAGAAACAGGGATACCAGTCCCAATCTTGAACAAGAAAGTAGCCAGGGATAAATTCACATAAGTCTTATGTGAGGTGGGCATCCAGTTGATGTTACAGATGTGGTAGAGAGCCTTATATTTTGAGGTCATGGCAGATGCCCTCAATCTCTTAGCAGTCACAGGCCACACAACCTTCTTTTCCCCTAGCAATTCTGCTGCAATAACATCAGGATCCAACTCCACAGAGGGCTCAACAATCACCTCTCCACACAAGAACATATCAATCAACGAAGGGTAGAAATCAAAGAACTCTCCCCTCACAAAACCTCTGTGATAATCCAGCGACTTTATATCAAACAGACTCTTCCCCATATTTGAGTAAAATTCCACAATCACATCCATATTGTACTCAAAGGAAAAACACAAAGTAGTCATGAGCTTTGCATTTGTGATGCAGTCAAACACATCTGCCCTTTTCAGATCAAATGGGCGAGCAGGCTTATCAACTATCATAGGCTTGGCTTGATTAACATCCCAAAATTTAGCAAATGAAGCATGTCGAAAAATAGGCATAAAAGTATACCGTACTGAAGAACCAGAAGCAACAACATCCTTCTGAGAATCCTGAACAGCAGGACTTGAAGGCTTCTCCTCCGAATCACTGTGATTCTCCATCTCCTTGTCAAAGTCAGAGTCCAAATCAATAACTGGTTTCTTGCCACGAGAATTGGATTGACTCACATTCTTCTTCTTTCCTCGGCCAGCAGGGGATGGGGAAGCCTTACGCTTTCGATTCGAGGCAGGAACTGAAGCCCGAACCTGCGAGCAAGTTCTTCGGCCGACGCCAACGGAGGGTGGCGGGGGAGGAGATTTGTTCTTTCTTGCCACTTGTTTGATTTTCTTCTTTCGTGGTGGAGGATCCACCGAGGAAGCCGAAACAGATACCCTAGGGATGGTTTCTGGAGAAGCAGACATGGAAGCAGAGTCGAATAGAGGCTCGAGAACCTCATTCATGACATTATCTCTGGGAGGAGTCGGGGGAGCATTATCCTCAACCAGGCCGGCACCGTACCACGACGATAGAGAATTTTAGGGACCGGAGCGGCAGTAGCAAGCAGAGCAGAGAGATCAATATCATCAGACAACTTGAACGAAGCCATAGAATCAGCAGAAAGAAATTTTGGTAGATAATCGGAGAAATTTTAGAAGAAGGAGCAGCAATTTTCGGCAGAAATTTGGATTCACAAAACCCTAGCGCAATAGAGAAGAAAAGCGGATGAACTTCTGCATATACTCAAGCGCCGGTTCAAATTCCAAAGCTCCAACAGTAATACCAAAAGGGCGAGCAGAAAAATAGCCACTTCACAACTGACACTAATCCACGTCAGACAGGAACTCCAACAATAACATCAAGCATAACACTTACTCAAAAGACTATAAGAAACCAATCAACTGAAGAAATCAAATAAACATAATCTGATTGACTCAGATTATACACATCCCGAGTCATTTTCTAAGAGATTCAAACCTTTCTCCATCCAAAGGTTTGGTGAATATATCTGCCACTTGCACTCGAGTTGAAACATGTTGAAGAGATAGAGCCTTGCTCTCTACAAGATCCCTTATGAAATGATGCCTGATCTCGATATTGTTGGCTTTTGAGTGACTGACTGGATTCTTAGATAGATTGATGGCCCCAATGTTGTCACATAATAAAACATACTCTTTCTCCTCAATCCCATAGTCATGCAGCATCTTGGTCATCCAGATCAACTGAGTACATGCACTTCCAGCTGCAATATATTCTGCTTCAGTTGAAGATAGAGAAACACAGTTCTGTTTCTTGCTATGCCAAGATATTAGATTTTCTCCCAAGAAGAAACATCCTCCAGTGGTACTCTTCCTGTCATTTGGGTTCCCAGCCCAATTTGCATCACTGTATCTAGTTAACTTCAATGAACTCCCCTTTCCAAACCATAAGCCAAGTTTGCAAGAGCCTTTGACATACTTAATGATATTCTTCACAGATTTGTGATGGCTCTCTTTAGGATTTGACTGAAATCTTGAACAAATTCCAACACTGTATGCTATGTCTGGTCGACTGGCTATTAAATACAGCAGGCTACCAATCATACTTCTGTACACAGTCTGTTCTACCTGTTTGCCTTCCCTTTCTTGAGTTAGTTTGACCGATGTACCCATTGGTGTCCTCTTTGGCTTGGAGCCATCCATCCCAAACTTTTTCACCAGATTTTCAGCATACTTCTCTTGGCTTACAAATATTCCATCTTCACTTTGTTTGACTTGAAGTCCCAGAAAGAATTTCAGCTCTCCAAACATACTCATCTTGAATTCAGATGTCATCAATTTGACAAATTCATTCACAAGATATTCTGATCTTGAACCAAAAACCAAATCATCAACATATACCTGAACAATGAATATGTGACCTCCTTGTTGTTTAACAAACAGAGTCTTGTCAGCACTACCTCGAGCATATCCCTTTTTGAACAAGAACTCAGCTAGAGTATTGTACCAAGCTCTGGGAGCTTGCTTCAATCCGTACAAAGCTTTATTCAACCTGTACACATGGTCTGGATGCTCTGGATCTTCAAATCCCTTAGGCTGTTTCACATACACTTCTTCTTCCAAATTTCCATTTAGGAAGACACTTTTGACATCCATTTGGTACAGTTTGAATCCAGACTGCTAGCCATCCCCATTAGGAATCTCACAGATTCTAATCTTGTCACTGGGGCAAAGGTCTCTCCATAATCAATGCCCTCTTCTTGAGAATATCCTTGAGCAACCAATCTGGCTTTGTTGCGAGTGATGTTCCCTTGCTCGTCAGTCTTATTCTTAAATATCCACTTGGTCCCAATCACATTTGCACCTTTGGGAAGTGGAGTAAGATACCATACTTTGCACCGCTAAAATTCCAACAATTCTTCCTGCATGGCTGCTATCCAGTTTTCATCTTGAAAGGCATCAGTTACATTCTTTGGCTCACTCTTTGAAACAAAACACACAATAGCAATATGAGACACCATCTTCTTGAAGTCTATCTCTCTCTTTCTGGTCTGTATCCCATCATTGATATCTCCAATCACATCTATGGCAGAGTGATTCTTATGCACCTTTCTTTCAGCTAGAACATCATCTGGTGTACCATCTGATGTACTTTCATGGGTTTCTTTCTGAGTTGCCTCCTCTTCCTTTATAGTCATTTTTTCACTGAAACTCTGAGATTTTCCTTCTATACTAACCATCTGACCATCTTCTTCAGCAACAACCTCATCTTCTATTAATCATCAAACGTGACATTTATGGATTCAATAACAGTGCTTTGATTTTTCAAGTACACTCTGTAAGCTCGACTGTTTCTTGAGTAACCCACAAAAATTCCCTCTATTCCTTTATCATCAAGTTTCTTCTTTTGGACTCTGTCATTCACAACAAAGCATCTAGTACCAAAAATGTGAAGATGTTTCACATTTGGTTTTCTCCCTCTCCAGATCTCATAGGCTGTAAACTCAGTCTGTGGTCTAAGATACACTCTATTGCAGATATAGCAAGCTATCTCAAAAGCTTCAGCCCATAACCTTAGAGCGATCTCCTTGGCTTTCATCATGGTTCTTGCAGTACTCTGTAGAGTTCTGTTTTTTCTTTCTACAACCCCATTTTGTGTAGGAGTAATGGGAGCTGAGAATTCATGCCTTATTCCTTTGGACTGGCAGAACTCCATAAAATGTTGATTCTCGAACTCACGTCCATGATCACTCCTAATAGCCTTAAGTTTACTCTCCTTCTTTGCTTCCAATCTGAGGCACAGAATTCTGAAAGCTTCAAATGTCTCAGATTTTTCCCTTAAGAATTCTACCCATGTATATCTAGAGAAATCATCCACACATACCAAGATATACTTCTTTCCACCAAGGCTTTCTACCTGCATTGGCCCCATCAAGTCCATATGCATAAGATCAAGCACCTTATATGTGGTAATTCTCAGTACTCTTTTGTGTACCTCTTGAGTTTGCTTTCCTTGTTGACAAGGACCACATAAATCAACATCACCAAATCTGATCTTGGGAATACCTTCTATAGCATTGAGTTGAATGAGCTTCTGAATATTTCTATAATGAGTGTGACCAAGTTTCTGATGCCATATCTCACTCATCTTTGAAGAAACTCTAAAACTGGTGATTTTTGGTGTAAAGATATAGCAATTGTCGGATGACCTTTTTGCTTCCAAAAACCTTTCTGATCCTTTGTTGATGACACAACTATCTTTACCAAAGCTTACACTCATACCTTCATCACACAACTGACTGATGCTGACTAAGTTTGCCCTCAAACCTTCAACATAGAGAACTCCATCTAGAATAGGCATGCCGGGAACATTCAATGTACCAATTCCTCGTATTCTGCCTTTACCTCCATCTCTAAAAACAACAGATTCATTAGAACACTTTGCACATTGATAAGAAGATTCATGTTACCTGTCATGTGCTGGGAACACCCACTGTCAATGTACCATGAATTTCCCACTCTTGAGCTGTTACTAGTATGAACCACATAACCCCTTATGATATCCATACCCTTGATTTCTTCTATTCTGATACTTAATCATCTCTTGTTTTTTATCACCAAGATAGAAACGACACCTTGGTCTAATGTGACCAAGTCTACGACAGTAATGACAAAGAGGAATAAACACTTCAGAATCAGGGTTATGTTCAGGTACCTTGTGAGGTTCATGTTCGGGTACCACATCTGGAGCTTCTTGTACTCCAACCTTCTATTTCAACATTTACTGAGGCTTCAGTTGGTTTTGGCCTCCATTCCTCACGCTTGATAGGTCTTTCGAATTGTTGGGCTCCAAATTGTTCTCTGACTTGATTCCATCCCTCAACTCTTCTTCATGTCTTACTCCAGTCTTGCCTTTGAGCTTTCTGTTGGTACTGATATTCAACATGCTGGTAATTATTTCTGTTGAATCCAATTCCTTCCTTATCTGCAACTCTTTTCCCTTGTCTAAGAATTTCATCAAGTTTTCAGTGCTAGAGTTCATCATCCTGATCAACTTCTGAATCTGACTCAACTCTCCACCAGTCTCCTTTCTTCCATCCTCACAGTTTCTGAGCTTATGTTGGAGAGACTCTACTTCAGATCTCAGAGAATCTCTTTCTCTTTCCAAATCATTAATCTGTTCAGTAAGACTCTGATTTAAAATCAGGGCCTTCTTGCACGCATCCACCAATTCTGCATAGTACTCCTGACCTTCTTCATTTTCCTCCACATCTTCAACCTTGAATGGATCTTGATCTATAACCTCAGATGTGATCCTTTGGCTATTTATGGTAGCAACGTGAGCTGTATGAGAGGCATCCTGTCTTTCTTCAAATTCAGTATCAGTAACATCCTCATTACTGTGAGTTGCTTGGAATGCCTTCTTACTGGTTTTCTGGCACTTGAACAGATTTGCACATTCGCTCTTGATGTGACCATAGCCATCGCACTCATGACATTGTGGACCTCTATCTTCACTTTCCTTCTTCTCTGAGGAATTTGGACCCCTGTTCTGAGTATAACTTTGATTATCGGTCCGACGAAATCTGGAGTTTCCATCACTATTTCCTCTCCTGAAGAATTTTTTCCCAATTTCTTTGAGATGTATGCAATACATTCAGCCATGTCTTCAGCATTTAATTCCTCTTCAGAGTGATTTGCTAATGAAGCCTTGAAAGCCACAAACTTCTTCTTTTCACTTGGTTTAATATGCATGCCCATCTCAAAAGTTCTAAGTGAACCAATGAGTTCGTTCGGTGAAAGCTCATCAACATCCTTTGCTTCTTCAATGGCTGTCACCTTATAATCAAACCTTTCTGGAAGAGATCTCAGAATCTTTCTCACGATCTTGGCTTCAGTGAGCTTCTCTCCCAACGAGAAAAATTCATTGGACAGACTCAGCAGCTTGGCATAAAAGTTTGATATAGTTTCACTCTCGTCCATTCTTAGAGCCTCAAACTGTGAAGTTAAGTTGTTGTAACCTCTAATTCTTCACACGTTTGTTCCCTTCATAAGACCATCTCCAACCCTATACTCTATTTTGCAGTATGCTACACTTCAAAATGAAGTATGACATACTCTATTTTAGAAATTCATTCCAACCACGTACTTTATATATATACTCTATTCGTAGTTTTTCATTTATTCTACATAATTAACATTTCCTAATGTATCATAAATATTAAATAATTAATAAAATTGTATCTTAAATAACATAATTTAAGTATATTGTGGATTGCTAATTTTTTATTTATATAAAATTAAATACGTTAAATTAAATAAAAATTATAAAATTTAGTTATAAATAAAATATAAAATACAATAAATTATAAATCAAATTATAGTAATGAAATGTAGTTAAATTATTTTTTTATAGTTTAATATTGTTCAAATAGTGAAAATAGAGTATGAAGTATTGAACAGTAAAACTCCATATATAGAGTTTTACTGTTCAATACTCTATACTCTTGCTGTAAAATAGAGTACGGTTGGAATGCCCTCCGTACTTCAAAATGAAGTAATACTCCATTTAAGAGTATGGGTTGGAGATGCTCTAAGTTATCTCCAGAATATCCCAAGCTTCTTTGGCCGATTTGCACGTAGAAATAATAGCAAAAATTTCAACATTTACACCAGTATGGATGGCATTAATGGCCTTCTGATTCATGCCTGATGACTTTAGCTCCTCTTCAGACCATTTTGTTCTTGGTTTCTCTGCGCCGTCTGATTGGTGTTTAGTTGTTAGGTTTTTCGTTGTGTTTTCGTGTTCGTTTTCATTGTGTTTTCGTGTCTTTTAGTGTGTCTTTTGGCTATGATTGGTTGTTTGGAGATTTGGTTATCGTAGGAGCAAAAGGTGATGAATTGGAAGAAAACGGGGCGAAAAGTGCACGAAGAGAAGGAAGAATCGTGCCAGTACCTGATCTGGCCGATCGGCCAGATTTCCTTAGGAATCTGGACGATCGGCCAAGTACCTATGTGCGAGGTTTAGCAGTTTCTGATCTGGCCGACCGGCCAGAACTCCTTCAGCATTTGGCCGATCGGCCAGAAGTCCGCGTCCAGCTGTTGTTTCCTTATTTAATTAGGTTTTCTTCCTAATATATATACTAGTACCTTGGGACGAATTTGTATCATCTTTTATCATATTTTAGCTTTAGTTTCCAGCACTTAAACACTTTAGATTAGTTTTACTTTGTTCGGATCCGAATTCTTAGTTCGTTGCAATTTAATTCAAGTCTTTTCCTTTATTCCGAGTTCTTCGTTTAATTCTCGTAAGTTCTTTATTGCTTTCGTTTACTTGCTTTTAATTGTTTGCTTTAGTTTTAGATTCGTTTTCTTAATTGCTTCGTTTAAATTCCTTAGTTTAATTTCGTTCTTTCGATTCCTAGTTTAAAGTTTAGATTCGTTTTTATTTCGATTTCAATTCTCTCGTTTTTCAAAGCTTTTAAAGTTAGATTTATTTTCCTTTTAATTTCCAGATTTCATACATCATGTCTAAGGTAGTTTATGCTTTCTTTGTTGCTTTCTTTATTGCTTTCTTTTCGATTCTTGCCTAGGTAGATTAATCGTTTTACTTTAGTTTAATTCTTAGATTTATTTTCTTGAGTTCTAGATTAGTTATTTACTTGCTTTTTGATTTATTTTATTTGCCTAGGATTTAAAACAAAAACCCCAAAATCTTATTTACTAGCTTTCTTAGTTTTAGGCTAGATTAGGTTTTACTACATAATTAATTGCCCTGCAAAGTTTTCCTTCGAGATTCGACATTGGGTTTTACTTGCTAGTGCTACGATAGGATTTCGTTCTATTGCGAACACTTTTTAGTGAAACACCGTCTTCATCTTTTGGAGCACTCCAACCGTTCTCCACTGCTGTCCATGCAGCCTCGTCTATAGATCTGATGAATGACGCCATCCTAACCTTCCAATATCCATAACTTGTTCCATCAAACAGTGGTGGTCTAACAGTAGAGCCACCTTCTTTGATAGTACTCATCACAAGAACCACCAATATCCCCACGGATTATACAAATATCCCAGGATCTAACACCGCACCTCGATGACCTGCTCTGGTGCCAATTGAAATTGTTTAACCCCTACTTTGGTAGGTTCAAACGTAACTCAACACGTAACACAGAATGCACAGTTGAGAACACAGGTTGGTAACCCAGTTCGGTGATAAACACGTACACCTATGTCTGAGGGAAACTATTCCAAGAAAACAATCCACTATAATGAGTATAAGGGATACAAGACTCGTGAATGTTAGCAACACTGAACGTTCTCTCCTCACCCGACTCTATTCCGTACCAATGGATTCTCGGTAAACTCTCAACTAGTCTTCCCGAATAACTTTTCTCAAGAATGAAAAGTTTAGCCCAACCTTGAACGTGGAATTGTTCAAGGAAATACAATTCACTCACCAATACAACTACCCCAATAATTGATGAATGAACACAAACTCAACTATGAAGAACACGAAGATAAAAGAAGCTCTCACAATGTACTCGTCACTCGCGCAGCGGCCAAGAGCTAGTCTTCGAATATATATAGTTCTTCATGCAAACCCTAATGAGACAAATAAGGTATATCTCAAAGATAACCTTATTAGGATAAATCCGAATCTTCATGAATATCTTCATCGCCGTGCGTGTGAATCTCCAAATAAATATATATAAGGAAAATAAATCCTTATATCATAAAATACTCCAACACCACATCGATCGATACACATATCCATGCATACATAATCATGCCATATAAATAAAATCGGCACTCCACAAAATCATGCAGCAACAATTAAGTTATTAGAATTCATGGTTTATTTTCACCACGATTACTAATCAATTAGGGCTATATATATTATAAGTCTTGAATTTCCTCCATTGTTGTTCAAGATAACTTCTTCTTCTTCTTCTTCTTCTTCTTCTTCTTCTTCTTCTTCTTCTTCTTCTTCTTCTTCTTCTTCTTCTTCTTCTTATTATTATTTATATTTTATATCTTGAATCGAGCGGGAAATTGCTTCATTTCTATGAGCCGCCTTAATCCCTAATATATGAACTTGGTCGTAAAGAAAATTCAATATCAAACGAATTTGTAATGTCTTGATACGTCGAACAGATTTCCCTCAACCGCCGCTTTTCCGTCGATTTAGTGGTGGCGGCAATCCAAACATGTGTACTTAAGAAGGAGGAGGAGGAGGAGGAGAAGGAAAAGGAAATCGTATTTACTCACAAAATTGGTGGCATGGAAGGAACTGTTTGTGAAAGTACATGCATGTCGCCTCATTAATTTTAAATTAAAATAATTATAAAATTCTAAAGATTGAAAAACATACCTTTCGAACTATTTTTTTATATATATAGATTTTGTAGCGACGACAAAGGTCTAATTAAGATAGTCCTAATTCTTTAACAGTTGCATGCTCCTCTTCTCAACGTTTCTATATTTTATAATGTAGATTTCTTTCCTAGCTCGATTAGTAAGAGCGTTAAAGATGAAATAAAAAAATTACAGACGATAAAATAATACTCATTGGCCTTTACCCCTATATCGCATGAGATATACTTTGGGGCAGTTGCTCATTTCTTTAGTTTTATGGGAAAATGATACGCCCATAGATCAATAATATTTTATTATTTAGTTTTATATTTAGTTTAGTTATTTAATTCCAATGAAACGATCCTGCTGCAGAACCGTAACGATAATCCATGATAAGCTCGTGAAAAGCCTTAATCTCCACGATCATGCGAAGCCTATTCTAAACCCTAAGGCTATAGAACTAAAATATCAATAATCTTCTTATTATGAAATAATGAAAGGGTACAACTACAATATTTATACTAACTAAGACTCCTACGAATAATAGACCTAGGGCTCGTTTGGTAGGGGTGATAGGATATGAGGCCCGGAAATAAAATTCAGATACGTAACTTGATTTTCGTGAATAGCAACGGGTACAACGTTTTTTGATTTGATAGATTAGATTAGCACTAATCTGACTTAAGTTGTTTGGTAGAGTAGTTAAATGCTCATGATAGAGTAAATTGACAACCGTACTCTCTATGCATTATGTTTTAACCCTTTCACACATAAATGAGGGCATAATTGTATTTTGACATGCAATCGTGTTTTACTGTTGAAACCAAGATATAGATCTGGGTCAAATACCCCAGATTCATACACTGAAGATGAACAGTAATATTAACCTGGGCCTAGCTTAATTTACGGGACCCCAATATAATGTAATTTGGATACCAAACAGGGTGATTAACACAGATAAGAATCCTTATCTTGGCTCTCCTACCAAACGAGACCCTAATGTACAGGCTTAACAAGTGGCTCAAACCAATAATATAAATAACAAGACTCAATTAAATAACTAAACTAAATATAAAACTAAATAATAAAATATTACTAATCTATGGGCGTATCAGAAAATAACTTTTTATATGCTATTATTATTATTATTATTATTATTATTATTATTATTATTATTATTATTATTATTATTATTATTATTATTATTATTATTATTATTATTAGAATTTAACTAAAAAACACTTGTTGGAAATATCAAATGACACGGCGGTCGGGAAAAGGTACCCAACTAAGAGGTGTGACCGTGTGAGTGACTAAGAGAAATCTTTTTAAATTAGCAAATATATTTATTTATTCCAAAATTAAAAATTAAAATCTGAATAATTAAATTACACAAATGCCCCTTGTACTTGGCTTTTATATAGGAGTAGTATATAGATTTAGCTCTCCTTGATCTCCTAAACTTTGACACGTACAAGAATATTTATAACGTTTATTCAGAGGGGTTTCGCCTTATTCCCGAATCAAACGCCGATTTCGGTGACTTCTATGAAGAACACAATCGATTTCATGAAGAACACCTTAAATATTGGAAGAGTTTTGGGGCTTTCTACGAAGAACGCGATCGGTTCTACGAAGAACGCTTTGAGTATTTAAGAGAATTCGTAGTAAATTTCAACTCTTATTTTTGAGTTGGAACTTATGAATTGTGGTGTGATTTTTGAACTCTCAGTAACATGCTTGATGGGCTTTTGGGCTCCATATTGGGTTTTCATGATAACGTGTAACAATATGACTAGTTCTTTAATTTTCGTATTTATCTCCATCAAATAATTAATATTTATGCAGATTTTGACACGTGACAACTTCTTATCGGTCAAGAAATCTCCATATTTTGAATATCAATATCTATTTATTTAATTTAAGAATTATCTTTAATTAAATCCATAAAATATAAATAATAGATATATTTCATATTTCATATATTTAATATTATGTGGTATAATTTATAACCACAAATTACATAATTTAAACGTAAATTTTATACGTCTACAAATGCCCCTTTTGAGATTTGTATGTTCATAGACAATATTTATATTGAAAATGAATGAGTCTCAATGCTCATATTTTTTCGGTATCAGATAATTTTTAAACTCTTATCTAAGAAGGGGCACACTCCTGTCAGTCCGGCCTCACCGTGAGGCCGGATCATGATTGACACTTTTGAACATTGACACTTTTATTCATTATGATTGACACTTTTGAACATTGGCACTTTTATTCATAATGATTGGCACTTTTACGAAAAATACGTTAATAATAAATATTAATTTTATCTTGTGGAAATAACTAATATTTATATATATGTATATAATAGTATAAATCATAACATCAAAACATTATAATAACATGTTAATAGAAAAAATATAACAAATTTCGATGTCACATAGATTGACACTTTCGTTCAGAACAATTGACACTTTTATTCATGAAGATTGACACTTTTGCTGGAGAATTATATATTTAAGTTTCAATTTATAATCCATATTTTACCTTTTAAAATTGAAATTAAATACCAAAAATAATTATAAAACCATAAATTGATTGGCCAACATTATAAAGTAATTGTAAAATTACAACTTACATAGAAATTACATAAGAAAATTTTATTTAAAAGATTGACACTTTTATTCATAAGGATTATCACTTTTATTAATAAAGATTGACACTTTACCTGAACGGGTCGGAACAACACAAACCGGATAGGGTTGACCCGACCCGAAATTGGGTCAAACGGGTCGGGTTGGGTTGGGCCGGGTCGGATTATGGGTCGGTTGGGCCGGGCCGGGTCGGGTCGGGCTGGGCGGATCCGGCCGCACCAGGCGGATCCGGCCGCATGGTGCGGCCGGCCGCACCAGAGTTTTTGTGATCTAAGAACTCTTCGATTTGTATTTTTACATTTATAAATAGTTTATACTCGTATATATAGGAATTTATTTATTTATTTATTTATTTGTTGTCATTATTATTATATTTAAGGAGGAGTCCTAATTTGATTAGAACTCGATCTTCACTTAATCAAACACTACCCCAACCCCTATAAATACCTCTCCCTTTCACATTATTAGCATCTCCTTTTCTCCAATCTATGCGCATTATATTGGTCTACAACTATAAGTGTCGCAGGAGGTCTTTTTTTTTTTTTTTAATTTTTTTTTATTAACGATCTTCATCGTTCTCCTTTTCATTAGTTGTTTATAATGAAACAATCTTTATAGTTAAAGATGCTTCAATGGATAATTGTAGTATGGATTTTTATATTCTTCAGCTTTCGATTCTTCACTGAAATCTGTGCTCAAGTATATATATGTTTACTTTTTGATGACTTGTTTGTTCCTTTAGCAGATTTCGGCCAATAGAAACGATTAGTTGAGGGAATTCTTTTTCTTTTCTTTTTTCTCGGTTGTTAGGATCTCCTTTTGAGAAGGTAATCAAACAAGTAATGTTTTTGTTTCTGTTTTTTGTTTTTGTTTTTATAACTTTTTTAATTTGGTGGAGGGCAAGGACGTCGCCAAGGAATATTGTATGTCGATTTAGGGCGTCCTAACTTTTTTTCTTTACGAGTAGGGCATTAGATATCTAGCATTTTTCTTCGATCAAAACTTAATCCACTCTTTAATTGTGACTGTGCAATATGGGTCGTCATCTTTACCATTCCCAATAAGGTGGTAAGCATGGGGTAAATACTTGCAACTCGTAGGAGTATATGAACTGCCTCGATCGGTGCAATCCAATTCCTTCAGGCATGGAATAACTTCGTCATAAGGTACTATGAGCATTAGAAGTCCGGACAAATATTGCAAGTCGTATAATGAAATCGATAATTCACCGGACAAAGTCACCAAAGTGTTAGTAGTTGTACTCCAAAAAAAAATAAAAAATAAAATAATGCTTTAGTCATCTCAAGGTTTCGATCATATGTGAAAAGGGAAGCAAGGAAAAGCTCATATATTCCACTAAATTGAAGCTCAATTATGCATTAGCTAAGAACGTCTTCGCTTCATTCCCAATATCCTTTTACATAATGAAACTTTCCAAAGAATTCAGTATTATCTCCCCATTTGGCATTTTCTTCCGCAATACGTTTATCCAAAGTCAATGAAAGGTCAGCGTCTTTTGATGGTTGATAGAGAGCAGAATTGAGATTATTACATTAGCCGGGAACGGGCTTGATATTAGTCTTTTATATTTATTATTAGTCTTTTATATTATTATTAGATTAGGGTTGTTTAAGTTTAATTAGGGTAGAAGTTTATCTATGGTAGGATTTTTCATTAAAGTAGTATAAATATTGTTATTAGGTTTTTGAGATGATTATCGAAGTATTGAGAATTTGAGCCCTAGGCTGAAAATTGAGCCCTAGGCTGAACCGTGTTTTTCTTTTCTTTCGTTCTGTTCTTTTTTCCCTTCCATACTATTTTCTGCTCCTATCAATTGGTCCGACCTGCCGGATCCCGTTCCCGCCATTATGGATTTACGATCTACAACCGAACGCTTATCCAAGGTTGAAGCAGCGCAAACGGAGATGCAGAAATCGCTGGAGGAGATTTTAGCGACATTGTCGGACGTTTCAAGGTCGATGAAGGCGCTTCAAGAGAAGGTTTCGGATAAGCCGAAAGAGGGGGAGTCGACATCAGGGAATCTGCAGCCCGTGGTTTCTCTGCAGTTGCCGCCTTTTAATGGTGCTGATCCGATCGGTTGGTTGGCCCGTGCCAATCAGCAGTTTGAGATCAACAAAACAGGCGAGGGGCAGAAGGTGGCGATAGCGGTGGTTGCTATGGAGGAATCGGCCCTATATTGGGTTACATGGCTTCGTTCTCGCAAGCCGGAACTCTCATGGGTGGAATTCTCAAAGGCGATGGTATCGCGATTTGATACTAGATTCAAAGGAAATCCATTCGAGCGCCTAGCCGATGTGAAGCAATCAGGCTCGGTGGAGGATTATATCAATTTGTTTGTGCAGCTAGCAGGTCAAGTTCCAGGTCTCAGTGACGAGCACTACTTAGGATATTTTATGAAGGGTTTGGCAGATTCAGTACGAGGTGCGCTTAGACTGTTACGTCCCAAGGATTTGGAGACGGCAATGGAGCTTGCAACGGATGTGGAGGACAATTTGGCACTGCAGTCTGGAGGTCGAGCGAATAGCGGAATAGTTAGTACGCCTCTTCGTGCTAACTCCAACCCAAGGCCGACATTTGGAACCAATTCAGGGTCAGAAACGACTCCTGACAATAGTATTGCATCGGAGCAGAATGCAAAGCAGCAACGTTTCACTCGTCTTTCACCGAATGACTATGCAGATTTGCGGGCGAAAGGGTTGTGTTACCGTTGTAAGAAACCATACACGCCTCAGCATGAGTGTCCGTTGAAACAACTAAGAGTTCTACTGGCGGAGGAGGACGAGTTACTAGATTTTAGTTACATAGAATTGTTGGAGAATGTGCGGCCGTTCGATCCGGGTGATCCAAACAAATATACTTGACCAGCAGTTTCTTAATTTCAACCTTGAGGACAAGGTTGTTTCGAAGGGGGAAGGAATTGATAGAGAGCAGAATTGAGATTATTACATTAGCCGGGAACGGGCTTGATATTAGTCTTTTATATTTATTATTAGTCTTTTATATTATTATTAGATTAGGGTTGTTTAAGTTTAATTAGGGTAGAAGTTTATCTATGGTAGGATTTTTCATTAAAGTAGTATAAATATTGTTATTAGGTTTTTGAGATGATTATCGAAGTATTGAGAATTTGAGCCCTAGGCTGAAAATTGAGCCCTAGGCTGAACCGTGTTTTTCTTTTCTTTCGTTCTGTTCTTTTTTCCCTTCCATACTATTTTCTGCTCCTATCAATGGTTGATGATGAGCCGACTCCAAAGTACATATATGTTAACCCTTAGCCCAAATTATCAAATCCGTCACATAAGTTAACATACACCAAAGAGATTAATATGACAAAATTGTCCGTGACTTGGACTTTGGAGTCGGCTCATCATCAACCATCAAAAGACTCTTACCCTTCATTGACTTTGTGTCCATGTATTGCGAAAAGAAATGTCAAATAGGGAGATTATAATATTGAATTCTTTGGAGAGTTTTGTTATTTTAAAAGATATTGGGAATGGAGCAAAGACGTTCTTAGCTGATGCAAAAATGAGTTTCGATGTATTTTAATATATGAGTCCATCCTTGCTTCCCTTTTCACATATGATTGAAACCTTGAGATGACTAAAACATTCTTTGTTTTGGAGTACAACTACTAACACTTTGGTGACTTTGTCCGGTGAATTATGATTTTATTATGGGACTTGCAATATTTGTCCAGACTTCCAACGCTCGGAGTACCTTATGACTAAGTTGTTCCATGTATGAAGGAATTGGATTTTGCACTGATAGAGGCAAATCATTTACTCCTACGAGTTGTAAGTATTTACTCCATGTTTACCATCTTCTTGGGAATGGTAAAGGTGATAACCAAGATTGCGCAGAATAAGACATACTTAGCTGCTGATTGGTGTGTTAATGTTAGGATTTTCGTAGTGTTGTCGAGTCCGTTTCGTTATGTTTTGCGTCTCTTTCGTTTGTATTTTGCTATGATTTGGTTGTTTGGAGTTTGGTTCGTGTAGGATCGTTAGGTGGAAGAAACGGAAGGAAACGGCTCGAAAAAGGCGAAGAATTGAGGAAATATCAAGTTTGGAGCGAGCAAGACGCTGGACGATCGTCCAAGGCTCTGGACGACCGTCCAGAGTGCGCTGGACGAGCGTCCAGAGTAGGAATTAAAGAAGCCAGCGAGTGCGACGTTGGACGAGCGTCCAGCGCACACTGGACGACCGTCCAACGCTCCGGCCAGCTACCCTTTCCTTATTTATCTAGGTTTTTACCTAGTATATATATACCATCCTTGTACACGAATTATAACCATCTTTTAGCATATTTTAGCTTTAGTTTTCAGATTCAAATACTTTAGTTTAGCTTTTTATTGTTCGGATCCGGATTCGTTCTTCGTTTATTTCAATTTAATTCAAGGCGTTTATTTAATTCAAGTTCTTCGTGCGTCGTCTTAATTTTCGTAAGTTCTTTTATTGCTTTTGTTTATTCGTTTTAATTGCTTGCTTTCGTTTTAGATTCGTTTTCTTAATTGCTCCGTTTAAATTCCTCAGTTTAATTTCGTTCTTTCGATTTCTAGTTTTAAGTTTAGATTCGTTTTCCTTCGATTTCAATTCCTTCGTTTTTCAAAGTTTTCAAGTTAGATTAATTTGCTTTTAATTTCCAGATTTCAATTCATCATGTCTAGATTTATTTATGCTTCTTTCTTTGCTTTCGATTCCTTCGTTGCTTTCTTTATTGCTTTCTTTTCGATTCTTGCCTAGGTAGATTTAATTGCTTTCTAGTTTAATTCTTAGATTTATTTCTTGTTCTTAGATTAGTTATTTACTTGCTTTTATTTACTTGCTTTTATTTATTTTATTTGCCTAGGATTTAAAACAAAAACCCCAAAATATTCTTTACTTGCTTTCTTAGTTTTAGGTTTACTACATAATTAATTGCCCTGTTAAGTTTTCCTTGAGATTCGATACTTTGGTTTTACTTGCTAGTGCTACGATAGGATTTCGTTCTATTGCGAACACTTTTTAGTGAAACAAATTTTGGCGCCGTTGCCGGGGACAACTTTAGGCTTTTGATTGTGTAGTATTTTTATTTGCTTTATTTTTATTTGTGTTTATTCGATTTCTTGTTTCTCCCACTCGGTGCGTTTAACCCTTTTGTTGAGTGTTGTTTATGCATGGTCGCCGAAGTCTTCAAAGGAATCTAGCGCCCTACGTCGACAACGTCCATCAAAGGAAAGCGATCTTAGCCGTGAAGGAGAAGGAGGAGATCGATTCTCAAGACTTTGGTTTAGTCTTGTTGTTTGCAGAGCCCGAAGCCATGGCAGCTAGAGTCATGGGCGATTTTGCTCGCCCCACATTCACAGCCACCACTTCGGCGATTGTCCTGACGGAAGCGGTCAGGAATCATGAGCTTAAACCTCACCACATGGCGTTGCTTCCATCCTACCACGGGCTGGCCAACGAGGATGCGTTGACGTTCATCCGAGAGTTTTGCACGGTGGTGCAAACTTTCCCACTCGCGGGACTCACGGAGGACACCTTGAAGATGAAGTGCTTCCCGTACACCCTCAAGGATCGAGCAAGGTCGTGGTATTTGGCGCTCCCGGCCAACTCTCTCGCCACATGGAATGCGGTGTGCGAGAAGTTCATGCTAAAGTACTATCCCAACCGCAAGACTCAAGAGGTGCGGTCAAAGATTATGAATTTCTCCCAACACAACGATGAGCCATTTCACGAAGCATGGGAGAGGTTCCAAGAGCTGCTCCAACAATGCCCTCATCATCAAATGGCACCGGAGTTGCTTTGGCAATATTTCTACGACGCCCTCAACCAAACTTGCCAATTCATGGTGGATAGTTCGGCCGGAGGCAACATAGCGGTCAAGACAGCTGATGAGTTGAAGGATATTTTCGAGACGCTTGCTGCGAGTTCTCAACAAAAATCAGTTAGATCGAGGAACGTGGAGGCGAGTGCAATTTCGATGAGCCCCGACTTGAAGAAGCAAATTGCCGACATGTATAGGGATCTCGAGAATTTGAAGGTTAAGCAAAGTGCACCGGCCCCGAAGGAGGAAGAGAGGAAGCCCGATCAATGCGAGATTTGTGGAGAGCTTGGACACATCAAGGAGGTGTGCCACAACATGGGGGAGTTTCAATACGAAGGAGGAGCCGAGGTCTACGCCGCTCAAGGATACCCACCTCAAGCACCACATCAAGGATACCAAGGGGGATACAATGGACGCTACCAAAATCCGAGGCCGACACAAGGGCAAGGTAACCCCCCTACTTATCCGAATAGGCGTCCTCCACCATATAATAACCCCTATCCTCCTCCACCAAATCCCTACTACCCTCAACCTCCACCATATTATCCACCCCCTCAATACCCTCCAAATCCATATTACCCACCACCTCCATATTACCCTCCTCAATCTAATCCTACACCACCACCACCATACCCAAATTCTCGTCCTCAAGGACTTCCACAAAAGCCCCCCGCCGATGAGGATCGTTTCCAAGCACTAGATGCAAACATGAAGCGGCTCGAGACGGCCATTGGTCAAATTTCTGGATCTATGCACTTGATGCAACAACCGGGGCGGATTCCGAGCCAAGGGATCCAACCACAACAAGCTAACGAGGTGCAATATCCCCCATATGTTCCTCCCTTTCCACCACATCAAGCCCAAGCCGTTTCGGTGCTACGGAGCGGGAGGCACGTGGATAATGGAGTCACAATGCCGCCTCAAGGCCGTTCGAATGATAGGTGGAGCCCGAATTCGCGATGGGGATCGAGCAAAAACCTGGCAGCGCAGCACGCTGGACGACCGTCCAGCGTTTCTGGACGAGCGTCCAACGTTGGACGGCCGCCCAACGTCACGCGTGCCCCTGGACGAGCGCCAGACACCCTTTCAGCGAAGCCCGCGCTGGACGAGCGTCCAGCGCACACTGGACGACCGTCCAGCGCTGAACAAGAGCAGACTGCGAGCCCTTCCTTGGACGAGCGTCCAGCCGACACTGGACGACCGTCCAGAGCCCAGAATGCACACACGGAGTCCGAGGAAGCTGAGAAAGAGTCCCAACCTCTCCACAAGACGTCCAATCCTTATGTTCCTCCCATTCCTTATCCGAGTCGAGTGAAGAACAAGAAGCGGGATCAACAATTCATGGATTTGTACAAGCTTCTTTCAAAGGTGGACGTGAACTTGCCTCTCCTTGATGTCATTCGCAATGTGCCACCGTTCGTGAGGTTCGTGAAGGAGTTGACATCGAGGAAGAAGCCGTTCGATGAGATGGAGACGATTGCGGTATCGAAGGTGGCGACATCAATTATGCAACACCCTCTTCCACCTAAGCAACGAGATCCAGGTTCTTTCGTTATCACTATCTCCTTAGGTAATGGTAAGGAAGCATGTGGTATGCTAGATTTAGGCGCCGGTATTAATCTTATGCCTTATTCTATCTTTAAGCAATTAGAGTTAGGAGAACTTAAACCCACTCGCATGAGCCTTCAATTGGCGGATAGGTCTATTAGGTACCCTAGAGGTATTATTGAGGATATTCTTGTTCGCGTAGGGGGTTTAATTGTTCCCGTTGATTTCGTGGTTTTAGAGATAGGTGAGGTACAAGAGAATGGTATTGAGCACACACTTTTGCTAGGTCGCCCTTTCATGGCTACAACTAATACTTTGATTGATGTGAAGAGTGGTGTGATTAAGATGTCCGTTTTAGGAGAGGATGTTTCGTTTTCTGTGCATAAGAGTCGGCCTATGTCATCGGTTAATTTAATTGATAATTGTTCTTTCATCGATAAGGTTGATGCCTTGGCCGAGTGTTCTTTTGTGCAGGATTTTGACACCGAGGAGGTGTGTTGGGGATCCGGAGATCAAATGGAGTGGGAGCGAATGGAGAGAGATATTGGGATCAAGCTACCGTTTCCACCTCAAGATCCCGAGCCCGGCTCGAAGATTCCGGAGCCGTTGGAGTTGAAAGAGCTGCCTTCGCATTTGAAATATATATTTTTAGAGGGAGGCAACCAAAAACCCGTAATCATCTCTTCTTCTTTGTCTCTTGCAGAGGAAGGAGCTTTGGTGGGCATACTCAAGGAGAACAAGCTCGCTTTTGGATGGAGCTTGGCGGATATACGAGGAATTAGCCCGGCCACGTGCATGCATCGCATCAATCTCGAAGAAGGCGCCCGCCCCAAACGAGATGGACAAAGGAGGCTCAACCCAATGCTCATGGAGGTCTTGCGCAAGGAAATCTACAAGCTATTGGCGGAGGGTATTATCTATGCCATCGCCGATAGTGAGTGGGTTAGCCCGGTGCACGTCGTCCCAAAGAAGGGAGGAATCACGGTGTCAAAGAACGAGAAGGACGAGTTGGTCGCCTCGCGCCCGGTTACCGGTTGGAGGATGTGCATCGATTATCGGAAGCTCAACGCTTCCACCAAAAAGGACCACTTTCCTCTCCCTTTTATTGATCAAATGCTTGATAAGTTAGCCGGGCAAGAGTTTTATTGTTTTCTAGATGGCTTGTCAGGTTACTACCAAATTGCGATAGCTCCGGAGGATCAAGCAAAGACGGCCTTCACAAGCCCTTTCGGGACCTACGCTTATAGGAGGATGCCATTTGGTCTCTGCAACGCACCGGGTACGTTCCAAAGATGCATGATGTCTATTTTTTCGGAATTTATCGGTGATTTTGTGGAGATTTTTATGGATGATTTTTCTGTTTTCGGGTCGTCTTTCCATGATTGCTTGTTGAAAATAGAGAGAGTCCTTAAGAGATGCATTGAGAGTGGACTTACCTTGAGTTGGGAAAAGAGTCATTTTATGGTTAGAAGTGAAATTGTTTTAGGCCATATAGTTTCGAGTAAGGGCATAGAGGTCGACAAAGCGAAAGTGGAGGTGATTGAAAAATTGCCACCACCTAGTGATGTCAAAGGTATTAGGAGTTTCCTTGGTCATGCGGGTTTTTATAGACGATTCATTAAGGATTTTTCTAAAATTAGCCAACCTCTTTGTCGTTTGCTTGCTCAAGATGTGCCTTTCCACTTTGATGAGTCTTGTATGAATGCCTTTCTCACTTTAAAAGAAAAACTCATCTCTGCTCCCGTTGTAGTTGGTCCCGATTGGTCATTGCCTTTTGAAATTATGTGTGATGCGTCTAATAATGCCGTAGGGGCTGTTTTGGGTCAAAGAGTCGATAAGATGCTTCGTGTGATTTACTATGCTAGTTTAACTCTTAATCCGGCTCAAGTGAATTACACCACCACCGAACAAGAGATGCTTGCCGTTGTTTTTGCCTTAGATAAATTTAGATCTTACATCATAGGGTCTAAGGTGATTATTTACAGTGATCATGGTGCTCTTAAACATCTTTTGACTAAAGCCCAAGCAAAACCTAGGTTGATTAGATGGGTCTTATTATTGCAAGAATTTGACATTGAAATTCGTGATAGGAAAGGTAGTGATAATCTTGTGGCCGACCATCTCTCTCGTCTCGATTCACCTCCCCCTTATGCTTCTCTTGATGATATTTGTGATTCCTTTCCCTTTGAGAATGTTAATGAAGTGAGTGCTACTCCTTGGTTTGCCGATATTGCTAATTACTTGGCCGATAAGGACACTAAACCCGTCCTTAACGCTCAAGAAGAGAAAAGGTTTCTTCGTTTGTGTAGGCAATACTATTGGGAGGATCCTCACTTGTTCAAGCTTGGGAAGGATGAGGTGATTCGAAGGTGCGTTCCCGACCACGAGCAAACCGAGGTGCTGCGACATTGTCACGAGGAGCCGAGTGGAGGACATTTTGGAGGCCAAAAGACTGCTCATAAGGTGCTACAAAGTGGATTATATTGGCCTACCTTGTTCAAGGATGCTCAAGCCTTCTACCTTGCATGCGATCGTTGCCAACGCACAGGTTCTATAGGTCGCCGTAATGAGATGCCCCTTAATCCTATTTTAGTGGTTGAGATTTTTGATGTGTGGGGCATCGACTTTATGGGACCTTTTCCTAAATCCCATGGTTTTGAGTACATTTTACTTGCCGTCGATTACGTGTCTAAGTGGGTAGAAGCAATACCCACGAAGACATGTGATTCTCACGTTGTCTTGAAGTTTGTGCAGGAAAATATCTTGTGTAGGTTTGGTTTCCCTCGTGTGATCATTAGTGATGGGGGAAAACATTTTTGCAACAAGTTGTTCGCCAAGCTCATGAAGAAGAACGCCATCACACACAAGGTGGCGACTCCTTATCATCCACAAACCTCGGGACAAGCGGAGACGAGCAATCGCCAAATCAAGGGGATTTTAGAGAAGACGGTCAAGCCATCGAGGAAGGATTGGGCCGACAAGTTGAACGACGCTCTTTGGGCATATCGCACGGCTTACAAAGGCGTGCTTGGGATGAGTCCCTATAGGCTCGTCTATGGTAAGTCGTGTCATTTGCCCGTTGAGATTGAGTTCAAGGCGTATTGGGCCCTCAAGCGCATCAATTTCGACCTCGACGATGCTCATGATCGGAGGATTTTGCAAATGGAGGAGCTCGACGAGCTAAGGAACGAAGCCTACGACAATGCCAAGATTTACAAGGACAAGGTGAAACGTCTACATGATAGACGCATAGCTTTCAAGGAGTTCAAACCCGGAATGAAGGTACTTCTCTTTCACTCTCGACTTCGATTATTTCCGGGTAAGCTTAAGTCTAGGTGGGGGGGTCCATACACGGTGGTGCAAGTTTTCCCCCATGGTGCGGTGGAAATCAAGAACGAGGATTCGGGATACATTTTCTCGGTCAACGGGCAACGATTGAAGCCATATATCGAAGGGACAACATTACCTCACACGGTGGAAACAATTCTCATCTCCGACCCTCCACTTCTCTCTTGAATTTATGGTACGTCAAGCTAATGACGTTAAACAAGCGCTTGGTGGGAGGCAACCCACTTTCTCTATTCTATTTTTGTAGAATAGGATGTATTTTCTTTTTATTTTCATTATTTTCGTGTGTTTTCTTTAAGTGTTTGTGCAGGGAATGGTTCTTAAGGATTGCAATGGCACGGAAGGCGTCGAGAGGGAGAAAAATGGAGATTTTGAGCACAATTTCGCGAGGGCTGCTCTGGACGGACGTCCAGCGCACGCTGGGCGACCGTCCAGCGTATTTTTGAGTTGCTGGAAATTTTTAGCGAGGGTCGCGTTGGACGAGCGTCCAGCGCGCGCTGGACGAGCGTCCAACGTAATTCACCCCTTCAATTTTCTGCGAACGCCGCGCTGGACGGGCGTCCAACGTACATTGGACGAGCGTCCAGCGCATGACGGGCCCCCAATTCGATTCCAACTCGAATTCACCTAGGTTTTCTCCTAAAATTCCTTCTCTCTTTTCCTCTTTCTCACAATTCTTCCTCCAACATTGCAGCTTGAGCCTTAGCAGCCGCCGTTCGAGAGTGCCGCCGTGAATTCGCCTCAGCCGCCGGATTCCGTCACTGCCGCCGCCACCAGCCGCGCCGCACAGCCGCCGCGTTCTGTCAGCAACCGCCCTCGCCCTCGCCCTCGCCCTCGCCCTGCCCTCGTCGTCGTTCGCCACACAACCGCCTTCGTCCTGCCCTCGCCGTCGCTCGCCGCCGACGAGCCCACATCCAGCGCTCGCCCAGCCCACGTCCAGCGCTCGCCCAGCCCAGATTTGCCTTGGACGAGCGTCCAAGGTGCAGTGGACGACCGTCCAGTGCGAGCTGCGTTTCCGGCCCGTTTTTCGCCGTCAATTTCCCCGTCTCGTCCCCGTTTCGTCCCAGTAACTACCATGGTTCGTGGAGAGCTCGGAGCAGCCCGTCCTCTCACCGATGCACGCATTCCGTTGCATCGCCGCCCCGATTACCACCCGTCTGGAGTTTCCCCCGAGCTTTATGGCCGTCAACAGCACGTTCCCTTCCCGACGGAGAGATTCGAGACCATAAATTTCTATGCCCGTCTACGAGGTAAGGATATTCGACCTCCTAGGCACTACAATATGGATTTTCTTCGTCGTTTACCTATGTGGGATACACTTAGAGGATACATAGATTGTTTAGGGCTTATGCGTTTAATAACCCATGCTTGGGAGGGTCATGAGAGCTTATGTATCGAAATGTGTTCTAGCTTTAGGTTAGAACGTAATGAGGAAAATGAGCTTTGCATGTATGCTACTTTTCGGGGTGAGTTGTGGGAAATCCCTAGGCGAGTGATGCATGAGGCATTTGGTTTTCATATGGGTGATGGTTTGTCTGAGTTCATGCCGTCTGATTTTAATGTGTCTAATGCTTGGTTTGAGTTGACGGGCGTTACTAATTATAAAGCTTCTGGGGTGCCGAGTGCTTTTATCAAAGATCATGCTTTATTAATTCTTCATCGTTTTCTGTCTTGCATGATTACTGGTAAGAAAGAGCA
The DNA here is from genome assembly GCA_029379335.1 of Thymus mandschuricus. Classification (NCBI taxonomy): domain Eukaryota; kingdom Viridiplantae; phylum Streptophyta; class Magnoliopsida; order Lamiales; family Lamiaceae; genus Thymus; species Thymus mandschuricus. Next base: position 15,563,790 of record CM057073.1, on the reverse strand, counting down.
CAACAAGGTGAATGCGTTAGAAATTTATTTGCTCCATTGTGCTTCTAACGGTATTAGGGTGTGTATGGCTCCATTTATATGGTCCCAACTTACTAATGTGCAAACCAAGAGTGGAGCACACCCTACCTTGAGTTATGTGGCTACAGGTTTAGCACGCCAGTTGCGAGTAGACATTTCTCAAAGCGCCGGCTTAACTCGAAGCAAGGAGATCACCCTCAACGAGCTTATCAACGCTCATCTCATGCGAGGGGCGACCGAGTTCGTTCCCGTTCGGGAGAGAGCGTCTGTTGTTGCTTATCATGCAGCTCGTCGTCAACATGGTCTCCCAAGTCAAGAGTCGGAGGATGAGGAGGATGAAGAAGAGGACGGGGACGATGATGAGGAGCAAGAAGGTGATGAGGAGCACAACGAGGATGAAGAAGAGGATGGGGACGAGGAGGAGGAGCAGCACGTCCCGGACGACAACGAGCGTTTGATTCACTACTACACTAGCCGAGATCGCGTCCGGGCTCGTCAAAATATGGAGGCCGAGGTTCCCCCTTATTGGGCCGACTTTAGGACCGATTTTACACAATTCCAAGAGAATGTGTTTAATCGGTTCGATGATTTGTCGACCCAAGTGACGGGGTTGAATAGTCGAGTGTCCCACATGGAGAGTCACTTGACTCGTTTTACCGACTTCTCGATGGCCTCTACCTCTACCTCTACTCCACCGGACCCGAACGACCCTCGTTGGTGGTCTCCTTACGATCCCCGATGGAATGATCCACGTTTCCGAGGTTTCTTCAACCCATAGCATGTTTGTGTCTTTTATTTTTGTTTGAGTCTTTTATTGTTTTCTTTTTATTTTGTTCTATTTTACGCTTTGGTATCTTGTTTTGTGTTTGTCTTGTAGGTACTCACTTGGAACCTTCTCGGGATTTCGAGTGTGTTGTTTGTCTTCATGCGATAAGTTTTTCTATCCCTTTCCTTTTTATTTTCTCGCAATGGGGACATTGCTTGATTTTAAGTGTGGGGGGGGGGGGGGGTCTTCGAACTTTTGGCATGAAGTTTTTATTTTTGTTGAGTCATTAGGAGTTAATTGAGTCGTTGAGTCAAATGAGCATGTGATGATAGTATTGTGGACTTGGCCAATGATAGAGAATTGTTGATTTTTGGAAAAATTCATGATCTTTATTATGCATGGAACCTTGGCGAAGCGACGCATTTTATTCGATGAATTTGATGTATGCTGTGATGTCGGGAACTAGATAGTTTGAACCCGTGAGATTTGAGCTTTTTGTGCATATTTATGCCTATTCTTGATTGAGTGATCATGCTTGCTTCGTTGTTTCTAGAACTTGCCTTGTTTCTCCATCAAGACCTTAGTATATTTACGAACTAGGAAATGATCTTAGGCCATTCTTTCGTAGCCACATGATTCCTATACACTAACCTTGTTCATAATCCTTTGTTTACCCCTTTTGAGCCTTTATTAGCCGTTCTTTGTGAAACCGGATGATAGGAGGTTTGGATGATTATGGGTATCCTTAGTTGTAGTTGGTGATATGGAAGGAGAAAATTTGAAAATACTTGTTGTGGTGTAGAAGGAGAGAAAGAAAAGGAATTTGAGATGCTTGTTTAAGTGTAAGTTAGCTATCCCTATAAGCTTAGAAAAAAAAAAAAGAGATAAGAAAAAAAAATAGAGCCTTTGTTCAAATTAGAAAGAACATGTATTAGTTGAGCTCTAGAAAAAAAAAAAGAGAAAAAAAAAAAGGAAAAAAAAAAATAAGCATAAGGGGATAGTTAGCTTGATTTGTATAGTTTAGCATCTTTGAGTTTGTAATTGGTGTGTTGGAGGGTAGAAGATGGAGATTAAAATCCATACTTTGGTTGGAGTTGAAAAAAGAGGTTGATGATTTAGAGCATTTTGAGTCACTTAGCCTATATATTCCCTACCTTAACCAATGTCCCTACATTACAAGCTTATATAAAGACCTTTTTGATCCTTGTTTGTAGATATTACATTAGGTGGAGATGTTGAGATTAAAGGCAAGCCTATGGTAAACATGTTGCATTGCATTGATATTGAGTGAACCCTATGATGTGCATTATCTTATACATCTTTTCTTTGAGAGAGTTGAGTGTTCACTTTCTTATACAAAATTTCACATGTTTGGGAGTGTTCTTTGATGGATTAGCATACTTTGAATTAGTTGAGTAGATTGTGTTGATTGATGCTAAGGTTGTGTGCATAGTTTTGATCATGAACATGAGAGTTGTTTTTGAAAAGCTTTGAGGCCAATATAGTTCACGATACTTGAGTCTATTGTTTGTTTTGTTTTGCTTGAGGACAAGCAAAGGTCTAAGTGTGGGGGAGTTTGATTGGTGTGTTAATGTTAGGATTTTCGTAGTGTTGTCGAGTCCGTTTCGTTATGTTTTGCGTCTCTTTCGTTTGTATTTTGCTATGATTTGGTTGTTTGGAGTTTGGTTCGTGTAGGATCGTTAGGTGGAAGAAACGGAAGGAAACGGCTCGAAAAAGGCGAAGAATTGAGGAAATATCAAGTTTGGAGCGAGCAAGACGCTAGACGATCGTCCAAGGCTCTGGACGACCGTCCAGAGTGCGCTGGACGAGCGCGCTCTGCAGTGGACGAGCGTCCAGAGTAGGAATTAAAGAAGCCAGCGAGTGCGACGTTGGACGAGCGTCCAGCGCACACTGGACGACCGTCCAACGCTCCGGCCAGCTACCCTTTCCTTATTTATCTAGGTTTTTACCTAGTATATATATACCATCCTTGTACACGAATTATAACCATCTTTTAGCATATTTTAGCTTTAGTTTTCAGATTCAAATACTTTAGTTTAGCTTTTTATTGTTCGGATCCGGATTCGTTCTTCGTTTATTTCAATTTAATTCAAGGCGTTTATTTAATTCAAGTTCTTCGTGCGTCGTCTTAATTTTCGTAAGTTCTTTTATTGCTTTTGTTTATTCGTTTTAATTGCTTGCTTTCGTTTTAGATTCGTTTTCTTAATTGCTCCGTTTAAATTCCTCAGTTTAATTTCGTTCTTTCGATTTCTAGTTTTAAGTTTAGATTCGTTTTCCTTCGATTTCAATTCCTTCGTTTTTCAAAGTTTTCAAGTTAGATTAATTTGCTTTTAATTTCCAGATTTCAATTCATCATGTCTAGATTTATTTATGCTTCTTTCTTTGCTTTCGATTCCTTCGTTGCTTTCTTTATTGCTTTCTTTTCGATTCTTGCCTAGGTAGATTTAATTGCTTTCTAGTTTAATTCTTAGATTTATTTCTTGTTCTTAGATTAGTTATTTACTTGCTTTTATTTACTTGCTTTTATTTATTTTATTTGCCTAGGATTTAAAACAAAAACCCCAAAATATTCTTTACTTGCTTTCTTAGTTTTAGGTTTACTACATAATTAATTGCCCTGTTAAGTTTTCCTTGAGATTCGATACTTTGGTTTTACTTGCTAGTGCTACGATAGGATTTCGTTCTATTGCGAACACTTTTTAGTGAAACAGCTGCTTATCTCTCTTGTTGGTTATGTACTTTTGTTCTCCCCGAAGGTAATGCTAGTTTGATCCGTCCGAGTACTGTCAAGAAGGCAAGTTTGATGGCCAATTATTAAAGAGTATCTATCATGATTCCAGTTTTGACCAGCATTTTAGAGGTTTGAATGACTTTTCAAGATCTGTCGAACCCATCCTGATTTCGAGCAGCGTCGTGGCTCATTTTGTCTTAGTTAGTATAAATAGTTGTACTCTTTCATTATTTCAGAATAAGAAGATAATTGATATTTCAGTTCTATAGCCTTAGGGTTTAGAATAGGCTTCGCGTGATCGTGGAGATTAGGGCTTTTCACGAGCTTATCGTGGATTATCGTTACGGTTCCTGCAGCAGTATCGTTTCAGCCTACGACTTGACGCTCTAGGAATTTATCAAAATTGAAATGCGTGAAGGCACGAACTTCTATGAAATTATCTTGTAGGGATTGGATATTTTTAACGCATTTTTTAAATGATGATATATGGTGGTAGAAAAATAGAAATTTCATGCTTCAATTCAATCTCAATGGTCGTTCAATGGAATAATTGTTTTGCATGTTTAATCATTTTTTGAGTTAGTTGACACGGGCCAACTCGATCGACTATTCGAACTATGGCCGGCCCTCGGCCGTAAAATTATGACCCCCACGGTCATATGCATAAGGCCTCCTCGCCTCGGTCGCAAGAATATTACCCATACGTCGTATATATACCCCCTCCGTTTTATGGATATGGCCCTTTGATCGTATACACTAGGCCGATCCTAGTCTTATAAGTATAATATTACTGGCCCCTACGTGTATATAGCCCCTCAATTTTATGGATATGACCCCCCGGTCGTATACATAACCCCTCGGTTTTATGTGTATGGCCATTCGCCTCGAGTATATATATGGCTTCTTGTTGTTGATAAAACTGTCAATTTTCGCAATCCTCGTATATTCACTTCTATTTCTATATGGTTTAAATCCTACGGTTATTTTTACTATTTATTATGACTAATGAAAACATTTCTACCATTTCTGAGAATACTTATTATATATTCTCATGATTTTAGTTGAAGTGACAATTATCGTCAATGCATGTAACTGATGATCAAAATCTCTAATTCTATCAATTTAATTTTGGACTGATTTAACACTTTAGAAAGAGCGAATAATTCATACTCTATAGTAAATAATAACCAAGCTAAGTCTAATTAAAATCCCTGCATTACTTACTCCTTTCGACACTCCTTAACAAGGATAACCTTAATGCCTTGACGAGTCATCAACTCGAAAGAGTATATTTTGCCAAACACTAACCTATTCTCGATTCGGAATTTTGACCATCCATTTGCGAAGTCTGTCCTTCCGTGGCTACTATCCAATATCACTCTCTCTCCCTCTCCACTTCCCCTCTCTCCTACAAACTCCATTCTCGCATGGCTTTCCCCTTTCAGCTTACCACACACCACGAATATACTGGGAAGATACTGCATTTTTCACCAAAATAATTAACATGATTTATCATAATCGGTTTATTTATTTAATTAATTAATGAATAATTAAGATCTTAATTCATTACCAGTCTAGATTGTTGATTATTCTTGAGATGAACTTCGAAGTAGAGAGGGTTGCTGCTCTTTCTAGGCGAAATGTCGTCGTTCCCGGGTGGTTTCGGACGCTTTCCGACGTTCTTCGTCTTCGGGGCTACAATGCCACATGAAGAGTGAGTAACTTTATTATTATTTTTTTTTTAAAGATAAAAAGAAGGAAAAAAATGTAACCATGGGGATTGTTCATGCTGGCATGGGAATGATGAGGGATCTGCCTCTCGCAGAAGTTGGTTTTGTAGATGGACACGTCGAACTCGGACGGGGCGACTCGGGTGAAGAAGACGACTTCTCCGAGCTGGAGGGCGGCGTCGATCCTCGGCGAAGCTTTGCCAGCCTTGGGTGAAGCAGAGGGTCCCATACTCCATCTTCTCAACCTTTACTTTCCATGTTGCTCCGGAGGGTGCCCTCAGCTTCGTCTTCGTCCCCGGATTTGGCCCGTGTTTCTCCGAGAAGGCCGGAGGGAACCCCTGCATCAAAACGAAAAAATATATCCAAATCATTCATTCTTAGATAGCTACATTTATAACAAATAATTATGAAATATATATAGTTTTGGGAATTTTCTAGGGTTTGTATATATAGAAGTAGTGGCTAATTAACTAGCTGCTTACGAGAAGCTTCTTGAAATCAACGGCCATGAGAACCTTGAAGAAGGATGGATTCTCAGGCATGACTCTCTCTCTCTCTCTAAAAGCTCCGAAGTAGTTGCAACTGGCCGGAGAGGATTCACTTGTAATAAGAAATATGGTGTAGAGAGGGAGAGAGAGAGGAGTAGTTGACAATTCTGTTTGATTTGTTGCAACAGAATCAAATGAAATAAAAATTCAGTGTCACTCAAAGAGTATGAATCTGCTTTTCTCAAAGGACTAGTAGAAAGAATGCATGTAGCTTCAAAGAAGGAATTTTAAGAAAATTAATTAAAGAAATAGGATTCCCAATTTTGATAATATATCCTAGGATTCTATCGGATTTGATGATATGTTTTTCTTTAAAATAGATATAGAATATACTTGTACTTCCTCTCCCTCCCTTTTTTCTAATATTGCGGCTCATTTGCTAATTTAAGAGTTTTTTTTTTTTTTTTTTTTAAATAAATAAAAAATTGGGTCTATATTTTATTTTACGGCCCAACACACCCCAATCTATACTTATATAAAAAGAGCCTTGTTTTACAAAATGTAGATTGCCTATTATACCCTTATATTATTAAATTAAGGTTAATGGAGTAATATAATATTGTAATAAGATTATTTAGCCTTTTTCCTTATTTAATTAAGTCCTTATATGGAGTACTTAAATTAGTTAATACGAGAATTAATATAAAATAAGTGTATGCACATATTTTTTTCCTTATTTAATTAAGTCCTTATATGGAGTACTTAAATTAGTTAATATGAGAATTAATATAAAATAAGTTTATATACATATTTTTTCCCTTAATTATATCGAAAACAATTGCATAAGGAGACCCGATAAATTAATTTTTTACTCCTTCATCCCACTCATAAATGGATAACTTTTTTCGGCACCGGAATTAAGACGAGAGTGATCGTGGTGGATAAAGTAGAGTGAATGGATTTTAGTGGGTTAAAGTTTTGTTGTTTAATATAATATCCCTATATGAGTGAGACGGGCGAAAATAGAACTTGTTTCTTTATGAATGGGACGGAGGGAGTATTAAACTGGTAAAATTAATTAATATGATACGTGAATTTTATATTAGTATATATTTGATACGTAAATAACGAAAAGAAAAAATTCTTTAAAAAAGATATTTTTAAACTCATCATAGAGATGCTCGAAAATGCTTGTCACAAATGCTTAAAAGAAAGGGTTCAGAAATCGTGAGTCGGAGAGAGTAAATGTTTTAATAAGTCGCGCATCTTATATGGTAAATTATGATCATATTAAGTTGGTGATTGGAGTAATTATATAAGCAATGCAATAAAATTATTTAGTGCGAATATGGAGATATAAGGTGGTTTGGAGTATTTTTGGAGTTTGAGATTAGAGCTTAGTGTACTAACATCTAATCTAACGACTAACATTTGTCCGATCAAAACAATAAATAAATAAGTAAATAATAATAATAATAATAATAATAATAATAATAATAATAATAATAATAATAATAATAATAATAATAATAATAATAATAATAATAATAAAATTATTTAGTTTTTTCCTAATTTAAAATTTTTTATATTTTGCATTCTTATCTTATAAGTTTGTGTTCATTCATTAGTAATTAATTTGATCCATAAAATTTAAACATCGATTTATCTTCGCTTCTGACATCTTCTCTTGATATTAAATTTCCGATCTATCAACAAATTAAATTCAAAGCTTTTAAAGTTTAAATTATGTGAGTATATTAATTATTGATTTTGATCATGCTTTTATTTTATTATTTTTTTTTCTCTATCTGAATTCAAAGTTTTGTTGTTTATATTTTCAAATCATCCTTCGATAATATATACATGTAACTGTATTTGCTTATTAATGTCACGTTACTTCACATATTATAGGGATCATGACTTACAGTATAAATGTTTAACTGAATAACAAACACCGACATTTGATTTTAATTTTTTTTTGTATGCATGTCTTATTTTAGAAGAGTTGTCTTCAAGATCCAAATAAATTAACAATATATATAAGATGCATGTCAACAATGCAAGAGATCTTATCAAATTATTGAGAAAATAAAACATGTGTGTAGCCAATTGTTGAAACAATACCAACATACGCTAAAAGTCTAAATTCAAATATTGTTCATACTCTCGTCCTTAGTTATTAGTCCCATTCGGGACGGACACAAGAATTAAGGAAGGAAGACAAAATATGTGGTTGTAATCAATTCTAAGGAGAGAGATTTAATTACAGTATAACCTCTATAAATTAATAAGTTTGGGACTATGGAATTTTATTAATTTAGAGAGATATTAATATATCGATAAATTAATATTTTATTAATTAAAAGAGGTATTTTTTAAATTAAGCAAATTTAATACATATGTATAAAATAAATAAATAAATTCATATATGTTTCATTGATTATATCATTTATCAAAATTTTCCCTAAAACTAATTAAATATAATTATATATAATACCAATTCATTGTATACACTCAACTATTATATTTCTTGACGCATGTATTAAGTCATTGGAATTACTTGAATATACATGTTTACATTAGTTCGTTGCACTTAAATAATTATTATAACCAATTAAATATATGCATGCATGATGAGTGAAAGATGTATATAAATCTCAATATATAAATAAAATCATTTATAACACTCAATCATGTCTTCTCATCTAAAAGGCATTGCAAAATCATCTACGAATGATCAAACGCGTACAACATTATGTGAGTATAAGAGAGATCATCTTATGTGCACTCAAAAAAAAATTACAAGAGTAAGTTGATGAAAATTATCGTTTGAAAGTTAGGTAAGGTACAAATACCATAATATTTAAATTTTAAGAAAAATCAAGTAACAATATGTTCATATTTTAGCAAATTACCAAAATATTTATAATTGTAATATTTATGAATTATTAATTTAGAGTTTTGATGGGACCTAATATTTATAAAGGGATTTTCTGAAAAGTTATTATTGTATTATCTTATCGAATTGGATGATTTTTTACAAAGGCCCTAGTCGGGACCGGAAGATTTTATTATTTTAGAGATGTTATTAATTTATAGAGTATTAATTTAAAGATGTTTTACTGTATAGCCAATTATATTTAGAAAATGAGACTAATAAGTGGGACAAACGAAAATTACAAATGTAACTAATAACAAGGGACGTAGGTATTATTATCTAATATGCATATACTAGAAGTCGAATATGAGGCACGTGTTACAATTGTCCGGTCATTTTAAAACAATATAAGTGGGTCGTTCAGTCAATGAGTACATTACAATAATCAGTGAGGTGATATTCTTTTTATTAAAAAACATTAAGACTTACAAACTATTTTTTTTTATTATTATAATTGCAAACTAATTATATTTTTCTCAACGTAAAAATAATTAATTCTTCACAGTATAGAGATCTCAACACATAAGCATTGAATATAAAACATTTTATAACTAACCACTTGCTTCAAAAATTAATGACATAGGGAATTTGAATATAATAGTCACTTAAATCAAAAGGATGGATATGATGAAAAGAATTAATCAATTGTTGCATTTGACTGTTCAATTCTGTGAAAAAAGTAACGGCAAAAATCAAGTGAAAAGCCTAACTAGCTAGGGAGTGGAGAATTAAGATGATTCTGCTTTACTACTTACTGAAGTTGAAGTGCAAAATAAGAAATAATTTTGTTTTGAAGAATTACATAAAAGAACATTGACGAATGCATTCAAATTTCAATTGTTGACGATCAATCGTTCGTCATGGAATGTAAAAGATGAACAAACATTATCCAATTATGAATATCTAATGAGAAAAGAAATAAAAAAAAAGTTTGAATATGAATTTATGTACATATAAATGATTTAGAAATTTATCTTATTCTCAAATATACAATTAATAATTTGCTAAGAATACCCATTCTCTTTTATCAAATTTTATTGAACGTTAAGAATAATATATTGGTCTGACTCCACCAACCCATAGTTATGCATGTATCAACTACTAATTTCTTTCTTTTATTAAAGAAATTAATGATATACCAAATTACCAAGGAAAGGACAAATTCATAAATGGATTGAGTACCATATTTTTCGATAATATTGTTTAATTTAAATTCTTTGAATAATTATTCTTTTAAGTAAAAAAAAAAACATAATAATCAGAAAATAGGTAAAATGGGAAGTTACACGTGCAACGCACGTTCTCAATACTAGTTAAATTAAAAAAACTGAAGAAATAATACAAAATAGTGTTGCCAAATATCTCAATTCATCAAATTCCAAACAAATGTTTCCTTTCGATAAAACCATAACAATTAATCATAAAACTCTAAATTATTCATCTCTCGGTCTCTTTCCCGATCTCACTTTTTCGGTCTTTCCGCCCTCTCCCGCCCACTCTCATTCTCACACGTATGATTGTACGTTTTTTATTTTAAAATTTAAAAAATTAAAACCTGGCGGGCAAAAGAAAAACAGAAACAAACAAGTAACAAAATAAAATAAGTTGCTAAACAAAAATTAAATCAAATAGATATATTTGGTGAGAAGTTTAAACATAACAATTAGGATGCACTAATTATGAATGGTGGGCACCACCTATAACTCATAATTATATCTTTTTCTTAAATATTGTACCAAAATGAAATAAATCATGTCTAAAAAAATGGAGGGAGCATATGTATATAGGTATTTAACACACATGTGCTTGGTATTTTAATGCTTACAACCCAACAACATTAATTAATTTCTTACTTTCTCTTTGTATGTAGAGATCACATTGAAATGCGCTTTTGATGCCTAACGGTTAGGGTTTGAGTTATATTTTGGGATTAAAAGATCCCGCGTTCAAACCCTCCATGACATGGTTATAAAAACATTAAATTAATGGAAGCCACTCCAACTATTTCCTTGCAAAATGAAGCAATACTATCCAAATCTTTCTTGAGATTAATGAACGATCCTGATTTAGAAACTTATATTTTTGATCGACTACAGTTGGTAAATAGTACTAATAATTATTATTTACACGACGAATTATTGAATTTTTTGTGACTGTCCTAGTGAGATCGAGTTGCTACATTTAGGAGGCTCGAAATTAGAGAACTAACTCGATCTACGATTCGTCTCAATTGCTCGCCTCGAGTGAATTCCATTCAAATACATTTCTGGAAACTATTACCATGGCCCCTCGGTGGTAAAATTATGACCCCTATTAGTACATAAAGTTCGATTAGTTCATACGATAAATTAAAAGTTTTCCGTTTGGTTTCTAATTTGATTGGAGTAAGGGGTAGACTCGGTAATTCATTTTTTGAATATAAGTAGGTTTTAAAAATAAAATTTGAAATAAATAAATGATTTTTTATATAATATAGAGTCGTCTAAATCATATAGCAATGTTAAAATTAAAAATAAATTGCATGTACTAAGAGCAACTATTTTGGGCCCCAATATGAAGAATTAAGTTGGGCTGGCTCTCATTTCCGAGCTTTTTTTGACGGGTAATTCTATCCACAGCCACCAAATTACTCCGCACAGCCCCCTATATATTTTAATAATAAAATTAATAGCAAATGTACAGATATACCCCTCATTTCTCACACCCTCTCCCTCCCCCAATTCGTCTCTCTCCCCTTCCCCACAGCTAGGGATGTCAAACGGGCCAACCCACCGGGTTTCGGGCTAGCCCTATCGGGTTGCGGGCTTTTCGGATCGGGTTAATCGGGCTTTTTTTTTCTTTCGGGCTATTATTTTTTGACCCTAACCCTAACCCACCGGGTTTCGGGCTTAAGTTTATAATAAATAAAATTGACATAATATAAATATTAAAATAATTATTATTTTAGCACATACTTGTATAAAAAAAATTAAATAAATTATTAAATATTGTGAATTTAACAAAAATATTTTCGAATGTCAATCTTTATTTTACTTTTCACCAAGCGCTGAAGTAAAAAACGTATAGAATTTAAAATGAAGGTTATATTTTTATTAAAACAAATTAAATATACTCAATAATAATTAAAAACACAACCTAATTTATCAAATTTATAAGTAGAGTAATAAAATATGTCATGAATTTATAATTTATGGTGACCCACCGGGCCAACCCACCGGGCTTTCGGGCCAGCCCTATCGGGCTAGGGCTTTTTTCGGTCCAGCCCTATCGGGCTTTTTTACTTTCGGGCTATTATTTTTTGGCCCTAACCCACAATTTTTTTCGGGCTAATCGGATAGGCCCGTCGGGCTCGGGCTTTTTTGACATCCCCCCCCCCCCCCCCATTGAGCTGTACAACCCCTCTTTTCTCCTCTGCCATTTCTTAAAATCACCTCTTCCTTAATCAAGAAATCTCTCTCTCTCATCACCACCATGAAACACTAAAATACAGACATTATCCATGGCATACATTCCTCCCATGAATGTTTCTCTACATAACCTTCTCTTTCTCATCACCCTTCTCCCCTTCAACTAGTCTTTCCACTATCGCAATTTACGAAACCAATCGGCAATAACTAAATTATAGTTTGTGCTCTCATCAAATCCACCACCCAAGTTTCATCATTTTACATCAATTTCTAGAGAACTTAAATCCAAATCCCTCCCATCGTTTCGTCGGTTTTTGCCGGCGTTAGCTCGTTCTAATTCTCAAATATATTTTCATCTTTTGCCGGATTTTCTCACCCCTCGAAAACCCTATGGATCGAAAAATTCACCAACTACAATAACAGTTGTTCACTTAAATAAAAGGTAATTCGATTGTTGTTCTTGTGGATGACGATGGGAGAAGTGGAGGAAGAATGAGATGGGAGAGAGAAAAGACGGTGGTTGTGGAAAAAAATTGGTGAGAGTTTTTATTTGGATGGCTGCAAGGGTGAATCGGTACATTCTCTAAGATTTATTTTAATTAAATTATATGGGGGCTGTGAGGAGAAAAATGGGGGCTATGGATAGAATTACCCTTTTTTGACTTCAAGTCGGGAACAATAACAAATGAGAACTCAACTCTCAAACTCAATACTTATTATTATCAAAACACTCAAAATCTACCATATCAACTCAAAAGCACGGCCATATAAAGGCCTTATTACATAATTAAGTTCAAACATGAAGTAAATGAAAGAAACTCTTGAAATCGGCATTATTAAAAGTGATTCATCAGCTGCTGCACTAACTTTAAACGCCCATAACTCTTTGGATACTTGGAATCTGAAAACGTGCAAGATACTCTCAGAAATGTATTTGAACTGGCTTTCCAACGAACTTGACCGTTTTGGATTTGGAGTAATAATGAGAGAGTTATGACAGAAAAATCGAAGGGTGGTCAGTGATGGCAGTTTTATCGAACTGCACTGCATCATTAGTTCTTTTCATTTTAGGAAACAACACAATTCGTGTGAGACCAGTGGCGGATGCAGGAAAATTTGACAATAGGGGCTTTACTGGTTAAAAATAATTATATCAATTAGGAAAACAAGAAAATTTAACTAATTGAACCCTCCATCCCAGTACAATCATATTGTTGTTTATCAATTCAGAATTTTAGTCACAATGTTAAAACAGAAAAGTAAGAGCTTTACATTGAAATTGAAGAGTTAACTCTTTTTTTGATTTTTTTTAGAAAACATGACTATAAAAATAGGATGGGAGGAGTATAACTCTGAGGAATGCTCCCATACCCATCTTGATTTTAATATGCTCACGGATGACGTGACATACTATTAATTAATAAAAGATTTAAATAAAATTAAACTCTATTTTATCTCACGATCTTTGTTCAGAAGGGATCGTCTATTGTATTTCAGTTTATCATCTCTTGTTGCACTAGTGTATAATTGCCACGTATAAAAAATATTTTCAAAACAATATTTTTATTTATGAAAGTTTTATTTATTATTTAAAAACATTTTTGACTCATGACAATCATTCCTATTTGAATATATTCATATATACGACTATATGACAAATCTAGTCCAATAAATTCACCTTGAGACATATCTAGTAGGGCTGTCAATTCGTGCTGTCGGGTTGTTATCGTGTCGACCTGATAACGACCCGACCTGTTAAGGCCAAACCCGAACCCAACCTGTTAAGAATTCTCCAAACCTAAACACGAACCCGACCTGTTAAGGTTCAAACCTGAACCCGACCCGAACCCGACACGAACACGATTAAATTCGTGTCGACACGAACACGATAGCGACACGTAAGAACATGATAAATCATAACACAAAATAACACGAAATAACCCGATTTAACATGCTAAAATTATAAAGGAGAGGCGTCGGGAACTCGTCTCCGGCGACGATTGAAGGGAAGGGGGCGGAGTTGGGTGAGGGACAGGCGTCGCCGCGTCGGGGTTGGGTGAGGGCCTGAGGCAGAGGCGTCGCCGTCGTCAAATAATCTAAGAAAACATGATGAAGGGAAGGGGTTAGGGGCGGGCGGCGGGTGGGTATTACTATTTCTTTTGGATGGAATAACCTAAATCCCTAATTACTAATTAGAAATTTAGAATTTAACAAAAATACAAAAAATTATAATATTTTAATAAAATAATAAATTAATTAATATTTAAATTAACAGGTTACACGAACCCAACCCAAACCCGACACAAAATTTTCGGGTTCTTATTGGGTCAACCCGTTAACGACACGAACCTAATAAACCTTAACCCAAACCCGTTAATTTCGTGCATGTTCGTGTCGGGTTATCGTGTCGGGTTGAAAATTGACAGCCCTAATATCTAGCCACAACTTCATTTTTGTAACAATTTTAGCCTAATAAATTGAATATATGACAATTTTAGCCAATTCCTATTTTTTGGCGCCGGAAAGTCTATGTGGCAACCGGAGCTCAATTTACACTGCCACACTAAAAAATTAAAAATATATATATATATATTTAAATTTAAAACAAAATATATGAAAATATACTTTAGAATTAGGCGGGATTCTTCATTTTCTCCGTCTTTCTCCTTTCCCTTCCTCCAAAAAATCTACTAACCCTAACTGTAGGGGGTAAATCTACGATTGAAGTGGATCCGACTGGTTCAACCCGACTGATCAGATCCGACTGAAGAAGAGGCACTAGCAACCTGTCAAACAGAACAAACGTAAGAGCCCTTCGATGGACACGTGTGGGGGTGTCAGCCGAAGGACCTCCGACGCTCAAGTCAATGATCGGAACAAATAGTCGGAAAACAGTAATGAAACAATGTAAAACGAATAAGTGAAGAATGATAGAAATTTCGATTGAGATGGAGGTGAGAATGAGCAATGTGGAGATGATGGTAGGCGGCGCCGTCTGATTCAAGTTGAATAGATGCCGACTGATGGAGCGTGGAGGGTTTCAGAGGAGGAGTCAGTTGGCGAGTGGGATGAATGCGTAAATGCTTGAATGCGTGAGTGTGCGTGAGATCGTGTGTTTGACCTAGCAGTCAGGAGTTTATATAGGACGACTTACCCGACTAGGGTTTTTCCGTTTAAACCCTAGTCCGCCTCTAGTCGTTGAGAAGGTGGGGAGGCTTCTCCCGGCTGACTCGCTCCGTCTGTTTAGTTGTTGAGATCAGTCGGATCCTTTGGTTGACTAGTTGGACCCTTAATTAGATATGGGCTCAGTTGGCCAGATAGAACAATATTTTGTTGGGCTAGCTAAACTATTCCGACTGACTTATGGACTGACTATTTGCGGGTAGTTGGAATTGGGCCAAACATGCATGTGTAATTTGGTTTGGGCCAGTCAGACGGATTTTATCCATTACACTAACCAATAGAGAAAGATAAATGAGAAACACAATAGTTTATCTCATTTATATTTCTCTTTCTCTTCGAGTCATCTTCTAATTCATCATTCGATAACAGTTCGTGAAATCTGCCCACGATGAAGAAGAATATTGAAGAGAAAAGATGTTTCACCAAAAAGTGTTTGCAATAGAACAAAATCCTATCGTAGCACTAGCAAGTAAAACCCAATGTCGAATCTCAAAGGAAAACTTAACAGGGCAAATAATTATGTAGTAAAAATCCTAATCTAGCCTAAAACTAAGAAAGCAAGTAAAGAATATTTTTGGGTTTTTGTTTTAAATCCTAGGCAATAAAATAAATCAAAGCAATAAACAAAAGCAAGTAAATAATTAATCTAGAACACAAGAAATAAATCTAAGAATTAAACTAAAAGAAATCAATTTAACTACCTAGGCAAGAATCGAAAAGAAATCAATAAAGGAAGCAACGAAGAAAACGAAAACGAATCTAGACATGGTTAATGAAATCTGGAAATTAAAGAGCAAATAAATCTAACTATGAGAACTTTGAAAAATGAGAGAATTGAAAGCGAAACGAATCTAAACTAGAACTTGAAAATCAAACGAATGAAATTAAACTAAGAAAATTAAACGAAGCAATAAAGAAATTAAATCTAGAATAAAAGAAAGTAATTAAAGCAAATAAACGAAAGCAATAAAAGAACTTACGAAAGTAACGAAGAACGAAGAACGCAAATTAAGAAGAAGTCTTGAATTAAATTGCAACGAACGAAGAATTCGGATTCGAACAAAAGAAAGCTAATCTAAAGTGTTTGAATGCAAAAACTAAAACTAAAGGAAGGTAAAAGTGTTGTTTAATTCGTGTACAAGGAGTCATATATATACTAGGTATAAAAACCTAGATATACAAGGAAATAAACAGCTGGCCGCCGAGTTGGACGTACGTCCAGATCCTGGGTCTGTAGGACTTTGCTCTCACGCTGTGATAGGGACTAATATCAGCCCCATTTTGCAAATAAATCAATCTGCTAGAAAGACACTCTTCCCATAATTTTGGGAAGTCGTCTCAAAAGTCAGTTAATACTAATGATGTTGTGTGGCAATATCAGATTATGGTTGAGTCCGCTTTTCTAAAGTATTGAATGCTACGCCAAACGCAGAGATCTTGCCTAGATGAAGGGAATAACAGGTTCTGGTTAGAACTGGTCTTTGTATCATCATTAAGGGGGATAATTATTAACCCTGATAGGCAGCAAATAGAAACTGTTCCATATAGTAGCATATTACCAGAGATTTCATGGGTTCTTGGAGGATTCAGATGCCAAGTAGGGTTATGAGGCACGTTTCGCGCAGAAGCCTTGGGGTCATACCTCATCTCAGGAGCCATATGGGATTTGTTAGCATCTGTTAAGGTCAAAAGATCTGATCAACTCCCATGAGCATCTGGTAGGATTCGAGGTTCTGTGTAGCATGCAGTCTGCGTGACTCTACATCCTCTAGAGTGAGGACCACCAAATTGATGATGGGGAGGATCTTGTCTCCGCGAGAATTCCTTTTCTGTCCTCCCTTCGCACGAATGTTCACTTTTTCACCGTCTACACATCTATAAATACCAAGTAGTGGCACCCCTTTTGCCATACATCTTTCATCATCACAACACAACTCTTCATACACGCTCTTCGCGTACTATTCCATTCATTTTTCACTCTGCTATGAGCTCCTCCGAGCTCAGGTAGTCAAAACCTTCCGAGGTCTTCTTTAGGAGAACTTCACTTGTGATCACCGCCATTTTCTCCTTCTCGTCGCCGGGAAAAATCTCTCTCTTGCTCACACCATCTCAAACTTAAGGTATAATTCTCATCGTTAAGAGAGAACGAAGCCTCGTCGAGCTTTATGCCCTTGGTTTCTTCCTTTTCCCATTTCCTCTCTTTGTTTTTCTGCTTGAATGAGTTCCAAACTTCATAGATTTGACTGATTTATGGTTAGAAACACCCTTTACTTGAACGTATAATTTGAACGCTACTTGTTATCTTTACACGAACAACATGATGTATGAAATCTGTATAAAACACATGATTGTGACCGATAAAGTCACATGAATCTCTTACTCTCTACCGTTGTAATCCTTTATCTATGAATGCTCTTTGCAAATATGATGAATAATCACTTAAATCGTTGTGGATCTTCAACCCGGATCTATCACGCTGGATGCCCGTCCAGCTTTGGACCTGGTACCTTGGACGGCCGTCCAGATGAGTTGGACGGTCGTCCAACTCTCCGATCTGACCTCTTTCGTCCGAACATCGTCTTTTCCCTCTTTTCGATATGTTTTCGCTCCTTTTCATCCATAAACACCTACAAGTACCAAAAACTCCAAACAACCAAATCATAGCCATAAACACACAAAAAGACACGAAAACATAACGAAAACGGACTCGAAATCACGACGAAAATCCTACCATCTAAACACCAATCAAAAGACATAGAGATAGAGAAGCGCAGAGAAGATTGAGTTGGAGAGCAATTATACTAAAATATATCTTCATATATTTTGTTTTAAATTTAAATATATATTTTTAATTTTCTGAGGTGGCAGCCACGTGGCGGTGTTAATTGAGCTCCGATTGCCACACAAACTTTCCGGCGCCAGAAATTATGAATTTGCTAAAATTGTCATAAATTCAATTTATTTGGCTAAAATTGTCACAGAAATGAAGTTGAGACTAAATATGTCACAAGATAAATTTATTATACTCAAAATATGAATTAAACTTTTGGTCCTTTCCTTTCATCCTGCAATGGTGTGTGTGTTTTCTGGTTACCTAGTACCTCGTGAGTGATGAATCCATACATACATTAATGAGCAAAGAAATAAAATATGAAAATTCTCATTTTGTTAAATACGTTTGTAACCCCTAAATGTGATCACGTCTTTAGAATTTTTCTTTCCCATAAATACTTACTCCCTCGTTTATTTCGAAACGACAACATTTTCATTCTATGGTGTTTTATTTGAATTAATCACTTTTCTATTTTGTACCAACAACCACATGTGAACTCTTATTAATGATTCATTAGTTCGTAATACACTACTTTATACACTATATCTCCATTTAAAATCCTCAATTTTCTTAACTGTGACCAAAGAAAGTGGTCATTTCGAAAGGAACGGAGGGAGTAATATATATTACTTACTCTGTCTCACTTCATTTGGCTTTTTTTCCTAATCGTAATGTCCCACTTCAACTGACTTACTTTTTAATTTGAACCCTTTACTTTTCATTTTTCAACACTGTGCCTAAAATTTTGTATCGAAATGGAACAAACTAATTGAAGCGGGACAAGGGAAATACTATATTTTATATTTGGTCATTTTTCACATGAAAAAAGAAAGAGAAAAAGAAACTCAGTTTTATACAATAGATTCTAGTCTTGTATGAGTACATACTAAGTCACTAGCATAGATTCTCAACCAAAAAAAAACTTGTGCTGTCACCATGTAATTAATGGACTGAATCTACCACACCTTGAATCTTCAAAACTTTGAAAGGAGCAAAGAAAATTGACCAAAAAAATTGCAGAAAAATCACACAATAAAGAAGAAAGCAAAATATGTCTAGCAAAGTAGAACACCCTTCCTTCTTCAAAGTTATCATCGCCATTGAAAGTGCTACTTTGTGCAAAAACTAAAAACGATCTTAATTATGTTCTTAGATGCAATAACAGGAAAGCAGTAAAAGAACACAGAAACTTGGTAACCCAGTTCGGTGATAACGCACCTACGTCTGGGGGACAATATCCGAGAGATTCAATCCACTATAAGAAGTCAAGAGACTTACATGACATTACACCAAGGACTCCACCTTATGTCACCTATTCGTCTCGATAACAACTCCCTTACAATGAGATCGAATACAACTACGAGATGAACTCGTATAGTGATATAACACTAGAATGGTTCTAAGCAACACGCTTAGATCAAACTGAACAAAGCCAGGGAAGCTTGTTCAGAACACACGCTCGCTCAAAACAAAACCTTGCAAAACACACGTTGCAAGAACACCAAAAACTCACACACAAAATATTCAAGAGCGGCCAAGCGTGTTTAGGGTTTTCCTTAATATATATACTCAGCGCAGGAAACCCTAGAAGATCTTCAAGCTGATCTTCTGTGCATGGAAACTTTCCATGCAGAAATAATCTTCCATCTTCAAATAACAATAATATATATATATATATATATACCAATATATATATATATATATAATATATATATATATATATATATATATATATATAGAGAGAGAGAGAGAGAGAGAGAGAGAGAGAATAGATCATATGAGAACCTTTCATTTCGTGAGAACTAGGAACCTTTATGATCCGTTGATTTTAAGAGATTAAACGGCTGAGATTTGAAGATCTAATTGATTAATTTCGGCAGTTAATTAAATTGAAAGGGTACTATCGTAATCTTTTTGATTTGTTCCTTAAATCAAGGGATGTTAATAAATCCGTTTCTTTTTTTTCTTTATTATTTCCTTTCCTTTTTTTTTTTTTTTTTTTAATTATTTCCTTTCCATCTCTTCTCTAACCGTTTTGCTTATCGGAAATAAAAATTTTACGAATTTCTTTGCTTAATTTCTTTAAAATGGCAATTGTCGACGTATGAGATTCAAATACTATGGAAATCAACAATTACTATTAAAATTTTAATCTTCCAATTTACATGAAAAATGTCGCATGAGATTCAAATCAGATTTGATTCTTGTGATGCAATGCTTATTTTATCATCATTCTATGCTTAAATACGTGTACCCTTTTAATTTTGCTTGTTAATACTATTAATTTAGACGTCCCTTTTGTTTTGAAACAACTAATTCATATTGTCCCTAAACACTAATTATAAACCCCTATTTGGGTGAACTTCAAAACCAAATTCGAAGATGAACTATACAAGCATTTCGAAAGTATGTATAAGCACCTAGAATTGTAATGTTTTTTAATTCTCTTAAACATTCTAATATATAAAGTCACATTAAGTTTATTTTCTTAGGAAGCATATATTTATTGTTACTTAAGCATGAGTCATCGTATCATTGCTTGTAAAGTTATAGATAATGTTTTTTTTTAATTTAATTTTTTTAGTTTTTTATAATTTATTTGATGCTTAATTATTATTCATATTTGTCTTCCTGTTTTTTTAGGGTTTGTGGTTTTGGTTAGGGTTTAGGGCTTATGGCATAGGGTTTAGCAATGCACGGAATATGTTCGATAAAATATCTCGACAAAGAAATAAAAAATGAAATGCACGCTTCCGTTATTCCTTTACTCAAATAATTTTCCTTATCTGCACAATAAAAAACGTCAAAAAATGTGCTTACATTAGTCGAAGTTCATGCTTAATTTATGCACATAAAATTTTATGTTCGATAAAATGTTTCATAGAAAATTAAGCATAAAAATTAAAGCTAGTTGAAAAATAAGAATGGAGTATCAAGTATTTAAGCATCAATTGTTTTCGATTAAATGTTTTTATAAAAATAAGCATAAATTCGACAACAAATAAGCATAAATTCGACGACACAAAAATAAGCATACACAAAAATATGTTTATATGAGAAATAAGCATCCAATATGAAGAATTTAAGCAACAAATGTGTTAGATAAAATGTTTATATGACAAATAAGCATAAATTCGGCATAAATTCGACGACACAAAAATAAGCATACACAAAAATATGTTCATATGAGAAATAAGCATCCAATATGAAGAATTTAAGCAACAAATGTGTTAGATAAAATGTTTATATGAGAAATAAGCATAAATTCGACAACAAATAAGCATAAATTCGACGACACAAAAATAAGCATAAATCGTAGGTTGCGAAGTAGGTTTCGCCGGCAGCACGCAAACTAGGTTTCAGCGGCTGCGAACCAGGTTTCGGCAGCGGCGGTTGCTGCTCGGTTTCAACGGCGGTTGCTGCTCGGTTCGTCGCCTGCGAAGCAGGTTTCGGTGGCGGCGGTTGCTGCTCGGTGGCAGCTTTCGATGGCTGGTCGCCGTGCCGTTTTGCCGGCTGGTTGCTGCTCGCTTTCAGCGGCTGGATATTCCACGTTTTCGGTGCCATAAACACAGATCTCTACACTTTCGAGATGCTTGTGTGCGGTAAACGCAGATATCTGTACCGTCGTTCTTGCAACTAATGAGTTGATCTTGGAGAAGAAGAAAATATAATTTGCAGAGAGGAAGAAAATAGATTTCGCAAAAACTATATGTCAACAATTATAAGCATAGGTTTTAAGCATAAAATGGAGTCGACGCAGATTCATTGAATTGGAATCGGCGGCATATCTTCATTCATGGACGCTCGTTCCTCCTATAATTAAGGTAAGTGGATGTGTTTTGATTTTTTTTATTGACTGAACTACCCTTTTGATTAATTAAAAGTTGGTTTTAATCAACTAATTATTTATTGTAGGAATTAATATTGACCATAGATCTCTCATAATCTAAGGGACTAGATTGGTTCCTAGTTCTCATGAAGTGAATGGTTCTCATGAGAACCAGCCCCTATATATATATATATATATAGGAAATAAATCATAGTGTATCCCTATATATATATATATATATATATATATATATATATAGGGAGTGGTTCGTGTGCAAATAAATCCTTGCGTGAGAAAATGAGAAAGATGCTTAAAACTATACAAAATCATGCTTAAGTCAGTATATATTTATGCTTACACACCATTATGCTTTTTAATGTACAAATTCATGCTTAAACCTAGTCATGCTTATAATACCTTATAATCATGCTTAAATCAATTACAGCCATAGATCAAATTAAGATCAATGGTCCAGATCTATTCCTATTTCTCACACCAGGACTTATTTCTATATGATCCATCCTCTATATATATATATATATATATATATATATATATATATATATATATATATATGTGTGTGTGTGAATTCTCAATTGATGCATTAATCCAGTCAGCAACGCAGCAAAAGTCTTGAAAATAAAATTGCCAACACAAATTTGAAATGCATGCACCACATGCACTAACAATCTCTCCCTTTGGCATTTTCAAACACAGCATGAATTGCATGAATCAACTCACAACGGAAGATCAGCAAAACAGGAGCAGATAGAAGTACTCACACAGAGAACTGTACTTCATAAACAGATCAGATCAGAAACTATGCTCCCCCTCAAATCAATATCCATAAACACCAAACAGATTTTGAAAAACGGTGGCAAGGAGCTCACCCACACTACCAAACCTTTTTCAAAATCACACAGCCAACTGCAATCAAACAGATAACACATAGCAACAATAACTCCATTTCCATACCAGATCATAAACAGAGAAATCCAGCAAGGAACAAAACCAACCAGCAGGAACTAGCTTCCTACCATTACAATTACAAGCCATAAATCCAGAAATCCAGAATTCCACCAACACAGAACCAAGAAAACCAGAAATCCAGAAGACCAAAGACCAACCTATTTACTATTACATCCCAGTAAATAGAATAATTAAGAGTATCCATAGCCAAACAAAAACCAGAGATAGACAACAGAGAGAAAGAACATACACATCTTCTGAATGTTACTCCTCCTCAATTCATGCTACATGCCAAAGATTTACTGAGTAGGTTTGCTGGAAATCTCTTCACCAGCACCAGCACCACCATCAACTTCCTCAGTGCGCTCAACCTCCACAGTGCGCTCCTCAGCATCTTCATTTGCAGACATGAATACCGAGTCCTCACGAGCAGACTCAGTAGCTGGTTCATCAGCTGCAGGCACCTCTCCAACCAGTCTGCACAGCTGGCTCTTCATCAACAATATGGATAGACTCATCCACTTCTTCAGATACATCCTCAACAGGAGCAGCAGCAGTAGCCTTTTCTGCAGGTGTTAAACCCGATGGACCTGCAACATTTTCAACAGAAGTGGCTCTTGTAGGGCCTGCAATGTCTTCTGCTGGTGAGACAACTTCATCTTCCTCAACAACTGGGAGAGCCTCAAGCATATTCTGCACAAGCTACCTTTGCAGCTAATGTTCTTCATCATTTTGTGGAGGGATACCAACTGAGCCTTAAGCCCCTCTCTTTGCTTCTGAACAACAACAACATCAAAAGCAGCCACAGTCTTCTTAAAGGATTTAACAGGTTCTTTCTTTGAAGACTTAGCAGTAGTCTTTTTGGTGGATTTAGAGGAAGCTTTCTTAGAGGACTTCCTGGTATATTTCTTTGAGAACTGAGTTGCAGGCCTGCCTTCAGCACCAAACAAATCTTCTTCACCAGCAGGAAGATTCACATTAGTAGACGACACCTCATCATCACTGTCATCTGCAAGATCATCATCCAAGTTGACTCCATGAATGGGCTTGAGTAACTTGGAGCTGAACCTCATTGCTTTGAGCTTCATAGGCTTTGAATCAGTCCTTCTAGATGGCTCACCCTGTGACTTCAGAATCCTACCAATAAGGCCTGTGAAGTACATTCTCTTCATCTTTCCAACATTCTTGATGAAGGAGCAGATCTTCTCAAAAATCAGACATCCCATGTCGATGTCCATTCCCTTACCTATTGCATACAGCAGAGTGTCTTCCCTTCTGCTTACAGAATCTCTGTGACATGTGGGAGTCCAATTCCTCACAGATATGCTGTGAAGGTTAGCATACTTCGATTCCAGCAAGATGGCATGATTAAGATGCTGATCATTTGGCCATTTATTGATCTGCCCATCAGTAAGGGTAGAGGCAACCTCATCAAAATCGAGGTCCCAAAGTGCATCCTCAAGCACGGGCTCTCTTCCCAGAGCCCTCTCAATAACATCAGGGCTAAAATCTATCATTTTACCCCTCACGAACACCTTGTGAAAATCTGGAGATTTCTCATCAATAACACTATCACACATATTAGCATAGAACTCTCTAATCTGTTCAGGAACATAAGTGTGACCCCTCAACACAGCCTGCAGTAGATTAGCTTCCTTCAACCATTCATAGATCTCCCCTCTATGAAGGTAATGCTCAGTGACAAATCTGTCATCAAGAAAATTCCTATGCTGAAAATACTCCCACCTCATATACCCATAGATAGACCTATGAGTGTTTGGGTCAAACTTTCTTACCATATCAGCTTCAAAGGCATCTTCAGTATGCAGAGAATCAGTTGGAGATGGGATATTATACTCATCAACAGCTGCCCTGTTAAGTGCATTTCTTTGAGTAGCAGTGAGCCTAGTACGAACTGTCGGGGCCTTCACTCTCCCCCTGCCCTTTGCAGCACTAGCAGTGGCTCCCTTCACAGCAGTAGGAGCTTTTGATGGTGCACGAGCCCTAGCTGCTCTCATAGACTCGGACAACAGCTATTCAGTAGCAGCCCTGGTGCGAGGTCTCTTAGCCGTGACCTCCACCTTTCCTTTTCCTCTGGCCACTCTCTTGGCGTTCTGAACCACATCTTCTTCAGGCTCTTCAGTGGGCTCCTCAAAATGAGCCTCAATCTCATCCTCAATGTCTTCACTATCATCATTCATCGCATCCATTTTTCTCATAGCAGTAGATTTAACAGATGCAACATTTCTAGGGTTAGAAGCCTTACTCACGGTTCGCAGAGCAAGTTGAATAGGGGGGACAACAACGAACGTGCGCTTGCTCCTAATGCGACGGCCACCCTTGTTGCTCTTCTCTCCATCACTGGAGAAATCACCCAACTCAGGATCAATCTCTCTGATCCTGTCCTCAGCAGATTTACCACTACGCTTTCTTTTGGACGCACCAACACCTTTTCTCTGGCTAGCAGAGAACAGAGGGCAAAACTTTTCTCCCCACGGATTCTGAGATGATTCACTGGAGGAGTTATTAGAAGACATTTTCTCAGCAGCAGGGTTCTCACGCACACACGAATTTGCAGAGAAGAAGTTAGGGTTACTGATACACAGAGGAACGAGAGAAATAAACTCCCTCCTCACAATATTTGAATAAATACCTGTCAGATTCCACTCACTGTCTGACAGTTGTAACCGGTTAACTAGCCATACTACAGTAGCCCATTTAAGTGCCAAAATTAAGAGCAGATGCTATTTATGCGCTGTTCCAAGAACAATAACCAATTTGCAACACTGCAAATCGCAACATAACCAGAATTCCAGAGAGATCATATCATCATCACAAATCTTCCAGATAGAAACTAATTTGTCAGCTCTCATAAGCACGCAAGAAATCCAAGAAAACCAGAAAATAAAATTATGGTACATATATACACTAACCTTTAATGATTCAAGAACGGTTAGTCATAAGGTGCAGAGCCCAAGAGAGGCTCTCAAAAGCTCAAATCTAGCAGTATCAAGAGCTTTTGTGAAGATATCAGCCAGCTGATGTTCAGTGTGAACATGCTCAATCTTCAAAGTACCCTCTTCAACCAGCTCTCTCCAATAGTGATATCTGACATCTATATGCTTAGCCTTGGAGAACTGAACTGGATTCATGGCTATGTTAATAGCACTCTCATTGTCACACAGAATGTGGATGACATCTTGCTTATAGCCATAATCTGCGAGCATCTTCTTCATCCAAACAAGCTGAGTGCAACAGCTACTTGCAGCAATATATATATTCTGCCTCAGCAATAGACAATGAAACTCCAACTTGCTTCTTGTTGTACCAAGAAATGAGTTTGCTTCCAAGATAGAAGCATCCACCAAAGGTGCTCTTTCTATCTACCATGGAACCAGCATAATCTGCATCACAATAACCATGCAGCTGAATAGATGTGTTGTTAGAGAACCAAAGACCAATATCAGCTGTCCCTTTGATGTATTTAATGATATTCTTGACAGCATTCAAGTGACTCTCCTTTGGATCAGCCTGGAATCTAGCACAAACACCAACACTGGGACAGATATCAGGTCTGCTCGAAGTGAGATACAGCAGACTCCCTATCATGCTCCTGTAGAGAGTATGATCCACAGACACACCTTCTGGATCTTTGTGCAGTTTTACAGAGGTACTCATTGGAATTCTTTTTGGCTTAGCATTCTCCAGCCCAAATCTCTTAACCAAATTTCTGACATAAGTACTTTGGGTAACAAAGAACCCTTCCTTTGATTGCTTAACCTGAAGCCCAGGAAATAGATTCACATCACCAAACATACTCATATCGAACTCCCCCTTCATTAGCTTCACAAACTCATTCACTAGTTTCTCAGATTGAGACCCGAATAGAAGATCATCTACATAAATCTGCACTAGAAGCACATCAGAATTCTCCTTCTTCACAAATAGAGTTTTATCTGCATTGCCTCTTTTATAGCCTTTCAAGAGCAGATACTCAGACAATCCGTCATACCAAGCACGAGGTGCTTGCTTCAAACCATACAATGCCCTTTGCAGTCTGTACACATGGTTTGGGAATTCGGGATTTTCAAATCCTTTTGGCTGCCTAACATACACCTCCTCCTTGAGAATGCCATTTAAGAAGGCACTCTTAACATCCATCTGATACAGCTTGAAATTCAGATGACAAGCAATTCCAAGCAACAGTCTGACAGACTCCATCCTTGCCACAGGGGCAAAAGTCTCATCAAAATCCACCCCTTCAACTTGTGTATATCCCTGAGCTACCAGCCTTGCCTTGTTCCTGACAATATTTCCATTCTCATCAATAAGAGTCTGCTTGATGTTATTAGGCTCTATCTTGGAGGTAAAACAGACATGAGCCACATTTGACAGCATTCTGGCGTAATCCTGTTTCTTTCCTCTTGTCTTCATACCATCATTCAGACTTCCAATAACATCATCCACTGAATGATTCTTATGAACTTGAGTCACTTTCTCTTTTCCAGGCTTATTCACTTCAGCCTCTTCTTCATTGTCCTGCTCCTCTGCAGATTCTGACACAACTTTATGATCAAATCTAGAGACATTTTCAGGAATCCCAGCAACAACATTCTCAGCATCACCAATCATAGATATGTCAAAACCTCTTTCATCATCAAACCTTACATTCACAGATTCAATGACTGTCTCAGTTTTGTTGTTAAACACTCTAAAAGCCCTGCTGTTTATGGAGTACCCCAGGAAGATTCCTTTGACTCCTCTGTTATCCAGCTTCTTGTTCTGATCTCTGTCATTCAACACATAACAGGTGCTACCAAAGATGTGAAAATGCTTCACATTTGGCTTTCTACCTCTCCAGAGCTCATAAGGAGTGACAGTCATTTTTGGCCTAATATAGATTCTGTTGGCAATGTAGCAGGCTGTATTCATAGCTTCAGCCCAAAACTTGGCAGGAACCTTAGTAGCTTTCATCATGGTTCTGACCATTCCCTGCAACGTCCTGTTCTTCCTCTCTACAACACCATTCTGTTCAGGAGTGATTGGTGCAGAGAATTGATGCTCTATCCCTTCCAGAGCACATAATCCTTCAAACTGAACATTGTCAAACTCTCTCCCATGATCACTTCTGATGTGTTTGACATGCTTCTCTTTCTCTCTAGTAACACGTTTATGCAGCTTCTTGAAGGATTCAAAAGTTTCAGACTTATCCCTTAGGAAATCTACCCAAGCATATCTTGAATAGTCATCAACTACCACCAAGACATATTTCTTCTTACCAATACTCTCAGTTTGCATTGGCCCCATTAAGTCCATGTGTAGCAATTCAAGAATACTGCTGGTGGTGACTGCTTGAACAACTTTGTGAGTGGCATGAATCTGCTTCCCACTCATACAGGGACCACACTGTCCTTCATGATCCATATTCAGCTTAGGCAATCCAACAATGACATCATTCCTCATCAATGTCTTCATGTGCCTGAAACTAGGGTGTCCTGGCCTTTGATGCCATATCTGGAACTCACTCATAGTGGAACTGAAACTCTTGAGATTGCATTCATCTTGATAACAGCTGTTAGATGATCTTTTGCCAATCAAGTACACCTTCTGGTTCTCATACACAGTGCATGTACCTTTATCAAATATGACATCCATCCCTTGGTCACATAGCTGACTTATACTCACTAGATTTGCTTTAAGCTGATCCACCAGGAACACATTCTGCAGCCTTGGCATCCCAGAAACAGCCAAATCTCCACATCCAAGAACTGGAACCTTAACACCATCAGCAAAAGTTACTGTTTGACCATTGACAGGTTTGATGTTGGTCAAACTTTCTCTTTTTCCAGTCATATGTCTGGAGCAGCCACTGTCAAAATACCATGTATTTTCAGTCTCAACTAGAAGAGCAGTATGAGCAGCATATCCTCTGTAAGGACCTCTTCCCCCATAGATTCCAGGAGCATTTCCATAAATTCTTGGCACTCTGTGATATGAGTTGTATCCAGGATGATTAGGAAAAGGTCTTCTAGCCATTCTGAACTGATCTTCTTGCAGCTTCTTGCAGTGAGGCCTGATATGCCCAGGATTCCAGCAGTGATGACACACTTGTGAACTAATTTGCTGAGAAGATCTTGTATCTATTCTCCAATCTCCATGCTGATATCCTTGAGGAACAGAAGGATAGGCTTTAGCCCGAGTACGGGGCTGTTTCTGTTTTCCCTTGCCTCTTTCAAAACCCAGACCAGACTTGTCCTTGTCAGTCTTTCCACCAATTTTGAGAATCTCATCGAGCTTGGCAGTTCCAGCAGTCATCATTTTCATCAACTTAACCAAATGATTCATATCACTTGATTGTTCAGTTTCTTCATCTTTAGAGGAAACTGCTTGCTTCTCTAACTGATCCAGCCTTAAGACTAACTTGTCTCTTTCCTCCTTCACCTGCTTTAACTCTTCAGTGAGGGATTGATTCATCTCAGCAACTATGAGACACTTGTCATACATTTCCTTGTATGCAATCTCAATCTGACCTTCAGCATTATCCTCTGTGTCTTCTTCTTCATTTCCATCAAACAGATTATCAACATCCTCCTCAGATTGGTTATTATCAGCTTTGGCTGCATAGGCTTTGCTGGGACCCTCAGGAAACACATTGTCCTCAACTCCTGAATCATCACATTCTTCATTGTCACTATGAGTGGCAGCATAAGACTTCCCAGCTTTCTTCTTCAGATTAGCACATTCTGGCTTGATGTGCCCATTTCCACCACACTCATGACAGATAATAGGAGCCTTATTTCCACTTCCAGCAGCACTATTTCCACTTCCAGCAGTACTCTCCCCTTGATTTCTTTTTCCTCTAAACTTCTTCATAGCTTTGTTGAATTTCCTTGTGAGAAGAGCATATGACTCCAGAAGTTCTGCTTCATGACACCTTTCTGAGAACTTTGATCAGCTGCAGCAACAAAGACTATCTCCTTCTTCTTAGGAGCATCTTCATCATGCATCCCCATTTCAAAAGTTCTGAGAGATCCAATTAACTCATCAAGAGTCATAGAAGTAAGATCTCTAGCTTCCTCAATAGCTGCGACTTTGAAGTCAAACCTTCTTGGGAGAGATCTCAAAACCTTAGCACATAGCTTCTCCTGTGACATCTTCTCTCCAAGCATAAAGCACTCATTTGAGATATTCTTCAGCTTAGCATGAAACTCAGATATAGTTTCATCCCCTCCCATTCTCAACACTTCAAACTTCGAGATCAGCTGCTGAAGTCTTTGAGCCTTTACCCTGTTATTCCCTTCATAAGCATTCTGCAGAGTATCCCAGGCTTCCTTAGCTGAAGTGCAAGTTGAAATCAAGTTGAAATTTTCCATATCAACTGATGACAAGATAGCATTCAGGGCCTTTGATTCAATCCTGATACAAGGACATCATTGCCATCCCATTTCTCTCTCGGCTTCTTGTCACCTTCGGCATTTGTAGGTTCAGTCCAACCACTTAGCACAGTACCCCACGCCTTCTCATCAACAGATCGAATGTATGAGGTGACTCTGACATTCCAATAGCTGTAATTTTTTCCATATGGGTGGTCTGTTCACAGAACCTCCATCCTTCAGAAAGTCCATCTTAGTTTGCACAGCTTTAGCACACGAATCCCAGGATCTCCACAAATCCAAAACCTGCTGTGGTGCCAATTGAAAGTGCTAGTTTGTACAAAAACTAAAAAGATCTTAATTCTGTTCTTAGATGCAATAACAGAAAAGCAGTAAAAGAACACAGAAACTTGGTAACCCAGTTCGGTGATAACGCACCTACGTCTGGGGGACAATATCCGAGAGATTCAATCCACTATAAGAAGTCAAGAGACTTACAAGACATTACACCAAGGACTCCACCTTATGTCACCTATTCGTCTCGATAACAACTCCCTTACAATGAGATCGAATACAACTACGAGATGAACTCGTATAGTGATATAACACTAGAATGGTTCTAAGCAACACGCTTAGATCAAACTGAACAAAGCCAGGGAAGCTTGTTCAGAACACACGCTCGCTCAAAACAAAACCTTGCAAAACACACGTTGCAAGAACACCAAAAACTCACACACAAAATATTCAAGAGCGGCCAAGCGTGTCTAGGGTTTTCCTTAATATATATACTCAACGCAGGAAACCCTAGAAGATCTTCAAGCTGATCTTCTGTGCATGGAAACTTTCCATGCACTAACAGCCATGGATCACAAAAAGCTACCCGTAAGCTTCTAAAAACCTCAAATAAATCATCAAACTTTTCGACAAATTCTTCGTAACGTTTCATCGTTTTTGTTTGTTTTTACGCAGCGGTTGCCTCCTGCTGTAATGAAGAAATAAGATCTAGGCAAAAATGTGCAGCTCAAATCCCATTCGGGAAGAACGTGGAAGGTGAAGGTGGTGTTGGTCCCGGTTTGTTAATAGGGAAAATACGTAGAGGGGGGGGGGGTGAATACGTATTTTAAGTTTTTCAACTTTTTCCCTTTAACTCAGAGTGACAAGTAAAGAGCTCGTTTGACACTTAAGACCTAGCTGAAGCTAGATCTATAGTACGTAGCTTGCCAGCTTGACCGAAGTAAGAACTTGATCAAGAGGGAGTCTTTACTCGTGTATGCGGAAATTCGGTGAGCTAAAATCTTTCCTAAGTAATTAAAAATCCAAGTTATGTTTGTTTATATGCACGTGCAATGGATAATCAAATACTGTAAAGAGATTAGGGTTAGAGAAATATACGACACAGAGATTTATAGTGGTTCAGAGATAAAGCTCCTACGTCCACTTGTTGCACGACGGCAACTGTTCCCTTTACTCAAGAACTTGAAGATTTCGGGCTCTTCAAAAGCCTGGTCAAGATCGGGCTTCACTTGCCTGGATCCGACGTCAGACGTAGTGATTGCGGGTTCACTACACAAACCTAGAGAAGACTGGAAGCTTCACTTGCTTCAGTCAAACACAGACAGGGAGATTACGGGCTCTTCTTACAGCCTAGTTTCGATCGAGCTTCACACAAACGATGTAGGTGCAAGCTTGGATCTAAACTCTATGATCGAGACTTATTCAATCGATGAAAGAAGAGCCTTGGATCGAGACAACCTAACGACGACTCAAAAACCTAACAGACAGAGTTTAGGGTTTTTGGCAGACGAACACACTATGAAGAGCTCTTTACAGTAGATGCAAAGTGGGCTAGAACTCTTCTTCTAAGCTTGGATATTTGAAGTGGGCTTAGACTCTAAGTGTGAAGGTTGTGAAGACGAGTTCCGATGAACTGGAAACTCGGAGAACACTTGGAAACAAAGACTCGAAGATTTGCTCAAAGGCTTGGGAGTGTTTGTTTGCAGTATGCGCTCGAATGCTCAAGTAGTGTTCTTACTCTTCACGTCTTCATCCTTCACTATTTATAGGCGGAGGGTTGGCTGAGATCCGTTGCTTGGTTGGTGGCCTTGTCCCTCCTCCTCTCGACAGTACTTGCACAGGCTGGCTGCTTTTCAGACGCGCAGTTTTGGATTTTTGCCGGAAATGGCTAAGTTCCAACTTCAACAGTAACTGGAGCGACCCAGTACTGTTACGGCGCCTTGTCGGCCTGGCAGTCAACTCCTCTGCTCCTCTCCGCGTTCGACACGTGGAGATCTCGTAATAAATGCGGAGATCCCCAGTTGACTGGAGTTCAAATTCGGAGCGGGAACTGTGCTGTCGCTTTCTGGTAGGTAGTGGCTCGCTTCGCTTTGAAGTTGTAGCGTCCGCTTTAGTTGAGTCACTTCGTAGTCATTCTGTAGTGAGCCACTTCGGGAGATAAAGTTCCCTAGTGACTACTTTGGAAATTGTTGACTAGAGTTGACTAGCTTTGACTTTACCCTGTAGCGCTCGCTTTGCTTCGCTTTGGCTTTGAACTGTAACGCTCGCTTCGCTTCGCTTTGGCAGACTCACTTCAAATCTACTGTAGCGCTCGCTTCGCTACACTGTTCTTCGGCACGCTTCACTTCAGTTTGCTAGACTTGCTTCGCTTTGAAAAACACACTCAAGAGAGTGGCCTTGAACTTTTGAAGCCTATAATCTAAGCAAAATAAAGAGCCATCCTAACAAAGTAGGCTTAGAAAAATTCTAACCTATTAACTACATCAAAATGGGTCACTTGGGAATAGAACACTTGGGGTTTTGGGATCAAATCAAAACAATAGAATATCCCTTATAGGTTCCCCCTTAATATGTTGTTCTTAACAATTCCCAACAATTTCCCCCTTTTTGATGATGCCAAAACCCAAAGACTTAAGATTATCGAAATCTAGTCTATCTAACCGTGGAAGGAACTTCAAGCGCCTGCTTCCTTTGCAGCTTCGTTTGATTTTTTTTTTTTAGGTTCCTTTCCCCTTTTTTTTTCGGTTAAATTCTGTTTGAGTTTGTAGCAAAAAGTAAAGTCATTCACAAAGCAAGTAAATGACGCATTTTGACAGAAATTGAAATTTGGATAAATGAACATCAGTTCACAAAACATAAGGGACTTGAAACTCAAAGGTTTCCTACAGCCCCTTCCCTGTCATCCTCCTTCTTCTTCTCTTCTTTCTCTTCCTCCAAATCCTTCGCAATCATCTCTTCAGGAATAGTGTAAGCACTGAAGACCTTCGCTTCTAATGAGCCAATAGTGTGGATACTTGGCCTCCTCCAAGTCTCCTCAAGTCCGAAGGCTTCATCTACTTCTGCATCGATGACGCTACGATCTGGGACGCATGTACCGGGTAGGAAGGGCATGGGGAATTCCTTCTTAGCTGGTACCTTGATGATTAGAGGCATGGGCTCTGCAAGCTGTGCAAGTGAGAAAGCCTTCCGCCTGAACTTCTCATCATAGGCACTTAGAAAGTTGTTGAGCACGCTGATCCTTGAGCATTCAGTCTGCAGTGGCACTACCTCCCAAAAGTAGTATGCTTTGATAAACTTTTCCTTGTAGTGTAGCCACTGCTCAAGTAACTCGTCCGGGATGAACTGCTCAATCTCACGAGCATCAGGGTGCTCATTTCTGCGCACAGTCAACTCCTCTTCCGACCGGCTGGCCATCTGTGTCATGATAGCATTGAATTTCTTTCCTGACTCGCCACTCCAGATAGGAAGCTTCTCGTTGAGTCGCTTGCGAATGTAATTCTGTTCCTCCTTGAGGCGGTAGCAGCCAGATTCAATCATCTCTTTCGTAGTCGCATGGCATGTGTCGATCATGGCCTGAGCTAGGCACGCTTTGGACTCCTCCGGCATGAACGGAACAAAGGCGCTACGAACTAGAGCGGACTGGATGAGTCTCACTTCATTGAAGTGTTCCTCGATCCGGCCGTCTATCACTTGGAGTCGCTTTGCCTTTATTCTCCTTTCCTTCTCTACTTCGCTCCTTCCTTCCTCTCCTCTTTTCCTTCTCCTTTCTTCCTTCTCAGCCCTTGTAGCGACTGCTTCCTTGACCTTTTGGAGCTTAGCCTCGGGGTCATCTCTCTTCGAATCTGGGGCAGCTCGCTTCAATGTTTGCTTCGGTGGTGGGGGAGGCGGCATGTCCTTCTTCGTGATTGCTCTCGGAGGAACAACTGCAGATGAAGTGACTCCTGCAGTTGCTGAAGTGAGTGCGGCTGATTGGTGTTTAGTTGTTAGGATTTTCGTTGTGTTTTTGTGTTCATTTTCATTGTGTTTCGTGTCTTTTAGTGTGTCTTTTGGCTATGATTCGTTTGTTTGGAGTTTTTGGTACTTGTAGGATGAAAAGGGCGGAAACGAGAAGAAAACGAGAAGAAAGGTTGTTGAGCAATCATTGACCTCGAGTTCTAACCTCTCATGATTTTATTGAAGATTCATTTTGGATGTAATGAAAGCATTATATCGAAGAGGGGTTC
This sequence comes from Thymus mandschuricus, assembly GCA_029379335.1. Taxonomy (NCBI): domain Eukaryota; kingdom Viridiplantae; phylum Streptophyta; class Magnoliopsida; order Lamiales; family Lamiaceae; genus Thymus; species Thymus mandschuricus. The sequence goes on along the minus strand of CM057073.1, from coordinate 15,528,987 downwards.
GATAGGAGCACATAGGCGAAAATGGAGGTCAATTCACTACAAGAAAACAGGGCTTTTGTGACATAAAATTGTGTCGGAAAAGGCCCTTTTTAGTGTCGCAAATGCTGATTTACGACATTTTATGCGTCACGGTAAATTATGTCGCAAAAGGGGTATGTAGCAAATATACGACATTTTTTTTCGTTTGTGTCGCGATATCAATGACACTTTTTGCAACACTAAAATAATGTCATATAAATTTTACGACGCATTATATTTGCAACACAATATGCGACATTCGTTGGTATGATGAATCCTGATTTGCGATAGTTTTTGCATCGCAAATTAATGTCGCAAAAAAATATCTCTGCGACATTTTTTGCATAACAATTTAATGTCGCAAAATATATTTTGCGTCATCTTTTGCATCACTATTTAATGTCGCACAAATATATTTTGCGACATTTTTTGCATCACTATTTAATGTCGCACAAATATATTTGCGACATTTTTTGCATCACTTTTTGATGTCGCACAAATATATATTTGCCGACGTTTTTTTGCCTCACTATTTAATGTCGCACAAATATATTTTGCAACATACTTCAATGTCGGTTATGAATGTGACGCAAAAATATTGCGTATCAATTAAACGACATTTTTTTAAGTATCGTCACAATATATGCGACACTTTTAGCATCACTAAATTAATTGTCGTAGCAATCAATGACACAATGTGCGTAAATAATTTTAGTGATGCATTTTGCCTTACGACATATTACGCGACAATATTTGATATGTGACGTGCTTGTTTGCAACACTTGCTATGACATTTAATTCGAGGTGTGGCCTTTTTTTACGACACTCAAGAATGTCATATTTAAAGTGACACATTTTTGCAACATATTTTATGCATCACCATTACTTCGAGATTATGTCGCGAATGCTACGACATTTTTTTCATCCTAAATATATTGAATATTATCATATCAAATAACAAAAATATAATATAACGCGTACAAAAAATTCAAATATCCCTTCAAAATAATAGTAAAATGTTTTCCAAATGTAAAGAAAATATAGAAAGCAAAGTTAATCATTCAAAAGAAATATTCAAAACTAGATCAAAACTGAAATTACTAGTGTCAACTTATAATGCAATAATCCTAAATAAGAATCTGATAGTCATGGATGCTTTGTCTTCTTCTTCTTGTTGATCCTTGCGGTGCCTCTTTGTTCCTATTTAATAAAAAAAAAATGATATTAGTATTTAGATACATAAAGCGTAAAAGAATTGGAAGGATATTAATTTTATAATGACAGGATGTCAAAACCTGCAGATTCACACCATCAAAATGAATGCCAAAATTGTTCTCATCGTGATCATCTATCTCGTCTCTCATCTAACAAATTCATAAATTCAAAAAACTAAAAGACAAAACATTGTTATGCCAAAAAATAAATGCCAAAAAATATATGAAATTTACCCCACGAATGATTCCTTTGCAAAGTTCTAAGTTCATCAATTCTTCCTGAGATGATGATCCCTTATTGGGAGCTAGCATGCGTCGCGAATTCAGTGATCCCGATACCTTGTATTTCATAAATTAAAAGGTAAGAAAAATACTATATTAATTTGATAAGAATGTATAGGGTGAACTTACAATTATGTTTTGGTCTTCTGACGAGAGAACTCGAGACTGAAGCATTGGCATCCTTGATAAATAATCATCTTGAAATTTTGAAAATTTCTCATCTATTTCTTTTGAAACTTTCGCATCCATTTCTTTTTGCATGCTTGCAATCTTGTCATTACATCTCTCTTCGACAGCTCGATCGAACTCTTGCTTGGAGACATAAACCAAATCCTTATTCTTCAAAGAACAACCATGGTTTCTTCGAAAAAACTTGGGTGCTTCATCTCCAATGACCTTTTCAAAAATTTCATTATTCTTCTCAATATCATCGATCAATTCCTCAGGCAACTTTTGCTTTAACTCTTTCAAACGAGCCTAAATACAATTATCATGATGATTCAGTTAGAAAATATATAATGATAAAACATTTACATTAATATACATAATATAAACCTGTAATGGTAATAGTAATAGTAATAGTAATAGTTTACTGTATATACATATGTTTATTACGTTGTGCACATTTGTTATAACTGTAATTAGTAAGCTAATTTAGGTTAAACAAGAACTAGGGTCACTGTAAAACTAGTGAAGACACATGAATTTCAAGCTAGTGCTCACGTAATCATTTAACCAATAATATTAGACAAAGAAAAAAGCCTAGGAGGGGTTTTGTCACGTGGCGGAAAGCGTCAACAAAAATAAGGGCATAAAGGGCAGGTATTCTACTTATTTTTTGTATCAGTATTGGTATTATGATATAGCAAATATCAATTTAAGATATAGCAAAGTGAAAGTCGCTTTTTTTTCCAATAACCTTATTATGAGTCATAACGATTCAAAATAATAAAATACCCTTCATGTCCACAACGGATATACAAGTTCAGTCAAGGTTTGCACTAAAATAAAATCCACAACAATAAAATGCAGCTAAAACAATGAGACACTGAGCAAACGGATTTCTCTTAGCAAAACATTCAAAATATTATATAAGAGTACATTTTCAATAGTTGATACCCAAAATTATTCGACAGTCTAGCAAAATTAGCCAATAAATTCTAGGACACTTTGAACCATTAAATAATGGATAACTTGCTTCTGAAATGCGTAGTTCGATCAACACAGAATCCATTAACCATGGAACAACATAAAACTGCAAAAATCACGGGATAATCAAGGATTTAATCACAAAGTATTGACCAAAACTTGCAGCTAGAAAGATTGCCTAATAAATCAACCAAGAGAGCAACAACTAAAACAATGGGACACTGAAACAAACTGATTTTTCTTAGCAAACACATCCGAGTATCACAAGAACAAGCACAATTTTACAATTTTTTGGATAAAAATAAGAGTGATGCTATTCGGCCATAATGTGGCCGGCCATAATTTTTAACTTGTTTTATTTTTTATAATATCAAATAATTTATATATTTATGCCAAACTTTTTTAGATTATAAAATACTCAAAAAGTGATACTCCGTATTTTTTACGTATTTTTTAAAATTAATCCTTTAATTATTTGATAATTTTTACTATTTTAAAGTATTTTTTTACCTTTTTTACCTAAAAAATGAAAAAAAAAATACTCCCTCCATCCTCCATTTAGTGACGGAGGGAGTTTGGGCACGCGTTTTTTCGCATTTTAGTATAATAATAAATTAATGTGTTAAAGTGTTAAAGTGGAATAATTGTGGGTCCACTTGAATTGTTTAATAGTATTAAAATATTAAAATAATAAAAAGTAGATGTATAAAGTGTTAAAGTGTTAAAGTGATTGTGGGGTCTACGTTCAAAAATGGAAATTGTCAGTAAATGGAGGACGTCCCAATATAGTATTAACGTCACTAAATGGAGGACGGAGGGAGTATGTAATTTTGGGGAAAAAAATATTTTTAAATTAAAATATGAAATTAATAAATTATTGTTATCATTTACAATTTTTAAAATTACAAAAAATATGAAAAATATTGTTGTGTGGCCGGCCACATTATGGCCAAATAGCATTATTGTAAAAATAAATCTAGTAAATCTTGAAAAACAAAAAAAATTATGAAACAAGGCCAAATTACTTCAAGCACTATCCAAACGAGAAAAGCAAACCTAAATTTCAATGTATCATGTCTAGAAACCTATTGCTCCGTTAGAAACAGAATAAATCGAGCGAGAACCAAACCAGAGTGTACCTTCGATCGATTGCAGATTAGGATAATTGAAGAACCAACACTTTGATAATTGCTGCGTATGACGGCGATTGTATCAATAGGGTTTAAAACAAATATATATTAACTAGTTTCTACAAGGAAATTATCTTGGCGTGATCTTTTTCCTGAATGATAGGGAAGGAGAGAGCGACGACTGTACGTGGGAGGGAACTCACAAAAATGCAGCGCGAATCGTGAAATTGGGGGAAAATATGCCCGTCTAATGTAAAAAATTTAGGTTTATATAGATTAAATATTATATTATTACTTTAACTAGTTTATTTTGAGAATTCACGCACAACAATGATGAAAAATAATTATTTATCATTTGTTTTAATAATTCTCAAATCCTAATTGTGTCTTGTCTTAATAATTTTTATTGAAAAAAGGTGTCTATACTATTATATAACAATTTGTTTGTTCACTTTAGCATTCATTTCAATTTCTTTTATTGATTTATATTCCATACTTGTTTAGAGCCGTCGAAAATCGACAGGATTCGATTATTTTTTAATTTTAAATAAAATTTTAATAGAAAAATACTACTCCCTCTGTCCCATTTATAATGTTTCAAATTATATTCAATAGAGTCTATTATAATAATCAAATGAGACAACATAAATGGGACAGAGGGAGTAATTATTTGAAGCCTCCCAACACTCGCATTTTAGAAAAATAAGTTAAGAAAGTAATATTTCGATGATATATACGTGTATTGTATCCCGTCAAAATTTGACATTAATCACTTTAAACGTTATTTTAAAGCAAATATATAAAAGAAAATTATTCAGACATGTCAAGTCACCCGTTATGTATTTTAAGGAAAATGTAAAGAGGCTTAGCATTTGAAAATTTTCGACATGTAATAGGTTATATTTTAATAATCAAATGAAAACATTAAATGAAATTAATTAATTATAACAAAAACGATTGTATTGTGGCAATTAATAAAATGAAGTGTTCGAGTTATGTTATATTTAAATATATAGATCAATAAAAGTTTATATCATTTGTTAGGAAGTTCAATTTGTTTTATCTAAAAACATCATGCTAATGTATTTATTTGGAATTTTTTTAAGAAGGGTTAACATTTCTCAAATTTTTTCTATACCGTACTTAAGGGGTTTCAAATATTTTCGCTACTTGTGCACGACAATGATATGGTGTGCTTATTGTCTTGCCAACTATTGCCCGTGAATATTCACACGACTAAAGGTATTTGTATACTTGTGCACACTGGTCATTTTCGGTTATTTATAGTAATTGAAAAATATGTTAATGAGGAAAATATTTTTAATGTGAAACCGTCTATTGTTTGTGGTAATTACAAAATAAGTTAACAAAGCGAGTATTTTCTTCTGAATTGACGGGAGAAAACTGATTATAATTATTTGAAATCAAATTTTGAATTGAAGGGAGAAAACTGATTATAATTATTTGAGATCCTCTTTGATTTTTTTATTTTTTTTAAATTAAAATAAACAACAAGTGACTTTGTTATTTCTTACGACCACGAATAACGGGCGGCTTGACATTGAATTTTGACGTGACGGGATAAAATTGATTATAATTATTTAAGATTCTCTTTAACCTTAAAAAAAAAAAAAAAAAACAACAACAATAGTGACTTGATTTATCTCAACATTTTCTTTCATGTTTGCTTTAAAATTGTACTATAAAATTATTTATGTTTCCTCTCGAATATCACATTATGTGATCAAAACTCAAATTGAATAATTAAAATAATATGCATTTAAACCAATTTCATATTCTAATTTCAATTATATTAATTTTATTGTAAGGAATAGAGAAATTTCCTATTTTTGCTTACTATCACGAGTTATGGATGGTTTATTCATTAAACAGATGAGCCCAATAACGATATAATCGATTTTAACTATTTGAGACCTGCTTTGACATTTTATTAATTAAAAGTAAACAACGGGCTAATCGATTTAGGAAGTAGATTGTAATGTGCTTTGATTCTTTCTATTATTCGCCATTTCTCCTTTTTAATTAAAACTATTTATACTCATAAGTACACTAGCCTCCAAATATGTACTTTGATTTTTTTTTTTTAAACTTTATTATGCATTTTAATTTATTGAATTAAACATTTTAAAAATAATGAAAATAAATTAAGAAACTTATTAAAAATCAACAATTTACATAATTTTATTATATTAATTTATCACATAACATTTCGATGATATATATTTCACGCACATATACAACAAAAAATGCAACACAGTGATAAATGTGAAGTATAGTTACGAAGTTCAATTGACGTGTCTCAAATAAATTGTAGTAGATATAAGACACAAAATCAAGTGACGCATTACTGTCGCAAAATAAACAACACAATATTTTTATGACGCAAATATACAACACAAAATGCAACACGGTGACAAGTGTGAAGTATAGTTACGATATTAAATTTAAGTGTCGCAAATAAATTATAGTAAATATAAGACACAAAATCAAGTGATGCATTACTGTCGCAAAATAGCGACACAATATATTCATGACGCAAATATACAACACAAAATGCAACACGGTGACAAATGTGAAGTATAGTTACGACATTCAATTAAAGTGTCGTAAATAAATTGTAGTTTATATAAGACACAAAATCAAGCGACGCATTACTGTCGCAAAATAGTGACACAATATTTTTATGACGCAAATATACAACAAAAAATGCAACACGGTGACAAATGTGAAGTATACTTACGACATTCAATTTAAGTGTCGTAAATAAATTGTATTAAATATAAGACACAAAGTCAAGTGACGCATTACTGTCGCAAAATAGCGACACAATATATTCATGACGCAAATATACAACACAAAATGCAACACGGTGACAAATGTGAAGTATAGTTACAACATTCAATTAAAGTGTCATAAATAAATTGTAGTTTATAAAAGACACAAAATCAAGCGACGCATTACTGGCGCAAAATAGCGACACAATATTTTCATGACACAAATATACAACACAATATGCAACATGATGTCAAATGTGAAGCATAATTGTGACAGTACATTGATATGTCGCAAATAAATTGTTGTAAATACGAGACATAAAACCAAGTGACGCATTACTGTCGCAAAATAGTGACACAACGATTTTATGACGTAAGTTTGACGCAAATATATGACACTATGACCAAATGTGTCCTTTTTTTATGACACTCAATGGTAATGTTGCATGCGTACATGTCGCAAAAGCCCTGTTTTCTTGTAGTGATTTGGAGTTCGAATGAGGAAGATACGGCCGGAACAAGAGAGTCGCGCGCGATCGTGCCAGTACCTGATCTGGCCGATCGGCCAGATTTCCTTAGGAATCTGGCCGACCGGCCAAGTACTTATGTGCGTGTTTAGCAGTTCCTGATCTGGCCGACCGGCCAGAATTCCTTCAGCATCTGGCCGATCGGCCAAAAGTCGGCGTCCAGCTGTGTTTCCTTATTTAATTAGGTTTTCTTCCTAATATATATACTAGTGCCTTGGACGAATTTTGTATCATCCTTTATCATCTTTTAGGCTTAGTTTTCAGTTCTAAATACTTTACCTTTAGTTTTTATTGCTTTCTTTTGTTCGGATCCGGATTCCTCGTTTAGTTCGTTTAATTCAAGTTCTTCGTTCTTCGTTAATCCTCGTAAGTTATTTATTGCTTTCGTTACTTGCTTTAATTGCTTTATTTAGTTTTAGATTCGTTTTCTTAATTGCTTTGTTTAATTTCCTTAGTTTAATTTCGTTCTTTCGATTTCTAGTTTAAAGTTTAGATTCGTTTTTCTAGTTTCGATTCTCTAGTTTTTCAAAGCTTTCATAGTTAGGTTTATTTGCTTCTTAATTTCCAGATTTCATTCATCATGTCTAGAATAGTTATTGCTTTCTTTATTGCTTCCTTTATTGCTTTCTTTTCGATTCTTGCCTAGGTAGATTAATCGTTTTATTTTAGTTTAATTCTTAGATTTATTTCTTGCTCTTTAGATTAGTTATTTATTTGCTTTTATTTATTGCTTTGATTTATTTTCTTGCCTAGGATTTAAAACCAAAAACCCCAAAATCTTATTTACTTGCTTTCCTAGATTTAGGCTAGATTAGGTTTTACTACATAATTAATTGCCCTGCAAAGTTTTCCTTCGAGATTCGACATTGGGTTTTACTTGCTAGTGCTACGATAGATTTCGTCTATTGCGAACACTTTTTGGTGAAACAGCGGCAGCTGTAGCGGGCGCGGCGGCTGAAGCGGGTGCTTTGGAACCTGAAGCACCTGCACCTGCAACAGTTAGCTTTTTCAACTCAAATTGGCGCTCAATTTCCCGAGCCATGGCCTCGTCCGCCTCCACTTGCTTCCGCCTCTCCTCCTTGGTAAGCACCGTGACTGGAGGATGTCGAGCAATGGAAGAGGCAAGCACTTTTTCTTCAAGTGGCTTGCGGGGCTCTTCAGGCTTTTTCAAGAGCTCCTCCTCCGTGAGCTTCACCTTTCCTTTCTTTGCAAGACTCGTCCTTGCTTCATCATCCAGTCCTTCCTCCTCATCACCGGCACCACTACCTCCTTCAATCATCCTTTCTACTCCAACAACTTCACTTACTCCACCTTGTAGCTCCAAGAGATTGGCATCTATCAGTACAATTCCTTCCCCCATTTTGGCATCATCACTGCCAGGGGTTGGGACGATTGTCTTTCCATCAAGAGATTTGCGGAGCTCCTCCACTTTGTTAAGTACTGCATGGAGCATTCTCTCAGTCTTTGTCACGAAGACTTGCTCTTCCGACAATACAATGCCTGCCGTTTTGATAGAGATTTCTTCCAGCAAGAATTCGCACTGCTTCTCTCTCTCAACAACAGACACCATCATTCTCTCCAACGGTTCCACCGTTCTGAAGCGAGCCTCCAGCTCCGCTTCAACTTCCCTCCTCATATCCTTTTTCTCCTCTTGCAGGTTGAAATACCAGAATTCCTGAGCCGCTTGAAGTTCAGCTTGCATTGTTTCAAGGCTCCTCTCTCTCTGGTTTAGAGAGAGATGGAATTCGGCACCTGCAGCAACCTTCTCAGTGTACGCTTCACCCAGCTCCTTGACCTTCTGCAGCAGTATAGATAATTCAGCATTCTGCAGATCAAGAGCCTGCGCACTCTTCCTCCGACTCTCCAGTTCTTTCTTGTCAATGGCACTCTCTTCTTTGACTTTCTTCAGCTCAGTTCGAAGTGAGTCAAGAGTCTTTCTAGTGCTTAACAGCTCACTCCCTTTCCTTATCACTTCCTCATCCCTCTTTTCTACTGCCTCCTTTAGCTTCTTCACCTCTTTCTCCAACTCCTCCTTCTCCTTACCAACAGTGATAAGCTTGGCGTTAACCTCCCTCAAGCGGCTCCTTTCTGCATCAAGCAAGCTCTTGAGTTTGGTGATTATTTTAGTGTTGTCATCCACCAGCTTCACTTGCGCCTCCAGCGCTTTCTCCTTCTCTTCCAATAGTCTCTCCTTTTCTCCCACCTTTCCCTCCAGTTCACTCTTCTTCTTGTCAAAGTCTTCACGAAGACACTTGACCTCCTGTATCCTCTTTTCCAACTCCATCTCCTTTTTGGTGATCTCGCTTTGCATACTCGAGATCTCCGCTTCCTTAACCTCCACCTCCTCCGCGTGCTCCCTCATCAATCTCCTTTCGTGGATGGTAGGGGTGTGCTCAGGGACTATAGCGTCCGGATAGGCACGCTTCACTTTGGCGTCCAGCTTATCCCAGAAGCTGGTTCCGGTGAGAAATGCATGGAAGCCATTCTCACCGATGAAGTCCAGGAGCTTTCCCTCCATCTGGATAAGATCATCCTTTGACAAGGCATCTAGGAGTTTAAACACCTTGTAATACTCCGTGCCGCGGTAAGTGACATATGTCAAGAAATCGACAACCTTGGTGAAGAGTCGTTTGACATAGGCACCGAGGGAAAGCGGGTTCTTATGGTTTCAGCTGCCTGCTCTCTATCTCTCTTGTATCTTTTGAGATCATCAACTTGGGTAGGGGTTTTGGTGATTTGGAATTGAGGAATAATGGATGTATGGGCGGTATCGGCTGTTGCTGCCGATGTCGAAGGGGATTGGGATGGTGTGGCTTCAGGGGTTTCAGGGATCAGAGTAGGTTCTGTGGTTGGCTGGGTTTGCTGGGATTGAAGAGGTTGGAATGTAGTATAAGCAACAGAAGGATCTGTGCTGAGGAATGGGACAGTAGGGATATGGAAAGAAGATACAAATTCTTCTTCCTGGGGAGAGAGGGGGGTTGTCAGTGTAAGAGGTTGGTGGGTTGATGAGGCTTGTGGTTCTGGGATTTGGGTAATTTGAAGTGGGGGAGTTTGGGCTTTGATTGGTGAAGGCTGGGGTTGAGTCACTTCAACGTCCTCAAGCGGCTTCTCCACCGCCTCGCTTTCTTGGACGAGTGAAACGACTCGCTTCATCTTTTTCTTGCCTCGCTTGGGCGCGGCTCGCTTCCCGGGTGAAGCGACCTGCCTAGCTTGGCTCACTTCAGCTTGCCTTTCGGCAACTGGTCTTGCAACGGGCACTTCAACCTCGAGAAGTCCCAAATCTATCAACGTCTTGGTTTTCCTCCACTTGTCATAGAAGATAGATTGTTTGTTGTACACAGTAACGTCGGAATCCGGCCGCACTTTGCCCGGAAACTTCTCTTCCAAGACAACAGACAGTCTGGAGAAAAACTTCAGCTTCCCCTTGCGGTGAATCTGATCGGTGCTCCCTGGCACAAATGCAAAATCCTTGGCAGCTTCGTGGATTTGGTTGAGAAACCAACCATGCCAGTTGAAATTTGTTCCAGTGAGGCTGTCGACGATAACTGCGGTGGCGATCAGCTTCGTCTCAGAGAGAGTGTCTAGAGTTCCAATATAGCATGCGACGCTCTTCGAGAAGAGCTCGCAGATATGGTTGAAGGGGTCCTTCAGGCTTGAACGGATACTGGCCTCCTTAAAATTTGGATCTGCTCCGTCGGCTGCAAATCGGCCATATTGAACTCCGGCCGAAAGTCCCAATTCCAATAGAGTGTCTCCTCCCTCTCTCGGCAAGTTGAACGCACCGACGAGTTCGCTCATATCCACCTCCACCGGCTTTCTCATCTGTGGATCTATGAACGAAGATGTATTTTGCTCCTTTTTCAAGTTTAGCAGGAGCTCACCCACCGCCTTGGCCAGAATTTTTGATGGCACTGCTGTTACGAACTTCCATAGACCGGCCGTGGTCACAGCTCTACGGAAGAATCCATCCTTCTCGATTAAGGTTGGGTCGAGATAAGGCTCTACGTTGATGTGTTTGTCTACCTCTGTGAGAAACTCCTCCATCGTCTCAGTCTTCTGCTTCTTTCCCATGGTGTAGAACAAGAGATTTCGAACGGAGTTTTATTGAAAAAAAAAATGGTTGAGACTCGTGAGTTGCAGATGTTGCAGATCTAAGCACGAGAATGGCAATTTTTGAGGGTTGTGAAAGGTTCTGCATTTCAGCGAAGTCCCATATATATAGAGTTAGGTCTTGGCTGACGTGGCAGGGGTAAGACGGTAATATTGCCGTAAGTCCTGTAGGTAGGCGGCGGACGTGCGGTGATGGATCTGATGTGTCCGGCGTCATCACAGTAAAAGTGAACCGCCACTTGCTCGGCGTCTCCACGTGGCCTGCTGTGATTGGTTTGTCTTATACGGCGCTGATCCAACGGCTGTAGATCGGGGACTGTTAAGATTCGACGGCTGGATCTTCTCCGTCTTTTCCCGCTTCGAATTCAAAGTGAGAACCACGCGCCCGATATTTTCGCCGTACGTGAACCTGCATTAAATGCTTGGCAGAAAGTGAAATTTGCACTCGAGTGTAGACAGCTCATACTCGCTTCGTGCCCGCTCGCTTTGAGTTTGGCCGCTAGGCCTTGACTCGCTTGAGAGGCACTCGCTTGAGTGACTGTTCCGCACTCGCTTGCGATGGCTAGCTTTGAGTGACGTAGCACTCGCTTGGCCATCTGAAGCGACTGGAATAAGAAATTGAATTTCTTTACTTAATTTTAAAATGTTTCTGACTTACATACTTCGAGGATAAACAAGAATGTTTTCCTCTTTGTATTTGTGTCACATTCATTTCATATTTTCCACATAGCGAGTGAAGGTTTCTAGCACGCTTCAGCTCACTTAGTGTACTTAAAATTGAAACGCCTACCAGTCAATCTCACTTCGTAGGAGATTGATACCACTTTTGAAGACATCATTTGATTTGGACTTCAAGTTGTTGAATCTATTTGTTGATGAAAGCATTTGATGATTCGCTTTGAAGCTTGTTGATACCACCTGTTGGGTATTTTATCTTCTTGGCATTCATCTTCATGGCATTCATCTTCCTCTACGAATTAGAGAGTCCTTCATCGAAGTGAATGGGGGAGGAAATGAATATAGTACACAAGCTTACTACAACCCAGAGGGGAGCTTCACGTGAGTGTACATATTCACGACGAATGGGGGATGAGTACAAGTCCTTATCTCAGAGCAGAAATGGACAGGATGACAATGAGAATGCTCTGACAAGACAATCTCGTATTTTACGCAGAAGCATGTCACCAGCCCTGCAACCTTTTGTAGAAAAAGGTAAACCTTCAAGCTTCCTCCTACAAGCTACAGAATGAACTTGCAATCGACTCGCTTTGACCGAAGTTAGGGCAAATTGAAGCGATGCAAAATTCATCGTGGGGGAGGAATGGATAGACATCCGGCAGCTCAACTCAATGAAGAGTGAGTAGAGAATGAACATTTATCCACGATGAAGGAGATGAGAAGACTTGCTCCTCTTCGGCGGAAAGATGGGAAGAGGACACAAGGTCTAGGTGTCAGCCCTGCCTAAGCTTTCACCACTTTACGTGGGAAGGCCCGATACAAGACCCCACAACCGTTACTAGAAACGGCACTTGCGAGTGTTTACACCCACTCGCTAGGAATCCTAGGCTAGGTAGCAGCTTTCCTTGCTCGCTTTGGAAGTAGCTTGCTCCGAGAGCAAGCAATAGTTCCCCCTTAACCAATGGCTTAACAATTCCTGTAAGCGGGTAGGGAATGTCTTCCAACACCCCTCCTTACTCCACCTTATTTCTCCTTCTTCAAGCGAGTGAGATTTTGAAGTGACTCGCTTGAGTTGGTGAAGATCCGAAGCGAGTGACGCTACGAAAAACTAGCGACCACTCCTTCGTGCATCCTGGATCTAGCACTCTTCACCAGGGTCTAATAACCCTAATTCCATGCATAGCTGATTGAAACGAGACTCAGCTAGAGGCTTGGTGAGGATATCTGCTCGCTGGAGATCGGTATGAATTTTCTCGAGCTTGATATCCTTCTTCTCGACATGATCACGAATGAAGTGATGTCGGATTTCCACGTGCTTGCATCTGGTGTGTAGCACTGGATTTTGAGAGATGCAGATCGCACTGTTGTTGTCGCAGAATATTGGAATTTCATTTGCTTCAACATTGTAGTCCTTCAACTGCTGACGAAGCCATAGAATTTGGGAACAGCAGCTTCCAGCGGCCATATATTCGGCTTCAGTCGTTGAAGTAGCTACACTCGTCTGCTTCTTCGAAAACCATGAGATCAGCTTGCTTCCCAAGAACTGACAAGTGCCCGAAGTTGACTTCCTATCAATTCGGCACCCTCCATAGTCAGCGTCTGAATATCCAGTGAGCTCCAAATTGTCCTCCGTTGGATACCAAAGCCCCATATTGACAGTGCCCTTCAAATATCGAAGAATTCTTTTGGCAGCTTCAAGATGGCTGTGCTTGGGGTTGCTTTGGAAGCGAGCACAGACTCCAACTGCAAAAGCTATATCTGGCCTACTTGTAGTGAGATATAGAAGGGATCCGATCAAGGCTCGGTAGTCTGTAGCATCCACAAACTTCCCATCTATGTCTGGCTCCATCTTCCAGTTCGTGTTCATCGGAATCTTCACAGCTTTGGCATGCTGAACACCGAACTTGGCAAGCATATCTCGAGTATACTTCGCTTGATTGATGAAGATACCATCATCCTGCTGCTTCAATTGAAGACCTAGAAAGCAGCTCATCAAGCCAATCATTGACATCTCATATTTGATCTTCATAAGCTCTCCAAACTTCTCGCTAAGCGACTGGTTTGGTGATCCAAATATGATGTCGTCCACGTAGATCTGAACCCATAGCATATCATCTCCATGATTGATGGTGAATAGGGTTCGATCTATCTTCCCTTTGTGGAAACCATTATCCACTAGGAATTGAGAAAGAGTATCATACCAAGCTCTGGGAGCTTGCTTTAATCCATATAGGGCTTTCTTCAATCGATACACTTTATCTCCTTGCTCGAAACCCGGTGGCTGCTCCACATACACTTCTTCCTTCAATTCACCATTGAGGAACGCGCTCTTCACATCCATTTGATAGACTTTGAACTTCTTGGCTGCGTAGGCTAGAAATCGTCGGATCGCTTCAAGCCGTGCCACTGGAGCGAAGGTCTCATCAAAATCGATTCCTTCCTCTTGGCAGTAGCCTTTAGCGACTAGACGCGCCTTGTTTCTCACAACGTTGTGGTCCTCGTCTGTCATGTTCTTGAACACCCACTTGGTGCCAATCACATGCTGAAATTTGGGACGATCCACGAGGTACCATACGTCATTTCTGGTGAATTGATTCAGCTCTTCCTGCATGGCTATCACCCAATTTGAATCGGCTAGGGCTTCCTCCACGCATGACGGCTCGATGTTTGAGAGAAAGAAACTGAACATGGCACTTTCTCCAAACACTTGACTCCTGGTCACTACACCCTTGGATGGATCTCCAATGATTTGACTTGGTGAGTGATCCTTGAGCCATGCACGCTTGGATCCGCCAGCTTCATCTTCATCCTCTTCTTGGTCGCTCGCTTCACCTTCTGTAGCGACCGGATTGGGTGCTTGGCCAGCACTTGCTTCAGGAATCTTTGGGGCAGCTTCACTTTCTCCTTTGGGATTTTGCTCGCTTGAGTCTTTGATCTCATCATCTTCATCGAGCATGTCCCAAGTGAGTGAGTTTAAGGGTTCCTTGCTTGAATTCTTCTCATTCGTATTAGCCTGTTCCTGTGGAAGACTTAAAGAAGATTCATCAAATATGACATGGGGTGATTTCTCCACGATTAGGGTTTTACAGTTGAATACCCTATAAGCTTTGCTTGATGTGGAATATCCCAAGAATATTCCTTCATCAGCTTTGCTTTCAAAGGCTTTCAACTGCGACTTCCCATTGTCATGGATGAAGACCCTACAACCAAAAATATGGAAATAAGATATGTTAGGAATTCTCCATGTCCATATTTCATATGGTGTTTTGTCGTGCCGTTTGCAGAGAAGCGTTCGATTCTGCGTGTAGCATGCTGTATTGGCAGCTTCAGCCCAATACTTCATTGGAAGCTTCGAGTCTGCAATCATGGTTCGAACGGCTTCTTTGATGATTCGATTTCTTCTTTCAGCAACTCCATTCTGCTGAGGTGTGCGTGCTGAAGAGGTCTGATGTGCTATGCCATGCTCCGTGCAGTAAACTTCAATGGTAGAGTTCAAGAACTCTGTCCCTTTGTCGGAGCGAATGGTCACAATTGCTTGATTCTTCTCCACAGCCAATCGCTTGAGCAGTTGTGGAAGCTTGGTCAGAGTCTCCTTCTCGCTGAAGAGGAATACAACCCAAGTGTAGCGAGAGAAGTCGTCGACTACAACTAGAGTGTACTTCCTTCCATTTACACTTACTGGAGTGACCGGACCAAACAGATCCATATGAAGCAGCTCGAGCACTCGCTTCGATGAAGCTTCTTCGAGACTTGCAAAGTGCTTCTTTGTCTGCTTCCCTCGTTGGCATGGTGAGCAAGGATGATCTTTGATGAAGACTTCATTTGGTATGCCTTGCACCAAACCTTTACGAGCTAAGCGATTGATTGCTTTGAAGTTGAGATGGTTCAAGCGTCGGTGCCATAGCCATCCTATCTCTGTAGCACTCCTTGCTACTAAGCACGTCTCTACTTTGCAGCTATCCCATTGTGCTATATAGACATTCCTTTGTCTAATTCCAGTTAGCACAACCTGGGCCGTGAGTTTGCTCTTCACTATGCACTTATTGGAAATAAATTCCACCTTGTATCCTTTGTCACAGAATTGTGAGATGGATAACAAGTTGTGCTTGAGTCCTTCCACGTATGAGACTTCTTCAATTGTGAGCTTTCCAACTTTCAGTGCGCCGTATCCTTTGGTGCTTCCTCGAGAGTTATCACCAAATGTGACGTGTGGACCCTTCTTCTCTATGTAATCTTGAAGTAGAGCTCTCATGCCGGTCATATGTCTTGAACATCCACTGTCCAAGTACCAGATTTGTTGACCCTCACATGGCATGGGATCCACGGCGCTCACCTGCATTTAGACAGATTTTGGTACCCAAATCAGTTTGGGTCCTTGCAGGTTAGTTCCCTTAGGTACCCACACTTGCTTCACTTTCTTTTGAAAGGAAGCTTGTGCTTTGGGTTTCTCGACCTTCGAAAACTGTGACTTCTGCCTTAAAGCAACTTCACATGTGCAGCAGTGTGTGCAAGAGGGGTAGCGGCTCGTTTCAGGCATACCCATGCTCTTACCCTTTGGCTTGTATCCTGAAGCGACTCGCTTCGGATTAGCTACGGGTTTAGAGACTGACATAGGCTTTACAGTTTGTTGAGGCAGCTCGCTAGGTTTTCTCGAAGCGGTCCAACTAGGGTTTTGACCCCGACTCGCTTGAGTAACCTTGGGAGTTCGAAGTGGCCTCTTTGGTACTTCGAATTCTTCCCCCTCAGCGTTAGTCCGGTTGGACCATCTCCAGTCCGGATAACGTGACACATAGACATTACTCCTTTTCTTAAAAGGGAGATCCTTTGTCTCTCGTGTCTTGGCTTGAGGCTTAGAAGCTACAACTGGTTTCCCTTTACCTTTGGATTGGTAAGCTTTAGCATTGTGAGTGCTAGGGACAGTTGGTCTTTGCTTGCCCATAGTTTCGGCCCTTGAAGATATAGACATCTTCATTGGCTTCTTCTTAGGGTTCTCAGCCATTTGGCCTTTATCTTTGTTGGTGGTCGCTTTGGATGCAGTGGGCAATTCCAAAGTGACTGATGGTGTGGTGTTTGAAGCACCAACAAAGACAGTAGGCTTGGAAGGTCCACCCTCATATCCGAGTCCTCCCTTTCTACCAAAAGGTAGAAGTGAGCTCTCTAGTGCCTGCCTAGCATATGAAGCTTTGTTCAAGTTGGCAACTAGAGCGGACTGGGTTTCATACCTTCCTTCCAAGCTCTGATGTCTTGCGAAGAGATCCTTGAACTTACTAGTCATAGCCCTTAAGTTAAGTTTGACTTGGTCAAGCTCAGTGGCTAGCTTTCGGTTCTCCTTCTCGCTTTGAGACAAAGCTTGTTGCAGCACTTCGTGGTCACTTGACAATTTGATGTGCTTGTCAAGCAACTCACTCCATGTCGAGGAATTTGATTCCTCTTGGTGAGTGTGTGCGAGTGTAATTGAACTAGGTGAGGGATAGATAAATACCTCTCCTGTTTCTTCGTCGGTGAGCGCCATGAGTCCAAGATCCTCACCCTCACTGGAGCTGGGATCTGTGAATGCATCCGAGTCGCTTGAGATTTCTTCAGTTGAAGCGATCGGCACTTCACTCGCTACGAGCGCTCGCCTTGGAGCATCCCTCTTTGCTTTGCTCCTTCGCACTCAGCTTCGGGCAATCGGATTTGTAGTGACCCATCTTGTGGCAATGGTAGCATTCCACTTCCATCATGTCCCTTGAGATCGGCTTGGTCGTTTCTTCTCTCTTCCCTTTTCCTTCTCGAGCATCAGTGCTCCTCCCCTTGTACTGCTTGTAGAATCTTTTGTATTTGCCCACTCGAGAGTTCATTTTGTTGAAATTTTTGGACAAGAACGCAATGTGTTTTTCCAACTCTTCCCTCGTCATCTTAGCTAGCGACTGCTCGCTTGGCCCTTCAGCAGCTTTGAAAGCTACACCCTTTGACGTCGTGGGAGCTTCATCCTCTTCATCGAGATTCATTCGATTCAGATCGAATTCATGAGCTTTGAGTTCGGAGAACAGAATCTCCGGTGTGAGCTTCGATAGATCCTTGGTAGCTAGGTATAGCTCCTTCATTGTCTGCCACTTCCTTGTGAGAGCTCGGACAATCTTCAGGTTGACTTCCTTATCTGTGAATTCCTTCCCAAGCGAGTTGAGAGTTGCAATGATGTTTGTAACTCTCAGCTCGAAGGCGTCGATAGACTCTCCTGGCTTCATTATCAGGCTCTCAAACTCCCGCATCTGAACGGCGAGCTTGTTCTCCTTGATTTTGTCTGTGCCTTGAGAAATGAGGGCTAGGGTTTCCCACATTTCTTTCGCCGTTGCGCACTTCCTTATCCGTGGTAGATAGGCGTCCGACACGGTGCTCTGCATCGTGTGGCGTGCAATCTTGTCGAGGTTGGCGACTTTGAAGTCATTCGGAGTGTACTCATCTTTGTCCTTTTCTACGTACGTTTGTCGAACATGAGCTTCGCGTCCTTCAGCAGCTGGGACGTTCACAGATATAGCTTTCTTGATTTCGATTGGTCCGTCCTCTATGACTTCCCACATCCGGTCTTGGATGGAGCATAGGAAGCTCTCGACTCGGAAACTCCATGTCTCGTATCCTTCGATCGAGAACTGTGGAAGATTTGATGCGCTGTATGTAGACATAGCAAACTATCAGCAGTAAATGCAATATGCATGGGTGAGGTTTTGATGCACTTAGGAAAGTAGGATCCTGTTCAGTGAGACAACGTGAAGCGAGTGGGGACTCGCTTCGGATATGCAAAGCAGAGGCTCGAAAGAACCGCTGCTCTGATACCACTTGTTGGTCCCGGTTTGTTAATAGGGAAAATACGTAGAGGGGAGGGGGGGTGAATATGTATTTTAAGTTTTTCAACTTTTTCCCTTTAACTCAGAGTGACAAGTAAAGAGCTCGTTTAACACTTAAGACCTAGCTGAAGCTAGATCTATAGTACGTAGCTTGCCAGCTTGACCGAAGTAAGAACTTGATCAAGAGGGAGTCTTTACTCGTGTATGCGGAAATTCGGTGAGCTAAAATCTTTCCTAAGTAATTAAAAATCCAAGTTATGTTTGTTTATATGCACGTGCAATGGATAATCAAATACTGTAAAGAGATTAGGGTTAGAGAAATATACGACACAGAGATTTATAGTGGTTCGGAGATAAAGCTCCTACGTCCACTTGTTGCACGACGGCAACTGTTCTCTTTACTCAAGAACTTGAAGATTTCGGGCTCTTCAAAAGCCTGGTCAAGATCGGGCTTCACTTGCCTGGATCCGACGTCAGACGTAGTGATTGCGGGTTCACTACACAAACCTAGACAAGACTGGAAGCTTCACTTGCTTCAGTCAAACACAGACAGGGAGATTATGGGCTCTCCTTACAGCCTAGTTTCGATCGAGCTTCACACAAACGATGTAGGTGCAAGCTTGGATCTAAACTCTATGATCGAGACTTCTTCAATCGATGAAAGAAGAGCCTTGGATCGAGACAACCTAACGACGACTCAAAAACCTAACAGACAGAGTTTAGGGTTTTTGGCAGACGAACACACTATGAAGAGCTCTTTATAGTAGATGCAAAGTGGGCTAGAGCTCTTCTTCTAAGCTTGGATATTTGAAGTGGGCTTAGACTCTAAGTGTGAAGGTTGTGAAGACGAGTTCCGATGAACTGGAAACTCGGAGAACACTTGGAAACAAAGACTCAAAGATTTGCTCAAAGGTTTGGGAGTGTTTGTTTGCAGTATGCGCTCGAATGCTCAAGTAGTGTTCTTACTCTTCACGTCTTCATCCTTCACTATTTATAGGCGGAGGGTTGGCTGAGATCCATTGCTTGGTTGGTGGCCTTGTCCCTCCTCCTCTCGACAGTACTTGCACAGGCTGGCTGCTTTTCAGACGCGCAGTTTTGGATTTTTGCCGGAAATGGCTAAGTTCCAACTTCAACAGTAACTGGAGCGACCCAGTACTGTTACGGCGCCTTGTCGGCCTGACAGTCAACTCCTCTGCTCCTCTCCGCATTCGACACGTGGAGATCTCGTAATAAATGCGGAGATCCCCAGTTGACTGGAGTTCAAATTCGGAGCGGGAACTGTGCTGTCGCTTTCTGGTAGGTAGTGGCTCGCTTCGCTTTGAAGTTGTCACTTTAGTTGAGTCACTTCGTAGTCATTCTGTAGTGAGCCGCTTCGGGAGATAAAGTTCCCTAGTGACTACTTTGGAAATTGCTGACTAGAGTTGACTAGCTTTGACTTTACCCTGTAGCGCTCGCTTTGCTTCGCTTTGGCTTTGAACTGTAGCGCTCGCTTCGCTTCGCTTTGGCAGACTCATTCGAATCTACTGTAGCGCTCGCTTCGCTACACTGTTCTTCGGCAAGCTTCACTTCAGTTTGCTAGACTTGTTTCGCTTTGAAAAACACACTCAAGCGAGTGGCCTTCACTTGAACTTTTGAAGCCTATAATCTAAGCAAAATAAAGAGTCATCCTAACAGAGTAGGCTTAGAAAAATTCTAACCTATTAACTACATCAAAATGGGTCGCTTGGGAATAGAACACTTGGGGTTTTGGGATCAAATCAAAACAATAGAATATCCCTTATAGGTTCCCCCTTAATATGTTGTTCTTAACAATTCCCAACAGGTGGAAAAAGTAGGGAACGGCCAGTTTTGCTTCACCAAAGGCTGGCGCAACTTTGCCGAAGAATCGGCTCTTCAGCTCGGAGATTTCGTCGTGTTCTCCGAGCTGACAAAATCGGAATTTATCGTAGAAATTTACAAAACCGACTTCTGCAGAAGGCAGATTAACGAAGCAGCAGCAGCAGCAGCATCTTCTTCCTCTTCTTCGAACGAGGCGGTTGGATCGGAAGATCAAACTCCGTCTTTCATGATGTTTCACCTCCGGGAATCTCCTTCCGAATTTGTAACATAATGTTTCATTTTCTTTTTTATCGTCTTTTCCGTAGGTAGCTGGTTGTGTATATATAATTTGTCGGCGAATTTGTTGCAGTGTATACCGGCAATGTTTGTGGCGAAGCACGCACAAGTCAAGGAGCTAGAGACGATGGTCTTGAAAACCGACGATGGAAAATGGTGGGAAATGAAGATTGAGAAAGACAGGAATGGAAATTGTTACATGAAGGACGGATGGCCGGAATTCATGTCGAAAAACAAGATTGACGACTTGGACTTTCTCGTATTCCGATTGGTCGGAAAAGCAACTTTCATGGTTATGATCTATAGGTATGATGGCTGCCTCAAAGAGCCAACTTCTCCAACATTAATTTCTGGTAAGTTCATAAATTTTGATTGCAAATACTATACATTTTTATTTATTTTTAATGTTTTTGAGTTTTGCATACATAATTCTTGATATAAAGAAAAGGGTGACGAGGAAGACGAGGTTCCGACCGAGAGGCGAAGAACGGGGAGGCCGGGGAAGAAAAGAGGGACGAGCGATAATCCACTCTACTTCGAAAAGCTTCTAATGTTGCATCACGTGTCAAGATATATATGTCTGGATTTTTTTCCATAATGTGATGAGATCAAGTAACTTTAGTATAAAACCCTAGTTGTTGAATTTGTTTTTTGTTTTTTATTTTTTATTTTTTGTTTTTTCTTTCAGATTCTTCCAGTTGATTTCTCGAGGGCAGCTAACATGAAGGAGAAAATGTTCTTGACGATGGAGTTTCTACCCACCGGCCATAGTGAAACCATAACCGTGGATCATCGGCCTCAGAAGGATAGGTTCGACTTGCATACCGGTTGGGGAAAATTCCGGGAGGCGAATAAATTAGAGTATGGGAAGATCTACTCTTTTGAATTCAAGCCTGATGAGGATGTCATCTATGTGAAGGAAGAGATCAAGAAATAGAAGCTAATTAAGTAGTAGTAGTTGTTTAGTTGAGGAGTAAGAGACTTTATTTGGTGTAGTTTTATATTATTACATATGTTATTGTTATGTATGGTGATTAAGGACTGGAAATTTACATGGGAACTTTCTCTAGTTTGAAATTTATGGCAAAAACTGAAAATTTGCATGCTTTATTAATTTTTGTGAACCATGAGTATATACTATATTGGTTTAATTAGTTTCACTCTAAAAAAAATATATATATATATGGGTTTAGTTTTCCTGTCAGGGTTAATCTATAATACGTAGTATTCTCGATCACATTCTCTCTGTCTTACCGAATTGCAGACGTTTGTACATAGTCGAGAAATGCTTTTAATTTGGTGGGCCGAAATTGAGAGACATGTCCCCCCAACCTAAGCAGAAGGAATCAAAGGATCATATCTAGGGTTTTCCTAAAGAACCCGTTGGTTAATGTTCAGTAGTATATTGTGGGGCCACAAACTATCATCTGCATGCTACCCTTCGAGAATCTTGGGGAGTGCAAAAAGTATAGTATCAGTACGTAGTTTGATTGAATTTATAGGAACTAACTTCGTCCTGTTTAAAACGACTCATTTTAAAAATAATAATGTATCATTTTGAGTGAGACAAAGGGAGCGAGTATATAAAAAGATAATTTTGGTACCCTTATATAGCTTCAATTAAACTTAAAAAGATTATATACCAAAATTCAAAGTAAATTAGAGAGTCATTGGCCATTGCCTCAGGATATGTGTAAAACGCTAGGGTCAAGTCAAGATCATCGATTTATTTGTAATTAGATAATTTTGTAGGGGACTATATTATTATGGGAAAATGAAAAGAGAGGCTGAAGCAGCTACTCAAAAAGGAAAGAAGTGAAGAAGAATTCAAAAACTTTATCAGAGTCACGTCCCTCCCCATGCGATATATAATACATCAATATATACATTTCTCATGTTCTGCATAAGATTCTCCCACGCCCCTTTAAAATAACACTTTTCTTGACATACAATCATTTAGAACGGGATAGAAGGAATACTGTTGCTTCGACTTTGCATTGTTTCGTTATTGATAACTTGGATCCTCTACTGTCAAATTGTGCATCCTCTGTTTACTTGTATAGCACATATTAGAATGATCATAATGCCATGATGAAGCGCAACACAGTTGGTAATTAAGATTCTTCCCCTCCAATTAAAAAGTTGGGGTTCGAGTCATCATCATCTCGGTTGTGTGTGTGTGAGTTTGTTGTGTTTACCTGGAAAAAAAAAATTATTATTATCATAATGTAAATGTTCATAAGTTGGCTAAAGTTGACTAGGTTTATGGTTAAGCAATAATATTTGATACATAAGAAGATATAATTAACCTGAAAACTTTGAATACTTATGTTAATTGACGATTTTGATTCTTTCGGCCACTTAGAGTTGTTGAAATTGACATGAAAGATCAGGCAATTGGCCTGGTACCTCGGTCTGCCTGTAGTTTTGCCGAGCTTGAGCTTTGAGGCTTGTTGAAATTTGCGCTAGACACATAACACTTGAAGGTTTAACCCAATTATTTCATGGGCCATGCTTAGGCATTGGCTTTCTTGGACCAATGGAACGTTGGGCTTGGGCCGGCCTGCCCAAGCTGACAACTCTATTTAAATTTTTGGGGGCTACATATTGTGGTTACTATTTAAATTTTTTGGGGCTAAGGGTAAATTCAGATTATAAATAATAATAATTATTATTTTTAAATGGGGCTATGAAGAGTAAGGTATCTAGGTATAGAATTACCCTCTAGCTAATGGAGCTTGATTACTTATTTTAATTTTGTTGAAATATAGTGCACCCCCAATCAATTGGTGTCTGCCACATTAGTACTAGTATGAAAAAAAAAAATTACTCTTTAAATATTCCTCCTCCTCCTTCTTCTTGTTTTTTTTTTTTTTTTACATTTCCTCTTTTCCCCTTTCATTTATACTACAATAGAGATAAAATATTGTTTTTGTAATTCGGTGTGGTAAATATTTTCTTCAATTTAAGGAGTAAAATTCTGCCTCATTGATGAAGGGTGAGAAAAAATGACGAAAAGAGTGAATTTAAAGGGTAATTTTCTCCTTTATCTCCTTTTCTTTCGCACCGAATAGAATGCAACCTTATTAACTAATCTACTCATCTCATTCAACAGTCCCATATAATACTACGTATATTTGAATGTCCACTTCAATAGTCTTCTTTTTAAAATGAATATAATTAATCCTTATATTTTCCTTACTTTTCAATCTTAACACTATACGTAAAAATATACTCCTTTCGTCCCACTGATTAAAGGATCTTTTTTTCGACACGAAAATTAAGACATGAGATAAAGTAGTGGGTTAAAGTATTGTGTAGTGGGTTAAAGTGATGTGTGTGAATTTTATTGGTATAAAATTTTCAATTTTAAGAAAGGTCCCTATCAGTGGGATGTCTCGAAAGGAGAATATCCCTTTATCAATGGGACAGAGGAAGTATGACGAAAAGAAACATGACTTGAAGTGAGATAGAGGGAGAGGGAGTAGTATCGTCCATAATCTCTAGAGTTTACTTTCTTTTTCATATGTCTACAATCTTTAGGATCTTTCTATTTTAGACCGTGGACCGCACGCAAAAAATAACTATAATCATCCCTTAAGGGCCGGTCCGACCATGTGACGACTCAGGCGGCCGCCTCAGGCCACCGGAAAGATTGGGGCCCCGGTATACAGTTTTTTAAATTTTTATAAAAACTACTGTACAAAATATTAAATTTTCTCTAAGGTAGCCTGATGGGAGAGGCCGTATTCTGTCATATAAAAAAAATCCCACGTTCGACCTTTCGAGGGTGCCCCTTTTTAATTTTTTTTTTTTTTACCCTTTTTTGTTTTAGATCCTTCTTCAAGTAAACTAAAATTAATCTTTATGTTTCTTCTTCCTATTCATTCTAGCAAATATTAGACAACAAATATTTTGTTATTTTTTTGTCATATACAAATAAATATTTTGTCTTGTATTTGTTAGATCTTTTTCTATAATACATGCAACCAAAAAAAAAAAAAAACAAGTAATTAATTTTTCAATTCTTATAGATTCTTAAAATATACTCCCTTTATCCCACTGATAAATGTACTTTTTTTCCGATATGAAAATTAAGACACGAGAGAAAGTAGTGAAGTAATGCGGAGTGGGTAAAGTGATGTGTGCGAATTTTATTTGTTTAAAATTTTCTAGTATGAGAATGGTCCCTATATCAGTGGGATGTTCCAAATGAAAAATGTCATATTCAATTAAAATATATTTTTCACATTTAATGCATGTCGCCTCAGGCCTCATTTTATATCGGACCGGCCCTGATCCCTCCCTTTTAAACATCACTTTTAACACATCTCACCGCATATCACCATCATTGGCGGAGTCACATATATGGAGGTGATGGTGGGCAAAAGCCCACCCCAACTTTAATTTATTTAGTTCTTAAAATTCATTTTTCGTCGGAAATTTCACCATCAGTCCATGCTAAATGCAAGAAAATGAGTAAACTTTGGTATTGTTTGTCACCCGCCAATTGAGCACTCCCTATTTTTGATTTGTGGCTCCGCCACTGATCACCATACATTTTTAACACATCACCATGATTTATTAAATTATATGGGACGTCCCAATAAGAAAACATGGACAATTAGCTAGTGTGGGACGGAGGGAGTATATCGAACCCCCTTAACCTAGAGATCATGGATGGAAGAATTACAATTTCGCGAAAAGGATTACAAGTTCGCGTAAAGAAAAAGAAAAGAAGACGACGAACGAAGTCTTTTGCAGGCAGTCATTTCGTTCTCATAATGAACCTACTTCAATTCCTACACCAGAAAAAATCTTTGGAAAAGATATCCATACGTAGAATAAATGCTCTACACTTTCAAAATTCTGAAAAAAAAAAATTGATAAAAAAAAAATCTGCAAAAAATTGATTGCTACCATATTAGTAATTCGAAACTACCCCCTCCATGAAAAAAAAAAACACCAAAATAAATAAAAGTGAATAAACTTAATTCTATTACCAACTACTACCTTCCACTAAATACCACCGATGACTATTTAATTTATACACACAAGGTCAGAGAAAACCACAAGTTTAATTTTGCAAGAACAGAAGAAAAAACTCAATGCCTAGGAAAGCAAACAAAAAGCCTTCATTC
Source organism: Thymus mandschuricus (assembly GCA_029379335.1). NCBI lineage: Eukaryota > Viridiplantae > Streptophyta > Magnoliopsida > Lamiales > Lamiaceae > Thymus > Thymus mandschuricus. The sequence continues at coordinate 15,503,004 of CM057073.1, read as the reverse complement.
TTCAAAGTCCTCATCAACATGGAGTCTACAGAGATACTGGTAATCCATTCTTTTTATGTTTTTTTCCAATATTTTAATGTTGAATATTCAAGTTTTTTTTTTTTTTTTTCAATAATAGTATTCATTTTTGTTTTGATGCAGCGGCTGCCGCCTGCATTCATGAGAAAATACGACTCGAATCTACCTAAAAAGGTGAAGATAAGAGTTCATTCCGGAAGAAAATGGAAGGTGAAGTTGCAGAAAAATGGCGGAGGGTTTTGCTTCACAAAGGGGTGGGCCCAATTCGCCGAAGAAGCTTCTCTGAAAATCGGAGAATTTCTGGTTTTTACCCTAAATATTGCCAAATCTGAGTTTGATGTGGAAATATACGACCCTAGCTTTTGTCAAAGAGAGATTCCACTCACTCATGGTTAGTTTAAATTTTCATTCAAAACCCTAATTAATCACAATTTGCAATTTTTTTTTTCTTCTTTTAAACTTTTCTGTAATGTTTTAGACTTTTTCTTTGAGGTCCTAAGTTCTGGTACTAATTGCATGATGTTTAGGGTCGCGTGTGAAGAAAAAGAAGCGATCGAGGGCAAGAAACGACGTCGTTGGGATACCGGGAAGAGGTTCTTCTGAAAAGGGGAACCCTCTATGCTTTGAAATTTTCCTAAAGAAGCATCATCAATCAAGGATTGTAAGATATATACTTAACATACGTATATATCACATGCATGCATGATTAATCTTGTTATATTTGTGGGTTATGAATCCTAGATTTATATACTATCTTATAGTATAATTTTTGTTAAATATTTCAGACCCTTCCAAATGCGTTTTCGAGGGCGGCACATATGTACGGGAGGAAGGAGGTGAAGGTGGAGTATGTAGGCAAGCAGCATTGTGAAAATGTAGTAGTGGATCGTCGGGAATGGAGGGTCGACTTGGCGAAGGGTTGGTGCGATTTTCGCAGAGCGAATGGAGTGGCGTTCGGGAAAACCTACTCGTTCGAATTCAACCCTGATACGAATGCCATTAGTGTTAAGAGAGTCAAGAAAGCGGAAAGTGATTGAGTTCACTTAACTTCTTGGCAAATTAATGCTACTCTATTATAATTTATAGGGGTTTTGAACTCCTTTCATGAGTTGTTTTTGTGTAAATATATATGTTGTTGTATGGATGGATTGGAGCTTTTGCCTGAGCCAGGTGGGGAATTAAGGGAGGTATTTTGGCTTGATGTGGAGTGGCTAGCTGGCATATGTATGATTTTGTGTTAATATTATCATTGATATGTGTTTGTTCATAAATTGTCTAATTTATACTCCATCCGGCTCAAATATTCCGGCGACACATTTTATTATTTGTTACATTGTGTTAACCAGATTATTATGGACATAAGTCACATAACTATGGAAAGACTGCCATTTGCATGGAGTTAATTTTCTTGAAGTAGTTTATGGGCTGCATGGAGTAGCTTAATTTCAGAAATAAAACTAAATTAAAGTATACATACACATATAAATGGAGTTGAGTCCCTATATATTAGTACTCCAGTATTAGTGAATTATTGATTTGTGTCCACTATTAAATCATGCATTGTTTTGATATTTTCAAAAATAAAACTATTAAATCAATTATAATTATAACTTTGAATAACTTTTCTGAAATAAGATTGAGAGATATTAAAGGACATTAATTTGTAGCAGGTTGAGTACTTGAGATGTATATATGAGTGCAAACTAGCTATGTAAGGTTTTCCACAGGTCACATACCTATCTCTGCAAGTAAAGTTGGGATTGAGTTGAGACCTCAATTAACTAGTATAATAAATACAACAACTACTACTACCTAAACTATACTATGATTGACAATACACACACACATATATATAAATATAAATATATATATTCCTCCGTCTTATTCTATTTGAGCATAGACATGTATATTAGTTAAGATTGTGAAGCGGACCGATGAATAAGAAAAAATAACTGCACGTTCTGTCCATTTTATGATAACATTTTACTGTTCAATCTGCGTCTACTTTATTGAACAAAATTGTCATGATATAAAAATGTACGTAGCTAAGGAGTATTATGGTATAAATATAGCCCACTTTTTTAAATTGGGACAATTATACCCTTAATGATATAATTAAGGACAAATTAATTGAAAAAATAGATAAAAAGAAAAAAAAGGCAAAATAGTACAACCCAATTATGTGTGCGCAACCCACCTGCACCCTCAACCTCACTCTTCTGTTCTGTTATTGGTCGTGTGAGTGTGTAACTTTGGTCGTGATCGTGAATAAAGTGGTAGTGAGTAGTCGTGGTCGTGTGTGATTTGGTCGTGCTTGTCGCGTGAGTGTGTAAATTTGGTCGTGATCGTAAATAAAGTGGTCGTGAGTGATCGTGGTCGTGTGTGATATGGTCGTGCTCGTGTGTGATTTGGTCGTGAGTGATTGTGGTCGTGTGTGATATGGTCGTGTTCGTGTGTGATTTGGTCGTGTGAACGTTGAACCATAATAAGATATATTAAGGGTATAATTATCCAAAATTGAAAAAAAGGGCTACATTTGTACCATTTACTTATGGAGGGCTATTTTTTTCCTTTACTTATTCATTTGGGCTATTTTGGTCCTCCCCTCTATATTATTCTTATAAGTTTAAATTTTTAGATGAAATAAAATTTTATTATAGTATCAGAACTTTTAACTAATGTCACGGTCTTGTGTTCAAATTTCGTTAATAGCATTTTTACTTATATTAAAGAGATATATATATATATATATATATATATATATATATATATATATATATATAATATACCCAATATGGTATAAGGAAATCAAATTAAGGACATACATTTAAAAAACACAAAAAATACCCATTTTGGACGCGCAATTACACAATTACCCTCGTTTTTACTCTAAAACCTATTTTTCCCTCCCTCTTTTTGGCGCTCTCCCTATTTCTCTTCCAGTAGCCGCTTCTCCCTCTCTCTTTACTTTCTCTCTCTACCCTATCCCTCATTAATGCAACGACGATGGCAGCAGAAGAGGAAGCGGACGGCGGTGGCGGGAGAGGAAGCGGATGGCGACGGCGGAGGAGAAGGAAGCAAACGCGGTGGTGGATTTGTTCGCGGTGGAGGAGGAAGAGACGACGGCGGAGGCATCGACTACGATGTCGTCGTCCTCCGCTCGGCGACTTCAATCGAATTAGGGTTCACACACGCATCTCTCTCTCTCTACACAAATCGGAGGAGGCCTCAACGCACTTCTGCGTGCTGTTCGCGCCATCGCGGCAGCGCTCGACGGCCTGCCGCCGTCGGAGTCCGTCGACGGCGAGGTTCTGGATCTGGTGGAGTTCGTTAGGAGACAGGTGATGAAGTCAAAGTATGAAGTGGAGAGACACGGCCGGAGGGAGATGAGGAGGTGGGGAACGACAGCGACGGATCTCTCTCCTCCAGTGGCCATGGCACCTTCTGCCTCTCCTCGACATCGAGATCTACCACCGCGTTGAATTATAAGCTCCATTGAATTTGAGTGGCGCAATCATTTGATGGATCTATTCAATTGAGATTTGCAGTTAGTGTTCTTATATGTTAGTATTCGTTTTTTTTTTATCTTTTTTTTTTATTAAAATGTAAACGGGGATTCACCGATTGATTGCATTTCTCCATGCATTTGCCTAGTTTTTAGATTTTTTTCGGCGATGAATTTGGTTGTAGATTCGAGAATTGGAGAGCGATCCCCTGTTAAATTCAGGGCGTGGATCTGCTCTGACGGCGAATGGAACGGTGGAGATGGAGGCCAGCATCATGGACGGAATGGGACGGCGGTGCGGCGCTGTCTCCGGCATCACCACCGTGAAGAATCCGATCTCCCTCGCCTGCCTCGTTATGGAGAAATTGCCGCATTCCTATCTCGCTTTCTCCGGCGCCGATGAATTCGCCCAACAACAGGTCCAACTTCCTCTCTCTTTCTCTCTCTGAGTTCAGACCGTTCCAAATTTGTTGGTAACATACACAAAATTAAACGTGAACGCAGGAGTTCCTTTTGCTCTTTTGCCTCTCATCAGCCACTTGACCTTCGCTCTACATTGGTATCAAAGGATTAAGTGGTTGTAGATATTTGGCCATCAAAACATCTCATGCAGAAAACAGGATAGTATGGATATTTCGTACTTCCTTAACTATAGTTGTTACGAATAACCATATTTCGTACTGATTTAACATTAATTTGTTTTTCGCACTAATTTTACTATGTGTTGCACTGATTTTGGTTAAAATTTGTGAAATATGTTGGTATTGGTTCTGTTTTGAACTGATTTTGTTAATATTGGAGTGTTTTTTCAGATTTTATTGTTCGAAATGATCTCTATATACTGAATATGCTGTGTTTTGGTTAAAATCTGTGAAATATGTTGATATTGGTTCTGTTTTGCACAGATTTTGTTAATACTGTACTGTTTTTTCAGATTTTTGGGTTCGAAATGATCTAATACGTACTGCACGTGTTGTGTTTTGGTTAAAATTTGTGAAGTTTGTTCATATTGGTTATGTTTTGAACAGATTTTGTTAGTATTAAAGTGTTTTTTAAGACTTGCTGGTTCGAAATGATCTAATTCGTACTGCATATGTTATTTTTTTTGTTATAAACTATGAAGTTTGTTCATATTGGTTATGTATTGCATAGATTTTGTTAGTATTAAAGTGTTGGTTCGAAATGATCTAATTCGTACTGCATATGTTGTGTTTTTTGTTATAAACTATGAAGTTTGTTCATATCGGTTATGTATTGCACAGATTTTGTTAGTATTAAAGTGTTTTTTAAGATTTGCTGGTTCGAAATGATCTAATTCGTACTGCATGTGCTGTGATTTTTATTATAAACAATGAAGTTTGTTTATACTCCCTTCGTTCCACTCTATTTGGTCTGCTCTATTATTTTATACCTCACATCTATTCACTCTATAGGCCAAATGGAGCGGAACGGAGGGAGTATTGGTTATGTATTGCACAGATTTTGTTAATATTAAAATGTTTTTTAAGGTTTAATTTTTAGTTTCAGGGTTTAATTCCTCAGTAGACATTAGTACGAAGTGAATCTATTTCGTACCAATACATAGTTGATTTAGTACGAAGTGAATCTTATTCGTACCAATACATAGTTGCTTTAGTACGAAGTGAATGTATTCGTACCAATAACTGCATAATTGCATACTCAAATATGTATTTCGTAATTCTTATATATAACCGGTACGAATTCTTTATATTTCGTACCTCCTTAAAGTTATACGAATATCACAGCTACAGTAGTCAGAAAATAGAAAAAAATTAAAAAAAAAAAAAAAAAAAAAACTGAAATTCGAAAATTCGAAAATAAAATAAAAATTAAAAAAAAAAGGAAAAATAATGAGGAGAGTAGAGACACGTGGAAAAGGGAGAAGGAGGGGAGGAGAGAAGAGTGGTGTTGACTAGTAAAAGTCAAAGCCTATTAGTAAGGGTATTTGTGTCCTTTTGCATCAAAAATGGGTATTTTTTATGTTTTTTAAATGTGTGTCCTTAATTTGATTTTCTTATACCATATTGGGTATTTTATTTTTCCCCTCTATATTAAAGGCCAAATACATCAAAATAATCAAAACTTTGCCCATTTACACCAAAATAACCCAAACTATTAATATTACACTAAAATAACCTAAACAATTATACGTTTGCATCAATCTGACATCCGTCAATGTCACATGGATGGAGCCGTTAGTTTTGCTGACTTGGCAAATACACTTAGTTGAATTTTATTGGTTTTCACTAAAATTTAGAAAAATCAATGTAATATCAATTCTATTATTATTATTATTATTATTATTATTATTATTATTATTATTATTATTATTATTATTATTATTATTATTATTATTATTATTATTTTATTGTAGTAAGACAAAAGGTCTCACACTAATATCCCAAAAAACGTGAAAAAAACTTAAGAATTAATGAATACATATCAAATAATTATAATATCTTTTCAATTAAAATTCGCAATAATGTTATATGATGTTACCAACACAAAACATGGAGCCATTAAAAAAATAATAGAGTAATAATAAAATGTTTTTGGATTAGATAAAAATGTTTTGTTTTTTTTTTTTTTTTCAAAAATATTATACATGTGTATTTACACATAAGCGTCAATAAGAGGAATGGTGTTTGCTGAGTCAGCAAACTGATCGACGGCTCCATCCATGTTATATTGACGGATGTCAGATTGATGCAAACTTATACCACTCACTCGTAGTATCCCGTAAAAGAAATAATATTTCAAAATTATATCGTAAGACCCGTACTACGTCTCGGTGGAAATGCCTGCCGAAAAAGCAAAAAAGAAATGAGTCAACTTCCTAGGACCGGAGTGGTAATTGTTTAGGTTATTTTAGTGTAATATTAATAGTTTGGATTATTTTGGTGTAAATGGGCAAAGTTTGGGTTATTTTGATGTATTTGGCCTATATTAAAAGTGTATACTACCTCCATCTCACAAAAGTAGTACTCCCTCCGTCCCATTTATAATGTCCCATTTGATTTTTGACTTTTTTCGGCACGCTTTTCCACCGATACGTAGTACGGGTTTTACGATATAATTTTGAAATATTATTTCTTTTACGGGATATCCCGACACTCGTAGTATCCCGTAAAAGAAATAATATTTCAAAATTATATCGTAAAACGCGCACTACGTCTCGGTGGAAACGCGTGCCGGAAAAAGTCAAAAAGCAAATGAGACATTATAAATGGGACGGATGAAGTACATCTTTTCTTTTTTGTCATTCTCATACATTAGTCAACTTTCTATAAATGACAAATAATATTTGGCTACAATTAACTCTCTCTTCAAAATTAATTACAACCACACATTCTACTTTCCTTAATTCTTGTGTCAAGTCAAACTAGGACTACTTTTGTGAGATGAAGGTAGTATATACAAGGCCAAAAATGAGCTCATCGCTCCATAGCTTGGATGAGTGAACCTAAATAATAATCTTTAAATTAAATTTAATTATAATACTCCCTAAATTGAATTTAAATTTTAATCATAATACTCCCTTCGTCTCACTTCACTAATATTTTTTTTGCTTTTTGACATGGAATTTTATGAGCAGTTGTCAAAAGAAAAAAGTAAGGAGTCCACATTGAAAAGTAAAAGTTATATATTTCTATTTTAGAAACATGGGACGTAAGGAGTATATTGAAAAGGAATTTTTTTTTTTATCAAATTTAATCAACTTTAAATTTGGAACATTGAAATTAAGAAAAGTGATCTCATGATCAAAATTATAACCTTAAAAAAAAAAAATCAAAATAGAACATAGTAATAACGTAATACTCCCTCTATTTTGTCTGATGTGTGGTTATTTTTTATATGGGTGATATAAAATAATAAAACAAGTTACGTTAGAAAAATCAGAGGGAGTAGCACGGTGATATATGTACTTATTGATACTACTCCCTCCGTAAGTGTCCCGAGCCGTCAAAATGCAATAACCAAGAAAGTGTATAATTTTACCATATTAACCCCTAATCATTACATAGAAAATTGAAAAAGTAAAAAAAAATGTAATGATAGCAGGGGTAAAATTGGTAGTTTAGGGACGGAGGGAGTATGTATAAGGGGTCTCCCACCCATGACCCATGCTCTTGTCAAATCACTCTTTTAACATGCGTAAGTCTATTGCATTTGCTCTAGCATAAAATTCAGATTGGATTTTATTCGCCTCGCATCGAAAACAATAAAATGAAGCGACCAAGGAAACAAAAATGTACTCTCTCCGTCCCCTAATAAGTGTCCCAAGAGACTAAAATTTTTGTCCCCTAATAAGTGTCCTATCACATATTTCAATGTAGAAATTTTGTCAAACTACCAATTTTATCCCTGTTATCATTACACTTTTTTACTTTTTCAATTTTATATGTAATGATTAGTGGTTTGTTGAGAATCGAAACTCACAATCAAGCTCTCACGTTTGGAATCGAATTCACTACGCAACAATGAAGAAACAAAATCGAAACGAGACCGGATTTACGTGGTTCGGTAGCTAATACCTACATCCACGGGAGAAGAAGAAATCCACCTTCACTATGAATCAACAACACACAATTACAGCAGCTGAAAGAAGAAGAAGAATACACTGCATGAACTTGCAGAAAACCCTAACTAAGAACCCTAGCTAGATCACACACTCTTCTCTCTTTCTTGCTTGATCTCTGCTCAAAACTGGAACTAACTCTCTCTCGATAAATCCAAATCTACTCCATATAACTGCTCCAATCGATCTACACCGTCGAAGCAATCCAATGGCTGAAAACAGTGGTCCCCCATTGCTAACCTTGTGCAGCAAGCATGCACATGTGAGTTAGTTACAATCTAACTAACTCCCATCCTAGTCAGCCGCCACCTCATCACTCTTCACACATGTCAAGAGTTGATTAGTCACACACAAGCTTAACAATCTCCACCTTGACTATCAACTCACAGATCCGGCTTCATCTTCTTCTCCATCCCATTCCCCTTCACAGAGAATCCAACCCTACCAAATTCAAGCAATGCTTGAACTTAGTAGATGGTAATGCCTTAGTAAGCATGTCTGCAGCATTGTCTTCTGTAGACACCTTCACCATTGTAACCACTCCCTTCTCAACTTCATCTCTCACAAAATGCAATCTAACATCTATGTGTTTTGATCTCTCATGAAAGACTTGATGCTTAGCCAAGTGGAGAGCACTTTGATTATCACAATGTATTGGTACTGATTCCTGCAATACACCAAACTCTGCAAGAATTCCCTTCAACCAAATACCTTCTTTTACTGCCTCAGTAACAGCTAAATACTCAGCCTCAGTAGTAGATAAAGCCACAACAGACTGCAAGCATGATTTCCAACTGATAGCAGATCCAAAGAGTGTAAAAATCCAACCAGTCTGTGACTTCCTTGTGTCCAGATTAGATGCAAAATCTGAATCTACAAAACCAACCAGTGTTTCCCTTGGAGAATCCACTTCTTTCCTGTACAAAATCCCAAGACGTGAACTACTCTTCAAGTACCTCAGTATGTACTTCAAAGCTTCCCAGTGCTGCTTCCCAGGGTTACCCATATACCTACTTGCCACACTGATTGCATGAGCTACATCAGGTCTTGTGCAAACCATAGTGTACATGACACTCCCTATAGCATTTGCATAAGGCACTGCACTCATCTCCTTAACCTCTTTATCATCCTTAGGTCCTTGATGCATACTGAGCTTGAAGTGTTGAGCTAAAGGGATAAACTCCCTTAGATTCATGCATCCTAAACTTCTTCAGAACCTTCAGCATATATCCATGTTGTGTGAGCCACAACACACCTCTTTCCCTTACTCTATGTATATCAATGCCAAGTATTCTCTTGGCAGGTCCAAGGTCCTTCATATCAAACTTGGAACCCAAATCTGCCTTAACCTGCTCCACCTCAAATAAGCTACTACTTGCCACTAACATGTCATCAACATACATCAACAGAAATGCCAGCACAGACCCATTCATTCTCTTAAGATACACACAGCTATCATACAAAGATCTAGTGAATCCTATCTTAACCACGTGTTCATCAAATTTTAAGTACCATTGCCATGAACTCTGCCTTAAACCATAAAGGATTTCTTCAGCAAACATACCTTGTCCTTTGCATCCCCTGCATTCAGACCTTCAGGTTGAACCATGTAGATAGTTTCTTTCAAATCTCCAAGAAGAAAGGTGATGGAGCCCGTAAGTCACGGTTCGAAGCCCGGAGGCCCAGAATTAAAGATGATATGGGATGAAGATTGAAGATATTATTTAGTAGTTTATTTAGTTGAGTTTTTATTAATATTTTATTAATTTTCGTTTTAATTTGGTTTTTTAGTTGATAGGGTTATTTTAAGCATTATTTTAGTGATTTTATTCCTTTTTAGACTAGGTTTTGGTTTGGTATATTATAGGATAGGTTTTTAACTAGTTTCCTTGTGGAATTAGGACTCTATGAAGCCTATAAATATGGCTCATATATCATGGACGAAAATTAGATCATTATTCATTAATATATTTTCTTGAGTTTTTACTCTCTCTCTTTTATGAGAGTTTTCGAATTCCTCTTGATTATTCCAAGACGAATTCATTATCCGGCGAATCAGCGAGTCATTCATCCCTCGTTGTGTGTCATTCATCGTTCCCGTGTGACTAAGACGATCGCTATTTGGGGTATAGGCTGTTCATAGAACTGACTTATATCATTTATAGGATTAGATCTTAGGTATATTGGAATATCCATCAGTTTCGTTCGTTTTTGTTAAATTCCTTCCGCGTGCGTCTTCAATTCGGTCGTCAAGGATCGTATCATTTGGCACCAGAGCCAGAGTTTACATAATCCAGGTTCTATATTTCCTTTTGTCTTTTTCGTTTTCGTATCGTTTTGTTCGTGTCGTTTTTATTCGTGTCGTTCGTTCGAGTCTTCTTCTAATCGTCGTCAGATTCGTTTCTGTGTCAAAAAAAAAATCGTATCTGTGTCATAGAGTCGTCCTTTTTAGCTTTTCGTTTCGTGTCAAGTATTCAGATTCGTTTATCTGGGTTTTCGTCTTTTTCTCGTGTTTTTCATCGGCCAACACTAAAACGGCCATAACTTTTGCATACGGACTCCGATTTTGCTCCATAATACCTTTTCGGAAAGCTCTCGAAAAGATCTATACGGTGGTCCCCACTTCGTCAAAATCGGTTCGTTATTTTGCAAAAAAAGGCCGTTTAAAGGGTCAAATCGTCCGCCGAAGTCTTCGGTAAATTTTTCGTGTCTTCCGATTTAGGGTTTCTTAGTTCAGTCATCTTGTCTTCCTACTTTCAGTACTCTTGGTTCATTAATAGTGATTTCTGTGATAGATTAAGGGAATTTGAGCCTGTTAAGAGAGATTTGAGTGGTAAAAGGCAAGAGAGAGATTAAAAGAGGGTAAAAGCCATCATATTGAGTGATACACGAGTGTTGAGTGAATTATCTTTGAGCGATACACGAGTGTTTGTGAGGTTGTGAGGATCCTATTTTTTTTACTAACCTTTTGTCAGTATGTTGGATGATGAGCTTGATCAACAAACAAAATTCAAGATAGAGGCGATGGTGAAACAATGGGGCGAGGAGATGAGGTCTGAGTCGGTGTTAATTTGTTCGAAGAGTGGAGGTCAATACAAAGACAAAGTCCGACAATACAACCAACATGGCCATCTTGATGAGGACGAAAAAGTGGACATTACCTATTTTCAAGGGAAATATGATCCAGAGTTGTATTTTCAATGGGAGAGAAATATGGAGATAGCTTTTTGTCATCATAACTATTCTGAGTTCAAGAAGTGAACTTGGCATCCAGGTTGTTATCGGACTATGCTCTAACTTGGTGGGATCGATTGGCTAAGAGTAGAAGAAGGAATGGAGTGGAGCCAATCATGACTTGGAAAGAGATGAAGGCAGTAATGAGGAAGCATTTTGCACCTACCCATTACTATCCTGAGAGTCAGAATGGTTGGAGACAGTCCCAAGCTACTACTATTTCATATTTGAAGAGAAGTTTTTGGGAGAAAGAAGAGGAGCCGAAGGAGTACATACGTCCATTTGTGAAGCCAAGGTCAGATGCTAAGAGTACGTTCACTCCGGTTCGAGATGATGTGGAAGAACTGAATGAGGAGGAAGAAGAAATCGAAGCACCTCCTGGACCACTTAGTTTATTTGATGATATTGATCAGAGTGTGCAAAATGAAGAGTGTGATGGAGAGCAGCAAGAGAACATCATTCATGTCGAGGATGAAGTGTCGTTTGTTTCCCTTACTCCAACGCGAGTGGATGAGGATGATCAAATGCAACTGTCAAAGGAGGTGGAGATGGTGAAGTCCAAGGAAGAGAAAGTAGAGACAAACGAGAATGGGTTGATGCATGAGTCTCTACTTGATCAGAGTTGTGTTTTGGAGTTGATAGTGAATGAGGAAAAGTCCATGGAGGCAAAGTGGAACAAGGGGAATGTTTCGTCCACTAATGATCTTGATTGTCTATTCTCTTCTACTTATTCATTTGTGCAGGTATTCGATGATGTTTCTTCCAAAGATACATTTCATGGCGTATTATCAATTAAAGGAAGTGAACATCAAATCGAGTTCGAAGGATTGAATGAGTTGGAGAAATGTGAAGAGATCAAGAAACAAAATTTCTTTCCTTTTGATGTAGGAGACGGTCAGGATTTGAGGACAAATCCTCTTCAAGAGGAGGGGAATGATGGAGCCCGTAAGTCATGGTTCGAAGCCCGGATGCCCAGAATTAAAGATGATATGGGATGAAGATTGAAGATATTATTTAGTAGTTTATTTAGTTGAGGATTTATTAATATTTTATTAATTTTCGTTTTAATTTGGTTTTTTAGTTGATAGGGTTATTTTAAGCATTATTTTAGTGATTTTATTCCTTTTTAGACTAGGTTTTGGTTTGGTATATTATAGGATAGGTTTTTAACTAGTTTCCTTGTGGAATTAGGACTCTATGAAGCCTATAAATATGGCTCATATATCATGGACGAAAATTAGATCATTATTCATTAATATATTTTCTTGAGTTTTTACTCTCTCTCTTTTATGAGAGTTTTCGAATTCCTCTTGATTATTCCAAGACGAATTCATTATCCGGCGAATCAGCGAGTCATTCATCCCTCGTTGTGTGTCATTCATCGTTCCCGTGTGACTAAGACGATCGCTATTTGGGGTATAGGTTGTTCATAGAACTGACTTATATCATTTATAGGATTAGATCTTAGGTATATTGGAATATCCATCAGTTTCGTTCGTTTTTGTTAAATTCCTTCCGCGTGCGTCTTCAATTCGGTCGTCAAGGATCGTATCAAAAGGTTGTCTTGACATCTAACTGATGGAGTTCCATGTCCATCTTTGTGACTAATGCAACTAGTATCCTAATAGAGCAGTGCTTTACAACTGGAGAAAATACTTCATTGAAGTCCACACCTTCTCTCTGTGTAAAACCTCTAGCAACCAATCTGGCCTTGTATCTTACCCTTTCCTTATCAGTCATCTCTATCTTCTTCTTATATATCCATTTACAACTGATGAGCTTCTGTGATTTTGGTCTATCTACAAGCACCCGTGTATTGTTCTTCTCACGTGAGCTTAATTCCTCATCCATAGCCTCCACCCATTTGGTTTTATCTGCACAAGAGACTGTCTCCTTATAGTTTCCAGGCTCACTACACTCTACATTTTCTGCAATATTAAGTGCATAGTAGATCATGTCTGCATTGCCAAATCTGCTTGGTGGTGTTATGTTCCTCCTCACTCTATCTCTTGCCAGCAGATAGTCTCTTAGATCATCACCATCTCCCTGTTCTGTATCAGAAACAACATGCTCCTCCTCATCAATGTCTTGAACACTGAAATCATCCCAAGTCTCCACCTCAACTTTTGCAGACTCATTCCCATCTTCCTTATTACTCAAGTATGGCATCTCATGCTCTCTGAACACAACATCTCTAGAAATCAACACTTTCTGATTCCCACTTTCAGTACACCAAAGCTTGTAGCCCTTCACTCCTTTAGGATACCCAATCAGCACACATTTAAGTGCTCTAGGCTGCAGCTTATCTTGCTTCAAATGAACATATGATCTACATCCAAATACTCTCAGATAATTGTATCCAGTAGCCTTTCCAAACCACACTTCATCTGGAATCTTGTTCTCAATGGCAGTTGAAGGACACTTGTTGATTAACATACATGCTGTATTTACTGCTTCTCCCCAGAACTTGTTTGGTAAACCTGATTCATACAGTATACACCTTACTCTCTCAAGTATGGTCCTATTCATCCTTTCAATCACTCCATTTTGTTGTGGATTAGCTGGCACAGTCCTATGCCTTTGAATTCCCTTGCTCTTGCAATAACTCTGGAACTCTTCAGACACAAACTCAAGCCCATTATCAGTTCTAAGACACTTCAGTGTTGTACCTTTTTCATTCTCAACCTCAACACGCCATTCCTTGAATTTGTGTATTGCCTCAGTTTTGGACTTGAGAATGTAAATCCATAACTTCCTTGAGCAATCATCCATGATACTCATGAAGTACTTGCCCCCACCTATTGTTTCAGTTCTGGAAGGGCCCCATAGGTCAGTGTATGCATAATCAAGAGGAGATTTGGATCTGTGAGTGGTTGCTTTGAAGGACTGCTTCCTACTTTTACTCATGATACAACACTCACAATCATCCAACTTAGAATCAGTGCAATCCAACATACCCCTATGGATCAGTTGCTTCAATGACTTCTCCCCCACATGTCCTAATCTTCTATGCCACAGATTCACATCTACTTGCACACTGACCTCAATCTCACCAACAACAGACACTGCATCCAAGTAATATAGGCTCTGATTTCTAAATCCTTTCATCACCACAACATCATTCCTTATCACATGCATAACTCCACCTTCTGACTTGAAACTAAAACCTTTAGACTCTAACATGCCCAAAGAAACAAGGTTTCTCTTCAATGTAGGAATGTACCTTACCTCAGTTAGGATTTTGATGTCTCCATTATGCAGCTTGATCTTGATGTTGCCTATTCCTTCCACCATGCAGGTCTGATCATTTCCCAGTAGAACAGAGCCCATTCTTTCCAGTTTCAAATCAATAAACCACTCTTTGTGAGGACACATGTGAAAGCTGCAACCAGAATCCAAGATCTACTCATTTCCTGTCACAGTGTCTATGACATTCAAAGCTTCTGCTCCATCACATTTCTCTGTGATTTCTGCAGCTCCTGGCTTTGCTTCCCTCTGTGCCTGCTTCTTCTTGAACACGAAGCAATCCTTCTTGAGGTGACCAGGTTTCTTACAATGGAAACATTTTCTAGTTTCCTTGTCTGTGGAATCCCTCTCTTTCTGGGATCCACCCTTCTTTGAATCCTGATTTGGCTTCTTGAATTTGGATCCCTTCTGGTACTTGGCCTTCACGTTCAATCCTTCTCCCACACTCGAATCCGATCTACCATCAACTTGCCTCTGTAATTCCTTACTTCTCAAAGCGTTTTGAACTTTCTCGAGTGTGACAGAAGCATCTCTTCCATAGAGCATTGCATCTTTCAAATGCTCGAAAGACTTCGGCAGTGAATTTAGCAATATGATTGCCTTGTCTTCATCATCGATCTTCACATCTATATTCTCCAGATCATCCAACAACTTGTTGAATTCATCGAGCTGCTCAAGAACTCCCTTCTCTTCCACGATCTTGTACGAATACAACCTCTGTTTTGCATACAATCTCGACGTGAAAGATTTGGTCATGTACAGAGATTCAAGCTTCGTCCAGATCGCTGCCGCCGTCTTCTCCTTCGCCACTTCCCTCAAGACCTTGTCTGATAGGCATAGGATCAACGCACTGTGAGCCTTCTCTGCGATCTCAGCTTGCTTCTCCGTCGGAGCTCCTTTCTTCGAATCATCTTCTTCCCTGATGGCATCTGCTAAACCTTGTTGTACAAGTAGCGCCTTCATCTTGATCTGCCATAATCCGAAATCGTTCGTTCCGTTGAACTTCTCCGCCTCGAACTTCGCCGTTGACATCGCGAGCAGATCCGATCCCAAGTTTCCCACAGACGGCGCCAATTGTTGAGAATCGAAACTCACAATCAAGCTCTCACATTTGGAATCGAATTCACTACGCAACAATGAAGAAACAAAATCGAAACGAGACCGGATTTACGTGGTTCGGTATCTAGTACCTACATCCACGGGAGAAGAAGAAATCCACCTTCACTATGAATCAACAACACACAATTACAGCAGCTGAAAGAAGAAGAAGAAGAATACACTGCATGAACTTGCAGAAAACCCTAACTAAGAACCCTAGCTAGATCACACACTCTTCTCTCTTTCTTGCTTGATCTCTGCTCAAAACTGGAACTAACTCTCTCTCAATAAATCCAGATCTATTCCATATAACTGCTCCAATCGATCTACACAGTCGAAGCAATCCAATGGCTGAAAACAGTGGTCCCCCATTGCTAACCTTGTGCAGCAAGCATGCACATGTGAGTTAGTTACAATCTAACTAACTCCCATCCTAGTCAGCCGCCACCTCATCACTCTTCACACATGTCAAGAGTTGATTAGTCACACACAAGCTTAACAGGGTTAATATGGTAAATTTATACAATTCCTTGGTTATTGCATTTTGACGGTTCGGGACACTTATTAGGGGACGGATGGAGTACTCTATAAAGTAAAGTACTATAATACGGTTGTGTGAAAATACATAAATTAAATTTGAATTACTGCTCAAAAGATGAGAGATGTAGGAGTTTTAGTACATAAATAGGGAAAAAAAATAAGAATATGATAAACTTTGATAGTTAAAATTTGAATTTTTATAAGTGCAACTGTTAACATTAAAAGTAAAAATTACAATTATTTTCAATTTTAAAAAAACATAATTAGTAAATATGGGACTAATCAAAATAGCAAAAGTAACTAATAAAGTGGCATGAAATCAAACGACCAATACTATTTGAAACAGAAAGTGAGATGGAGGTAGTAATAACGTAATACTCCCTCCATTTTATTTGGCGTGTGGTTATTTATTTTACAAATGACACAAAATAATAAAGCAGATTACGTAATAAAAAACAGTAGGAGTAGCGCAGTGATTTACGTACTTATCGATATAAGGGATCTCCCACCCATGCTCTTGTCAAATCACTCTTTTGACATGCGTAAGTCCATTGCTCTAACATAAAATTCAAATTGGATTTTATTCGCCTCGCATCGAAAACGATAAAATTCGACATGCTTTCCAGAAAATTACTAAGATGAAGCGACTAGAAAATTAAGATAAAGCGACATGCTTTCCAAATAAGGAACAAAAATGTACTCTATAAAGTACTAGTAGTATAATACGGTTGTGGTGAAAATATAAAAATTAAATTTGAATTACAGCTCAAAAGATGAGAGATGTAGAAGTTTTAGTAATAAATAGGGGAAAGAATTAAGAACAGAATAAACTTTGATAGTTAAAATTTGAATTTTTATGTGTGCAACCGCTAAAACTAAAAATTAAGCGATCCACATTAAAATTAAAAGTTACATTTTTTTTTTCATTTAAAAAAACATAATTAATAAATATGGAATGAATCGAAATAGCAAAAATAACTAATAAAGTGGCAAGAAACGACCAATACTATTTGAAACAAAAAGTGCTCCCCTCTCCTCTGCTTGGTTATTATCAGTTCCAAGACAGAGAATAAAACATCCCGTCTAAATGTAATTCAGTAGAAATAAGATTTTGTGCTCACGAATCTTTGATTGCATCATTAAATTCTTCTTCTTCTTCTTCTTTAAATGAGATTAATCTCTATTCTTGCTTAGCAATAGCATCCATCCATGGCTGCCAACTCCACCTCTGTCCGCCCTTCATTTTTCAAGCCTCTCGTCCTCCAATTCTCCACCAGGCTCGTAAGTCGTCGTTTCTTTCTTTCTCTCTCTCTCTCTACCATATTCATCAATTCTTTGCTGTTTAACTATGTAAAATTTTGTTCCATGCCTGCAGAGGCTACCCGATGTCTTTGTTCGTAAACACCGAGAATCCATGGCCGAGAATATGAAACTCAGAATCGGAACTGGGAAAACATGGGACGTAAGAGTCGAGGAAACCGACGGCAGCAGCGGCGGCGAATTGTTCTTCACGGCGGGGTGGAAGGAGTTCGTTGAAGATCTAGAGCTCAAAGAGATGCAAATGCTAGTGTTTTGGCTCAATGTCAACGAGGCCACCTTCGATGTTGCGGTGTACGCCGCCGATGCATGTGAGAGGGAACTCTTCGAGCTTATGAAATTATCCGGTGACTCGGGCGATGGGAGCCGGCTGCGATTTGAATTCGTTCTTAACGACGGCAAGAGATCTAGAATGGTGCGTAACGTGTTATATATGTCCATGTTAAAACTACAGTAGGTAGTACTAAGATTTGAAAATGAAATGTGTGTGTGGATCTGATTTCAGTTTTTGCTCAAGAGTTTTGCGGAGGCGGCCGGGCTGATCGGGAAGGGAAGCGTGGTGCTGCAGTTTCCGCCCGAGGAGCGATACTGGCCGGCTCTACTGGAGGAGAGGAGGCAGCCTCGTTACTCTCTGGAGATTGGCATAGGTTGGAATGACTTTAGGGTTGGAAATGGGATGGTGTTCGGAAGGAAATACTCTCTTGAATTCGAGCCCCTAAAGAATGTGATTTTGGTTAAGGACTTGAGCAAGTAGCTTTTCATAACTTAATTGTGCATTCGTTGTTGAAAAGAATGTGTCCAACTTTGCAAATGTTTATGTTATGTTCTATTGGAATGTTATGTTTTGTATCCTAAGGAATTCGGATGATATCATTTACTGCATTTCGATATATTATTCTTTATTACACTGATTGATTATAGTCGCTATAATTTTCTTAAAAAAAAAAACTTGAATTGTTAATTAGCTATGGCTTGTTTTGAAAATATTTTATATAATTCACTATTTCGTAAATTTCTATAAAAAATTCAAATTTCTAATCTATTGTATCAAATTTTGAAGGGAAAAAAATTACTAACATTGATTTCAAGTTTCACAAATAAGCATCTAAGTTTTTTTTTTTTCCAAAAGCAAAAAATCACCGGGAAAAAAATCAAGATTCTGCAGGTTATAAAATAAATAATAATTGAAAAAAAAGGCTCGATCTCCAATTTCAAAAAATTAATTTGGGAAAAGATATTTCACAAATCAAGAAAAATAAAATTCTGACAAAAAAAAAAAATTCCAGGATATGAACAAATACTAAAGCTGTGTGAAATCACCAATTTTAGCCTTTTGCATGACTAAGAGCATCCACAGTGATGCATCCCCATTTTCAGGATTTTGCTGACATCATCAAAGACACATCATCATATTCCTCTTCTCTTATTTTACCCCCAACAATACATCCCAAAATCAGGATTTTGCTGACATCACTGTATACCTCATTTTCCACTTATTTCGTATTTATTTAACATTCCTCGAATTTTATCGAATCTTTTCATATTTTTTACTTAATATAAATTAATTTGATATTATTTATTTTAATTTAATAATAAAAATAAATTTTTTAAAAAAAGGAAAAAAACACTTATTATTTAAAGACCAACAAAAAAAGAGCTACAATTGATCAAAATACAACAAAGAACATAAACATAAATTTAACTAAATCATTCATTATCACCAAAATGTGTCCAAATATGCTCAACTAAATCTGCTTGAAGTTGTTGATGAGTTTCTTTATCACGTAGTTGGGCACCTCTGCGGAGATAATTTCTAAATTCACGAGCAGAACCTTGATGTACTGGATGTGGATTACTAGTAGAAACTTGTTCGTCCTCTATCCAATCACTTGCCATTTCTCCTTCATCCTCAATTATCATATTATGTAATATAATGCAAGCCAACATAATATCTTTTAAGTTTTCTCGATACCAAAGACGACATGGGCCTTTAATCAATGCCCACCGTTGTTTGAGAACTCCAAAAGCACGTTCAACATCCTTTCTTGCAGCTTCATGCATTTGTTTGAACTTGGACCGCTTCTGATCTTGGGGATGAGAAAAACTCTTAACAAAAGCAGCCCATTCAGGATAGATTCCGTCTGTTAGGTAGTAGCCTTGTCTGTATTCTGTGCCATTTATAGTGAAGGGGACTATTGGAGCAAACCCTCGTAGAGAGTCGTTGAACAATGGTGATTGTCCGAGCACGTTGATGTCGTTGTTTGAACCTGCCACTCCGAAAAATGCATGCCATATCCATAAATTTTGAGAAGCAACTGCTTCAAGCATAATAGTAGGCTTTTTTATATCACCACGAGTGAATTGACCTTTCCATGCTACTGGGCAATTTTTCCATTCCCAATGCATACAATCAAGGCTACCAAGCATTCCAGGGAAGCCGTGTTTTTCTTCATGCATTCTCATCAATCCCCGAACATCATTTTCGGTCGGTTTCCTCAAGTAGTAGTTGCCAAAATTTTGAATAACACACCTGCAAAAATCTTTTAAACATTCGATACCTGTAGATTCAGCAACACGCAAGTACTCATCGTATTGATCAGCTGGGCCACCATATCCCAGTTGTCGTATCGCAACCATGCATTTCTGAACCGGTGTGAAGCCTAGTCTCCCAGCTGCATCGCGTCGCTGTTGAAAAGAAGGGTAATTCGCCTCCAACGTAGTCACTATGCGCATGAATACCTCTTTGCGCATCCGGTTCCGTCGACGAAACTCTCTATCTCCATACGTTGAATTTTCAACAAAATAATCATTCAGTAGTCGTTCATTCGCAGCCTCGCGATCTCGATAGATGTATCTTCTTGGGCCAGAAGTTTGATGTGCAACAAGTTGGAGCATATATTCTTCTGCTGCTTCATCCTCCATAATTGAATGATTTTCCTCGTCAATATACTGATCATCACTAGAGCTGGTACTTTATTTGATGAAGACATATTGGATTAAAATAGAAGAAATGTTAGAAGAGATAAAATGAAAAAAGGATTGCTTGAATATGATAAATGAAGTGAAAGATGTATGGCGTACTTTTTATAAGCCAAATTATATTTTAACATTTATTAAAATAAAAAAAAACCATGATAAACATAAATGATGCATCTGACATAGTCACAAGAAAGAAAAAAAAAATGAATGATGCCAAAATGTATTCTTTTTTCAATGCCAAAATTTATTCTTTTTGAAAATGCCAAAATTTATAGTATCAATGCAAATATTTATTCATTTCCAAATGCATTTCTTAAAATAGTATCAATAATCGGTCACCATTATTTGCATTTAAAATTATTAATAAAGATTTACAAAACACATGTTATTTTCAAATAAAAAATGGCCTAGTTTATCAAAATCAAATTCTAACATTTAAAAAAAAAAATGCATACAACAGAAAACAAAAATATGATAACATTAATTTGATTGTAGTGAAATACAACACACACAACATTAATTTAAAAACGACGAAATAGAAAACACACAACATTAGTTTTAAAAAGTAAAACATACAACGCACAATTGCTATTACTCTCCCGTTTGCCATTTCTTTTCGATTTGAGCACAATATTGAAGGTGGAGTCTTAGTTGGTTTTCTGTCATCTTTGAGGTATCCTTCATGAGAATTTTATACTCCTTTGCCTTTTGTTTGTCATTCATTGCCTTTGCCATCATCATTGTTGCAGTTGCTCTTGAGTTAATTGCATCGGCTACCTCTTTGGCATCACCTGTACATTTTTCCTTACCTGTGGCCTTCTTTCTCTTTGCTGCCTTATTTCCAATTGGACGACTGCCGGTTGCTTCGACTTCATTATCATCTGGATTGGAATTTGTGGTGTAGGCACCTCCGGCTGAAGACTTGCCCTTTTTTGATGCTCAAATTCTAACTTTTTCTTCTCAATTTTTTTGCAGAAGTTCTTTGCATTAATTTGTGAACTTGAGCCTCCAATTGAATTTATTTTTCTGCTATTCAGCACTGTTTTCTTCATATATAGATCTAAATATTAAACTGGCCAAAAAAAATTAAAAAAAAAAAAAAAATCTACAATCGAATATTATTCAAAATGTTTATCCAAAATGTTTATAAGTCACCAACAAATTTAATGCAGTTTATTTCACAAACATAGGCCTTTTTCCTATCCTTGAATTATCAAAAGTAAATTAATGTATTTCTTTCTTTGGTATTGCAACTATTCAAATAACTACAAAAAAAAAATGGCCAGTTGTGAAAAATTGAAGTAGAGTATGCATGCAAACAACACACTCATTATTTGATTTCAAGTTTCACAAAAATAGTACCTATATACATTTATTGCATCAAAAGTAATAAGAAATGAAGGGAGATTTTCTTTTGCATGGAATCTGAATAAACACATAAATAGGAAAAACACTAATTGGCTTAAATAAGTCTAATTAAACTCCCCTATATTAATTAATTACTCTTTTGGCATTCCTTAACGAGGATAATCTTAATGCCTAGACGAGTCGTCAACTCGAAAGAGTATATTACTCTTTGATAGGGTGCATTTTTACCCTATCATCTAAGTGTTATATTATTGTTTTCTTGTCGTATTTTGATAGTTTAGCTCATGATTTATATTGTTTATGTTATTTCGAGCTAGATTACGCTTTTGGGTTGTTTTGAGTGTTTTTAGGGCTTTTGAGTCGAGAAAACCCAAGATAAGACAAGAGGTGATGAAACCAAGGAAGAGATGAAATATTGATCCCAAGTTCTGACTTTTCACGATTTTGTAAAAGAGTTATTCTGGAAAAGTGGAAGCATAGTATTGAAGAGGAGTTCGATAGGAGCATGTAGGCGAAAACGGAGGTCAATTCGGAGCTCGGATGAGGAAGATATGACCGAAACAAGAAAGTTGCGCAGAACCCTCTCGACCCTCTCGACCGACCTCTCGATCGAGAGAGGTGTCGAGAGGTGCCTCCTGTTTTCCAGACGGGATTTCTTCTAAAAGGCAATTTTTGACTTCTTCTTGGTTTCCTTGTACAATTAGGTATTGGATGTAAACTTCTACCCTATAAATACCTCTAAACCTATCATTGTAAACAAGTTCCTCCACTTTCCTACATTCTTTAGATTAGTTTTTATTCTTTTCTCCATACTTTTATACTTTAGATCTAGATTTATTTTATGTATGAAGACCATTGAAGATTGAAGATTTATTCAAGATTCAAGAGTTTTTCTATCCCTTTCTTTTTACTTTATGCTTTTAATTATGTTTATTCTTCCTTCTACCTTTCTTTTAATTATGTCTAGCTAATTTCTTTTAGTTGATTTTAGGGTTTGAATGCCTAATTGAATTTATGTGAGTGTTTTTGTTTACAATTAGCCTTCCAATCTAGATGCATGTTTTCATGGTGCTTATTCTCATGCATGATTAATTGATCACTAATTGTGTATGCATAGTTATGTTTATATGCCTTGATAGGATATTGCATAATAGATCTCATGAATACATGGTATGATGATTTGATTTGTCTTAATTGAAATTGAATTATCATATGTTTGCATATAGTCAATTTAGGTGTCATAATTGAACCTAGTTGATTATATTATTGATACTTGTTCTATTTTGCACTTGATTTGATATCTATGAGTCCGAGAGGATATTAGGATCTTATTAGGTGACGACTTGCATTGCCTTAATCGGAGTGTTAGGTTATTTTCATGTATCATGTCTAGATTGGATTAAATTGGTTAATTGTACTCATTAATTGCTTGCATATATTTGATTAGGTAGGCTTCCCTAGAATCAACACTTTTCCTTATTTGAGTTTTATCCTTATTTGTTTATTTGCCTTATTTGTTATTTGCTTTATTTATTATTTGCTCTATTATTTGTTTATTTGTTTATTTGTTTAATTGAGTCTTTTATTTATTTGTCTAGTTATAAATACCACATCTTTAAACTCTTAAAAGCTTAAACATCAGTTTAATTCTAAAGTAGAGGTACTTTGTGTGATTTCGATATATCAATCCCTGTGGATACGATACTCGTACTTATTCTATACTATACCTATTTTTGTGTGGTAGAAAATAGTGCGATCAAATTTTGGCGCCGTTGCCGGGGACATAAATTCAACTAAAAGAAATTAGCTAAAATCAACTAAAAGAAATTAGCTAGACATAATTAAAAGAAAGGTAGAAGGAAGAATAAACATAATTAAAAGCATAAAGTAAAAAGAAAGGGATAGAAAAACTCTTGAATCTTGAATAAATCTTCAATCTTCAATGGTCTTCATACATAAAATAAATCTAGATCTAAAGTATAAAAGTATGGAGAAAAGAATAAAAACTAATCTAAAGAATGTAGGAAAGTGGAGGAACTTGTTTACAATGATAGGTTTAGAGGTATTTATAGGGTAGAAGTTTACATCCAATACCTAATTGTACAAGGAAACCAAGAAGAAGTCAAAAATTGCCTTTTAGAAGAAATCCCGTCTGGAAAACAGGAGGCACCTCTCGACACCTCTCTCGATCGAGAGGTCGGTCGAGAGGGTCGAGAGGGTTCTGCGCAACTTTCTTGTTTCGGTCATATCTTCCTCATCCGAGCTCCGAATTGACCTCCGTTTTCGCCTACATGCTCCTATCGAACTCCTCTTCAATACTATGCTTCCACTTTTCCAGAATAACTCTTTTACAAAATCGTGAAAAGTCAGAACTTGGGATCAATATTTCATCTCTTCCTTGGTTTCATCGCCTCTTGTCTTATCTTGGGTTTTCTCGACTCAAAAGCCCTAAAAACACTCAAAACAACCCAAAAGCGTAATCTAGCTCGAAATAACATAAACAATATAAATCATGAGCTAAACTATCAAAATACGACAAGAAAACAATAATATAACACTTAGATGATAGGGTAAAAATGCACCCTATCAAAATCCCCCAAACTTAAACATTGTTCGTCCCGAACAATAACAAAAACGAAATAAACAATAGACTCAAGCATTGTGAACTATGTAGGCCTCAAAACATTTTTCAAAAACAAGCTCATGATCATGATCAAAACTATGCATACAACCTTAGCATCAATAACACAACCTATTTAATAAATCCAAATCATGCTATTCAATCAAAGAACACTCTCAAACATGTGAAATTATATATGTATAAGTGAACACTCAACTCTCTCAAAGAAAAGATGTATAAGATAATGCACATCATAGGGTTCACTCAATATCAATGCAATGCAACATGTTTACCATAGGCTTGCCCCTAATCTCAACATCTCCACCTAATGTAATATTCACAAACTAAGATCAAAAAGGTCTTTATAAAGCTTGTAATGTAGGGACATTGGTTAAGGTAGGGAATGTATAGGCTAAGTGACTCAAAATGCTCTAAATCATCAACCTCTTTTCAACTCCAACCAAAGTATGAATTTCCATCTCCATCTTCTACCATCCAACACACCACATACAAACTCAAAGATGCTAAAATAATAGTACAACTCAAAGCTAACTATCCCCTTATGCTTATATTCTTTTTCTTTCTTTCTTTCTTTTTGTTTTCTAGAGCTCAACTAATAAATGTTCTTTCTAATGTTGAACAAAGGCTCTATATTTTTCTCATCTCTTTTTTTTTCACATTTTTTTTTTTTTAAGCTCATAGGGATAGCTAACTACGTAAATCAAAGCATCTAAAACTCATTTCTTTCTTCTCCCTCTTCACCACAACAAGATATTCTTTTCAGCTCCTTCTATACAACTAACTACCAAAAGATACCCATAACCATCCAAACCTCCTATCATCCGGTTTTACAAAGAACGGCTAATAAAGGCTCAAAAGGGGTAAACAAAGGATTATGAACAAGGTTAGTGTATAGGAATCATGTGGCTAAAGAAAGATGGCCTAATATCATCTCCTAGTTCGTAAATATACTAAGGTCTTGATGGAGAAATAGGGCAAGTTCTAAAAACAATGAAGAATGCATGATCACTCAATCAAAGAATAGGCATAAATATGCACAAAAAGCTCAAATCTCACGGGTTCAAACTAACTAGTTCCCGATATCATAACACAATTCAAATTCATCAAAATAATTGTGTCACTTCGCCAAGGTTCCATGCATAATAAAGATCATGAATTTTCTCCAAAAATCAACAAAAATTTTCTATCATCGGCCAAATTCACAATACTATCATCACATGCTTATTCGACTCAACTTAAATCTAAGACTCAACAAAAACAAAAACTACTACTAAAATATCCAAAAACTAAGCTACAATCCAAGAACCCATGTAAACGAGTTAACAAAGCCACACTTCTCCCTCCCCCAAACTTATTTCGAATCATGATGAAGGAATAAGTTTAAGAAGAAGGAGTGGTTAAGTTAACGAGCGTACCTTTCACCGAAGCTAGCTTACTATCGATCTTCTCCTCTTAGTCGAAACCTCGTCAAGAAAACCTACAACTCACAAGCTTCGAAAATTCTTGGATAAAAAGCTTAATAAAAGATAAGACTCAAAGAAAAACAAAAACAAAAATAAATAAAACAAAAACTGAAAATTAAAGATAGAGTTGGGTTACCTCCCAACAAGTGCTACGTTTTACGTCTTTAGCCCGACGATACCTCTTATCAAGGTGGATCAAAATAAAAGTTCTTTTCTCCCCCATCTTTGAGTTTTCTTCTTTTGGCTCCTAAGACCGAAATCTTTAGCTCTTCTTTGTGTACTCGAACTGGGAGATCACCACTTTCCATGTCGAAACAATCTCCACTCATTGCTAAGAACGAACATCCTAAAATCAGAGGTTGATTGACATCTTCCTTCATCTCCACGATCACGAAGTCGGCCGGAAAGTCGAACCCTCGAACTCGAACACGAACATCTCCAACTACTCCTTTAGTTTGTATGGACTCTTCATCGGGCGTGGGATCGAACAAATATTGAAGGGAAAAATCGTCGGAGAAGAAATCGCACGTTTTGATCGAAAGAGGGACCTCTCGACCCCCCTCTCGATCGATAGGGGTGTCGAGAGGAACATTCTGACTTTTCTGGGCAGCCTCTCGACCAGCCTCTCGATCGAGAGAGGTGTCGAGAGGGTCATCTTGAAGCTCCTCGTCGAACATGTCTCGATCCCCATCTCGATCGATAGGGGTATCGAGAGGGGTATTCTGTACTCCAGTATTGACCTCTCGATAGGCCTCTCGATCGAGAGAGGTATCGAGAGGTCCTCAATTCGGCACTTGTCTCCTCGTCTCCTCGAACTCCGACTCCAAATCGCTTTCATCTTCAACTTCTTTGATTTCCAGGGCCTCGAACTCATCAAACTCCTCATCATGTACCTCACTAGCATGGTATTGGTGCACCTTTGAATTCGCCTCGCCCTTGTTTGGAGGTTGAACTCGTTGTTGTTGCTCGGATTGGGCCTTCACCAATTGTCCTACTTGCGCCTCCAAAGTCTTGATATGAGTGCTCATACCTATGACCGTGTTTCCGAGAGTAGTGACGTTATGCTCCAAGGCTTCGAACTTCGACTCCAACTTGGATATAAAGCTCTCCATCATCTTTTCTATAGGAGTTTTTTTCCAATGGGCGTTGTTGAGGATAGCTTCGATTGTTGTTGTTGTAGCCTCCGTATCCTCCTTGTTGGTCATAGCCTTGTTGCATATAAGTGACTTCGCCTCGAGATATATAGTCCTCCATCATAGAGATAGTTTGTTGCTCCAAGGAAAATTTTTGAGGATTGGTACGACAGAACCGATCGTAGAGAGTCATCTTCGGTTGTGGATCTCCCATGGTGGATGGTGGTGATTGATCAATCTCAACTTCGTCTCGATCCTTCTTTATTTCCTTGAAAGAAAAGATAAGACCAAGAAAACGTTAGATCAATCAAATAAAAACAGAAAAATAAACGCCTAAATCACCTATTAATCTTATTTCAAAATATTTATGTGAAATCTAATCAATCCCCGGCAACGGCGCCAAAATTTGATCGCACTATTTTCTACCACACAAAAATAGGTATAGTATAGAATAAGTACGAGTATCGTATCCACAGGGATTGATATATCGAAATCACACAAAGTACCTCTACTTTAGAATTAAACTGATGTTTAAGCTTTTAAGAGTTTAAAGATGTGGTATTTATAACTAGACAAATAAATAAAAGACTCAATTAAACAAATAAAGAAATAAACAAATAATAGAGCAAATAATAAATAAAGCAAATAACAAATAAGGCAAATAAACAAATAAGGATAAAACTCAAATAAGGAAAAGTGTTGATTCTAGGGAAGCCTACCTAATCAAATATATGCAAGCAATTAATGAGTACAATTAACCAATTTAATCCAATCTAGATGTGATACATGCAAAAATAACCTACACCCTAATTAAAGCAATGCAAGTTGTCACCTAACAAGATCCTAATATTCGTTTCGAATATTAGGATCTTGTTAGGTGACAACTTGCATTGCTTTAATTAGGGTGTAGGTTATTTTTGCATGTATCACATCTAGATTGGATTAAATTGGTTAATTGTACTCATTAATTGCTTGCATATATTTGATTAGGTAGGCTTCCCTAGAATCAACACTTTTCCTTATTTGAGTTTTATCCTTATTTGTTTATTTGCCTTATTTGTTATTTGCTTTATTTATTATTTGCTCTATTATTTGTTTATTTCTTTATTTGTTTAATTGAGTCTTTTATTTATTTGTCTAGTTATAAATACCACATCTTTAAACTCTTAAAAGCTTAAACATCAGTTTAATTCTAAAGTAGAGGTACTTTGTGTGATTTCGATATATCAATCCCTGTGGATACGATACTCGTACTTATTCTATACTATACCTATTTTTGTGTGGTAGAAAATAGTGCGATCACTCTTATACTTAACATTCTTTCATTTTTTTTTTCTTCTTCTTAGGGTGCGTTCTCTTTGATGAGAAAGAAAAACAGAGAAATAGACGATCACCGTTGAATCTCACATTTTTCCTCGCATTTTTCTCACATTTTATCAATGATGAAGAATTTTACTTCTTAAATTGAAGAAAATTTTACAACACCATATTAAGGAGATAATATTTTCTTCCCATTTAGCTGAAAATGAAGGTGAATGAACAAATTAAATGTGAAAAATGTGAAAGATAATGAAAGATTTAATGGGTGATTGTCTTTTTTTCTTTTTCATCAAAGAGAACACACCTTTAAACTAAAAAAATATCGCGCACATCAAACAACCATATAATACAAGTAATATTATTTCTTAAAAAGAGAAATAAACCATGTTTAAACGAAAAGGATACAAATAAAATTTTGAAGTTTTGACACATTTTTTAATTTAACAATTAATATTAGCTCTTATTCATTCAAACAATTTGTCACGACCGGACTTTACTAAGGATAGTGAAGCCGGGAACCCGTGACTAGGGATGGAATTAAAGAAGCGGGAATAGAAAGGGGAATGTAATTAAAGTGCAAGAAACCACCCGAACAAGCGTGGGAAGTATTTATTATATCAATTGGCGTCGAGCCTTTAAGGAAAAGACATGTGTCCGATATGTTTACACAACTCGAATACTCAACTAAAATCTATCGATATTTCACAGCGGAAGTCTTACAGAATGCATGTATGAAGACACGCATTACCGAGAGTCTTAATCTAACAAGCTAATATGATTCAGGATGACAAAAGCTTGGGCCAGCTCTCCATTCCATCTTGTTCAACCTGCACATTTAGAAATATATGCAGGGCTGAGTACAGAAGTACTCAGTGGGCACATTGCCGAAAACATACATATATAATTGTCAAGCCATTAATAGTAAGTCATAGGGATTTTGTTGAAAATATCCTATGCTTACAAAAAGATCTTGTGATTCTAAAAGTGTCTGCGCAGACTAAGTTCTTTAGTAATCCACCGTATCTGTTCCTATGGTATCGAGAGAGTGGCCACTCTCACGATACCTTGACCGGCCAATCCGAAGATGACACACGGTCACATTGTGTACACTAGTCCAAGTAAGATAGCTATCTTACTAGGACCCGAATTCGATTAATAAATTGGCAAAGCCAACACAGATAGGTATCATACAAAAATCAAAACATTTATGGCATGACAATATTTCAAAATAACACACATATATTTTCATAAACATCATATTTATTTTGAATAGAAAGCCCACCTCTTGAAGCGTAGAATATGCCCGGTCTTGATAGGCGAACAACGTCAAAACCCTTGTCGAGTCACGCCTATTCATAAAGGTATAATAAGAATCTACATTCTTATAATAAAACTTCCTATGGAAAAATAATCGTCTAGTATATTTTTCCTATCTTATAAATCCGTTAGGGTTAACAGATTGATTTGAATCCTTTAAATATTTTCATAAAATAATAATCTTTTATTATTCAGAATCGTTACTTCCATTATTCGAGACCATTTATTTGTCGCATTAATTCCAGAAAATTATGCAAATCTTCAGGACATATTTAAAAGCTAAGCATAGCTTAATAATTAATTAATCTTAATTAATTAAATTCATAAGTTGATTAATCTTAATCCTTTTTTTTATTAATCTCAAAATAGTCGGGCCGTCCTTATAATTAATTAACTAATTAATCTCGTGAGTATTTTACGAGAATATAATCCCTCGAAAAATTAATCGAACATTCGATTAATAGAATTATTTTCGGACAAGCAAGCCCGTAATTATTTATTAGAAACGGCCCGAATGAATTAATGTCTCGGCCCAAGTTAAATTAAATTCTCGGCCCAAATCACTGGACTCGGCCCAAATCACTAACCCGGTTCAGACCCACGGGTTTAGCCCGAGACCCGACCCGGACCCGAACCCGACCCGGTTCGTTCTCATTTAAATAGAGAAAACCCTAACCTCTATTCATTTCCGCCTCTCTTCTCTGTCGATCGAGACCAAGATTTCCCCCTTCCTCTCGGATTCTTCTGCCGCACCACTGCTCGCCGGCGTCGAGAGCTGCCGGCACCGGCGTCCTCTTCGTCGGCGGCAGCCTCTCCTTCTTCCCCTTCCTTTCTCCCTCTGTGCCATTGACCTGACAAACTCCAATCTCTCCCTCTCACGGCCGAATCTCCTCTATCTCTTTCTGCCGGACGTCGCCGGTGGTAAGGGGATTCGATTCCCCTGCATTCCCTCTCCTTCTTATTCTTATATATATTTTGCCCCAATTTATTTTCTTCGACATTTAATTAATTAGTGGTTTGTTTGATTTATTACTCAGGGCCGATCCTCCGTCCAGAACAGTAGTGTCTCCGACGTGTCTCCGTCGGAGTCGAAGGATTTTGATCGGAGGTGGCATCTGCCATCCCCTAAGCTAAGTCTCCCTGCCCCTTTCGTATTTTTTTTCAATTTTAGGTTATCTTGCTCAATTGGTTTAGATTAGTGTTGCAGCAGAGGGTTTTATTTCATTAGACTTGTGAATGATTTCCTTAAGAGCAATATATATACCTATAGCTTAGGAAGACTTACAGATTTCAGCTTTGCAATACGAAAGTTGTGGTGATTTACGGTTTTCGATTGTCTTGCTATAGCTTTCTGTTTACTCATGTTGAATGAAAAACACACACATGTTGTATCAACTAGGTGTTTAATTCATGGTTTGAGTTATAGCATTGAAATTGGTATATCACATAGCTAGATGGTTTTAGTTTCATTCTATGACATGCTTTGGTTTCCAATATCATACTTGCTAGTAAATATTGAGTTTTAGCATGCTTGTGAAAAGATTAAGAACTGAAATTCGTATTCTCGTTTATGTGTTGAAGCTTGATGATAATTGAGGTTTTGGGAGCTTACTTAGGAGTTAGTAGTGCTGTTGTTGCTAGCTTCTCCCCCCTCCTTCCTTCATCTTATTCTGCCCCTTTATCTCTACTGCATCTATATTCCTTCTATGTATTTTGTGTATTTTGGTGGTTTTAGAGAGGAAGGAAAACTGTAAAGGGTTGTGGTGTAATGGTATTTATAGATGAGATGATTTCCTATTGATGATTGTAAGTGTTGTAGTCCTTTAGATTTGTTAGATTCTTAAATCTAATCCCATCTTTCCTTTTTGTTACATCTGAGTAGAGGGTAGAGGGTAGAGCTGCTGCTGCTATCTTTTCTGATTTTTTTCTTTTTGTAGAGGGATGGTTCCCTCACTACCCTACTTTCTTTTGCAGGTTTTGCAGGTTTAGTCTTGGGGAAGAGGGGAAGAGGTTGAGGGATGACTGATTTTGTAGCTCAAGAAAGGTGTAGGGATATGTAGGGGTGATCCCTCCCCAGATTTTCTGCAAGTGGTGCAAGTGGGAGGAGCAGACCTACTGCCATCTCCTTCCTTATCTCTTCTTTTCTTTTTCTTTTCTTTTACCACTACATGGGAGCCTTGTGAGCTGTTTCTTCTCTTATCTTTTCTTCCCTTTTGTGCAGGTCTAGGCTGATTGTAAGAGATAGGAATCTTTTTCCTGATTTCTTCTCTAATCTTATCTCTTTGCAGGTTGCAAGTTGAGTCTTTGCAGGTTGCAAGTTGATATTTCTTTCTTGAGGCTCAAGAAGGTGTAAGGGGGAATGAATGGAGCTGGAATTTTGGAAGGAATATGCTCTGCTGCTGCTGTCCCTTCTCTGCCACCTTTCTGCTTTCTTTTTCTCTGTTTTTCTCCTTCCTCTTTTTTTTTCTTTGGGCCCAAGCAACGACTACTGCTGCTGCAGCATGTTTTGTTCCCCTTTCTTTTATTTATTGTTGTAATCCTTTAATTATTTGTAATTCTCTTTTATTTTATTTGTTGTAATTGTATTATTATTATACACTTAAAATTCCTTTCTTTTATTAATAATTACTGCTTTTGATTCAATAAAAGTATTAATCGAATGCTTGGTTCGATTATTGTCTTACGGTTCGATTATCAACCGATGGGCTTGGCCCATAATATAAATTAATCTGTTGTACCACAACTTTTACTCTTGATCGATTTTGAATAAATCGATACTATCGTAAATCAACGATATAATTACTATTATAGAAATGATTTATCAAATTACTATTTGATTTTCCATAGAAATAAATACTTAACTAATTAATCACTTGAAGTGATCATATTTTGAATCATCTAATTAGAGAAGTCATTCTCCTCTTAATCAACTCACTAGAGAATTCTTTTCTCCAAAAATTCTATCTTCGTCGAGAATAGAATTTTATCCACAAAGTTAATTTATTCTCCCTATTTCACTAATTTGTCTACTAACGTAGAGTTAGGAAAATGCGGGGCGTTACACAATTGGAGCAATATCACATATTTATATACAATTAAATATTTTGGGTTTTTTTTTTATTGATCTTCTAAATTTATTAATAAACATATGTATTTATGAAAATTCTGAAAGGATTGATAGCAAAAGAAATTTTGAATAAGGATATTGCAAAGGAATTATGAGATGAGTTAATTAATAGTACAATCTTAGTATTTACGTGCGAATACACGTAATCTCTGCTAGTAAAAGGAAAAAGAAGAAAGAAAAAATGTAACCATGGAGATTGTTCAAGTTGGCATGGGAATGATGAGGGATCTGCCTCTCGCAGAAGTTGGTTTTGTAGATGGAGACGTCGAACTCGGACGGGGCGACTCGGGTGAAGAAGACGATTTCTCCGAGCTGGAGGGCGGCGTCCTCGGCGAAGCTTTGCCAGCCTTTGGTGAAGCAGAGGGTCCCATTCTCCATCTTCTCAACCTTCACCTTCCATGTCGGAGGGTGCCCTCAGCTTCGTCTTCGTCCCCAGATTCGGCCCGTGTTTCCTCGAGAAGGCCGGAGGGAATCGCTGCATCAAGAAACGAAAAAATATATCCAAATCATACATTCTTAGATAGCTACAT
This sequence comes from Thymus mandschuricus, assembly GCA_029379335.1. Classification (NCBI taxonomy): domain Eukaryota; kingdom Viridiplantae; phylum Streptophyta; class Magnoliopsida; order Lamiales; family Lamiaceae; genus Thymus; species Thymus mandschuricus. The sequence goes on along the minus strand of CM057073.1, from coordinate 15,469,568 downwards.
TCATAACAAATAATTATGAAATATATATAGTGTTAATTTCAGACAGAGGAAATTTGTGCAGAAAAGATGAAAGAAATTCCATTGAAGAAAACTGGAAATATCTCAAAATTCTCGTAAGTCCAAATGAGCTGCTGCTACAGTATTTAACTATACTAAATGCTGACTCAGCAAAAACTAAAATAAAACTGGAAAAGGAAAATAAGAGAAAAAACGTAATAACAAAACTAGCAACTTTGTTATTTCTTCTTCATCTTCACTGCTGTGGAAATTCCAGACTCCTCCATCTTTAATTGATCTTCACACTCCCCCTCAAGTTGAGCATGGATATTAGAAAGGCTTAACTTGCCCAAAAAACGCTTGAAAGGAGAAAGATGCAGAGACTTAGTCAGAATATCAGCAAGTTGCAGCTCTCCTTTAATGTGCATGGGCTTGATCAAGCCTTGCTGGTAGCGTTCCCTTACCGTATAACAATCTATTTCAATGTGCTTGGTCCGTTCATGGAAAGCAGCATTAGAAGTAAGATAGACAGCTGATTTGTTGTTATCACAAAACAAAGGAATCGGTTTGGATCGGCAAATACCAAAATCACGTAATAGAACATCAATCCACGAAACTTCACACGCAGCTTGTGCCAAAGAACGGTATTCTGCCTCAGTAGAAGAACGAGATACCACCTGCTGTTTCTTAGAACGCCAAGAAATGAGACTAGACCCAAGAAATAAACAGAACCCAGAAACCGAACGTCTAGTATCAGGGCATGTTCCCCAATCTGCATCAGCAAAAATACTAGGATCCAAAGTAGAAGATGTAGAATAGAACAAGCCCAAACCAATTGTACCTTTCAAGTAGTGAAGGACGCGATGAGCAGCAGTCATGTGATGTTGGCAAGGTGCAGAAACAAACTGACTTAATTTGTGAACAGCAAAGGTGATATCAGGCCTAGTAATGCAGAGATAAAGAAGCCGGCCTACCAATCTCCGATATTGTTTCCCATTAAGCAGAAGAGAAGAACCTTCTTTCTCTAAGGAATGACCAGGATCCATAGGAGTAGACATTGGTTTACAACCAAGTAGACCTGTATCATGTAAGAGGTCAAGCACATATTTTCGTTGGCAAACTGTTACTCCACTGGGGCTGCGAGCAATCTCTAAACCAAGGAAATACTTAGGATTTCCAAGATCCTTGAATTTGAAATGTGATCCCAAATGAGATTTGAATTGCTCCACAATATGCAAGCTAGAACTAGCAAGGAGAATGTCATCTACGTAAATGATAACCCCAAGATAAACATTGTCTTTTATCATAAAATAATAGGAAGTGTCTGCTGCAGATTGTTGCAATCCAAAACTAACCAAAACCTCTGTGAATTTGAGATACCACTGCCTAGAAGCTTGTTTGAGTCCATATAAGGACTTGTGAAGCTTGCAAACCAGATTTGTCTGCTCCCCCTCAATATGAAGACCTTTAGGTATTTTCATGTAGATTTCTTCCTTTAAGTCTCCATAAAGAAAAGCATTGTTGATATCCAAGTGGGTCAGAAAATACCCTTTAACAGCAGAGATGGCTAGCATCATTTTTACAGAAACCAATCTAGCCACCGGAGAAAAAGTATCCAAATAATCTATACCAGCTTTCTGAGTAAAACCCTGTGCCACCAGCCTGGCTTTTAGCCTTTCAACTTTTCCACCTGAGAAAAATTTAACTCTAAATACCCACTTGCATCCAATTGCAGTCTTACCGGGAGGAAGAGGTACAAGAGACCATGTATGATTGTTCTGTAAAGCAGTAAGTTCTGTCTGCATAGCTTCCCTCCATTCAGCATGAACAGCAGCCTGTGCATAAGAGGATGGTTCTGGTACAACAGTGATGGAACCAACAAAAGCAGAATAGGAAGGAGAAAGCTTGGAAGTTCCAATAAAAGAACTCAAAGGATATTCACAAGATGTTTGAATTGAGCCACATATGTAATCATTCAAATGACTAGGCGGCTTAACAATTCTACCTGAAGAGGTTTTGAGAGGAGGAGGCTGAGGAGCTGCATTTGTAGAAGATGAAGGAATAGGAAGATCATCAATGGCAGAAGGAAGTGAAGGCGAAGTAGCAGAAGAGGAAGAAGAAGGAATGTACAGAGGGAACGGAGTGCTGATTTGTGAGTTTCCAGTGCAAAAAGGAAATGTTAGCTCATGGAAAATCACATCTCTACTCACAAACACTTTGTTGGTTGACAAATCCAACAATTTATAGCCCTTGTATCCAGATGGATAACCTAGAAACACACACCTCATTGCTCTAGGAGAGAATTTTGTTCTATACCCAAAATTTCTGAGATGGGTGTATTGAGGTGGTTTCTTAAATAACCTTTCAAAAGGAGTAAGATTAGAGAGCTGTGAAACTGAAGAAGGTGTTCTATTTATGAGATAAGAAGCTGTGAGAACACAATCACCCCAATAGGCAAGAGGAACATGTGACTGAAAATACAAACTACGAGCAACATTCAACAAGTGTTGATGTTTTCTTTCTACCCTCCCATTTTGCTGTGGTCTTTCCACACAAGAGTGTTGGACAAGAGTTCCAAATTTATTAAACAATGAGGAAAGATTGAATTCAGGTCCATTGTCACACCTAATCATCTTAACGGATTTCTGAAATTGTGTATGGACTTGTTGAAAGAATTGAGAAAGAATGGCAGTGACATCATTTTTATGTATAAGCAAGTAAGTCCAAACAAAACGAGAATGATCATCAACAATGGTGAGAAAATATCTCTGACCATGAACTGTAACTGGATTGAAAGGACCCCAAATGTCACAATGTATCAAGTCAAAAACATCACTTGCAATACTAGAAGAAAGAGGGAAACTAGCCCTTTTTAGTTTAGCCAGAGGGCAGACCTCACAAACTGAGTGAATTACATGTTTGATTGGAATTACAGAAGACAAAAGCTGAAGTTTATCATGCCATAAATGGCCTAATCTAGAATGCCAAATATCTGAACTAACACCAGAAGACACACTTGAGGCTTGAACTGATGGAGAGACACTTGATGGAGAGACACTGGAAAGAGGAACATGAGATTCAGCTGGATCTAGCACATATAAGTTTCCAACTCGTCTACCCATCCCAATCAGCATTCCCTTGGAAGCATCCTGGATCAAACATTGATCATGAGTAAAAGAAACTGAACAATTATTGGTTGTGGTCAGGCTACTGATGGAGAGAAGATTATAAGAAACACTTGGGACTAGAAAAACTGAGTGGAGAGTTAATGTAGAAGAAAGAGGAACTGTGCCTACACTAGTGATGGGAACCATGTTAATTTCAGACATAGGAAATTTGTGCAGAAAAGATGAAAGAAATTCCATTGAAGAAAACTGGAAATATCTCAAAATTCTCGTAAGTCCAAATGAGCTGCTGCTACAGTATTTAACTATACTAAATGCTGACTCAGCAAAAACTAAAATAAAACTGGAAAAGGAAAATAAGAGAAAAAACGTAATAACAAAACTAGCAACTTTGTTATATAGTTTTGGGAATTTTCTATGGTTTGTATATATAGAAGTAGTGGCTAATTAACTAGCTGCTTACGAGAAGCTTCTTGAAATCAACGGCGATGAGAACCTTGAAGAAGGATGGATTCTCAGGCATGATTCTCTCTCTCTATCTCAGCTCCGAAGTTGTTGCAACTAGAGAGGATTCACTTGTAATAAGAAATATGGTACGGTGTAGAGAGGGAGAGAGAGAGGAGTAGTTGACAATTCTGTTTGATTAGTTACAACAGAATCAAATGAAATCAAAATGCAGTATAAGAATCTGATCTTATACATGACAGTGAGGTCACTCAAAGAGTATGAATTCGAATCTGCTTTTCTCAAAGGACTAGTAGAAAGAATGCATGTAGCTTCAAAAAAGGAATTTTAAGAAAATTAATTAAAGAATTAGGATTCCCAATTTTGATAATATATCCTAGGATTCTATCGGATTTTCCGATTCTAGATGATATAGAAATAGAATATGTATAGTACTTCGTATCCCTCCGTTTTTTGTAACGTTGTTGCTCATTAGCTAATTTGAGAGTTTTTTTTTTTCAATTGGTGTCTTTTTTTTTTTACGGTCCAACACACCCCAATTAAATTTAAGAGACCGAAGAAATAATACAAAATAGTGTTGCCAATTATCTCAATTCATCAAATTCCAAACAAATGTTTCTTTTCGATAAAACCATAACAATTAATCATAAAACTCTAAATTATTCATCTCTCGGTCTCTCTCCCGATCTCACTTTTTCGGTCTTTCCGCCCTCTCCCACCCACTCTCATTCTAAGACATATGAGTGTACGTTTTTCTATTTTAAATTTAAATAATTGAAACTTGACAGGCAAAAGAAAAACAGAAACAAGTAACGAAATAAAATAAGTTGCTAAACAAAAATTAAATCAAATAGTTATATAATAAAATTTTGGTGAGAAGTTTCTAAACATAAAAATTAGGATGCACTAAACATAACAATTAGGATGCCTATAACTCATTTTTTGAATATAATTATGTTTTAAGTATAAAATTTGAAATAAATAAATGATTTTAAATATAATATAGAGTCGTCTAAATTATATACTTCCTCCATCTCATATAAGTAGAGTCCCATTTGGAATGGGTACAAGAGCCAATAAAGGTAAAAATGTGTGGTTGTAATTGATTGTGAAGAGAGAGAGTTAATTATAGCCATGTATTCTTTTCCGTTTTAGGAAATGAGACTAAATGGTGAGACGGACCGAAATGGCAAATGAAACTACTTATATGAGATGGAGGTAGTAGCAATGTTAAAATTAAAAATAAATTGCATGTTCTAAGGGCCCATTCTGAAAGAAGTTGGGCTCTCATTTCCGAGCTTTTTACTTGGCTAATGACCGTTACTTTGACTGATATTTTCATTTTTATTCTCCATAATATACGTCATATGTTCCAATTCAATCGTCATGTTTCATTTCGACACGGTATTTTAGACTTAAAATTAAAAGTGAACAGTAAATGATCTCATTAAAACGTAATGGTCAATTCTTTTTATTTTAGGAAACAACACAATTCGTATACGTCTCAATTAGGAAAACAAGACAATTTAACTAATTAAACCCTCCATCCCACTACAATCGTTTTGTTTATCAATTCAAAATTTTTGTTACAATGTTAAAACTGAAAAGTAAGAGGTTTACATTGAAATTTAGATTCAACTTTTTTCTATTAAAAATACATGACTTTAAATATGGGATGGGAGGAGTGTAACTATGAGGAATGCTCTCCTACCCACCTTGAGTATTTTTAATATGCTCACGGATGACGTGACATATTATTAATGAATAAAAGATGAGTGGTGCTATTCGGCCATAATGTGGCCGACCATAATTTAACTTAGTATTTTTTACGTATTTTTTATAATTATTCCTTTAATCATAAATATTTTAAAATTAAAAAATATTAAAGTAATAAATTATAGTTCTATTTTAAAATTAAATATATTATAAAAAATGTCGTTGTGTGGCTGCCCACGTTATGGCCAAATAACATTATTGATAAAAGATTTTAATAAAAGTAAACTCTATTTTATCTCCCGATCTTTATTCAGAAGGTTGTCTATTGTGTTTCGGCGTGTCATCTCCCTATTGCACTAGTGATAATTGCCACATATAAAAAATACTTTCAAAACCAATATTTTTATTTATGAAAATTTTATTTATTATTTAAAAATATTTTTAACACACGACAATCATTCCTATTTAAATACACACATATGACTATATGACAAATTTTGGCACCATATTAAGAACGAACGAATATAAAAAAACTCCTCTATGCCTTATAAAATCGAGTCGTTTTATTATTTCGTATGTACTCAAAATATGAATTAACTTCATCGAACTTAAAAGTATATATAATTGTGGTTAACATTTCAATTTTTTTTGGTATATATACTTCACAAAAGTAAGAAATAAATAAGCGGACTATCACAAAGATTATGATGGAAGAGATTTAATAAAATTAAGTAGTTTTATTTTATTTTATTTTTTGGTTCATCTTTTTTCCAACAAAAATATTTCCCTTTTTCCAATTGACATTTATACATAGCGAGTGACATATATTATATATGTAATAGATGTCAAAATATACATAAAGTTCTTAGCCGTGCATCGCACAGGGAACATACTAGTATATATAATAACAGAATTTTTCCTCACAATTGTTTTCCGGCCAAAACTGCACCCATATTTTTCATATTATTTTAATAATTAATAATTATTGTAATAATTACTTTTCAGATTCACTTTTTACATTTTACTTTTTAATATAATTACATATTCCATTTGAAATTGGCCTATAGCCGTGTGCAGACTCTTCAGTTCATATACTGATATACCCATGCAATTTTTGTTCTCTCTCCTCTCTTTATTCATTAGATAATTGTATTATTATTGTACATATTACTACTATAATGTTGGAAGATAGATTGTTTCAAATCTATGAAAGTGGGGGATAATCAATTAATAGCTTTTATAAAAAAAAAATTAAAAATAACTTTTATCACCTGTTTTTATTTCAAGCGTTCTATATGTCATAAAGAGATAGATGTACTTCTATATTTTCCTTTGTGCAAATTCATTTACTCATACTGGAAGTTTGCAGAAAAAAATTATTAAATATGTACATTTACTCATATTGGAATTTTCATATTGTTTTGTCTTAAAATTTTAACCATTTTATTCATATCTTGAAATCGTATTAAAATTTTATCCATTTTATTTTAGTTTGAAATATGGGGTTATTAATAAATTAGTTTTGAAATGTGTAGTTGGCAATAAATGAGAGAGGGGTTACAAATATAATTATTTCCAAAAAACGAAATTAATCATACAGGGTGGGACGTTTTAAAATAACATGTTACATAGCATGGGACAAAGTGAGTAATTTAGAATATAACTTTCCGTGCATCGTACGGGGCACAAACTAGTTAATTTATAGAGGGTGTTCCCTTTTAACCGGTCATCATCTAAATGCAAAAAATATTAATTAATTAATATAGGTGTGGTGTAGTTGGTTATAGAACTTTGGTTTGAACTTGAAAAACTCTTCGCGCGATTTTGAATTTTTTTTACAATATGGTTGGGGTTTGGTTAGGCCCAATCCTGATAGGCACAACCTATACATTTATTGGGTTCATATGAGATGATAAATTTGTCGAAATTCTCATTTTAGACTTCATACGAGATAAAATTTTGCACTCTATTTTATCTTATACGCCTTCCGTCCCAATTTATTAGTCTTATTTGTCATTTTAGTTTGTCCCACTTATAGTTTCATTTTCTAAAATGGTAAAAAATATTTGACCACAATTCACTCTCTCTCCTCATAATTAATTACAACTACATATTTTTCACTCACTCTCCACTCACTTGATTTATGTGCCGAAAGCAAATGAGACTAATAAGTGGGACGGAGGAAGTAGTAAAATTCTCTCACCGACAGTGGCGGAGCCACCCACAAGGCACGGTGGGCTTAAGCCCACTCCAATATCTTTTTTTTAGTTCTTAAAATTTTCAATTTTTATCGAATTTTGTTCTCGTCAGCCCATGCTAATTGTGAAAAAACGAATAATTCTCGTCTAGTTTATAGCACTAGCCAACCAGCTCCTGCCATGAAAAATTCCTGGCTCCGCCATTGCTCACCGGCCTATAATTTTCTCCCGTTTTAAATTTATACGTTTAATTTCCTATTGCTCATAAATTCTAACAAGTTGCAATATATGCTTTAAACTTTTGGTCATTTCCTTTCATCCTGAAATGTGTGTTTTTCTGGTAATCTAGTACCTCGTGAGTGATGAATCCATGCATACATTAATTAGCAAAGAAATAAAATATGAAAAATCTCATTTTATTAAATACGTTTCTAACCCCTAAAATATGATCATGTCCTTAGAATTTTTCTTTCCCGTAAATACTTACTCCCTTCGTTTATTTCGAAATGATAACATCTCCATTTTATGATGTTTTATTTCGAAATGACAACATCTCAAATACCAAAAAATAATTATAAAACCCTAAATTGATAGGTCAACCTTATAAAGTAATTGTAAAATTACAACTTACATAGAAATTACATAAAAAAAAAAAATTATTTAAAAGATTGACACTTTTATTCATAAAGATTAGTACTTTTATTAATAAAGATTGACACTTTACCTGAACGGGTCGGAACAACACAAAACGTATAGGGTTGACCCGACCCGAAATTGGGTCAAGCGGGTCGGGTTGGGTCGGGCCGGGTCGGATCATGGGTCGGGTCGGGCTGGGCGGATCCGGCCGCATGGTGCGGCCGGCCGCACCAGAGTTTTTGTCTCAAAACAATCGGAAACCAACCTCTCATGTTCACTGGACACATTTAATATACTCACTGCTAATATAAGTTATAACAATTCATGTGTGAAATTTTTTATTGGAGTTTAAATTTTTTTAATGAGCTTTATGGTGTTTTATTTCAAAATGACAACATCTCCATTCTATGGTACTCCCTCTGTTTCTTCTGAAACGATATGTTTTCCTAATAGAGGCGTTTTGTGCGAAATGACTTGTTTCCTATGTTAGCCCGACAATCTCATGTGCACCCCCATTAACCCCTTAATATATCACCTTTATATATTAAATTCTCATTTTAAGTATGTGGACCACCACAATTATACAACAAACCTCAATTTTATTAATATGTATGCCGATAAGAAACAGACTGTTTCAGAAGAAACGGAGAGAGTATTTTATTTGAAATGTTCACTTTCCTATTTTGTACCAAAACCGCATGTGAACTCTTATTAATGATTCATTAGTCAGTAATACACTACTTTATACACACTAAATTCCCATATAAAATCCTCAATTTTTTAAACTGTGCCCAAAAGAAAGTGGTCATTTCGAAAGGAACGGAAGGAGTAGTATATATTATAATCCCTCTCTACTTGTATAACTAGTCGATTCTTCTTCTTTTTTTTTTTTTTTTTTTTTTTTTTTTTTTTTTTTTCCAACCCATATATACTCCTTCAATAATTTCAATAATGTGTTTGAATAAAACAACCTTTTCAAAATCACTTCCCTTGCGATGCATGCAACATGAAAATACTTACGTGAGATTAAAGAATATATCCTTCTAAGCATGCAACACATTATGCATACAAGAACGCAGAATAATATGATTGTGATTGCTATACAAAAAAAAAAAAAAAAAAAAAAAAAAAAACATTATGTTTGATAGAATTAACCTTTACTTTTTAATTTAAATCATTTACTTTTTACTTTTTAACACTGCATCCAAAATTCATATCGAAATGAAACAAGACTAATTAAAGTGAGACTAAGCGAATACTACGTTTCTATATTTAAGTCAATTTTCACATGAAAAATAAATAAAAAAAATCAGTTTTATATATACATAGACTCTAGTCTTGTACATAAGTCACTAGCATAGATTCTCAAAAAAAAAAAAAAAAAAAAAATGCTGTCACCATTATTAATTGACTGAATCTTCACAACTTTGAAAGGAGCAAAGAAAATTGACCAAAAAATTTGCAGAAAAATCACACAAGGAAGAAGAAAGCAGAGAACATGTCTAGCAAAGTAGAACACCCTTCCTTCTTCAAAGTTATCATCGCCATGGATCACAAAAAGCTACTCGTAAGCTCCTAAAAACCCCAAATAAATCATCAAACTTTTCGAGAAATTCTTCGTAACGTTTCGTCGTTTTTGTTTGTTTTTACGCAGCGGGTGCCTCCTGCTGTAATGAGGAAATACGATCTAGGCAAAAATGTGCGGCTCAAATCCCATTCGGGAAGAACGTGGAAGGTGAAGGTGGAAAAAGTAGGGAACGGCCAGTTTGGCTTCACCAAAGGCTGGCGAAACTTCGCCGAAGAATCGGCTCTTCAGCACGGAGAATTCGTCGTCTTCTCCGAGCTGACGAAATCGGATTTTATCGTAGAAATTTACAAAACCGACTTCTGCAGAAGGCAGATTAACGAAGCAGCAGCAGTATCTTCTTCTTCTTCTTCTTCTTCTTCTTCTTCTTCTTCTTACGAGGCGGTTGGATCGGAAGTTCAAACTCCGTCCTTCATGATGTTTCGCCTCCGGGAATCTCCCTCCGAATTCGTAAAGAAATGTTCCATTTTATTATTTTTTATCATCTTTTCCTGTAGGCAGGTGGTTATGTATAATTTTTTGGCGAATTTGTTGCAGTGTATACCGACAAAGTTCGTGGCGAAGCACGAACAAGTCAAGGAGCTAGAAACGATGGTCTTGAAAACCGACGATGGAAAAAGTTGGGAAATGAAGATTGAGAAATACAAGAATGGAAATTGTTTCATGAGGGACAGATGGCCGGAATTCATGTCGGAAAACAAGATCGACGACTTGGACTTTCTCGTATTCCGATTGGTCGGAAAAGCAACTTTCAAGGTTATGATCTATAGGGCTGATGGCTGCCTCAAAGAGCCAACTTCTCCAACATTAATTTCTGGTAAATTCATAAATATTTTTGATTGCATATACCTATACATTTTAATTTTTTAAAAAAGTTTTTGAGTTTTGCATACATAATTCTTGATATAAAGAAAAGGGTGACGAGGAAGACGAGATTCCGACTGAGAGGCGAAGAACGGGGAGGCCGGGGAAGAAAAGAGAGACGAGCGATGGTCCACTCTACTTCGAAAAGCCTCTAATGTTGCATCACGTGTCAAGATATGTGAGTCTGGATTTTTTTTTTCATAGTGTGATGAGATCAAGTAACTTTAGTATAAAGACCCTAGTTGATGAATTTGTTTTTTTCCATCTTTTGGGGGGAATTTCAGACTCTTCCAGCTGATTTCTCGAGGGCAGCTAACATGAAGGAGAAAACGTTCTTGACGATGGAGTTTCTACCCACCGGCCATAGTGAAACCGTAACCGTGGATCATCGGCCTCAGAAGGATAGGTTCGACTTGCTTACCGGTTGGGGCGAATTCCGGGTGGCGAATAAATTAGAGTATGGGAAGATCTACTCTTTTGAATTCAAGCCGGATGAGGATGTCATCGATGTGAAGGAAGTGATCAAGAAATAGAAGCTAGTTAAGTACTAGTAGTTCTTTTAGTTGAGGAGTAAGAGGCTTTATTTTGGTGATTTTATTATTGCATATGTTATTAATGTTATGTTTGGTGATTAAGGACTGAAAATTTGCATGGGAGAATAGTTTGAAATTTATGGCAGAAACTGAAAAATTGCACGCTTTATTAATTTACTAATCTAGCACTACTATATTGATTGGTTTAGTTTCTCTCTAAAAAAATATTCACTCCGACTCTTCCTAAGTGACCCCTTTGCTTTTTGACTTTTTCGGCACGCATTTCCACCGAGACGTAGTACGGGTTTTACGATATAATTTTGAAATATTATTTCTTTTACGTCTCGGTGGAAATGCGTGCCGAAAAAGTCAAAAAGCAAAGGGGTCACTTAGGAAGAGACGGAGGGAGTAATAATATGGTTGGGATCTCCGTCTTACAGATTTGCAAATGTTTGTATATATTAAAAAATGCTTTGAATTCGATGGGACGAAAAGAGTAATAATTGTGATATGTCCCCCAAACTAAGCAGAAAGAACCAAAGGACCATATCTAGGGTTTTTCTCAAGAAACCGTTGGTTAATGTTGGGTAGTATATTGTGGGGCCCAGAAGCCATCACGTGCATGATACCCTTCGAGAATATTAGGGAGTGCAAAATTATACTCACTCCGTCTCACTTCAATATATACTCTTATTTGCTACTTTAGGTTGTCCCATTTTACCATTTTTTTTTTATAAATATAAATAATTAACACTTACATATAAAATCTCATATCCTAATGGAACTTGACCAGTGATGTGGGACGGAGGAAGTACGTTAAATAAGTATATTACCAAAATTCAAAGTAAATTAATGAGTCATTGGCCATTGCCTCAGGATATGTGTAATACTAATAGCTAGGGTCGGGTAATTCTATACACAACCCTCAAATTTCTCCCCACAGCCCCCTAATTAAAAATAATAGTTAATATAATAACGAATGTACCGATTTACCCTCACAACCCCCAATATTAACACATGAACGGACGCCCAAACCCCTATCGGCTTTTCTGGAATGAAATCAACATGAATCCAAAAATCTAATTAATTTTTGCATCCATATATACTCAATTTTAGAGTATAATTGCGATGTTTAAATTAAAGCTCCTTGAAATTTTGGGAATTAACACAATTTTTTTAGATCCAATATCGAAGAAGGAATGAAACACAGGTGCTTTACTTGAAATTTCAAAATTTTAAATGAAAAAACAGAGCAATCATTTCTCTTGATGTCTAAGAAGTGCCCACAAATTAGTTTGGTAGAAAATCCATAAAATTATCCCAAAATTTAATTTTTATTCTCAGGGAACTTGGAGAAGGGGTGAAGAAGATATAAAAAGGGGATAAAGGAACAAAATCGGAAGATGAAAAATAGACGCATTATTAGAAGAGGAGGAAGAAGAAAGAGGAGGGGATGAAGAAAAAACAAAGAACAAAATCTTGAATACACGCAGGTACGGTTTGGAGGGGGCTGTGAGGGTAAGTTAGTACAATTGATATTAAATTAACTATTATTTTTAATTAGGGGGCTGTGTGGAGAAATTTGGGGGCTGTGGATAGAATTACCCGCTAGGGTCAAGTCCCTCCCCATGCTATATAGTACATCAATATATACATTTCTCATGTTCTGCCTAAGATTCTCTCACGCTCCTTTAAAATAACACCTTTCTTGACATACTATATATCATTTTAAACGGGATGGAAGGAATACTATTGCTTCGACTTTGCATTTCTCCGTTATTGGTAACTCGGATCCTCTGTTATCAAATTGTGTCGCGTCCTTTGTTTACTTGTATAACACCTATTAGAATGATCATAATGTGATGATGAAGTGCAATACCTTTGGTAATTAAGGCGATTCTCCTCCAATTAAGAGGTTGGAGGTTCGAGTCATCATCTCGGGTGTAGGTGTGTGTAAATTTGTTGTGTTTATCAATAGTTAATTAATTTCTTGATTATGTTTGAATAATTCAATCCGGCATTTGTCGACATTATCTGATGTGATATATACTCCTACAGAACTGAATCGATAATCCACGACACATAACACTTGAAGGTCCAATGGGCTCAGACCGACCCGTTTGACCCGATTATTTTACTCTATAAAATCTTCATACATGGGCCAGGTTTAGGCATTGGTTTTCTTGGCCCGATGGAATTTTGGGCCCAACTTTTGCCTAAAGCTAAATGGGCTTGGGCCACCTGGCCCAAGTTGACAGCTCTACCTCTAGCTAATAGAGTTTAATTAACATTTTTAATTTTGTTAAACTACATATAGTGAACGTAATCAATTGGTGTCTGCCACACTACATTACTAGCGGAAAAAAAAAAAAATTTAATATTAATGAATCACTCCGTCTTACTTTAACAATCCTATATACTCTTTATGTCCCATTATTATAGAGATAAAAATATATTTTCGTATGTCCCATTGCTATTGGGATATCACTTAAAGTGGCAAGAATTTAACTCATTAAACACGTTCACATTACTTTATCCACTATCATCACTCTTGTCCCGTATCAAGAAAATGATACCTATATCAATGGGACGGAGTGAGTATTATATATGTATGTCCCATTTCAATAGTTCTCTATTTTTAAATGAAAAGAAATAACCATTACAACTCCCTTACTCACTTTTAACGCTACATATAAAATTTCATGTCAAAAGAAGCAAGGCCGTTGAAATGTGACAGATGTAGAGGGAGTACTATACCGTCCACAATATTTAGAGTTTATAATCCTTTTCGCCCATCCACGATCTTTAAGGTCTTTCGATTTTATATTATGAACCCTCGCATAAAAATTACAATCACATCCTTAAGCATCACCATAAATCACCACGACATATTAAAGAAAAAGAAAAGAAGAAGACTGAAGAAATTTTTTGCAGGCAGTCATTTCAACTAAATGGAAGAATTAATGCTAGCATTTTCAGAATTCTGCACAAATTAGTTGTCACCATATTAATTTGAAAATACTCCCTCCATGAAAAAAAAAAATACCAAAAAAATAAAAATAAAAAATGAATAAATTAAATTCTATTACCAACTACTTCTACCTTCCATTAAATACCGCCGACGATTATTTTATACACACAAACTCAGAGAAAACAATAAGTTTAATTTTGCAAGAACAGAAGAAAAAACTCAATGCCTAGGAAAGCAAACAAAAAGCCTTCATTCTTCAAAGTCCTCATCAACATGGAGTCTACAGAGATACTGGTAATCCATTCTTTTTATGTTTTTTCCCAATATTTTAATGTTGAATATTCAAGTTTTTTTTTTTTTTTTTTCAATAATAGTATTCATTTTTGTTTTGATGCAGCGGCTGCCGCCTGCATTCATGAGAAAATACGACTTGAATCTACCTAAAAAGGTGAAGATAAGAGTTCATTCCGGAAGAAAATGGAAGGTGAAGTTGCAGAAAAATGGCGGAGGGTTTTGCTTCACAAAGGGGTGGGCCCAATTCGCCGAAGAAGCTTCTCTGAAAATCGGAGAATTTCTGGTTTTTACCTTAAATATTGCCAAATCTGAGTTTGATGTGGAAATATACGACCCTAGCTTTTGTCAAAGAGAGATTCCACTCACTCATGGTTAGTTTAAATTTTCATTCAAAACCCTAATTAATCACAATTTGCAATTTTTTTTTCTTCTTTTAAACTTTTCTGCAATGTTTTAGACTTTTTCTTTGAGGTCCTAAGTTCTGGTACTAAGGGCATGTTCAATGCTAGAACCCTAAATGGGGTTCTTAAAGGTGCCACATAGACAAGATCTCATTCATATTAAAAAATACAATGGTAAGGTTCTTAATAAAGGTTCTTATCATAATTAAAGGGTCCCACTAATTTAATTAATTGCATGATGTTTAGGGTCGCGTGTGAAGAAAAAGAAGCGATCGAGGGCAAGAAACGACGTCGTTGGGATACCGGGAAGAGGTTCTTCCGAAAAGGGGAACCCTCTCTACTTTGAAATTTTCCAAAAGAAGCATCATCAATCAAGGATTGTAAGATATACTTAACCTAGCTACGTATATATCATATGCATGCATGATTAATCTTGTTATATTTGTGGGTTATTAATCCTAGATTTGAGTAAAGTTTCTATATTCTATCTTATAGTATAATTTTTGTTAAATATTTCAGACCCTTCCAAATGCGTTTTCGAGGGCGGCACGTATGTACGAGAGGAAGGAGGTGAAGGTGGAGTATGTAGGCAAGCAACATTGTGAAAATGTAGTAGTGAATCCTCGGGAATGGAGGGTCGACTTGGCGAAGGGTTGGTGCGATTTTCGCAAAGCGAATGGAGTGGCGCTCGGGAAAACCTACTCGTTCGAATTCAACCCCAATACGAATGCCATTAGTGTTAAGAGAGTCAAGAAATTGGGAAGTGATTGAGTTCACTTAACATCTTGGCAAATGCTACTCTATTATAATTTAGGGTTTTTGAACTCCTTTCTTGAGTTGTTTTTGTGTAAATATTTTGTTGTATGGATGGATTGGAGCTTTTGCCTGCATGTGGGGAATTAATGGAGGAGTTTTGGCTTGATGTGGAGTGGCTAGCTAGCATATGTATTATTCTGTGTTAATATTATCAATGATATGTGTTTGTTTAATATATATCGTAATTTATACTCCCTCCGACTCAAGTATTCCGACACATTTTATTATATTATATCTCACATGTGAATATAAAATGTGCCGATATACTTGAGCCGGTTACATCGTGTTAACCAGATTAATATGGACATAACTATGGAAAGACTGCCATTTGCATGGAGTTAATTTTCTTGAAGTATTAGTGAATTATTGATTTGTGTCCCACTATTAAATCATCGTTTTGATATTTTCGAAAATAAAATTATTATTTATATTATAATTAACTTTAAAAAACTTTTTCTGAAATAAGATAAAGGACATCAATTTGTAGCAGATTTTGAATATTTAATTGAGAGGTATATATGAGTGCAAAATAGCTATGTAGTGTTTGCACAAGTCACATACCTATCTCTGCAAGAATAGGTGGGATAGAGACCTCAATTAACCATAATAAATACAATTACTACTACTCAAATTATATTTAAATTTACTCCCCTTCGTCCCAGTTCAATTGGTCTGTCTTATTTCGACATAAGATTTTATACATAGTGTTAAAAGTAAAAAATAAGGAGTCCACATTGAAAAGTAAGCATTAATTCTTTCTATTTTAGAAAACATGCCAAGTGAAGTGGGACGGAGTGAGTATCTTTTTGGATGGAGTATAATTGACAATACAGACACCTAATTCGTCTAATTCTACATGAGCCTACTCAAATAGGCATGCATGTTGACTAAGACTATGAGACGGTCCGATTAGAAAAATATGATAGATAGTTTAATTGGGACATGGAGTATATATATATATATATATATATATATATATATATATATATATATAAAAGAAAAGAATTAACTATTGTTTTGACAAATGGTTACCACAAGACTTTAAACCAATTATATAAAATAATTAAAATTGAGTGTGACTAACTTTTCTGAAGTTTAAACATTAAAGGAGTATAATTTTCACTACCTACCCCTAAAAGTAGCACCAAAGGATTGGATAAATAGCATTATATATTGCGTTAATTGTTAGAAATACCAAAAAATATAAGATGTAGTAGTTTTATACCCACCATATAAGAAACATAGTTTTAATACCCATTTGTCCATTATGCCCTTATCTTGGTCTATTTGCAACCCCAAAATTGCTATGGACTAGAATTTCTTTGTATTTCTTTGTTTGAAGTATTATTCCATCAATTAATTAGTAAAAATGGGATGAAAATCTCGTTTTCGCCAATTATGATCTAACGCTTCTAAAATGGTATCAGAGCCCATGGTTTATTTGGGAATTATATTTATTTATTATATAATTGATTATTAACTAACGGAGGAGACACCAAGTTAAAATGGAACCAGACATTTGTCTGAGTTGCGAGAGTTACAGAGTATACCTCAATTTATTGAGGGATCAGAAGGAGTTTGAACTTACTCAATTAAGAGTAAGACAAGGAATTCTCGAAGATGTCATTCGAGAAGATGCCACCCCCGACCGAATCCAGATCTGTGAGGAGGTCGTGAAGATGTACGTGGATCGCCTTTGGGTAAATCAATACCTGGAAGGAGTCCTAAGACGAGCCATGAGTTTATATCACCAAACTCATACCAGATGATGGAGTCAACCGGAGGATTTGGCCCTAATTTCCAAGAGATTGAGCCTTATTCGGCAAAAATCTCTATGGATTTAAGGGAGATCCAGAAGACGGTGTAAAACTACGGCAACAGCCGAGTACCGCAAAAGGTGGAAATGATATCTTCTCAACAGGATGAAATCCTAAACATCCTGAAAGATATCCAACAACGAGTGGAGAAATTGGAACAATCCCGTTCCAGTTCCTTCAAGAGGAATTTTGTCTTTAAAGGCGAGTCAAGCAGTCCCCAGAATGTATTGCCCATTCCCCGGACTGAGCTGCCCATTAAAGAATCCAACAAGAAGGATCCAGGGTGGGAACTCATAAACAAACTGATGCAAGATAGAAATGGCAAATCTTGAAAGAATCGGTTTGGAGGACCTACAGGCGTTAGCAGAATCATTTGCTACCTCAGAATGGTGGATCTAAAGACGAACGAAGTACCGGAGCAAAAACCCGGAGTCCAAGCAGGATCTTCGTTCCATGAGCACCTTGAAGATGTGAGTTACGAAGCTCACAGAATCAATACGCGAAATGCAAGGTGGAAGCCCTCCAAAATGCAGGACACACCTGTAGGGAAGGCAACGATGGAACCAATCCATCCATATGGAATTCATCTCAATCTCGATGATGTCAACTTCAACGAGAGGGAAGAGGCCATCGAAGAATGGAAGAATTCCATGATTGTTGCAGCAGCCACTCTTGATATGAGTCAAGATAGCTTTGCAAAAACTCTCGAGGTAAGCCTCATGGGAGTTGCCAAGATTGCTTGGGAAGGAATGAGCCAAGAAATAAGAGAGTCATGCTTAAAAGGAGACTATCAAAACATGGCTCCTGCTATGGCGAATTGGCTAAAACTCCATTTTTTGGGGGAAGGCTACTTCAAGGGGTACGATGAGGAGAAAAGAAAGAAATACTTGATGGCGTTCTACAATCTGAGACTTGTGGTCTTAGAGCAGCAGACGCTCAACAAGTTTTTAAAGCTCTTCACCTTATATCAACATCAATCTAGGATTGATGAAGAGAAGGCCAAGGAAATTTTCTTCCTAAAATTTCCAAACCCATGGAGAGAAATGCTCATTCATGGATATACCCCAGGTATCCATGACAGTGTTTCCAAGAGGATGTCCTATGTGCATGCTAAGTTGATGGAATGGTGTCAACAAGCCACAGCACAGAAGAACGTAAAGAAGTTGAGAAGGATCAACAAAACAACCACCCTCAACTGCGAAGGCAGTGACCTACCAACGGTCATTGGAGAAGAACCTTCAGTAAGGCGAAGGTACAAGAAGAATAGGTTTCAGCCCTATTCAAAAGAAGGAAAATCCAAGAGGAAATCTTGGAAGCCAAGAACTATGTGGTCCAGACAGAAAGCCGGATCATATAAATATGGACAAAGAAGCGGTCCATCCAGAAGCAGATTTCAACCCAGAGGAACCAACCAGCCTAAGGGAAAATTTGCAGCCAAGAAAACCTTCAGAAAAGCCCATGCCAGGGCAAATGAAAGTTTTAAGGATTGCAACTGCTGGACGTGCGGTGCACTTGGGCATATTTCGACCAATTGCCCAGAAAATAGGAAGATGAATAGATTCGAGTCAACACCTGACATTGAAGACGCGATCTATTTCAAGGACCTGGTACAAGTTTACCAGTTCGAGGATATACCCTCTGATGAGAGTATATATGAAGCCGAAGAAGACTTCGACAGCGAAGATTCCGATGGATCCACCGATTCAGAATCCAGCTGAAGAAGAGATACATCATCATGAATGTGAAGATAGAACCGGATATTCTAGCCGGATGATTATCTCACAAAGCCAGATTGATAAAATCATGAAGAAAAACCTGAGTATACAAAGATATCAGGGTTTTTCAGCCGGAAACATAGACCAAGTTCTAAGGAACTTCAGTCTAAAGAGTCGGAAGCACCATATTGTCTATGGAATCACAAGACGAGAAATGGCGCTACCAATAGAGCTCACGGGGAATCAAGTGGAGATGCAGTTGATTCCAGCAAGCGATATTCGGGAAGATCTATCAAAGATGAAACCGGAGGTTGCGGAGAAGATGAATTGGATCCACATCGGAGCAATTCAACTCGTGCTCAAATCAGCGTTATTTGCAGGAGTCGATTCACCAATCGATATTGCAATATGCGACAAGCGAGTACGAAACCTACAAGATTCTGTGATGGGAACCATCGCAGGAAATCTATGTGCTGGACAAGTGGTGGGGATTAACTATCCAAAGATTGCTTACAATCTTAACGATACCAACTTCAGCAAAGCCCTGACGTTGTATCAGGACTTCAAGAGAAAGGATTTGTTGGAAGAAGGGAATAGACCTTATTCCATCACATATCAGGTATCATATGCGCTTTCTAACTCTCATCATACAGAGTTGTTCTTGGGAAAGCAATTCATAGAGATACCAGATATCTTTAAAAAGGTGACAACGGCGATTTGTCTCGATAGAGTCGAAATTCCACGATTAAGAGACGTGGATATCCAAATTCAAGACAGGGTAGTCATAAGACATGATCAAAGTCTTAGATTACATTCTGGATGATTATCATTCCAGGGAGATAGGATTACTTCTCAACCTTTGGGGAAGGAGCCTGAGTCTAAGACAACCTGCCCAACCAAAGTTGTTAGACTTCAACAAGACGGTTATCACCATCAAATGTCCGGAAGGATGGAGAGGAGTAACCACCAGATTTGATACTACAAGATGGGAAAATAATTTTCCTTGTAATATCTTGTATTATCTGGAACAACCAGAGATCCATCACTACAAGGCCATGATCGAAATGGGGGGATGGAAGGTTGAAGTCAAAGGTCGAGCGGGGAGAGAAGAGAATATTCTTATCCTCGGTCTAGATTTCCTCGAGAAATACAAGCCCTGGAGAAGTAGGGAAGGAGGAATGGAGATCACGATCAATGAGAGAAAACTGTTGATCGAATGACAAGTCCATTCTCAATCTACATTCCTATTGGAGTATTGTATGAAAAATATAAGGCAGAATACTTTGCTGCTTATATTGATTCAGGTGCAGGGATATGCACAGCAAGACGTGAAATCTTCCCAGCAGAAATTGAAGAAGAACTACCACGGATTGCAGGACGAGACTTTTCCAAAAGGGTCTTGATTCTATCAAAAGGAATTAAGACTGTGGAAATCTTGATTGGAGGAGCAGGTCAGACGCCTTGGTATAAGGTTAAAACCCCTCCAATTTATTTTCATGATACCGGTGCAGATATTTTGCTCGGTAACACTTGCAGATGTTCAAAAGATATATGCAGGATAACGAGAGGCAGAGATTAGTGTTCACAACGCAGTGTGATCACAAAATCATTGTTCAGAGATTGAAAGGAGTATTTAATCGACAAATGCCAATCAATTTTCGCAGCAAGCGTGGTGATGAAGGACTACTTCGAAACCCAAAAATGCAAGACCAGAGAAGATTCAACGAAGCATTGTTGGATTATAGGATCAAATGGAAACTTAGCAAAAACGATGAAGAAAACGTTGCTAAGATCCAGATCTTAAAGGTATCTTTAATTTGTAAAGATATTGAAACTGATACACAGGTATCCTTGGAAGATGTCAAAAGGAAAATTGTACGTTGTTACAATGAGAATCCTTTGGCATGGTGGGAGAAGAATCAACTTAGAGCAACCTTGACGGTCAAACCTAACAAGGTTCACGAGTTTGTTCGATACAGGCCGATCTTGATGAATATCAAAGATCAAAAGGACATGAAAGGCATCATCAGGGAACACCTTGACATGAAGCTGATCGAACCAGGGAACTCACCATACAGTAGCCCAGGCTTCTTGGTAAGGAATCATGGTGAGATTAAAAGAAATAAACCTCGACTTGTTATTAATTACAAAGGTATTAATGATATTTTGGAATTCGATGGTTATTTCATACCAAGTAGAGAACACCTTATTAACTGCATAAGAAATGCAAAGGTTTTCTCAAAGTTTGATTGCAAGTCAGGTTTCTACCAGATTCGCATGGAAGAAGGGAGTAAGAAGTTCACAGCTTTTTCTACTCCACAAGGACATTACGTTTGGAACGTGATGCCAATGGGGCTAGCTAATGCACCCCAGATATTTCAGAGGAAAATGGATAATTTATTTAAAGATTATTCATCATTTATGTTCGTCTATATTGATGACATTCTTATAACGTCAAAAGATATGAATGAACACAATAAACATATATCTTGAGATCTTTGCAGATGTTTGTTACAAAGAAGGGCTAGTACTGTCTGAAAAAAAAGGCAGTTATAGCAACCCGGAAAATGGAATTTCTGGGAATCGAGATCGATGAGACGGGGATTATTTTGCAGAATCATATCGTGCAAAAGGTGAAAGATTTCCCAGAAGATCTTAAGGAAAAGAAGCAACTTCAAAGCTTCTTAGGAGTGGTTAATTTTGCAGGAGCATTCATTAAGAATCTTGCAAAATACAGAAAGGTCTTTAGTCCACTTCTAAAGAAAGACGTGCCATTCATCTGGACTGAAGAACACAAAGAAGGAATGAGAATATTGAAAGGAGTATGTGGGAACCTCCCCAAACTTTCAATACCACAGGACGAAGATGATTTAGTCTTGTATACTGACGCAAGTGATCATTGGTGGGCAGCAGTCCTTACAAAGATCACACCCAATGGAGAAGAACCATGCAGATATTGCAGCGGGTTATTCTCAGTAGATGAGGCCGTCAGATGGCACATTAACGAGAAAGAATTCTTTGCAGTTCGAAAGGCGTTTAAAAAATGGCCTTTATTTTTATTAGCAAAGAAATTTACTTTGAAAGTCGATAAAACGCAGGTTAAGGCTTTCTTAAAAAACAAGATAGAATCTAAACCTGAAAATGCTAGATTACTAAGATGGCAAGCTGAATGTCAATATTTTGTTTTTGACATTATTATTGTGAAATCTCATGAGAATGTTCTTGCAGATTTCTTGACAAGAGATGGAGCCAACTGAGTGTAACTCCATCATGATTTCCCAGAAGCATCTCCGAGAAAACCTCGAGATGTTATCAAAGGAATGAGACGAGTGTGTCTTGAGGGCTGAACAAGCCGGAAAGATACAAGCTGTCGATAAGACGAAAGTCACCGACATAATACGAGTTTGTATGCTAGCACAAACCCAGTGCTGGAACGCAGTACAAGCGCCACTCATTCGGGCGTC
The DNA here is from genome assembly GCA_029379335.1 of Thymus mandschuricus. Taxonomy (NCBI): domain Eukaryota; kingdom Viridiplantae; phylum Streptophyta; class Magnoliopsida; order Lamiales; family Lamiaceae; genus Thymus; species Thymus mandschuricus. The sequence continues at coordinate 15,446,971 of CM057073.1, read as the reverse complement.
CTCCAAGGAAAAAGAAGTGATTCGGTTGCCGGCCCCTATAACGGCAGCAGAGGATTCAAATACCTCTAGCACGAGTCCTAAGTTGGTAGCATCAATAGATCTACCGGCTCAAGGAGAAGATGAGATTCAGGTGTCCAAATCTGAATCACCATGTCAACCCAGCACCTCTGGGGTTAAAGAGGGAGAGATCAATCTTAGGCCGATGACTGGCAAATCTAAGGTTGATACTAACCAGGTTATTCAAGTTTCTTCTTTTTGGTAGGCATATCATGCTAGCTGGAAGAAGTTTCTTACGAGAAGGATTAATCCAAACCATTGTCTTATTGATGGTTCTGGAAAATATCCCAGGGTGTGGATGAAGCCAGGAGCAAATCCACATGATGTCAAGCAATGGTATGATTTTGGAGCCCTTGCTTCAGTTTCAACCATATCACCAGCATTCACAGAAATCAAGAATCTACCCAAATGGATTTAAGAAGCTGTGTATGATTCGTGGGCTAATAATGATCAACTTAGCCGCGGTGATGTTTTGGAGTTATACGTCATAAGTGCAGTTCCCGAACCAGCAGGAAAAGGGAATCAGGAAGCCTTTCATTACATAAGGCTAAGGAGACCCGATGAAAGAGCCTTAAATGGAGTTAAGGCACTTGATGGAGACGTTCCACTTGTCTCCACCATTTCAGAAGATGAAATCTCAACTCGACGAGCTGGGGTTTATGGGTCTGTCTCACCGAGATGGACAAAGTCAAGTACCAGTTCAAATTTTTCCAGAACTCGGTAAACGGATCTTTCCTGTTAAATACCATGACAGGGAAAACAACAAGATTTGCAGAGGAAGCTTTCGAAAGGAAAAGAACTCTGCTATGGGAAAACAAGCTGGTGGTGAGCAAAGAGTCTCATCGCAAATACTGCAACATGGCTCATTTTGGCCATTGGGATGAACGCATTTGTTCGTCATGCCAAAACCAGAAAGAGCTTGAGTTCGGGAAAGGATTCATGCCAAGAGCAGGACGAGCCCGAGCCACCGACAAGAGGGAGTCACAGGCAGTTCCAGCCAAAAGAATGCCAAGGGCCCCGGGGAAAAGTTTTCCCAACAAAAAATAATAGAGTCATGTGACTCTTCACAGGAGGAACCCCACCCAAAAAGAAGACGACAAGGGTGGGTGGACGGATAAAGACATTTCACCAAAATTTCGGTGGAATTCAAAGATGGAGGTCCCAGACTCCATTCACCAAGACACATTATCATCACTTTCGGTGAAGATAATGACAGACCAACTTTCACTGAATGTATTATTGAAACTTTCGGTGGAAATAATGACAGGCCGACCCTCACCACTACCGAAACTTTCGGTAAAGATGAAAGATGCCAGCGCATTTGGCATCCAAGGTAATAATGCAGGACCACAACACCCGATCCTGCATCTATATAAAGAAGAGAAAGAAGGAGGAGAAGATCATCGAACATTTTCTTTAACTTCTTCAAAATAAACTTTGTAATAGTTTTAGTTTTTCAGTGCATGTGTGCTTCTATTTCCGCTACCATAGGTAGCTAAGCAAGTTTGTCTCCTCCCAAAAGGAGATAATCTTATGTAATAAATAGTTTATAATTCCCTAAATAAAATTTGGGCTTTTGCTCATCACCTGTCGCCAAATTTTAATTTTTGTTTACCAACAAAATACTCTACACCCCGGGTAGGAAACGAACGAGGGTTGTGCTGTTTGCTGTTGAAGGAATCCGTGGCTGGAACCATCCGGTGCTCCGCGTGGTTGGAATGCGTTTGCCGTAAAACCCAGACGGATAGGACCCGGCAGCAACTCGGTCAAAAGGTATGAGTTGGTTTTACAAAAATTTTAATTTTACGGAAGAGTGATTGGCCTGATTATGTTTTGCATGGTTGGAGTGGAAATATACAAAAACAAAGAGAGATTCATTGCTTTAAGGGTAATAATGACTTTTCAAAGCAAAATGGGTATAGAAGTTATACTTCTTATAATGTGGGTATAGAAGTACTAGTTTTTATAAAAGTGGGTATTTTCAGGCCCGTTTCAATGAATATTGAGGCCCTGTGTCAATATAAAATTAGGCCTTTAAATTCTACTAAAATATGTCTTAAAATAATATTTAATAAAATATTAAACAAATATGCAAATAGATTTTTTTTAAATAGATTTTTTAAAAGAATTCAAAATTACTTGCAAAATAAAGAGTTAAAGGAAATAGATTTAGTTGGGGGAGAAAAGAAAAAAATGAAAAGACAAAAAGAAAAGAAAAAGAAGTAGGCTGGAAAGGAAAAAAAGGAAAAAAAAAAAAGAGAAAAAAAGGAAAGAAACAAAAAAGCCAATAAACGAAAGAAGAGAAGAAAGAGTAGAGAGAGAGAAAAGAGAGAGATATTTGGGCTTTTAAAATAAAGTGGGCTTGATATAAAAGGAAAAAATGAGTGTCAACTAAGATTCAATAAGAGAGAATTTGAGAATAAAAAATTTTGGGCTTAAAAAAAATTGGGCTTAATAATTTTTAAGGGGCCCTATTTTTCTTGGGGCCCTGTTCTGTAGAACTTGTTGGGCCTGCTCATAGACGGGCCTGGGTATTTTTAAAGTTGACCCTATTGGACTGTATGAATTTATGGTGATAGATGGAGTGTGCATGATTGACATATATGATTAGATTTAGTAGGGGCTAATTCTTGTGGTAGTATCAAAAGTCAAATTATATCAAAATATACTTATACAAGTTACCGATCGTAATAAGTAGAGTTAGTTGGGAAGTCATTAATTTATTTATCACCTTCCATTACTAAAAGTAATTATTTACCTCTACAAGAAAGTAGAGTAACGATTAATAATCTTTTTCTGAAGCATTAGCCAAAAATGGCGAAGCCTGAAGATCAAACCGCATCTTTCATGATGTTTTGCCTACGGGAATCTTCCTCCGAGCTTGTAATGAAATCTCTCTCTCTCTCTCTCTCTCTCTCTCTCTCTCTCTCTCTCTCTCCATTTTAACTTAGTCACAATGTTAATTGCAGTTTATACCAGTGAAGTTTGTGGCGAAATACCGGCAAGTCGCGGAGCAAGTATCGATGAAGCTGGTGAACGGTGCCGGAAAAAGTTGGAAAGTGAGGATTGAGAAAGATGAGTATGGAAATCATTACATGAAGAAAGGTTGGCCGGAGTTCAGGAAAGACAACAAGATCGACGACATGGACTTCCTCATATTCCGATTGGTCGGAGATTCCACTTTCAACGTCGACATCTATAGGTGTGACTGCTGCCTCAAAGACCCCACAACCTCCGGTAAACCCTAGCTAATTTTTCTTTAGGGTTTATGTTTTTTTAAAGTGTTTTTGCATGCATGTATGGTTGATTCATGGTGAAATGTGGGGTTAAAGAAATAGGTAGTGAAGATGGAATTAAGAGCAAGAATGAGAGTAAGAGCGAGAGAGAGAACAAGAGGGGAAGAGGGAGTAGCAACCCACTCTACTTCGAAAAGCCTCTCGCACTACACCAAAGATCGAGAATCGTAAGTTGATTTTTCGTAATGTTGGCTATAAATTATGTGATCTCTCTCTTCAAGTTTGTACTAATATTATAGGGTTCTATGTTTTTTTTTTTTTTTTTTTCGAAATCCAGAGCCTTCCGCAAGAGTTCGCAAGGGCAGCTAACATGAAGGAGAAGAGTCATGTGAGAATGGTGTTTCTACCGACCAACCGTTGTGAAACAGTAGTTCTGGATCCTCGGCCGGCAAAGTATCGGATCGACTTGAGTAAGGGTTGGTCCGAATTCCGGGTGGCGAATGGATTAGAGTATGAGAAAATCTATTCTTATGAGTTTAAGCCTAATGAGGATGCCATCTATGTTAAGGAAGTGAAGAAAGGGGAGTAGCTTAATTAGTTTGTCTTTCTTAAAATTAGGGTTTTTTCTCCTTAAAAGTTGAAGAGTTCTTGAATTGTAGTTGTGTGTGTGTTTTGGCTGGGATTGTAGCTACTGATTTTGTAAAAGGGGGTATGGGAGTTTTTGATTTAGTTTGGGTTGGATAAATTGAAGAGTTCTTGAACTATTTGATCTGTACATTTTGGGAGGTTGTGACATTTGAAATGATGATAAGAGGGAGTAAACTTGATGCTTAAAAAAGATACTCCCTTCCCTTCGTCTGCCATCTGTGTGGTTTTAATTTTTTTTTTTCCGGTCGTCCATCATTTTTGTACTTCGTTCATATTTAGCTGTGAATTCTACATTTATTGTTATTCACATCAAAAGTTAACTAAAATATATTTAAACATGCGCGCATTTCAGTTTAGTTCGTTCTTAATTAGTCATTATGTTGGACCCAAAGACCATTTTAAGATTCGATCTTTACAAAAATTCGAAATCTTATTCAAAAAATCAAAGCATAAAGATGGTTGTATGCGGATGAAGTAGTAAATGGAATTAGGGAGTTTGTTGAACCATCTAATTCTCTTCCAAACATTAATGTTAAAGGTGATGCTTCTTCTTTACAAACGCAATTATGCCTCTCGGTTTGTGCAGAGCATTATTGTTATGTTATGTAACTTTCCACCTCATAATCTCATCATTTTCCATTTGATGCTTTACCTCGCCTCTTTCTATCTGCTTTTAGAACGAAGTTATATTTTAGAGGACTCTATCAGGAAATGGCATGTCATATCGACCATGTATCGTAATCGAAGTGATCAATTATAATAAGCCGATTAATTTCCAAATAGCGATACGTAATAGTAACTAAGTTACGACCTTGAGGCAATTACATTATAATTGTGATATTTGTGGGAACTTAAGCCAAAATAAGTTTGGATATTTCATAAATATATTACCGAAAAGAAATAGGTCATCTGAAAAACAAAAAGCAAGGCCATTGAGTTATCACTTTGGTGAAGTCCATTCCGCGACCTCCCTAGCAAACTGAGCTACTTCGTTGGTGACCTCGATCGATGTTGCTCGGGCCGCCTTAGCATCCTCATACGCCGATTTCTCTGATTCCTTCAACTCTGCTATAAACTCCTCAAACTCTCTGCATAAATTATATTTATCAAATATGTATACTTTTAAAACTAATACCTAAAACACTAACAAATACGTAGGAGTACTACTCCCTCCGTCCAGGCCGACTTGCCACATTGAACGTGGCCCAAGTTATTATTCTAACATACGTTAGAGGAAAACTTATTTATACATAAATCAATCTAAAAATCGAATATATTGTTGGAAGTAATAAACTTGATTTTTAGAAAAGATATTTTGTAATGAAAAAAATCTAGAAAATAGAAGCAATATCTAGAAGTAGCAATTGAAAGAATCCTACAAGAATAATCTAGAAACTAATTAAGTAGCTTAGTTAAGAGAGGATTCTAGAACAATAGCCACAAAATTAAGTCGGTGCTTGTGATTCCACCGACTTAGAACTAGTATAAATATGTGATGTAATCTTCCAATTTAGTGTGAATGAAGATTGAGAATAACTCTTCCTAAATTCATTTCTCATACAATCCTTCCCAAGCCACACGTCACCACTGTGCACTAGTCTTCTAAAATAAATTGCTTCTAAATTATTACTTGAATTCTCCATATACATTCTCCTATAATCCAACAAAGTGGTACCAGAGCCACGTTGATCCTTCGACATGGCTAATTTGCAATCGTTTCAAGTCCCATTGCTCAACAAGAGCAACTTCGACAATTGGAGCATAAAGATGAAGGCGCTATTGGGAGCCCACGACGTATGGGAAATCGTCGAGAATGGTTACGAGGATCCGCAAGACGAGGCCGCACTATCCCAACAACAAAGGGATAAGTTACGGGATGCGAGAAAGAGGGACAAGAAAGCTCTCTATCTCATCTACCAAGCGCTAGGGGATGACGATTTTGAGAAAATCTCAAACGCAATCACCGCCAAAGAAGCATGGGAGAAGCTTCAAAATTCTTGCAAAGGAGCTGAGCAAGTAAAGAAGGTACGTCTCCAAACTTAAGAGGAGAATTTGAATCTTTGCATATGAAAGAGTCCGAATCAGTTTCGGAATATTTTTCAAGAGTATTGGCGGTCTCAAATCAAATGAAAAGAAATGGTGAAAAATTGGAGGATGTAAGAATTATGGAGAAAATTTTGCGTTCACTAACTCCAAGATTTGAGCACATAGTGGTGACAATAGAGGAGACTAAAGATTTAGAGGAGATGAGTATCGATCTCTTATTGGGGTCATTACAAGCATACGAGGAAAAACAAAAGAAAAAACAAGAAATTACAGAGCAACTTTTGAAGTTGCAAGTAAGCCAAAAGGAGAGAGAGGAAAACTCTAGCTCAATTCGAGATCAACAAGGGAGAGGTCGTGGCCAAGGACAAGATCGAGGCCGTGGTCGAGGACGAGGACGTGGTCGCGGTCGTGGACAAGGACGAGGTGGCTTTACCAACTATGAATCAAAGGAGTTCCCAAGGAACGGACGAGGAGGGAGCCATTCGCAGTCGAGGTACGACAAATCTTCAATAAAGTGCTATAATTGTCATAGATTTGGGCACTATGCTTCCGAGTGCAGAGATGCAAAATCAAAAGTTGACGAGAAGGTTAATTATGTCGAAGACACAAACGAAGCAAATGGTAGTGTGCTTCTGGCGTATAAAGGAGAAGCCGGGAGCCAAGATGACATGTGGTACCTCGACACCGGTGCAAGCAACCACATGTGTGGGAAGAAAAATATGTTCGTGGAGCTTGATGAATCGGTAAGTGGAAGTGTCTCCTTTGGTGATGATTCTAAGATTTCGGTCAAAGGAAAAGGCAAGATTTTAATTCGTCTGAAGAATGGAGATCATGAGTTTATTTCAAATGTCTATTACGTGCCCAATATGAAAAATAATATTTTGAGCTTGGGACAACTCTTAGAGAAAGGTTATGATATTCACATGAGAGATTATAACCTTTCAATAAGAGATGGCAAGAATAATCTTATTGCCAAGGTGCCAATGTCTAAAAATCGAATGTTCTTATTGAATATTCGAAATGATGTGGCGAAATGCTTAAAAGCATGTTACCAAGATAAAACTTGGTTATGGCACCTTCGGTTTGGGCACTTGAATTTTGGTGGATTAAAATTATTATCAAGTAAAGAGATGGTAAAAGGATTACCATCGATAAAGCATCCCGATCAATTATGCGAAGGATGCCTGCTCGGGAAGCAGTTCAGGAAACCGTTCCCAAAGGAGTCAAGCTCAAGAGCTCAGAAGCCACTGTAGTTAATTCATGCTGACGTTTGTGGGCCAATTAAGCCAAGCTCCCTCGGTAAAAATAATTATTTTCGACTTTTTATTGATGATTATTCTAGAAAAACTTGGGTATACTTCTTGAAGCAGAAATCAGAAGTCTTTCAAGCCTTCAAGAAGTTCAAGGTTGCTGTTGAAAAAGAGAGTGGGCTAGAGATCAAAGCTCTAAGGACTGATCGAGGGGGAGAGTTTACATCCACAGATTTTCTAGAATTTTGCAGGGAAAATGGAATTCGACGGCCTATGACGGTTCCAAGATCTCCCCAACAAAACGGAGTGGCAGAAAGGAAGAATAGAACTATTGTGGAGATGGCGCGGAGCATGCTCAAGACAAAGAATTTATCAAGAGAGTTTTGGGCTGAAGCAGTGGCATGTACGGTCTATCTGACCAACCGATCTCCAACACGAAGCGTTTGGGGAAAAACTCCGCAAGAAGCTTGGAGTGGCAGAAAGCCAGGAATCGCCCATCTCAGAGTGTTCGGGAGCAAAGCATATGCACACGTTCCAGATCAAACAAGGAATAAGCTGGATGATAAAAGCGAGCCTTTCATCTTCATCGGGTACGATTCTAACTCTAAAGGCTACAAATTATACAATCCATCCACGCAGAAGATTGTGATTAGTCGAGATGTGGAGTTCGACGAAGAAGGAGTATGGGATTTTGGCTCCAACAACGACTCTAATTTTATCCCTGAGTTCGAAGATCATGGAATTGTCGAGCAAGCGGAGGAAGTGCAACAAGAGCCAGCCACTCCACCCACTTCACCTATAGTAGGTGCTGAGGACTCACCACCTTCTTTCTTAAATGAAAGAGCCACACCACGTGCAAGGAGTCTACACGAGATCTATGAAGATACCGAGAGGTTAGAAGATCTTACCTTGTTCTATTTATTTGCTGATTGTGAGCCTTTTAGTTTCAACGAAGCTGCGCAAAGTACGAAATGGCGAGATGCAATGGACGAAGAGATAAAGGCCATAGAGAAGAATGGCACGTGGGAGCTTGCGACACTACCAAAAGGGCAAAAAGCTATTGGAGTCAGATGGGTGTATAAAATCAAGAAGAACTCCAAAGGAGAAGTTGAAAGATATAAAGCGAGGCTCGTCGCGAAAGGATATAGCCAAAGAACTGGCATCGACTATGACGAGGTATTTGCTCCAGTCGCTCGCTTAGAAACTATTAGACTAATAATTTCTCTCGCAGCCCAAAATAGATGGAAAATATATCAAATGGATGTCAAGTCGGCCTTTTTGAACGGAGTTCTAGACAAAGAGGTCTACATCAAGCAGCCCGATGGGTATACGGTGAAGGGGCAAGAAGATAAAGTTCTAAAGTTGAAGAAAGCCCTTTATGGATTAAAGCAAGCACCAAGGGCATGGAATAGCAGGATCGATAAATACTTGGAGGAGAATGACTTCACTAAATGCCCACATGAGCATGCTCTCTACGTCAAAATCAAAGGTGGGGATATTTTAATTGTGTGTTTGTACGTAGACGATCTCATCTTCACAGGAAACAACCCAAGTATGTTCAAGAAATTCAAGAAGGCCATGACTCGAGAGTTCAAGATGACTGACGTTGGGCTCATGGCGTACTATCTTGGTGTGGAAGTCAAGCAATTAGAAGATGGAATCTTTATCACACAAGAAGGTTATGCTAAGGAGATCCTCAAGAAGTTCAAGATGGAGGACTTCAAAGAAGTCAACACACCAATGGAGTGCGGCATCAAGCTATCTAAGAATGATGGAGGAGAAAACGTAGACCCGACATTATTCAAGAGCTTAGTTGGAAGTCTACGGTACTTAACGTGCACAAGGCCGGATATTCTTTATGCTACGGGGCTCGTGAGTCGCTATATGGAAAATCCTACTACGATCCATTTCAAAGCAGCAAAAAGAATACTCCGCTATCTCAAAGGTACGATTAACTTTGGCCTATTCTATACAAGTACTAATGATTATAGGCTTGTCGTGTATAGCGATAGCGACTGGGCTGGAGATGATGATGATCGAAAAAGTACAAGTGGGTTCGTGTTCTTCATGGGGGATACCGCCTTCACTTGGATGTCGAAGAAGCAACCCATAGTCATGCTGCAACTTGTGAAGCAAAATATGTGGCTGCCACATCTACTGTATGCCATGCGGTTTGGCTTAGAAGTTTACTGCAGGAGCTCGGATGGCTACAAGGAGAGCCAACAACCATCTGTGTTGATAACAAGTCGGCGATTGCGTTAGCGAAAAATCCGGTGTTTCACAATCGTAGCAAGCACATCGACACTCGTTTTCACTATATCAGAGAATGTATCGCAAAGAAGGAGGTTCAGGTGGAGTATACAAAAACGCAGGACCAAGTCGCCGACATCTTTACGAAGCCACTCAAGTATGAAGACTTTGTCAAGTTCAGAAGTTTGCTCGGGATGACAAATCAAGTTTAAGGGGAAGTGTTGGAAGTAATAAACTTGATTTTTAGAAAAGATATTTTGTAATGAAAAAAATCTAGAAAATAGAAGCAATATCTAGAAGTAGCAATTGAAAGAATCCTACAAGAATAATCTAGAAACTAATTAAGTAGCTTAGTTAAGAGAGGATTCTAGAACAATAGCCACAAAATTAAGTCGGTGCTTGTGATTCCACCGACTTAGAACTAGTATAAATATGTGATGTAATCTTCCAATTTAGTGTGAATGAAGATTGAGAATAACTCTTCCTAAATTCATTTCTCATACAATCCTTCCCAAGCCACACATCACCACTGTGCACTAGTCTTCTAAAATAAATTGCTTCTAAATTATTACTTGAATTCTCCATATACATTCTCCTATAATCCAACATATATACCTTGGATCCAGACCCTTCTCCTCTATTAATTGATTAATGTAACCATGCATTCGTTGGAAGAATCCGTCGGAAGCCCATGTGGAAACGAGATCAGATATTTCTCGGACGAATCCATCGATCGCTTCACAGAGATGTAGGATTTTTGGGGACTCATTTTTTGACGAAGTTATCAGACAACTTTTTTAATACTTCTTCGAAACGCTCTTCAATTTCATACAAAAGTCAAATTGATTCATGTTAGCATTCAAATTCAATCAATTCCTTTGCTAAAAAGAAAAACAAAAATTCAATTTCAATTAAGAGAGAGATAGAGAGAAGGGCGATGAACTTACTTGCTTCCTTGGCGTCCATTGCTGCTGAATTAGGGATTGCTGAATTAGGGTTATATAGAGAGAGAAATAATTGTAATTGTTGATGTCAATATTGATTGTTAGTTAATTGCGATGAGAGCTATATATAGAGGGAGATAATGAGAGTCCTAATTAGGGACGCGAAACGAGCCAACCAACTGAGTTTTAGATTGGCCTTATCAGTTATCAGGTTGTGGGTTAGTTCGGGTTAATTGTATTTTTTCATGGTAAACCCATTGGGTCAACCTACGGGCTTTTCGGGCCAGTTTTATCGGGCTCGAGCTTTTTTCGATCCGGCCCTATCGATTTTTTTTTACCTTTGTGCTGTCATATTATGATCCTAACACACTATTTTTTTTCGGGCTATTTAGATCAGCCCATCGAGTTCGGGCTTTTTTGCCTTATAAGAACAAGTGTTAATCCGATTTAGATTCTTTTTTCTTTTTTCTCAATGAGTGTAGCTATCTTGTTCGTATTAACGAAATTCCTTCTCTTCTTTTCTTCATTCAATTATAAATTCATTTCCCCAATATTAAGAAAATAAAATAAAAAAATAGTAACTATATTAAATTTGTGGCGTGGCATTGGAATGATCATTCTCTTGTGTTGGCAAAATAATTATTCCTCTCTCCCGGACTTTTCAAGTTATTACACTTTCCCGATTGAGATATTCCGTCGATACAGGGTCATTTTCCAATAAGGATGCTAAATTTTTTTCCCCTCAAATTCAATCCCGACCGAATTCGATCAGTTACAAATCAAGTTAGATATATCCGCTACTTAATTAATTGCAGGTGTTTGTGTATGTTTTGCAATTAAGTTGTTCTTTCATGAGATTATAGTTGGTTAGGTTTTATTGATTGGACTAAGTCCCCTTCAATTTTTTTCAACATGCAGTACTAGTAGATGTTACAATTTTTTGAAGAGAAAAGTATAGTTTAATTATAATATTGGGAAACTGGGTATTTGCTATGAATATGATATTTGATGTTTAGTAGTTGTAGTAGTTAAAAGAAAATTAACATTTCACACTAAGAACAGAGAAGTCATGGAACTTCGGCTATTAATTTCACGAGAAATTATTTAAAAAAAAAAAAAATCGGGCTTACACAGGAGTACTCGAGCCTTGGTGCAGCTCACTTATAGATCTGCCCACGAACTGGGGAATTTGCATCAAACTACCCATACACTTATTGAACCACATTATTGTACAATCAAACACTATTTCATGACAATTGCCTTCTACAAGTCACGAGAAAACCCCTAAAATTCCATTGCAATGAAAGTTTTGCGATAAATCCCTCGAAAACCGTCATTAAGTTTAAGTTAAAATTGCAATAGAAATATATGAACGTTCATTGAAGATTATCATGGTGTGCTACTGCCTCAATGTCTAAGGAGATTTTTTTAACAATGAAAACATATCCAAAGGAGGCTTGCCAAAGTATTTGGCAAGCATTAGGGGTTTCACTTTTATAAGCATATCAAAATATGAAAAGCATGTAACTAAGTTTAGTGACGTTTGTGGTGTAATTAATTAATTTCACATCTTCATGTAGTTACACTTTCATACTACAAGAGTACGCAGATTCAAGTGTAGATATATAACAAAATCTTGTTACGCTAGATATCCGGAATTATAAGTTAATAAAAATGAATATATGTCACCCATCCTTATAATTAAGTTCAAGTTTTTAGATGAAACGAAATTTTATTGTGACATGAGAACTTTTAACTAACGTCAAGGTCTTGTGTTCAAATCTCATTAATAATATCTTTACTTATATTAAAAGTGTACATGTGCTAGGCCAAAAAATGAGATCACCGCTTCCTAATAATCTTAGAATTAAATTTAATCGTAATACTCCCTTCGTCCCACTTTACTAATATTGTTGTTTTTTGATACAGAATTTTATACGCAATTGTTGAAAGAGAAAAGTATGGGGTCTACATTAAAAATTAAGAGTTAATTATTTTTAGTTAGTGAAATGAGACAGGGAGTATGTTGAAAGGGAAAATCTTTATCAAATTTAATTAATTATAACTTTAAATTTGGAACATTGAAATTAAGACAAATGATTTCACGGTTAAAATTATAGCCTTAAAAAAAATCAAAGTAGAAAATAATAACGTAATACTCCCTCCATTTTATTTGGCATGTGGTTATTTATTTTACAAATGACACAAAATAATAAAGCAGATTACGTAATAAAAACCGGTAGGAGTAGCGCAGTGATTTATTCGGATGGGATCCTCTGTCCCCAAATTAGTGTATCAATTGTGTACCCAATACAAAATTATGAAGGTTTGAATTCTCTCTCTTAGTTGTCATTTTAAATTTGGTTATTAGTGTATGTCAAACCTTCCTAATTTTGTATCGGTAAACCATGAGTACACCAATTTGGGGACAGAGGATCTCCCTCTGTCCTTTTGGAGTTGTTACATTTCTTTTCAGCATTTGTCTTAAGCATTTTCGAGCGTGTTGATGGTAAGTTTCAAAATACGTAGTATCTTTTTGTGAAATTTTTAAATTTACGGGATATTACAAGTGTTTTAGTATCTCATAAAAGGAAAAAATCTTAAAAAAACTATTTTAAAACACATCATTAAAATTCTAGAAAACGCTTGAAACAAATACTAAAAAGAAGTGTAACAACTCCAAAAAGACGGAGGAAGTAATACAAAAATGAAGTCGATCGATATAAGGGATCTCCCACCCATGCTCTTGTCAAATCACTCTTTTGACATGCGTAAGTCCATTGCTCTAACATAGAATTCAAATTGGATTTTATTCGCCTCGCATCCAAAACGATAAAATTCGACATGCTTTCTAGAAAATTACTAAGATGAAGCGACATGCTTTCCAAATAAGGAACAAAAATGTACTCTATAAAGTACTACTAGTAGTATAATACGGTTGTGGTGAAAATATAAAAATTAAATTTGAATTACAGCTCAAAAGATGAGAGATGTAGAAGTTTTAGTAATAAATAGGGGAAAGAATTAAGAATAGAATAAACTTTGATAGTTAAAATTTGAATTTTTATGTGTGCAACCGCTAAAACTAAAAATTAAGCGATCCACAATAAAATTAAAAGTTACATTTTTTTTTTCATTTAAAAAAAACATAATTAATAAATATGGAATGAATCGAAATAGCAAAAATAACTAATAAAGTGGCAAGAAACGACCAATACTATTTGAAACAAAAAGTGCTCCCCTCTCCTCTGCTTGGTTATTATCAGTTCCAAGACAGAGAATAAAACATCCCGTCTAAATGTAATTCAGTAGAAATAAGATTTTATGCTCACGAATCTTTGATTGCATCATTAAATTCTTCTTCTTCTTCTATAAATGTACATCACTCAATTGATTAATCTCTATTCTTGCTTAGCAGTAGCATCCATCCATGGCTGCCAACTCCACCTCTGTCCGCCCTTCATTCTTCAAGCCTCTCATCCTCCACTTCTCCACTAGGCTCGTACGTCGTCGTTTCTTTCTCTCTCTCTCTCTCTCAACCATATTCATCAATCCTTTGCTGTTTTATAACTATGTAAAATTTTGATCCATGCATGCAGAGGCTGCCCGATGTCTTTGTTCAGAAACACCGAGAATCCATGGCCGAGAACATGCAACTCAGAATCCGAACGGGGAAAACATGGGACGTAAAAGTCGAGGAAACCGACGACGGCGGCGAATGGTTCTTCACGGCGGGGTGGAAGGAGTTCGTTGAAGATTTGGAGCTCAAAGAGATGCAAATGCTAGTGTTTTGGCTCAATATCGACGAGGCCACCTTCGATGTCTGGGTGTACGCCACCAACACCTGCGAGAGAGAAATCTCCGAGCTTGTGCGCAACCGCCGCCTCCTCATCAACCGTATGATCGATTATCACATATCTACTAATTCATACTAAATTTTAAATTAGTGAAATGTTCGAATTGTTTGAACAGATGGCAATGCGGTTGAATCCGTTGGCTCGGGGGACGAGAGGCGGCCTCGATTTGAATTCGTTCTAAACAAGCACAAGAAGTGTAGAATGGTGTGATTCTGTCCATTGTTAAACAAAAGATGACTAAACTTTTGTACAACAGTAGTACTAAAATTTAAAAAAAATTAACTTTTGTGTGTGAATATGGTTTTTTAGATTCTGTACAAGAGTTTTGCGGAGGCGGCCGGATTGTTCGGAAAGAGAAGCGTGGTGCTGCAGTTTGCACCCGAAGAGCGATACTGGCCGGCACTGCTGGAGCAGAGGAAGCCGCCTCACTGCACTCTGGAGATTGGTATAGGTTGGAATGAATTTAGGATTGGAAATAAAATGGTGATGGGAGGGAAATACTCTCTTGAATTTGACCCCCTAAAGAATGTGGTTTTGGTTAAGGACTTGAACAAGTTTGATAGCTTGTGCATTAGTTACTGAACAATGATTTGGAACTAACTGCCTTTTGTATTTCAATGTGTTTTGTATTAGGTATTGTTTAATTAGAAATCTTGAATTCTTGATCATTCGTTGTTTGGTCTCATTTTTTTGCATGATGTTTAGTGAGGTTTACATTAGTGTAGTAATTACCATTGCTTTAAAAACTAGACTAAATTGACGATTAAACCCATTGAATTATGAACCGAAGGATTTACATGTTTGACCGTTACAGTAAACATATGTAGCAATATCATGTGGTTGTCAATAAATGTGGCCCCGTTCGGATTTTATTCGTCTTGCATCGAAAATGATAAAATGTGCTATAGTTTCGAGATAGGAAAAATGAAATAATTGACTAAGTATGTCGAATGGGTCAATTCACTCGATTTCGGCCAATTATATTAGGTTGCGGGCTATTCGATTTTGATCAATCAGATTTATTTTTTTTTTCATTAAGGCTACACGTTTTTGATCCAACTCTAACCCATTGGACCAAAAAGTTTAAGAAAATAAAAACCAAAATATACTGAACAGTAGTAATTGAAAATCCAGTCTAGAAAGTTGTCAAGTTAAACATATAATTGTGGGAGCGTCGATCCTAAAGACGACTAAAAACGTCTTCTATGCCTACCCATCATCATATCCACACACGTGTCTTTACATTTATTCTTCTTCTTGTTCCTGTCTCTTTCCTGCCCCACCCGTGTCCATCATCCCAACTCCCAAGACTCCATGGCCCACATTTTATTTTAGTTTTCCCCACTTTTTTTTTTTTTTTCTTTTCTCATTTACAAACTTTAGTTTTGTTGTATTAAATTGTTATTGGATTTTTTTTCTCACTCAAAAATATTCATATATATATAGAGTGTATATTATATTCAAATGCTCCATTTATAGTTTTATATCAAAATTAATTCTTACACCTTTTTTTTTTTTTTTTTTTTTTTTTCCAGTTTTTAAACGATACGTAAAATCTTGTAATGAAAATAGACAAGACCGTTAATTTGATGGAGGAAATACTAGTAACATTTCATTCTTTCCATTTATAAATTATAGTACATCTATGTTAGATTGATGTTGAAATAAGTTATATTTTTTTACGTCTCATTGATAAAAGGATAATAACAAAAATGATATAATTTTAATCCACTAAAATTCATTCGCACTACTTGATCCACTATTGTTACTCGTCTTATTTCTTGAGCCAGAAAAAGTTATACCTAAATAAATAGTAAGTACACTAGGTTGGAAGGAGTAGTAGTATTTTTTATTCCGTAACATTCCATTAAATCGTGTCTTAATTGTATCAGATTCTTGTATGGTGCACCAAATTTGTCATGTGTCAAAATTTCATAGGATTAAAAAATTATAAGGAACAAATTTATAATAATTTTATAAAAGTATATACCGTAATTGTTACGTCATCTTTGGCATATTAAATGTGTTTACAGTAAGTATGTGAACATTTCTCTAATTATACATCCCCATAATTAGTTTATATTATTTTTTTTCGTATTGCAAGATTCGATTTTTAATTTCTTTTCTTTTTCAGAAACTTAAAATTATATATATATATACACACACATTAAATTAATTATAAAACTAGTATTTGTCTTTCAATATTTTCTTCTACAAAGTACTAATTAGAGTAGTAGTTTGATTAAATTTAATTTAATAATACGGTACTTCAACATTATATTACTCCCTTCGTCCTCCATTTAGTGACATTGTTTTCTGGGCACATGTTTTTTTGCATTTTTATGGTATAATAATAAATTAATGTGTTAAATTGTTAAAGTGAAATAATTGTGGTCCATTTGAATTTTTTAATAGTATTAAAATGTTAAAATAATAAAAAGTAGATGTATAAAGTGTTAAAGTGATTGTGGGGTCTACGTCCAAAAACGAAAATTGTCAGTAAATGGAGGACGTCCCAATATAATAATAATGTCACTAAATGGAGGATAAAGGGAGTAGTATAAAGTGGGGGTAATAAGTAAGAGGCGGGGGTGGGTGCATTGGATGGGCCTAGCAGCTAGTTATTGCCTACAAAGTAATGTAATTAGAAAAGAAAATAATTGTACACGTGTACGGTGATTAAGGGGGAAGGCACAGAAGACACTCCCCCCTGTCTTTAGGATCGACTCCCGCTATAATTGTGTTGGAAATATAAAAATAAAATTTGGAAGTATTGTAGTAGTAGCTGAAAAGGTGAAAGATGTAGGGCAATAGGAGTACTCTTTGAAACAAGAAAAGAAAAGACCCCTCCTAATTTTTTTATTCAATAGAAAGAAGATTGTGTTCACGAATCTCTCTGCTACGATTATTCCTGTTTTTTTTTTTTTTTCCCCTTCTTTTATTTGTTTCACTTTACGATTAGAAATTACGTATTGCTACATTAACATACACGATATTTTAAAAAATATCGTTTTAACCTGTTTAAAAATGAAAATATTTAATGTTGCGTTTTGTTCGGATGAGATCCTCTATCCCTAAATTTGTGTACCAATGGTGTACCCAATATAAAATTAGGAAGTTTTGAATTCACTCTATTAATGATCATTTTAAGTTTGGTTATTAATTATGTCAAAACTTCCTAATTTTGCATTGGGTACACCATTGGTACACCAATTTGGAAACAGGTGATCTAATCCGCATTTTGTTGGCACTCCCTTTGTTTCACTTTATTAGTCCACCTTCCTTTTTTTTGTCTCATTTATTAGTTCACTTTTCTAAAATGAAACAAAATAACATATAAAAACACTATTTAAAATCCCTCTATATGTATTTTTCTTGATTTCTGTATCAAAAGTAGAGTACTAATTAAGTGGGACTGAGGGAGTACAAAAGTGTCGTAACAAAATATTTTACTTTCCAATTTTACTTTCCACTTCCATGTTTTGCTTCATTGATACACTTAACCACTCAGAAATGTCATTACATATAAAATGTAACAAAATTATCTTGTTAGTAGTATTACATTTATAAGTGTACTCTAAAGCCAATTTTTTTAATAGTCCAATCACTTTATCAATCCTTGGAAAAATTTATAATACTATAAATCAGTGTTTTAAAAACCGAACCGAACTGAACTGCCGGTTGAACCCGGTTGAACCATGAACCATCATAGTTCCGGTTCGTGATTTTTCCCGGTTATTTTTGGTTTTGGCTGGTTGAACCACGGTTCAATCGAAAAAACCATGAACCGAAGGCCTCGCCGGTTCGACCTCCGGTTCGGTTTTTAAAAAACATTGCTATAAATACTTAAATTTTCTCAATTTTTGCTTAGCATCCATTCATGGCCGCCGACTCCACCTCTTCACGCCCTTCATTTCTCAAGCCTCTCATCCTTCACTTCTTCTCCACTAGACTTGTACGCCGCCCCTCTCTCTCTCTCTCTCTCTCTCTCTCTCTCTCTCTCTCTCTCAATTCTTTGTTTAAAATCTTGTTTAATTGTGATTCTTGCAGAGGCTGCCCGATGTCTTTGTTCAGAAACACCGAGAATCCATGTCCCGGAACATGAAGCTCAGAATCGGAACGGGGAAAACATGGAACGTGAGAGTCGAGGAAACCGACAGCGGCAGGGGTGGCGGCGAATGGTTCTTCACGGCGGGGTGGAAGGAGTTCGTTGAAGATCTAGAGCTCAAAGAGATGCAAATGCTAGTGTTTTGGCTCAATGTCAACGAGGCCACCTTCGATGTTGCGGTGTACGCCGCCGATGCATGTGAGAGGGAACTCTCCGAGCTTATGAAATTATCCGGTGACTCGGGCAACGGGAGCTGGCTGCGATTTGAATTCGTCCTTAACAACGGCAGGAGATCTAGAATGGTGCGTAATTAACGTGTTATATATGTCCGTTGTTAAAACAAAAAAATAGACAATATTATAAACTTTTTTATTTGAAAATGAAATGTGTGTGTGGATCTGATTTCAGTTTCTGTTCAAGAGTTTCGTGGAGGCGGCCGGGTTGATCGGAAAGGGGAGCGTGGTGCTGCAGTTTCCGCCCGAAGAGCGATACTGGCCGGCTCTACTGGAGGAGAGGAAACAGCATGGTCACACTGTGGAGATTGGCATAGGCTGGAATGACTTTAGGTTTGGAAATAGGATGGTGTTCGGAAGGAAATACTCTCTTGAATTCGACCCCCTAAAGAATGTGATTTTGGTTAACAATCCATCATCATCATCTCTTCGTCCTTCGTTCTTCAAGCTTTTGATCCTCCGCTACTCCACTATTCTCGTATGTAATTTCATCTTTAATCTTTGTTTCATTGCCATGTTGAATCTAATGTTCTTTTCTTTTTCGTGTTTTTCCGGTTTGAATGTTCGTGCAGAAGCTGCCGGATGTCTTTGTCCGTAAATACCGCAATTCCATGCACGAGAACATGAAGCTCAGGATCGCAACTGGAAGGACATGGGACGTGATGCTTGCGCAGAACGAAGACGACGACGGAGAGTGGTACTTCACGGTGGGGTGGAGTGACTTTGTGAAGGATCTGGAGCTCAAGGAGATGCAGATGCTTGTGTTTTGGCTCAATGACGACGAGTCCACCTTCGACGTCTCCGTCTACGCCACCAACACTTGCGAGAGGGAATTCTCCGACCCAATCATGGGCCGACGCCTCCTCCTCACCAGCGGTACATACCCTCATCATCTTACTAAATGAAGGTTTAAAAAAATAATATTATATTCACTTTTCTTGAATAATTTTGCAGGTGAAGTTGGAGCTAGTGAGACGGGGCCACGGTCCGTGTTCGTCCTAACCGCAAGCAAAAAGTATAGAATGGTACGGCCTGTGTATTCTCTTATCGAACCATATTTCTAGGGTTAGGGTTAGGGTTTTTTCCTTCTTTTTTCCTTTCGGAAGATGGTATTTTGTTGCTAAATGTATACAATGAATGAATGCAGGCTTTATGCAAAGGATTTGTGGAGGAATGTGGATTGAGGGGGAAGAATATAGTGCTGCAGTTTCCCCCAAAGGAAAGGTATTGGTCAGTAGTTATTGACCATCGGCCGCAACAATACAGTGTTGAAATGGGTGCAGGGTGGTGTGATTTCAGAAAGGAAAATGGTTTGGTGATCGGTAATACTTACTGCTTCGAGTTTCATCGAAACAAGAACGTTGTGTTGGTTAAGGAGATTAATTGATTCGTGGCACGTTTCGTTATCGAATCAAGAACGTTATGTTGGTTAAGTAGATTAATTGTTTGATGGTTTAGTTAAGTACTGTTAATGTTGCATGAATGGTGAAGTGTAGTACTTTTTCAGTATGTAATTTGATGTACGTAGGAGTATTAATTTGTTTTCATGCATGGATTTTTGGTGTTTTAGTTACCTTTTAGTTGGTTAATTAATGTTCACTAGCTATTTATATATTCACTGTTTCGTAAATTTCTATATAAAATTCAAATTTGTGTACATTACTATACAAAATTACTACCGATGAGTATTGTAGCGAATTTTGAAGGGAAAAAAAGTAACATTGATTTCAAGTTTCAAAAATGAGTATCTATATTTTATTTATTTTTTTCAAAAAGCGAAAAATCACCAGTGAAAAAAAATCAAGATTCTGGTTATAAATAAATATAGTTGAAAAAAAAAAGGCTCGATTTCCAATTATAAAAAATTTATTTGGGAAAA
The DNA here is from genome assembly GCA_029379335.1 of Thymus mandschuricus. Classification (NCBI taxonomy): domain Eukaryota; kingdom Viridiplantae; phylum Streptophyta; class Magnoliopsida; order Lamiales; family Lamiaceae; genus Thymus; species Thymus mandschuricus. Next base: position 15,426,463 of record CM057073.1, on the reverse strand, counting down.
AATATTGCACAAATTAAGGAAAAATAATTCTGACAAAAATAAATACAGGATATGCACAAACAATAAAGCTATATATGTGAAAATGAAATCACCAATTTTAGCTTTTTGTATGACTAACCTTTTCTGAATTATTTTTTGCAGAAGTTCTTTGCATATATTTGTGAACATTAAATTTATTTCTCTGCAATTCAGCACTGGTTATTTCATATATACAGTAGTTCTAAATATTAAACTGGCAAAAAAAAAAAAAAAAAAAAGCAATTCCACAATGGAATATTATTCATTGAATTGGTATGATAAAGAAAGTGAATCACAAGTTGTGCATAGTTGCAGCAGAGCAATAAGTACTTTATCCAAAATGTGTACTCAACAACAAATTTAATGCAGTTTATTTCACAAATATAGCCCTTTTCCTATCCTTAAAGTATCAAAAGTAAATTAATGTATTTCTTTTTTGGTGGTGCAACTATTCAAATAGCTAGCTACACACAAAAAATAAAAATAAAAAAAATGGACAGTTGTGAAAAATTGAAAGTAGAGTATTCATGCAAACAACACACTCTATTTGATTTCAAGTTTCACAAAAATAGTACCTAAATATATTTATTGCATCAAAAGTAATCATAAATGGAGGGAGATTTTCTTTTGCATGGAATCAATTAGTATGAATAAACACATAAATAGGAAAAAATTCAAATCCAAGAATTGCTCAGTACCTGCAAACAAGAAAAGAAAAGGAGAATTTGTTTCTATCTAGCATAAATAAACTTTAAAATGAAACATATAGAAATATGAAAAATACTCAAGAAATTAAAAATGTAAATATTTAAAACTAACCAACCCCCCCCCCCCCCCCCCCCCCCCCAAAAAAAAAAAAAAAATCATATAAATTTTGTGTTACACTTACACCGAAGCTTTGTATCGCACTTTGTTCATTTCTCTCTCTCTCTCTACCTCTGAAAATCACAGATTTGATTTCTAAGTTTCACAAACCTAGATATATATAGTATATTGCATCAAAAGTAACCCAAGAATAAACACATAAATAGGAAAAAATTCAAATCCAATAATTGCACAGTACCTGCAAAGGTGAAAAGAAAAGGAGATAAAATTTTAAATGAAACATGAAAAATACCCAAGAAATTAAAAATGTAAAATACTTAAACGAAGCGTACCTCTGAATTCATATAAATTTTGTGCTGCACCGAGGCTTTCTATTCGCACTTTCTTCATTCTCTCTAGCTACCTCTGAAAATCTCAGTTACGAAACCAAAAAATGGCGGCTTCTTCCGACTACGTCCCTGAATCCTTCTTCATGTTCTGCAGGGGAGACTTTGCGACCAAACTAGTAAGATAGTTCTCTTCTTTTCTTGCTTGTTTCATTTTTCGATCTTTTCTTGAATTCTAACGATTTCTTCTCTGTTATCGTAGCCGTTACCGGGCGCATTCTTCGACAACCACACCGTAAATCACGATCGGATCTTGCTGAAACTGAAGACCGACCCGGAGCGAACGTGGGATGTCAAGATCCGGACGATCGACGGCCTCCTCTACTTCGCCGACGGCTGGTCCGGCTTCGTCAGCGACAACGGCGTTCGAGAAATGAACATCCTCGTGTTCCACATCGCCGGCGCTTCGACCTTCCTAGTCTCCATTTATTTGGAGGACTCGTGCCTCAAAATCCCATCTTCTCCTCCTTCCTTGGAAACCCTAGGTATGCATAATTTTTGTTTCTTTTTCGTTCTTGTTTCTTCTCTGATCAGTTCTTGTTTTCTTCAACAGTCCTCGACGAACGCGAGACGACTTGGAGGTTCGTCAAGAAACTCAAGGACTACGTCATGAAAGACCTAAGAATGGTGATTTTCACTAGTAAAAAAGATCCTTCTTACATTAAGTTTCATGTCTAATTTTTTTTTTTTTCAATTTTTTTAACTGTTTCGATGATTAATAAAAGGAAATTCCGAATAAGTTCGCTAAACGGACCGGACTCGACAAGAAATGCGAAGTGCAGCTGGTGAACGAGGCGGGGCAGAGATGGACGGTCGGGATGACTGATAGGAAGAAGAAGGCGTATAATTTCAGCCGTGGATGGTCGGAGTTTGTCGCCGGAAACAATCTGAAAAAGGACGATATATTGTTGTTCGAGTATGTCGGAGAGGAGGAGGCGGTGAAGGTTGTGGTGATGGATGAGGAAGAAGGGGAGGAGATGCTTGCTCGAGCTTGCTATGGAGGCCTCCTCATTTTTTAGAACTTTTTTCTTTTTTCTTTTTAATTTTAATGTAATTTATAATTATTATTATGTCTTTTAATTAATTTGTATGTTTTCGGCACGTAGAATGTCTCAATTTACACCTGCACTTTACCATGTTATCATTTAATTAAAGGCTAAATAATAGTAATATTTGAAAAATGGGTATCTGAAACCAAAAAAGAGGAGGAAAAAATGAAAATGACATTATTATATTATTAAAAATATAATATAATATAGGTTGTGAAATGTATTTTTTTAAAAGAGATTTCTCTTATCTTAGGCTCTTAGCTTCCAATTAATAACGGAGTTGCAATGACAAAAACAGAAAAATAAATAGAAATAAATAATAATTTCATATATTTAATTATTTGAAGGAGGTAGGTGGCTATTAATAATTGAAATAATATCGCCATTTTATTTTTAATTAATTTCCACTTCCTTCAACAATTTATAATATTGCATTTCATTCTTCTTCCCCTCATTATAAGCCCTCTCTCTCTCTCTCTCTCTCTCTCTCTCTCTCTCATCTCTCCCCTTCCCAAAGACTCAAATATCGCCATGGACGCACCTGCATTTTACAAGATCTTGATGGACCTCCCCTCCAAACTCGTCTCTCTCTCTCTCTCTCTCTCTCTCTCTCTCTCTCTCTCTCTCTCTCTCTCTCTCTCTCTCTCTCTCTCTCATATTGTTAATTTGTTTGATGATAATCTTGTTTCATTTTGTAGGCACTGCCTCGAGGCTTCACGGACAACTACCCCGAGATCCAGCCATGCAACGTGAAGCTGAGAATCGCGTCCGGCGCTACGTGGAAAGTAAGGGTGGAGAGATCGGAAAGGAACGAAGACGAAAGAGAAGAAGAAGATTGCTACTTCTTCACCGAAGGGTGGAGCAAGTTCCTCCAAGACATGGGGCTCAAGAGGATGGAAGTCCTCGTCTTCTCCTACGCCGCCGGCGACTCCACTTTCGACGTCACTGCCTACGACTCCTCCGCCACCGAGAAGGCCTCCAACTCCCTCGCTTCCAACAACCCCCGCTTCGAAGCCCTCATGGGGGAACAAAACCACTATAGAATGGTACGCGTCTAATTAAACCCTAGCTACGTACGTACATAATATCTTCACAAAAATCTATTTGTTTCTTGGTTCTTGACTACTTATATGTATTTGAACTTCATTTATATTTCAGAATGTAAGTGAGGAATTCTACGTGGCGGCCGGTTTGATCGGAGAAAAGAAGGTGGCGGTGGAGTATAGCGGCGGAGAGAGAGTGGAAGTTGGGGTGAATATTTGGAGGAGTGATGAAGGGTGTTCAGTGATGATTTTAGGTGTGGGGTGGAGGAAATTCTGGGAACAAAATGGGATGGCTGTGGGAAAAGCTTACTCTTTTGAATTCCTTCCTAGGAAGAAGGTGATTCAGGTTACTCCCATTATTGCCTAGTTAGTTTATTTTATCTTAAAAAAAAAAAACAATGAATTTCAACTACTCTATGTATTTTCATTATTTTTAGACCCTCTAAAAATAATGAAAATACATAGAGTAGTTGAAATTCATTCCCCTTTTCTCTTTTTCTTTTTATTGTAGCTTTAATTTGTTGTAATGTTGTTTAATTAGTAGAAGATGTGTGATTTGCCTTTGAATTATTGTATGAGGGTTTTCTTCTTCCGATCGATCCTTTGAATTATTGTGTCTTGTGTTGGATCTTGTTTTTTAATGTGGCTTTTCAATATGAAAAGATATATGCTGGTTGTGCATAGACTATGAGGATTGTGGGAAAAAAATAAATTGGTTTAATTTATTTACTCTACTATATATATGGAATGAGAGAATTAATGAGGAACAAATTAATTAAAGAGAGAACCTTGAATTGATTAATGATGATTAATAATTAAAAACTCTTGATGTTATAGGGTTGTAATTAATGTGAGTAGTAATTAGGATAAGAGAGAAGAAAAAAAAAAAAAAAAAAAAAGTAATATTCAAGTTACACAAATAAAATATCCAAGTTCTACCAAAAAATTGTCAGAAAAGTGACATTAAAAACAGCTGGAGATCACCAAAACAAAAAAGATTCTTGTTATATATATTTGAAAAAAAAAAAAATTACAATTTTAAACATTAATTTGGAAAAAAAAAAAAAGATATTCCACCAATTAAGAAAAAAAAAAAAAATCTGACAAATTCAAGAAATTCTGGATATGGACAATTCCGAAAGCTATGTGATATTTTAAGCCTTTTGCAGAAATACTTTTGCATGGGAAATTTCAGCCTCCAAATTTATTTCTCTCCAGCAAACATACAGTGGTAGGCGAGTTAGGATGAAGAATGATAAATAATACTTAGATAATTAGTATGAATAGTAACACATATAATTAATCTTGTCCAGTGTTTGGTAGCTATGCATCAAAAGCTAATTGGAAGCTTGATAAATAATATCATTGTTTGGTAGAAAATATTGAAACCTAGATAAGTAGAAAATTACGAAATTAACCTTACAAAAATATTATATACGGTTACAAAATCTTACACTTTCTACATTTTTTTTTCGTATTTGGTTATCCAATTATTTTATTTTGTAATTTAACTAATTTGATTTTGCGTAAAATTGTTATTACTATAACTATTACCATTCTTAAACTCGTAGGAGTATTTATTAATTTAAAAAACATTCTAATATCAATTTTCTTAAAATTAGATTGCAATTTTACGTCAATTTCTTATTTGACTTTTATAGCATTAGATTATCAAATTATTTATTACAATCAATTTCTATGACTACTTTGAGGATTTGAGGGGCATTTGTGGAAAAATAGGTTTCAACCTTGGTACTGTACTGACCAAGATAAATAATCTAGGGGAAATGGAGAGATGGATAATAGCAACGAAACAGTGTATTAACACCGGGCCGGCCATATATCTCGGGCTTTCAAGATTCACTAATTTGGGTACCAAACACACATATAAGGCATGATTACTCATCTCATCTCCCTTCATCTCCCTTCATCTACCCTACCAAACGTAGCCTTAATGTGCATAGTAGCAGCAAAAATAGTACTAAAATTTAATAAAAGTGGTGCTAAAAAACAAATTGAATAGAGTTTATTTTCACAAATATAGGCCCTTTTTCACATCCTTGAATTGTCAAAATTCAATTAATGCATGTCTTCTTTGGTGTTGTCACAGATCAAATTAATAGCCATATATATTATCAAATATTTGAGCAGCTGTGAAAAAAAACCCTAGCTGATCACAGATTGATTTCATGCTAGTTCCATAAAATGAGTACCTAAACATATTTAATGCATCAAAAGAAATCACAAGTGAAGGGAGCTTAGCTTTCTTGTGTACAGAATCATATCAATATGAATAAACACATAAATGTCAAACTTTTACTCAAAAATAGGGTGCTAGCTAGTTTTCACAAAAGATTATCACAAGAAACCAATATATATAAGAGAGATTGCTTTTATTTTCCAATGAATAAAGTTGATTAAATGCCAAAAACAACAACAAAAAAAAAACAAAAAAAGAATATGAAGAGAATATTATGGGAAAGTGCGAATAATTATAACAAGAGAAACGTTCTCCTATCCACCGTGGACACACTTAATGTGCCCATCGCAGATATGACAGTGCTATAGTTTCCTTTTTTAAGGGGGTTAGGGAATATATTTTAATCATTTTATTCATAAATAGAATGTCACGACATCCGTGGGCATATTAAGAATGTCCACGGTGGGTAGGGGAGCATTCCTCACAACAACAACAACAATAATATAATTGCGTTTTATTCAAAAATATTTTACTAATAAAAGTACCCTTCGTCCAATTTCTTTAGTCCACTAAAGTACGAGACAATAATTAAGAAAAGTAGAGATAAATATTGTTTTTAAAGGTGTTGTGTGATACTAATTTATTTCCAATCAGATAAACAAACTAATAAATGAGACAGATAATTAAAAAAATAAAAACAATGGGAGGAGTACTATTTTAGAGAGGTAGGTGAATATGAAAAATTGAAAAAATGTTGTCATTTTAATTTATTACTATTACCACTTCCTTCAACAAAAGCATTTCACTCTTCTTCTCCCTCTAGCTCCCTCTTCTCTGAAAAAAATCTTCTTCCCTCCCTCTCATCTCCTCTTCCATAAACTCAAACATCGCCATGGAAGAAGAAGCACCTTCATTTTACAAGATCTTGGTGGATCTCCCTTCCAAACTCGTAAATCATTCTCTCTCTCTCTCTCTCCCCTTCATATTTTTTTCTCTCGATCTTTCTTTTAATGTTTGTTTGATAGTAGTAATTAACAATTTTTTTCAATTTTGTAGGCATTGCCTCGAGGCTTCACGGAGAAGCACCCCGAGATCTTGACACGCACTGCAAAGCTTAGAATCGCTTCCGGTGCTACCTGGAAAGTGAAAGTGCTGAAATCGAAAAACAAAGACGAAGAAGAAGAAAAAGGTCACTACTTCTTCACCAAAGGGTGGAGCAAGTTCCTTCAAGAAACGGGGCTTAAGAGGTTTGAACTCCTCGTCTTCACCTACGCCGGCGACTCCACTTTCGACGTCACCGTCTACGCCGCCACCGCCTCCGAGAAGTAATTGAAGATGTACTATGCATGTTTATGGGAGGGAAGTAGTTAATGATGTTGTATGAGGGTTTTCTTTTTTCCTTTCGGTTAATAATTAATGGATGTGTACTTGTTTTTCTTAAGACAATTTTTCGATGCGTTTCTTTAATTTTAAATTTTATTTATTTATTTATAAAGCTATGCATTTATGAATGGGATTTAGGTAAATATATTTGGGTTGCCATGCAAGAGTAATGTTGTTAATTGATCAAAAATTGAGTAAGTATCAAATCCACAAGAAGCATTTTCTATGAAGCTAGCTACTATAAACCTCCAAAATATTTATATTTCACTTTGTCGGAAATTGATTTTGAGAATATAAATATAAGTAGATCAATAATTTATATACTCTCTATTTCACTTCATTTGACTTTATTACACCTCACATCCATTCACTGTATAGACCAAATAGAGTGAAATGGAAAAAAATATTATTATTAAATTCAAATATAAATTATTCTTATTTGATCAAAAGACCTAATTTCCAGAGATTATTAGTGTCACTCAATATGAACTCAAATATGTATTTGATAATTATTTAAAAAATTATAAGTTACATAGTGAGATTATTGAAATTGAATTGACAATTCATAATATATTGAATTTGGAGGAAAAATTAAAAAACTATAAAAATTTGATATTGGACAAAACCAAAATCAATATGGACGCGACCATTAAAATTTTATAATATATTGACCCTTGACTAATGAGATTGAAGTTTAAACGAATTATTTAATACATATTCTAACATGTTAATTGATTAATTTATGTTTATATGGAGTTGATGTGTTCGAAACTCTTACTTAGGCCGCTATATATATGGAATAAATTAATATTTACCTTTGGGCAACATTAAATACGCTGCAATATTTAAATTGGAATCAAGTATTTTTTTTTTTTTTATTTCCTGTAATATAAAAAATAAAAAATAAAAATTTGAAGCATTTTTTAGCTACAGTCGTCAATTTTTCAATAAATTCAATTTTTATTTTTCAGATCGATGAAACAATTTTCTTGAATAATTGAAAACGATGTGATTTATTAGAAAATTGATACTATTAATTTTGTAAATCTCACGGCAATTAACAAAGCGTTTACTTCTTGCACAAAATGTATAAGTCCAGTCCTAATTAAATAATTGTGACAACGACCTTAATTCTTGATTTTTTAGATGGGAAAGATTTCCACAAAGCCAAAATGACTTTTGAAAACTTAATTGATCAAGGTATTTATCATCACTAAATACGATCAAGATGGCGATCAACTAACGAACTGAATTCGTGAATTCGTGATCTCAGTTATATACGATGAATAGATCATGAATTCACACGCCGAATTATATACTTTCCTAAATCGGTGCTAGATAAACAGCAAATCACGAATTTAATTAAAAACATAAATTTGTGTATTAGACGAGTTTCACTAACCCTAATTCGTGTATATTGAATAAATAATTACAGTATCAAAACAAGATACATGGATATTTCATTAAAGATGGTAATTTATAGTTTAGTAATTAAAAGTAGCTACTATTTTTTAAAATCTTTTCTCTCTCTTATTTAACCAGCTATTATTTCACTCTTTTATAAAAATGGCTATTTCCCTCTTTTTTCCCGTATAATAATAAGCTTTCTCTCTCTTGTTCTACTTGATATGTGTTTTTTAAGTACATAAATATAAATATACTAGTGCAGTGCCCGTCGAAATTCGACGGCAGTCAATTTATTTTGTAATTTAAATAAAATTTTATCAGGACGGATAAATATTTATTTATATTAATTATTTTAAATTGTTCGTTACTTGTGATAATAAGAAAATAAGTTACTAAATTAATATTTTGATGATAGATATTATTTTATCTCGTCAAAATTCGACACAAATCACTTTAAAATGTAAATTAATACTTTGATGATAGGTGTCATTAGCAACGAACACATTAAGAGCGTCCACGTGATGGGTAGGGGAGCGTTTCTCCTTCTATATGAGTTTTTTGTTGATGAAATCTTATACGTAAAAGTTTGTAATTTTCCCGTTAGCCTGTTGTGCGATATAATGTCAACATGAATAGTGTAATTCTGTCCGTTGTTCAATATAATGTTAACATGAATATTGCAAACTTTATCATTGTTCGATATAATGTTAACATGAATAATGCAATCCTCCCGTTATTTATATAATTTTATGAATTTTTTTCCTGAATGAAAACAATTGTTTTTCTGATATAATGTTAACATGGATAATGCAAACATGTTCATTGCTCAATATAATGTTAACATGAATAATGCGAACATGCCCGTTGTTTGATATAATTGAAGGATAGAATGTCTGACCTCCCGTTATTTATATAATTGTATGACTTTTTTTTTCCAATATAAAATTAATTTTAATTATTTTAAAAAAATACCACAAAACATACTGACTAATATAAAATCATGTGATTTTTATTTTTTGAGATTTCTAAATTATTAGTATTGTAGTTTCTCAAATAAAATATGAATGTTGATGGAGATACATGATCTATTTATATAGGAATTTTTTTGCTAAGTTTTTATAAAAGTTCGATGTGTGACGAAAATTCTTATTATAATGTATAATGAATTAATGAGTTACTAAAATCAAACTCTATTTATATACGTATTAATTAATGAATTATTTATGAATTAATGTCACAAATATTAATAGTTTGATTATTTTGTTGAAAATATATAGATCTATTTATATACGTATTGTATCATCAAGTTCTTGTAACAAATCGATGTGGGACAAAATTTATCTTTTTCATTGTTCGATATAGTGATAACATGAATAATGCAATCCTCCCGTTATTTATATAATTTTATGAATTTTTTTCTTGAAATAAAACTTTTTTTTTTCCCGATATAATGTTAACATGGGTAATGCAAACATGTCCATTGCTCGATATAATGTTAACATAAATAATGCGAACATGCCCGTTGTTTGATATAATTGAAGGATAGAATGTCTGACCTCCTGTTATTTATATAATTGTATGATTTTTTTTTCCCGAAATAAAATTAATTTTAATTATTTTAAAAAATTACCACAAAACATACTAACTAATATAAAATCATGTGATTTTTATTTTTGAGATTTCTACATTATTAGTATTGTAGTTTCTCAAATAAAATATGTAAGTTGATGGAGATACATGATCGATTTATATAGGAATTTTGTTGCTAAGTTTTTATAAAAGTTCGATGTGGGACGGGAAACTTTATTATAATGTATAATGAATTAATGAGTTATTAAAATCAAACTCTATTTATATACGTATTAATTAATGAATTATTTATGAATTAATGTCGCAAATATTAATAGTTGTTGATTATTTTGTTGAAAATATATAGATCTATTTATATATGTATTGTATCATCAAGTTCTTGCAACAAATCGATGTGGGACAAAATTTATTGTTGTGATATAATTGGATTAAATTATTAATATTATTAATTAATAAGCCAAATCAATGAGAATATTAGAAAATATTCGAGAATATCATACGTGATGCCAAAATTTGACGGGATTTAATTTATTTTGTGATTTTACATAAAATTTTAATATAAAATACATAATTATCTATATAAAATAGTTTAATCTGCGTGTCACTTGTGAAGATAAAAAAAATAAATATGTTAAGACGTAATATTATAATTTCTCAATTAGCTCGTTGCTCGATACAGCGTTAGCATGAATAGTGTAAATTTGCTCATTAATTTTTCTGTTAACCCGTTGATATACGTTAGCATGAATAGTGCAAATTTGCCCGTTAATTTTTTCGTTAGCCCGTTGTTCGATATAACGTTAGCATGAATAGTGCAAATTTGCCTGTTAATTTTTTTGAAATTTAAACAAATAAAAATCGTTTGATTTTTGTTTTTGAGATTTTTACATTAATTATGTAGTTTCTCAAATTAAAGAAATAAAATGAAGAGTGAAATTTTAAACAAATAAAAATCGTTTGATTTTTGTTTTTGATATATTTACATTAATTATGTAGTTTCTCAGATTGAAGATAAATTTTGGTGGAAATATATGGATCTATTTATATAGGTAATCTATTGTTAAGTTTGTGTAAAAAATCGATGTGGGACAGAAATTGTGAATAAATATAAATAAGCCAAATCAATGAGAATATTCGAAAATATTGAAGAAAATCATACGCGATGCCACGTATGATCGGGATCCATATCGGTATTTACATTAATTATGTAGTTTCTCAGATTAAAGATGAATTTTGGTAAATGTGGGACATAAATTGTGAATAAATGCCAAATCAATGAGAATATTCGAAAATATTGAAGAAAATCATACGCGATGCCACGTATGATCGGGATCCGTATCGGTATTATATATATATTGATATATTAATATAATAAAATTTAAAGAGTAATTTTTAGTATAATATTCTCAGTAGTTTTGGTCTAGCAATTTTGACGAGGTCAAGCAAATAATAAAAAAAAAAGGTGGGCTTATTGGAATAAGCGACCTTGACAAAATAATCAATCTAATAATCTATTACTACTTCGTAACATCTTGACTATTACTCCTATTTATTCTTTGCCAACGTCAAAAACGCATCCGTGCTCACTTTAGACACTTTTAATACGTTCGCAGTTGATATAACAATCATCATTTACTTTTATTAAATATGTTATGATATATATTTAAATCTTTTATTAATTAATAACATATTCAAATATTCATAGTGAATAGGAAAACAATTTTAGATATCTATCTAAAGAATACTTAAAATGCACGTTGACTTTGACCATTCTCCCGAGTTGACAAAGCCTGCAAAATTTATTCCAAGCTCAGAAACAAACAAAAAAAAAAATCAGCTTAGCCAGAGTCACAATTTGACAAATTTATAATAATAGGAAAATGCATTAGATTCCACGAACTTGTTAGAGAACCTTAATTAACCACAACCATCCAACTTTTATATTATTATATTAATTTCTCTCTCTTTTACTATTTTACTATTCATCCAATCTCAACCACTTCTGTTTTTATATGTTTATTTATGACCATTCAAAATCACCCAACCACTTTTGTTTTTATACGTAGTATAATTTTTAATATAATTTTGATAATAATTTATTATATTTAAATAATAATTAAAAATTTTAAAAAAATGAGAAATAAGTATTTTGCAAAGTATGAACAAATTTAATTGAGAGTTGGAGAAATTTTAGAAATTAGAGAAAAAATTATTGTTAGCATCTATTGAACAAAGAAAATATGAAGTAGAGGGGGAGTGAAAAAAAAAAAAAAAAAAAAAAAAAAAAAAAAAGAACTTTGAAGGTGTGAAGGATTATGCCAAATTTGATCTCTATTTATAAAGAATTTTATTTTACAAATTATGATATATTTATTTTTTTCAATTATACTTTAAATAAAAATATATCATGTTTTAAAATACATATAAATAAATAAAATAAAGATGTTGTACATAAAATACATAAAATAATAGAAACGACTTAACTTTTAAAAGGTCTGTGGTTGCCTAAGATCCAACCTTCAAACTTTTCTAAAATCAATTTTTATTTTATTTTTAATTACAAAGGTTGGGGTTGGGCATTTTTCTATGGTCGATATTCGTAGTCTTAGCATACTCCATTTTCAACATTTTAAGCACCAAATTACTGAATAGTAGCAATAAAAATGCAAAGAGATAACAATAAAAACGAAATATCCAACTCTAACAACAACTCAAAATCCAAAGTGAAATTAAATAGCAACAATTGATTGGTAAAATAATCAAGAACTGAAGATGAAAAACCATATTTTATTTTTTTGCATATGTGAAGATGATATATAGGCTTCCCAACACCGGTAGGTTCGGAAGCGTATAATGCAGGAATCAAGCGCCGTAGATCTCAGGGCTAAGGCGGGGCGTAAGATGAACCGGAAGAGGCGTAGCCTTCAAGTTGGTGAGTCCGGCGCTCTCCGTCATATCTATAGCCTTATCCGAAGTTTTCGAAATATCGAAGCAATGGAGAAGAGTGGCCAGAGTGAAGTGTCCCATTCGAAGAGCTAGAGCTGTTCCGGGGCAAGACCGCCTTCCGGAGCCGAAAGGAAGGTACTCAAAGTTATAACCCTTGGTATCGATGTCCTTGTGGGTAGTCAAGAACCTATCGGGCTTAAACTCGGTCGCCTGCGGCCACGTCCTCTCATCGCGATGAATCTTCCATAGATTGACCATCAACCGCGTACCTTTAGGTATGAAGTAGTTGTCGGGCGCCAAGGTACAATCCTCCGAAGCGCAATGCAGAGCGATCAGAGGAGCAGCAGGGTACAACCTCAAGGTCTCCTTGATGACAGACTGAATGTAAGGGAGGTTGTTGGTGTCGGATTCGGTTACGCGTCTGTCCTTTCCGATGACGGAGTCGATCTCTTCTTGAGCTTTCTTGAGAGTGGATGGATTGTTGAGGAGGAGAGAGAGAGCCCATGTCAGGGTCACCATCAGAGCGTCGCTCCCGGCTAAGATCATGTTGAGACAGTTGGATTTGGTGACGGTGTCGGCTTCGTCTTGAGGAACGCCGGCAGCTTCCAAGCTGGTGAGGAGAACATCCATGAAGTCTTGGTCGGGCTTCTTCGTCTTCCTCCTCTCCTTGTGCTCCTGCAGCCACTCGTCCATGAGCTCGTCGAGCTCCTTCGCGATCCTCTTCATCACCTTCTCGTGCCCCTGAAGGTCCATCCATGCTAGAGACGGGATCGCGTCGGAGAGATTGAAGACGCCGAAGTAGTAGAAGAGCTCCTTCATCACCTTCCTCTGCTGGACTCTGTAGTCACTCTCTCCGCCGGCGGCCACGAACCTCTTGCCGCCGACAAGCTGGATGGAGGTGTTGAGCATGACGTCATCGAACCACTGCTTGACGTCGACGGGCTCGCCGAGGCTGCGCTTCTTGTCGTTGAGATCGTAGAGCTCCTTGATGGAGGTTTGCATCTCGACGGTGCGCATGTCGGTGAGGAGGTCGATGCGCTTGTGGGAGAGGAGCTCGAGGGTTGCTATCTTGCGCATCTGGCGCCAGTAGGGGCCGTAGGGGGAGAGGCCGAGCATGGTGGAGTTGTAGCTCAGGATCCTCGCCGCCGCTATCTGGGGGCGGTCGGCTAGGACTCTGTCTAGCGTGGTGAAGATCTCTCTGGCCATCTCCATGGTGCTGATGACGAGGTTCGTTTGAGATCCGAAACGGATCGTGAACGCTGGACCGTACTTATCGGCCAAGCTGCCGAGGGTTTTGTGTGCCAGCTCCTTGCCGCTGAAGCGGTGGAGGTGGCCGATGATCGGGAGGGCGCCGCCGGCTTTCGGAAGCGGCTTCGTGCCGGCTGGAGTTTTGTTATCATTGTTGAACTTTTTGTAAAAGAAGATGAATATGAAGGTGGCGACGAGGGATGTTAGTACGACGGAAACTAGACTGAGAGAGTCCATAGCCATAGCTAGGAAGGTTGAAGGTAGAGAATTGTGTTATTTGTGATTAGAAATGGAGGAGTAGGGATGCTTTTATAGTGTAGTTACTGAGATTATAGAATATAAGTGAATTAATTTTGAGGGAGTACATCTTGACCATTTGCCAATATTTCTTCCTTTGATTATTAATCTGTACACTATTGACCATAAACGAAAAAGTCCAATATATATTTTTTTTAAAATTAATTTGGACCAAAATTGAGCTAACGGTTTATTGTAGTCTATGGGTTTTGAATTCTGCACTAAACAATAAAATAGTACAATCTTTGATAAATGTTGATATATATGAAAATGCTTCGCGGGAAAAAGAAAAAAATGAATATATGATGATTACTCAGTTTTATAAAATATTGTTAATTTGTAAAGTGTTACTATTAATAATGTGCATATCAAAATGTACTTTGGAATGATGTGCGAGTAGGGATGTCAACGGGTCGGGTTTTCGCGGGTGCCCGCCTCGCCCAAACCCAATTGACACGGGTTTGGGTATCGTATAAAATTATCGTAAAAAATAAAAAATGATGCATTTTATGCATATAATTATAATGCATGATGCACATAATTATAATGCACAGTGCATTATAATGCATTATCTATACAATCATAATGCATTTTAGTAAAATCATAATGCACAAGTTAATCTACACTGTAGATCACACAGATCAATGGTCCAGATCATTTCTCATTTCTTACAGAACCTGTCTTTTGTATGTGATCTCTCCGCTATATATATATATATATATATATATATATATAGAGGATGGATCATATAGAAATAAGTCCTGGTGTGAGAAATAGGAATGGATCTGAACCATTGATCTTGATTTGATCTATGGCTGTAATTGATTTAAGCATGATTATAAGGTATTATAAGCATGACTAGGTTTAAGCATGAATTTGTACATTAAAAAGCATAATGGTGTTGTAAGCATAAATATATACTGACTTAAACATGATTTTGTATAGTTTTAAGCATCTTTCTCAATTTCTCACGCAAGGATTTATTTGCACACGAACCAGGAGTGGTTCTGGTGAAAACTAAATATTTCGTGCAAACTGCAAACCATGCATTTCTGTGCATAACATGATGCATATTTATGCATAACATGTTGCATAAAAAAATAATATTATATAATGCATTTTTATTAATAAAAAAATATATTTATTTATGCAACATGTTATGCATTAAAATGCATCATGCTATGCATAAAAATGCATGGTTTGCAGTTTGCATATATATATATATATATATATATATATATATATATATATATATATATATATATATATATTTCACATGTATATAAAAACTATATTTATATTTTTAAATAAAAAAATTTATAACTATTATCAATTTTAAGGTTTTTATTAATATATATAAAGTTGAAAGAATATATCTTAAAAAATCTATTTGATAAAAAACATATATCGTTAGTTTTGTTATTTGTTAATTTGATATTTGTTAGTTACTAACATTTAATTTGATATTTGCACTTATTGAGATGCACACGTTTAAATTAAAATTTTCGATTATTGTATGTATATATTAAGTTATAATTTTTTTATAAAAAAATATTACTATTAATTTTATTTGGGCTTAACGGGTATTACCCGATGGGTTTGGGCCGGGTATGGGTATTAAAATTGAATTTTTAAACGGGTTTGGGATGGATATTGGTATACGAAATTTTAACGGGTTTGAGTTTGGGAAGTGCTTAATAGGGCGGGTACCCGGCCCATTGACACCCCTATGTGCGAGTATTTCAAAAGGAAATGTACTTAAGGCCTAATTATTTCCTAAAAATGAAATGTGTCAGAAATAGTGAGACGACTCAATAAAGAAATTGCTTCAAAAATAGCGAGACGGAGGGAGTCATAAACTTAAGCTGGACTTTGATATATTGAAATTGAAAAGAAAAAAATATAGGTGATTGCAAAGCCATGAGTCTACTTCAACATGCTATGAAGTTCATGGGATTAATATTATTATATATTATTTTTCTCAAATGGGGATTTATATGTTTCAGTAATAATTTTAAAAGAATATGGCAAATAAATTAATTTGAAAAGTTTGCCATGTCAAAATTATCACTAGTTGAATTATGCCGAATGAAATTCCCTATTGTGTACAGTATATTCTATTGCATAAATAAATAACCTGTGATAGATCATAGGGTTTTAAGATTTTAAATAGTAACGGTATATATACGTTTTAAATCATTAACTTATAAATATAATAGAAAGTGTCGTATATAAATGCAATTGAAGATCGAAATGAAATTAGCATATATGCTATTATATTGGCGTTGGTCAGGGCAGGGGTCAATATCCTATTTTTCAACGGTCTAGGAAAAATAGCGATCATTGGATTATAACAATTAATCAATTATATGGTGTCATATAATTTGCTTTAAAAATAAAATTAACGAAACACCTCACTTTCGTTGGTACTTAGAGAATATATTAAATGAGAATCTACAATTACCGTAACTCCTATTCTTGGACAGATTAAATTAACTGCGTGTCAAGAATTTTAACTGCATATACTATTGACGGATGAAGTATTTCTTCCTCTATCCGTGTGATTTTAGTTTCTTTTTCGATTATTCGTAGTATACTTCTTCGTGCACTTTATTAGTCAATTTTTAAAATGTGAATCTCATATTTATTTTCTCTTTACACTTTAAAAGTCAATTAAATTTTTTTTAATATTAATTTCAATCAAATTAAGTGAAACTCAAAAACCAATTTAACATCCAAGTATCATGCAAATTAAAACCCGTAAAATGTAGTTCGAAGCGCAAAGATGACGAGCAAATGGAAGGGAGGATATGTATTGTTAATTTGTTTTCAATTGACCGGTGTAGCAGTGCTGAATATCTTTAGGTGACAAGTTTGAAAAGTCAAATTATGATAAAAGTCTGGGCTCACAATTTCTGCAAGGACCGGAATTGCATTATTTATTCCTTTTGTGCCTCAAGTAAACGATTAAATTCAGCCTCGCTCTCAATTATTAAAACTAGTCATTAGAATTAGACTTTGACATAGTTGTTTCAATAATAAATAATGATAGATTTGTTCACTAAATAGAGAGATGTTGAAATCTTTATATACCTTTTTTTTTTTCCCTAGGGAAACATCGCTATTAGTCTTAGGTTACGTTCTCTTTTATACGAAAGAAAATGAGAAAAAATAGAATATCACCTTATAAATTTTACCATTTTCATCACACTTTCTCACCTTTTATCAATGAGGGAGAATTTTACTCCTTAAACTGGAGAAAATATTTAGAACACCAAATTAGAGAGATGATATTTTCTCTTCATTTTAGTGCAAATGAAGAGGAAAAAGTAGAAAATGTAAGAAATAAGGAAGATTTTAAAGGTGATTTTTCTCTTCTTTTTTTTCATTTTTTTCGCATCAAATAGAACGCAACCTTATTAAAAGTGGCATGTAATTGAAACGTTTGCAAACACAGAGTTGAAATTACAAATCGATACTTCATCATTCTCACTTAATTAGTCCCTTTTATTTTTAGCAAATAATCAAGAGATACAGCATAGAAGGGTTTTAAAAAATAAATTTTTTGTGTTAATTTCTTTTTTTTAGAACAGTCGATAAACGAAAAATGAAATATAGATTAATAAAGTGAGATAGGGGGAGCAGTATAATTATAATTGTAGATTTTCCTAAACCATAAATAAATTCAATGACCCAAATTAATATTCGTCGAACGCATTACAACTCAAGAGAATATAACGACTTATACATAGTATATCTCTATGCTTCAATTGAAGTATAAACATCGGAAAACATGTACGTGTGTGTTATAGATAGTGAGTTAAGTTTTGAAACCATAAGTCAATATTAAATCTTTCGCGACACAGTTTTAAAAATGTTTAGTATTGCATTAACTTGATTGCACTATATATTCGCATGTAGAGCTGTCAAAATAATCCCGACCCATGAAAATGAGAGGTCTAATTTCAAGTTGGGCCATGCGTTTAGGCCGATAGATTTTTGGGTCAAGTCGGGCCATGCGTTTTTAGTCATTCATTGCCTGCCCGGCCCATTAAAATGAGAGGTGAGTATAATTTTCAAGTTTAAGGGAAAAATAATCCAATTAATTTTTTTAAAAAAAATCAATTTTATGAGTCAGTCAACTCAAATTAGCAGTCTTACCTAACCTATCTAATTAAAGATATTTATCAGGCAAGACTAAAATTAAATTGCCAATAAACTCCCTCGGTCTCCTATAATAATGTATTAATGTGATTATTTCTCGACGTATCCCAAATTAATGTGATTATCTGATACAATAACATTTTAAACAATGAACTATCATACCCCTTGATATTTTACAATATTTATAAGTAATTCTTTTACTACATTTATACTCATTTTGGGACAAACATTCTCTTCATTAATTATTTCTTTAATTCATCATAATTTCTTTTAAATTTCAAAATTTAAAATTTCAAAGCAAGGAAGGCACACACGTAAAGATTAATGTATCCAGTTGGGGTCTTGATACATATGCACCACCACTACGCGGAGCGTGGCATTGACGCGCCGCCGCACACGCTTTTGACGGGTCAAATTTCTCGTTTTTGTCAATATATTAACTACTAATATTCCTCACCCACAATAATACTTCAATATTAGTAAATGAGAACGAATTAGAAAAAAAGAGAAGAAAAAAGAAATTTCTGAAGATTTTATCCCCAAAAATCCACCGCCGAACTCCGCCGTCGCCGAGCCATCGTGGAAAATGGGCCAAACCACCTCCGCCTATGGCTATTCCGCCGATGGCTCGGCCGATCCCACCCCTTTCCACCACCCTACCGATTCTCCCGACGCCGCTTTCTCCGTTCAAGGCCGTGACTACACGTCGGAGATCCCCGACGAATGCCTGGCTCTCATCTTCCAATGCCTCAGCTCCGTTGACAGGAGGAGCTGCTCCTCCGTCTGCCGGCGATGGCTCTCCGTGGAAGGACAGAGCCGCCACCGCCTCTCCCTCAACGCGTCGATCGACGCCGGACCCTACCTTCCGGCGATTTTCACCCGCTTCGATTCGGTGACCAAGCTCGCCCTCCGCTGCGACCGTAGATCCCCCAGCATAAACGACGCCGCCATGGCATTGATTTCCCAGCGCTGCGGCAACCTCACCCGCCTCAAGCTCCGCGGCTGCCGCGAGATCTCCGATCTAGGTATGTTCGCCCTGGCTCAAAACTGCAAAAAATTGCGCAAATTCTCCTGCAGTTCGTGTATGTTTGGGGCTAAAGGCATGAATGCGCTGCTGAGCAATTGCTCCTCGCTCGAAGAGCTTTCGGTTAAGCGTTTACGCGGAATGGACAACGGCTTCGCCGCCGAGCCGATCGGTCCTGCGATTGCCGGCTCGCGGCTTAGGTCAATCACGCTTAAGGAACTCTATAACGGCCAGTGCTTCTCGCCTTTGATAGTTGGATCGAAGAATCTGAAAACCTTGAAGATTATTAGGTGTTTGGGTGATTGGAATGGTTTGCTCGAGGCGGTGGCTGGGAGGAAGAATTGTTTGATGGAGGTTCATTTGGAGAGGCTGCAGGTGAGCGATGTGGGGCTGGTGGCTGTTTCCAAGTGCCCCGATTTGGAGAATTTACACCTGGTTAAGACTCCGGATTGCTCGGATGATGGAATTGTAGCCATTGCTGAGAATTGTAAGCTTTTGAGGAAGCTCCATATTGATGGTTGGAGAACTAATCGAATAGGCGACGAGGGATTGATCGCTGTTGCCAGGAATAGTACAAATCTCGTGGAGTTGGTGCTTATCGGGGTGAATCCGAGTACTGTGAGTTTGATGGCAGTGGCCTCAAATTGCCAGAAGTTGGAGAGATTAGCACTCTGTGGTAGTGAAACCATCGGAGATGCTGAGCTTTCGTGCGTTGCCGCAAAGTGTAAGGCCTTGAAGAAACTCTGTATAAAGGGCTGTCACATTACAGATTCCGGGATTGAGGCATTTGCTACTGGTTGTCCGAATCTGGTGAAGATCAAGGTGAAGAAGTGCAGACGAGTGTCGAGTGGGGTTGTGAGCCGGCTGAGGGCTAGGAGGGAATCATTGGCTGTGAATTTGGACGTAGACGTGGTTGAGCTTCCGTCCGTGTTTTGGAACACGGGCAATGCAGGTGCAGAGGATTACGGAGTGGAATTTGCAGAAACTAGTGTTCATGCGGGAAGCAATGTTGCTGAAGGCGGTGATGATGATGAGGAGGATGATGCTCCGACAACGAGCAACGGAGCTCGATCATCGAATAAGTCGAGATTTAGCCTTGCTGCTGGAAGAACACTTGCTGCCTATGCCTTTCAGAGGTTGATAAACGGTAATGGTAGTTCAAATAATGGGTTGTAAATTGAGGTGGGATGGATTCAAAAGTATGACTCTTGTTACATCGATCTCAGTTTCTGTTTGTGGTAGATTGCCTTTAGCAAATGTACCATGTAATTTCTTGATTTATCGTGGTAACGTCCATTATTTGTTTGATTGTAGTGATTGATTTCCTCTTGAAATGAAATTACATGAAGTAAGTTGAATCGTTTGCTCACTTGATATAGAGTTTGATGCATCTTTGAACTGATCAACTTTTCTTTGGATCCAATAATAAACTCCGTCTCGTTCTGTTCCATTTGGCCTATAGAGTATATATTTGTACTTGCTTTCGTATAGAGTATCAAATAATTGATGTGAGGCGGAACAAAATAAAACGAAAATGATAAAAGTTGGGAACTACTTCCTCCATTCACGAAAAGTTGTGGCTTGTTGTTCCGGCACAGGCAAATAATGGGGAAAGAAGTACTCCAAAAATACGAAAAGTTGTGGCTTGTTGTTCCGACACGGGATAAAATAGTAAACTATCACCTATTTTTTGAAGTTCTATATAGCGAATTTAAAGGGCATGCTATCGAATTCGGGACTTTTAGCTTTAATATTTTATCTCTTACTACTAGGCCAACACATAAACACAAACTTTTATCTAATTCACTGATTCCAAAATAAAAAGCTTAAAAATAAACAACAAAAATACTACTAGTAAATAGGATATATAAAAAAACGGACGAAGTATTCTATAATCTGAATATAAATATTATTCGAAACTAATGAATTTTGATGACGGCGCCATTAATTACTTCATATTTCTTAGCCCTTAATAGAAGTTTGAATGTTTTAGCAAAAAAAATAGAAGTTTGAATGTTAATCCTTGACCAATGGGAACAAATTAATGATACCATGGCATCATCTCAAACAATAGTTAGAAATACTGGGTGGGGTCAATGTTTTGAAACCCGGACCGCATACCGAACCGGTCATTTAATCGGGTCACCGGGTCATCGGGTCGACCCGTTCCTAAAAAATCGGATGACCCATATATATAATATATATTATATTTTTTATATTTTAGATATTTGTTGAACTTTTAGAATACATATATGAGGTAGTTCAGTTGGTTACTATGTTGGACTAACAAGCTAGTGGTCACAAGTTTGAATCCTGATGAATGACAAAAATTATTTTTTTTTAAAAGTGAACCATGACCGGGTCTGACCGGGTTTGACCGGGTCTGACCGGTTCACTCCGGGTCTTGACCGGGTCTACCGGTTCACTCCGGGTCAATTGAAATGTACGTAAATTGAAGACCCGGGCCGGACCAGGGACCGGTTTTCCGGTCGGACCGGCCGGTCCGGGTCGGGTTTAACAACATTGGGTGGGGTCCGTGGGGATGGTACAAAACTTTATTATAAAAAAAAAAAAAAAAAAAAATGGTATAAACCGAGTATATTTTCACTGTCAAGAAACAAGCACTATACAATACACACTTTCCTACTCTATATCAAAAACACCAACATAGCAGGAATCACGCACCCCCTATTGTATAAATCTAGCCAATTTCCTATCCTTTTTGCTACAAAAAGCAATCAAGAATTTGCATTGTTTCACTATATCCTCCACTGTCCCTCTCTTTCCTTGCATTCTCCTCTGGTTTCTTTCCTTCCAAATATGGTACACCAAAACAGAAACAACACATCTATACAACTTTTGCTTGCCCCTCTTGGTAGTGCATTGAGTTATAAGAAATTTCAGCTCCCTACTCCAAGTTCCTAGTTGTCTAAGTATCCCACACCACGCAGCCACACTATTCCATATATCTCTTGCAAACACACAGCCAAAGAAGAGATGGTCCAGAGTCTCAGTTTCCTGGTTACACAAACAACATGCATCATCAACCACAATACCAATCGTTTGCAAGTATTAACATGTAGGAAGTTTCCTATGCAGTAACAACCACATAGTAAAGAGATATTTAGATGGAGTTACGTTCCGACAAAACATTTTGGCCCATGGCACCTTCTGAGGGCTTCCTTGAAAACATGTATACAACTTCCTTACTGAGAAATCAGACCTTGGAGCCACATCCTTTCCATTTTTCATTGCTTTCAGATGCTCTCTAGCTCCAATTATCTTTCGAAAGAGCTTTGCATTGGCATATTCATATCATACACATCATTCCTTTTAATGTAATAACCATGAACCCACTTTATCCAAATCTTATCTTTTTTCTGATGCAAACTCCATAAGAGCTTGCAAATGGCAACCCTATTCCACAACTTGAGGTTGATGATATTCAAGCCTCCAACCTGATAAGGTAATGCCACTCTCTCCCAAGCTACAAGAGCTCTCTTAGATAGATCAGCTTTACCAGTCCAAAGAAAGACACGGCAAACATATTGCACCATTTTCAACACTTTTTAAGGCAAGATGAAGACCTGGCTCCAATAGGTTTGGATACCAAAATGTAGAGCCTTAATGAGTTGAAATCTCCCAGCATACGATAACATTTTAGTAGCCCAACAATTGATTTTATGGAGAATCTTCTGAACTAATGGTTCGCATTGCATCACACATAGCTTTTGAGCTGAAAGAGGCACTCCTAAATAAACGGAGTTGACCCTCAGTCATTCCAGACATATTTAAGATCTCATGTTTGATCTCAGTAGGGACCCCTCCAACATATATACAGCTTTTTAGCCGATTAGCCTTGAGTCCGGATGATGCAGCAAATTTATCAAGAACTTTCATCACTTGCTGAACAAATGTGACACCCCCCCTAGTAAAGAGCAAAAGGTCATCTGCAAAGCATACATTGATCACCAGCCCCATTCTCCTACATCTAGGATGAAAGTGGAACTCTCTGTTATGCTTTAACTCCAATAAGCACCGATTGAGATACTCCATGCATATAACAAACAAATAGGGTGATATTGGGTCACCCTATCTTATGCCTTTTTTAGCCTTAAAAGGAGCAGTAACTTCACCATTAATATTCACAGAGTATGATACATACTGTCGTTAGACACACCATAACCCATTGGATATACCTATATGGAAAGCCTAATTCAACCATCATCTGCTGAAAAAACGGCCACTCAACTGAATCATAGGCCTTCCGGATATCCACTTTCACCATACATCTAGGTGATATCTGCTTTCTGTTGTATCCCTTTATAAGTTCATGGCTTAGGATTATATTGTCAAAGATCAATTTGCCTTGAACAAAGGCAGCCTGATTGTCACTTATGATAGTATCCAACACCAATCTCAACCTATTAGCTAGCACTTTAGAGATAATTTTGTAAAGCACTGTGCAACAAGCTATAGGTCTAAAATCTTTAACAGAACTAGCATTATCACACTTTGGAAGCAAAGTAAGTAAAGCCACATTTACCTCTGTAGGCAAGTTCAATTCCCAGTTTGGAAGAACTGTTGTATAGCCCGGACCACTTCATCACCAATTATGTGCTAGCATTTCTTGAAGAAATATGCATTGTACCCATCAATTCTATTAGAATCCATGCCAAAAAGAGCAATTTTCACTTCTTGCTTAGAGCAATCACAGTTCAGCATCCTTTGTTGTGGAGGAGTTAGTTTAGGGCCCTTTGCAACAACAACCTTATCTACATAAAAAAAAATAAAAAATAAATAAATAAATAAATAAATAAATAAAATTGAATTAATGCACCTTAATTAAGTAGTTAAAAATAAAACCAAGTCACGTTACATCGAAATAGGATGGAAAATGGGAAAAAAGAAAACAACTTTGGAACATATGATAAAAATATAATGGAGGACGAGCAATTGAGACATTTGCATTTTTCATTTCCTTTATCCTAAAACAAAGTACTACAACATCGTCGAACTACGACTATGTTAGATTTTGGTGCCCCAACAATATTAATTTAGAGTAGTTTTATGAATTTTTTTTCATCAATATTATTTTGTTACTAGTAGTATAACTTAATCTAACTTGAGGTAGTATATTTTCAGATTCATAATTCAATTAGGATTATACAATTTCTTTTTAATACTTGATTAATTTTATTAGATAAGTGATAGTTAATAAATTTAAATTTTTAAAACGACGTTATATAATTTTTTTTTAAACTCCATTTTATGGTTATATATGTTTATCATGAATTATTACATTATTGTAAATTTTATACATATAAAAAATGGGTTAATTACCTTAAAATACACGATCTTTGCTCGAAATACCATTTTTTTCTGCAAATTTGAAATTATCTGTCAAAATACATGAACTTTTAACATTGTACAATTTTACCCCTAATTCAGTCTCCGGCGACCGAGAAATTGACGTGAATTTTACGTGTATTTAATTTAATAAATGTCTGATGACGTGTCTTGAACACGACGTCATTTCACCAAGAACGACATCGTTTCGTTGCTAGCTGAGTTAAATAGATGATGTGTCAAATTGCCTCAACTAAAATTTTAGAAGTAGTTGTTAATTTGAAGCAACCACTTTATTAGTATGATTTTTTTTTTCCCCCAATTTTTAGAGTGAGACAGGAAATATTGCATAGGTTCGGAATTGATGACTAATTAATTTTCGGAACTGTTATTCCACACTTTACTTTTGTTGATTAAATATTGCTGATAAATCTTAAATTAGAGTAATATAACTTTTTTAAAAAATATTTATAAATGTTTATTTCTCCATATAGGCTGGTTGATAATCCTAGTTGACGAAAGAGGCCATTGACTATATAACTTTCCAATCAACCATTCAAAACAAAAAATATATATATATCTCGAGTCCTGTTTGATGAGAATCAATTAATTTCACACTTCATTCTATTTCAATAATCCTACCATTAATCGCGAATTTCAACTCCGGTAATACTAAAAAACATGCACGTGACGTGCTTCAAAGCTTGGCGAATTTTCGTGTTATTTTATTTTCTTTCGGCATCGAGTAACATAATACTTTCTCCATCTCATTTTATTTGATTTCTTTTCTTAATTTAAACGTTTTACTTCAGTTTGTTTCCTTAAATGAAAATAATTAATTCTTATGTTTCAATGTAAACCTCTTATTTTTCACTTTTCACGCCTAAAACATATACTAATTAAAATGAAACAAGTCAATTTATCCGATAGAAAGTAACAACTAATTCAACAAAATGCCAATTTATTCTATATTTGAAGTATTCAACCATCTTTGGATCATGTTCAATGTTGTCGTCATAGTCAAATTTTGCATTTTACTTTCACATTTATATTCTACTACTATTATACAATGATCTATACGGAATACCAGACTTTTTCTTCAAATCATATTTCTTTCTTTGAACCATTGATTTTATGTGCTTCTATTTTATTTTTTTTCTATACGGATTATTAACATTTTTAAATTTCCAATAAAACTTCTTTAATGATCTAAACAACATCGTTTATTTTAAGTCTTACGGATTACGGATGGGATCCTCTGTCCCAAACTCTGTGTTCCATTCGTGTCTCAAATCCCAATTTCTATTAGTTTAATATTATATTTAAAAAAAATAAAAATTGCATTATATAACAAATTGTAATAGACATTTATGGGGAAAAAAAATTAGATTTTTTAAATGTAATATGCCCTAGTTTTGAAATTTTCAATCATTATACTACTATAACCAATAAAAATGAAATTAATTGTTAAAAAATAATTATATAACCTAACTTGGATTAGTGAACCCTAGAAATAATCATAAAATTAAAATAAATAATTATAAATTGAGATTTGGGACACGGTTGGAATACAGAGTTTGGGACAGAGAATCTCATTCAGAAATCTTAGCGTTGTAATTGTTACGGCAGTTAAATCCGTTTACTTTTGGCAAAAAAAAAATATAATGTACATCCACTCACTCTTTAGATCCTAATAAAGAATTAAATTGTGATTAGATCATATCGTTACCCTAGACTTCTTAGATATTAGAAATTTCCCTACCACTCCACAACGGTCAATTTAAAAACAAATATTAAATTTTGAAGGTCAAGATCGATAGGTTAGAAAATACTATAATAAATCTAAACTATCACAAATTTTAGGCTTTATATAAAGCCTCTGATACTCCAAATGTTCATAACATAAAATAAAAGAAAACATTAAATCATCAACTCTTTTCGATATGGAGTTTCTGAGCCTTTTTGTAACAGCCCTTTGTGCCTCCTTCATATTCATCTTCTTTTACAAAAAGTTCAACAATGATAACAAAACTCCAGCCGGCACGAAGCCGCTTCCGAAAGCCGGCGGCGCCCTCCCGATCATCGGCCACCTCCACCACTTCAGCGGCAAGGAGCTGGCACACAAAACCCTCGGCAGCTTGGCCGATAAGTACGGTCCAGCGTTCACGATCCGTTTCGGATCTCAAACGAACCTCGTCATCAGCACCATGGAGATGGCCAGAGAGATCTTCACCACGCTAGACAGAGTCCTAGCCGACCGCCCCCAGATAGCGGCGGCGAGGATCCTGAGCTACAACTCCACCATGCTCGGCCTCTCCCCCTACGGCCCCTACTGGCGCCAGATGCGCAAGATAGCAACCCTCGAGCTCCTCTCCCACAAGCGCATCGACCTCCTCACCGACATGCGCACCGTCGAGATGCAAACCTCCATCAAGGAGCTCTACGATCTCAACGACAAGAAGCGCAGCCTCGGCGAGCCCGTCGACGTCAAGCAGTGGTTCGATGACGTCATGCTCAACACCTCCATCCAGCTTGTCGGCGGCAAGAGGTTCGTGGCCGCCGGCGGAGAGAGTGACTACAGAGTCCAGCAGAGGAAGGTGATGAAGGAGCTCTTCTACTACTTCGGCGTCTTCAATCTCTCCGACGCGATCCCGTCTCTAGCATGGATGGACCTTCAGGGGCACGAGAAGGTGATGAAGAGGATCGCGAAGGAGCTCGACGAGCTCATGGACGAGTGGCTGCAGGAGCACAAGGAGAGGAGGAAGACGAAGAAGCCCGACCAAGACTTCATGGATGTTCTCCTCACCAGCTTGGAAGCTGCCGGCGTTCCTCAAGACGAAGCCGACACCGTCACCAAATCCAACTGTCTCAACATGATCTTAGCCGGGAGCGACGCTCTGATGGTGACCCTGACATGGGCTCTCTCTCTCCTCCTCAACAATCCATCCACTCTCAAGAAAGCTCAAGAAGAGATCGACTCCGTCATCGGAAAGGACAGACGCGTAACCGAATCCGACACCAACAACCTCCCTTACATTCAGTCTGTCATCAAGGAGACCTTGAGGTTGTACCCTGCTGCTCCTCTGATCGCTCTGCATTGCGCTTCGGAGGATTGTACCTTGGCGCCCGACAACTACTTCATACCTAAAGGTACGCGGTTGATGGTCAATCTATGGAAGATTCATCGCGATGAGAGGACGTGGCCGCAGGCGACCGAGTTTAAGCCCGATAGGTTCTTGACTACCCACAAGGACATCGATACCAAGGGTTATAACTTTGAGTACCTTCCTTTCGGCTCCGGAAGGCGGTCTTGCCCCGGAACAGCTCTAGCTCTTCGAATGGGACACTTCACTCTGGCCACTCTTCTCCATTGCTTCGATATTTCGAAAACTTCGGATAAGGCTATAGATATGACGGAGAGCGCCGGACTCACCAACTTGAAGGCTACGCCTCTTCCGGTTCATCTTACGCCCCGCCTTAGCCCTGAGATCTACGGCGCTTGATTCTTGCATCGTATGCAAAAAATAAAATATGGTTTTCCATCTTTGGTTCTTGATTACTTTATCATTAATCTATTGTTGCTATTTTATTTTTAGTTTGTATTTTGAATTATCATTTTTATTTTTATGAGAATTAAATAAATTCTACTACTATTGTCATATCTGTTTGCATATTTTCTTTCTTCCGATCTCTCAGTAATTTAGTGGTTAACATGTTAAAAATGGAGTATGCTAAGAAGTCGTATAATACTATGAATTTTCCTGTTTAAATTATACGTGTAGATTTATTAAATTATTGACTCTGGTTAAGGTTATTTTATTTTTCTGAGCTTGGAATATACTACTACTGTATTTTGTAGGCCTTTGTCAACTGGGGAGAATGGTTCAAAGTTTACGTGCATTTTATTTATGCAAAGTATTCTTTCGGTAGACGAATGCTCTACTACCTACTATAAACATTTTTAATGTGTCAATGGATAACGTGAAATTATATGGATGTCGAGCGTTCTTTGTTTCTTAGTTAATTTGGTGTTGCTTAGACTGGATACTCATCCATTGTTTACAAAATGTTGCTTTTGCTTACAGAATCTTATGATATGTTTAGTTTCAACTTTGTAATATACATTTGGCATCATAACAATCTGAATAATTATTTACTTTTAGACACTTTTGAGATACATTATGTCCGTATTATTTGTGCACTGGATGATAGATCTTTCGTGATAAGGCATAAATTTAGAAAATTCTCTAGAATATTCTGTTAAAGCTGTTGTGTGTGTAATTAGACCATTCACACCGCCAACCCTTCTTTGTCTTCTTGCTACTAAACATTTTCTCTTCTCTCTCAATTCATGTATGCTTCTTCCTCAATTGGCAGGCGATTCTATTCCTGTTGCAATTCTAATCCACATGATAACTATTACTCCAATTAGCTTCTTTGGAGAAATCAAGTCGTCCCTGTCCTCGCAAGCCACGAATTACTCAGCTTCGTTGACGGTACTGTCCCTCCTCCTCCGGCGACTCTTGCTGATGAGTCCAGGAAAATATCACTTAATCCCGATTATACAACTTGGTATACTAAAGACCAACGTATTCTCAGTCTTCTTCAATCTTCTCTCAGAGAGGAATCCAAGGCTGAAGTTATTGACGCTTCTTCCTCCCGTGCAGGCTTGTAATTAGCTAGGCCTAATCACCCCATTCAAGTGGTGATTAACTAAAACCTCTAAATTTCGGCTCACAGATTTTCAAGTGAATGCTAAACTCGTAGTTATGTATATAAATTATTTTTGTAATTTAATTTAACTATTGACCTCTTATCATTTACATATTTCTTTGTATTTTCTTTATTTTCGTGCGCGTTTGGTTTGGCAGTGCCTTAATCCTCTACAGAGCGGGACGTTACACGTGCATGCGTGTCCTCTTTAATCAAACTCTTCATCTCTACTCTAGCCATCGTTTTTCACACTATACACACGCTACATCCCTTTTATGTTTCATGTTCTTCTAACCGAATGGCATCATGTGACCTAAATTTGATGTCCCAAATTACAGAAATTAATAGTATTATATAACAAATTATAATAGATATTTATAGAAAAAATATTGAAATTTAATAGTAGTAATATAGCCTAGTTTTAAAATTTTCAATAATAATATCACCAATATTAAAAGTGAAATTAAATATTAAAAAATAATTATATACCTTGATTTGGATTAGTAAACCCTTGACAATATTCATAAATCAAATAAATCATAATAAACTATTTTTTTAAAAAGAAAATACATAAAATTAATAGAAGTTGAAATTTTGGACACGACTGACTGTACTTGTACTAAAATGGAGACAGAGGATTCCAAATGTTTCTAACAAACCAAAAATTTTCATGTATAGGATTTTAATTCTTTACTCTTTGTGCTTTCGTTTAATGTTGAACATGAAGGTTATTGGCTGAAATTGTTTGTCCTAAATTAGACTAAATGGACTTGTGTGAAATGATGGATTAATCTTGCTTTATACATTAATTATTTTATAGTTGCCTCTACCAATGTATTTGTGGTCTTAGGTTTTTATGGGTTACTAATTATTTAGCTATTATCTTGTTTTATTTTAATATTAGATTTTAGGCGCAATGTTAAAAGTGAAAAGTAAGGTGTCTAAATTAAAAAATTATTTCCCCGTTTCACTTCATTAGTCATGTTAGCTATTTTGGGTCCTCCAACTTCACTAGTTGTTTTCTAAAATAAAAATAATTAACCCTTACTCTTCGGTGTGGACCCCTTATTATTATTTTTTAACACTTGCATATAAAATCTCGTATCGAAAAGAAACAGAACTAGTGAAGTGAGACGAAGGTAGTATATATAAGAGTTACTTCTTTACATTTTTTAAATACAAAAAATTGAAATGAGATATCCCAATTAAAAAAAATTCAAATAAAATAAAAGAGAGAGTACTCTTATTCGTAATTCGTAATAAGATTAATAGACAAGAAATTTGAGACGAGGGAGTAATTCTATAAAGTCCCTCCTCGTACTACGTACAGATGGTCTTAAAAATTAAACTTTGAAGCTAGCTCTTAATTATTCTTTCGATATGGAATCTCTTAGCCTAATAGCATTCCTTTCTGCCTCGCTCCTATTTATTTTCTACTACCGAAAACTCCATAACAACAACAACAATAATAATTCGGCCAGAAGGAAGGCGCTGCCGAGGGCGGGCGGCGCTCTGCCGATCATCGGCCACCTCCACCACTTCGGCCGGAATGTATCGGCCCACAGAACGCTCGGCGTGATGGCCGACAAGTACGGGCCGGCGTTCACGATCCGGGTCGGGTCACAAACAAGCCTGGTGATCAGCACCATGGAGATGGCCAGAGAGATCTTCACCACCCTCGACCGAGTCCTAGCCGACCGCCCCCAGATAGCGGCGGCGAGGATCCTGAGCTACAACTCCACCATGCTCGGCCTCTCCCCCTACGGCCCCTACTGGCGCCAGATGCGCAAGATAGCCACCCACGAGCTCCTCTCCCACGACCGCATCGGCTTGCTCGCTAACATGCGCGCCGCCGAGATGCGCACCTCCATCAAGGAGCTCCGCGACCTGACTACGGCCGAGAACGGCAGCGGCGGCGGCGTCGCTAACGTCAAGCAGTGGTTCGAGGACGTCATGCTCAACACCTCCGTCCTCTTGGTCGGAGGAAAGAGACTGGCGGCGAGGGCGACGTCGTCAGAGCCCGCCAGAAGAAAGCGATGAAGAAGCTCTTCTACTATTTCGGCGTCTTCAATCTCTCCGACGCCTTTCCGTCGCTGGCGTGGCTGGATCTGCAGGGATACGAGAAGGCGACGAAGGCGATCGCGAAGGAGCTCGACGAGTTCATGGAGGAGTGGTTTTGCAGGAGCACAAGGAGAGGAGGAAGACGAAGAAGGACGACCAAGACTTCATGGATGTTCTTCTCACCAGTTTGGAAGCTTCTGGAGTTCCTCAACAAGAAGCCGACACCATCACCAAATCCAATTGCCTGGTAACTAAATCCCCGTTTAGCCCGTTTCTTGAATATATACGAGGTATAAAATAATAAGGGAGAATACCCAAAAATAGCCACTTTCATAATACAAAAGTCCTTTTTTAGCCACATATAATAAAAAGGTCATTTTCTAGCCACTTTACATATTTTATGACATTTATACCCTTAATGAAATATTTACACGAATTCAGGATTACTCGTGTTCGTGTGCACGAACGGATATTCACAACAATTTTGTTCGTGTTCGTGTGCACGAACAGATATTCACGACATTTTTGTTCGTGTTCGTGTGCACGATCGAGTATTCACGACTGTTTCGCTCGTGTTCGTGTCGTCTTCTCCGATTTGCTGTCGAGGAATCTGCTATATATGGAGCTCGAACTGACCTTGTCCGGTGGTGACAACGGCAACAATGGTTGCTATGCAATGTGTGTGAGATAGAGAGGAGGGAGAAGGAGAGTGAGAGAGAGGAGGGAGAGAGAGAGATCGAGAGGGGAGGGAAAGGGAGAGAGATCGAGAGGGGAGGGAGAGGGAGAGATCGAGAGAGGAGGGAGGAGGGAGAGAGAGAGAGCACAACAACCGCCGCCGGCGACGACAGTGGCGGCGGCGGCGGCGACGAGCAGAGGGAGAAGAGGGAGAGATGAAGAAGTGGGTTCCCCGCTGGAAGGAGAGAGAGAGAGCCGCATGGTGGGGAATTTGGGAATTGAGGGAGAAGGAGAGAGAGAGAGAGAGAGAGAGAGAGGAGGGAGAGAGAGAGCGCACAACAACCGCCGCCGACGACGACGGCGGCGGCGGCGGCGAGCAGAGGGAGAAGAGGGAGAGATGAAGAAGAGGGTTCCGCTGGAAGGAGAGAGAGAGAGCCGCATGGTGGGGTTTGGGAATTGGGGGTTAGGGTTTTTCTTTTTTTATTTATTTCAAATATTTTTTTAATTTTAGGTAGTAAGGGTATAATGGGAAGTTTAGGTCCAAAGTGGCTAGAAAAAGACCTTTTTATTATATGTGGCTAAAAAAGACTTTTTTGTTATGAAAGTGGATAATTTTGTCCTTGCCCCAAATAATAAAATACGATCCAATTTGATGTGCAGAACTTAGTCTTGGGAGGAAGTGAAGCTCTATCGATAACCCTAACATGGGCTCTATCTCTTCTCCTCAATAATCCAACCAAACTCAAGAAAGCTCAAGAAGAGATCGACACCATCATCGGAAAATGCAAACGTGTAACTGAATCCGACACCAACGACCTTGTATACCTTCATTCGGTTGTGAAGGAGACCTTGAGGTTATACCCTCCCAACCCCGTGAGCGGTATGCATTGTGCATCGGAGGATTGTACCTTGGCGCCCGACAACTATCACATACCTAAAGGTACGCGCTTGATGGTCAATGTGTGGAAAATACAGCGCGATGAGAGGACGTGGCCGCAGCCAACGAAGTTTAGGCCGGAGAGATTCTTGACTACACACAAGGAGGTAGATACCAAGGGCAATAACTAGCTTTGAGTACATTCCTTTCAGTTCCGGAAGGAGATCCTGCCCCGGAACCGCTCTAGGCCTTCGGATCGCCCACTTCACGTTGGCTACACTTCTTCATTGTTTCGATATTTCAAAATGTTCCGATGAGCCTATAGATATGACGGAGAGCCCCGGCCACACTAATGTGAAGGCGATGCCTCTTCAAGTTTATCTTGCTCCGCGCCTTCGTCCTGAGATCTACGACACTTGATTCGTGCATTATGCTTCGGAAGGACGAAGCGGCTACCGTTAATCCGTATATCTATCCAATAAAATTAGAAATGGAATTTCGGTGAAATTTCAATACTAATTATAGATGCAAGATATACATGTACTACTATGCTATTTCATCATTCTCTTGATTGAATATTAAGCTCTTCAGTATTCATGTTATGACTATTGGTTTTGCAATCTCTGTACATGCAATTTCTTATCAATATCATTATCTACTATTATAAAAGAGCTTATAAGTTTCTTGAAAAGTTCATTTTGCCGAACACTTTCGATGTAGTTATAAATAGTTAAAAAGCTTATTTTTAGGTTGTTTTAAAGAGCTTATAAACTTAACTTAACGCGGTTTAATCAAACTCTTTTATCTCTAGTCATCCTTTGTGGTCACACAATACATGGACTGGATCCATTTTCATTTTCATGTTTCATGTTCTTCCATCACACCCACCCAAGACCTTAGAGAGAGAAGATGCATGCAAGATAATTATTGTAATAGGGTTATAATGTTTTACACTTTTACTCTTTGTTCCTCTTATCATGTTTTCTTTCTTTTTAGGATTTATATATGTTGAAAACGAAGGTTATTTGCCGAAACTATTTATATTATTTTATGGTTAGCTTTACTTGTGTACTCGGTTAATATGAGTTGGTTAATCAAATGTTTAGCTATATCATCTAAATTACCTATTTGTTGAGTATTTGAATAAGAATTCAGGTAGTAGGGCACTATATTAGGATGGGGATTAGCAGTACTCGAGATTAATGTTGTCTCCGTTAATAATCTCACAAATCTATACCGCTAGCTTGGTTCCACCAAATAGTTACTAAATTCACTAACTTGTAGTATCGGAACTTCACTCTATTACTGCCTTCAAGCTTCTTCTGAATATAAAATTGGAGATAACTTTGCAGCTTCGTGGCTTTTAATCTGGTCACGGGGCCTCTAAACCTTAGCTCCGGGTTTAATTCGTCAGTGCTGGGCCCGATCTCATCACTATGCCTCTCCAAGTTTGTCTTACTCCACGCCTTTGTCCCGAGATCTATAGTGTTTGATGATCGCACAGTGCTTGCTTAGGATCCTATACCTAGATGTGCATGGGCTCGGCAGCCCGCCAGTTCGGGCCCGGAACCGGCCCGAAAGTCAACGGGTTTAGCCCGGACCGCCGGTCAACGGGCCTGGACCGGACCGGGACCGTGATAGAGCCGTGCCGGGCCCGGGCTGCTCTCGCTTCGAACCGTAGCCCGGCGGTTAACCGGCGGGCCGAACCGCCGGGCCTAGCTCAGGACCGCCGGGCTCAATAGAGCCGTTGGAACCACCGGGCTTGGCCCGGACCGCCGGGCCCAACCTCCTCCTAGCCGTTTTTTTGGCCTTTCTTCACCTCCTAGCCGTTGCACCCCCCCACCCCACCCATTCAAGCCCCAAAACCACCCCTATACACTCTCCACTATATATACTACACTCTTATGCAACATAATTCACCCAAACTACTCTCAATCTCTCTATCTATCTACTTACTCTCAACTCTCAACTCAAGCTCTACTCTCAATCTCTCTATCTTTCAAGCTTATTTACATACATTCACTCACTTACTTACACTCACTTTCCCAAAGACAAAATGTTGTCAAGAATGTTGGGTAGGGGTAAGGGTAAGGGTAAGACCATTGCCACTCAAAGCGAAGGTGAATCTCGACCGCGGTCCAAAAAGGCGGCAATGGCGGAGGAAATTGATAGGCAAATGGCCTTGCGTCTTCAACAAGAAGAGGATTCGAAATTTGAAGCGATGGTTCATGAAATGGAGGAGCACGATTACGAATACCAAGGCTCCACCAACGATGTCGATGATGATGAAGGCGACGACGAAGGCAACGATGAAGGCATGCCTCCTCCTCCTCCGCCACCAAAGACTAAGAAGATGCCCTCGTCCGACATCTTCCTCAAACACTTTAAAAAAGTGGAGGCCGTTTTTGGCGAAGGTCTTCCTCCCTATCCCGATTCGCGAAAGAGATACAATGCGTATTGCAACCATTGCCAATCTTGCTTCAAATGGATCGAAGGGGGAGGCTATGGCACGTTGCGAAGGCACATGGATAACGTTCATCCTTTCGAGGCCGGAATATCAACCTCTCAAACTCAAATCCGAGGTACCGCCGCTTCGACTACGGATTACCCGGGTACGTCTCCTTTATTTAAATTTGACAAAAATCGATATGAAGATAGGGTTGCTAGATTTGTTGCTATGGATAAACAACCTTTTAATTTTGCGGATAGGATAGAGTATGAAGATAATTTTAAAGAGGGATTAAGTCCCAATGCTAATAAAGTCACTAGGTCAAATGTTCTTAAAAGGATTAGGAGACAATACATGGAAAAAAAGGTTGATTTGATGAAATATTTGACTCGTTTGGGGCATAAAGTTTCTATTTGTGCCGATGTTTGGACCGATAATTATAATAAGAATAGTTTTATGGGAATTACTTGTCATTGGATTGATGCAAAATGGAAAGTGCAAAAACGTTTGATTGCATTTATGGAGTTCGAGGAGCCTCATTCGGCTCAAAATATTGCTCTACTTATTATTACCGTTTTAAATGAGTATTGTTTGGTTAACAAAGTATTTTCGGTTGGTTTTGATAATGCATCGTCGAACACGGCTAGTATTCCTCAACTCATTGATGCATGTTCACCTTCTTTTCAAGCAAAATATATTCATTCTAGATGCATTTGTCATATTTTAAATTTATGTGTTCAAGATGCGCTTATAATTCTAGATGAAACCGTAAGTCCTATTAGGAATGCCATTAAATATTGCATTCAAAAAAAGTCGTGGGAAAGAAATGGCAAAAATATTGTCGTCAAAAGAATCTTGTGTATACGTGTTTTAGAGTTGACGTCTCACATTGTTGAAATTCTACGTATGAAATGCTTAATGGTACTATGGAGTATAAGAGGCATTTATGTGATTTTTTTAGAAAGGAGTTTAGGGACGTTCAATTAGTTCTTACCGAGTCTCATTGGGATGCTTGCATGGAGGTTTTTGGATTGTTTAAAGTTTTTTATAATGCTACTAAACAATTATCGGGTGTTTACTATCCTACTTCGGTTGATGTTTTGGAACATTGCACGTATATTGCTTTGTCTTTTAAGAGTTGTTTTCTAAAGCCAAACTTGACGGGTGTGATTTATTTTATGGTTCAAAAGTGGCTCAAGTATTTTAGGGAGATCCCGGAAGTGTTCTTGCATGCTAAGTGTTTGGATCCTAAATGGAGATATGATGATGTTTGTCAAATGTTGAGTGTTTATTATGATGCTTTTAAACAAATGGACATGAGTGGTGTTGTAATTGATGGTGAACAAATCTTCTTTGATCTTCCGGATGTTGATCTAATCAAGCTTAGGCTAAATAGGAGTTTGAGAAATCTTTTTGATGAATATTATTCGGTGCATGGTAGTAGAGACGATTCTTCTAACAACTCTAGTGCTTCTTCTAATTTTTCTATGACATCTTCTTCATTTGTTTTACCTTTTATGGATCCAATGGATCCCTTAGTTCAACAAATGCAAGGTATGTACAATACTAGAACCTATAAAAATCCAATGGCCCAAGGTAATGGTGAATTGGATATATTTTTGCAATCTCATTTTGTTTATGGTGTTGAAGATAGTGCTCCATCGATCGATGTGTTGCGATGGTGGTCGAAGAGAACGGAGTTCTCCATACTCTCTATCATGGCGAAGGAGTTATTCGCCGTCCCGACATCTACCGTGTCCGTTGAACAAGCCTTTAGCACCGGAGGACTCATGCTAGATCAAAGAAGATCAACCATGAAGGCAGAAAACATTGAAGCTACAATGTTGCTTGATGGTTGGTGTAGGGCCGACACTAGAACTCAAGAACCGGAGTGGGATGATCGAAATGAGAGCGACACGGAAGCCTTCACGGAATCGGATCGTGGTAAATCCGGATCCGGTAGAGAGTAGAAATCATTCCAATGTAATCGAACTACGTGGACTTTGATTCCTCTTAGAGGATACGTAGGCAACTCAATTTTTTAAATAAATTGAGCTCAAGTCCCTTAATAAAATTTATTTTTCATTTCAATCTCAACAACTCAACATCCTATTACTTATTGTAGTGTTAAATTTCTTAAATTGAAGTTAACTTATTTGTTCTAAATTATCAATGAAAAATTCTAAGTGAAGTTAGTGAATTATTCAAATTTTTACAACAATTTAATGAGTTCTTTTAACTTTAAAAATTTTACTACATTGAAATGAGTTACAACTCAACATCTTATTACTTATTGTAGTGTCAAATTTCTTAAATTAAAGTTAATTTATTTGTTCTAAATTATCAATGAAAAATTCTAAGTGAAGTTAATGAATTACTCAAAATTTTACTACAATTCAATGAGTTCTTTTAACTTTAAAAAAATAAAAAAAACTCAAAATTAAAATATAAAAGTTAACATTTTCTATTTATAAGATTATTAGAATAATAATTATTACATTTATAAAATTTTAGAAGCAATAAAAAAAAAAAAAAAAAAAAAAAAAAAAAAAAAAAAAAAAAAACCTAAAATATCTACTCCTTCCGTCCCGCCAAAGACGTTACATTTCTTTTTATCAATTTCTGGCACGTTTTTCCACGCTTCTTGATGAAGTGTTTTAAAATAGATTTTTGAAGAATTTTTTCTTTTGCGGGATAATACAACTATCATAGTATCCCGTAAAAGAAAAAAATCTTTAAAAATCTATTTTAAAACGCATCATCAAGAAGCGTGAAAAAACGTGCCAGAAATTGACAAAAAAAAATGTAATGTCTTTGGTGAGACGGAGGTGGAGGTAGTACAATATTACTTAAATAATAAAGTATGTCAACAACAATAAGGAAAGAAAAAATATAATATTGTCACATTTTCATACAAGTTGACTACCACATTCTCTCTCTCCTTAGCCCTTACTATTAGCTCAAAAAATCAAACAAAAAATAAACAACCTCCGCCGCCGGCAATCAGCCGCCACCCATCTCCAGCCGCCATGGATTCTTCACTCCAGTTACTCTTCACTGCATCATCATGCCTCGCCGGCTTCTTCCTACTCTTCTACTACTACTACCATCATAGGAATCTCAACTCCGCCGCACGAAACAAGAACCCACTGCCCAGAGCCGCCGGCGCCCTGCCCATCATCGGCCACCTCCACCACTTCGGCGGCGAAAAGCTAGCCCACAGAACGCTCGCCGCCATGGCCGAAAAGCACGGCCCCGCCTTCACCATCAAGCTCGGCTCCCGAGAGAACCTGGTCGTCAGCACCATGGAAATGGCGAAGGAGTGCTTCACCACCCTCGACAAGGTCTTCGTCGACCGGCCCATGATCGCCGCAACGAGGATAATGACCTACGGCGGCGCCATGTTCGGATTCGCCCCCTTCGGCCCCCACTGGCGCCACATGCGCAAGATAGCCACCCTCGAGCTCCTCGCCCACCGCCGCATCGATCAGCTCGCTAACGTGCGCGCCTCCGAGGTCCGCACTTCCCTCAAGGAACTCCACGATTCCACCACCGCCGCCGGCGGAAAAGCGTTGACCGTCGATATGAAGCCGTGGTTCGGCGATTTGACGCTGAACGCTTTCGTTCGGATGGTCGTCGGAAAGAGACTGGTGGGCACGGCGAACGGCGGCGGCGAGCAGAAATTGGTGAGAGATTACTTCTACTATTTTGGGGTTTTCGTTTTATCAGATGCGATTCCGTCAATGGGGTGGCTGGATTTTCAAGGGCATGAGAAAAGCATGAAATTAATTGCTGAAAAATTGGATCTTTTGATGGAAGAATGGTTGAAAGAACACAGAGAAAGGAGGAAGAAGAAATCTGGGGAAGAAAGCAGAGTAATTGATCAAGATTTCATGGATGTGATGCTCACTATTTTGGAAGGGGAAAGTGATGATTTCCCCCAGTTTGAATTTGATGCAGATACTATCATCAAATCTACTTGCTTGGTAAAAAAAATCAAATTTTTGATGAATTATTGATGAATTTATTGATGAATTGAACTAATTGTTTGATTTGAATGAGGGGCAGAACATGGTGTTGGGAGGGACTGATGCTATAATAGTAACCCTAACATGGGCTCTGTCTCTGCTCCTCAACAACCCGAACGCGATGAAGAAGGCTCGGGACGAGGTAGATGCTCACGTCTCGAAGGAGAGGCATGTCGAGGAATCCGACTTGAGCAAGCTCGTGTATCTGGAAGCGGTAGTGAAGGAGACGTTGAGGTTGTACCCGGCGGCCCCTGTTTTAGGGTTGCGCTCTGCGTTGGAAGACTGTACCTTGTCGCCCGGTGGCTATCATGTGCCCAAGGGTACGCGTCTGATGGTGAATATCTGGAAGATACAGCGCGATGAGAAGCTATGGCCCGAGCCAGACGAGTTTAGGCCCGAGAGGTTCTTGACTAGCCATAAGGATGTTGATATGAAAGGGCATAACTTCGAGCTCATGCCTTTCGGTTCCGGAAGGAGAGCTTGCCCCGGAATTCCCATTGCTCTTCGGATGGTGCACTTGACTTTGGCTAGCCTTCTTCATTGCTTTGAGGTGGCTAGACCTTCGGATGAAGAGATTGACATGACCGAGAGCCCCGGGCTCACGAACATTAAGGCCACCCCTCTCGAAGTTCATCTTACTCCGCGCCTTCGTCCTGAGGTTTTCGGCCTTTGATTCATGCTCCGAGAAGTGGAGCTACTATCTTCATACACTTACTGGAAATCCATATTGTGTGTAGTAGTGAAGTTGGAATTTGCAGTTCTCATCCTGTGTACTTCCTCCATCTCATATAAGTAGTCCCATTTGGAATGGGTACAAGAGCCAATAAAGGAGGAAATGTGTAGCTGTAATTGATTCAGAAGAGAGAGAGTTAATTTTAGCCAAGTATTCTTTACCATTTTCGGAAATGGGACTAATAGATGAGACGGACCAAAATGGCAAATGAGACTACTTATATGAGATGGAGGTAGTATTTTGTAAAGAAGATTTTATCAAGATTGTCTTACAAAGGTGTGACAAGCATCAAGAAATCATGTTAATCACCCAAATTATGCACATGTGTTGCTGTATTCTCCCTCCATTTCGTTCCATTCAATCTATTTTCTATTTTGAAATGTCCCGACTGAATTGGCTCATTTTTATATTCGGCAAAACAAATCTTCATTTAGTTCTAATTAATCTAGCCTGAATATTAGTAGTAGTTTTTTTTCAAAAAGTAACCATTCCAAAAGTTTATCTCAAGCAATTTTGGAAAGGTAAATAGATTTCGCAAATAAGATACACAGGATAAATTGAATTTATATTTAATGAGTGGTTTGATATTTTTATTAATTTTAATCTATAAGGTTTGCATAACTATAAAGTTAGTAAAATGTTAATTACAATTGATTTATTTATCTTTTTACTTTGAATGCTAGTAAATAGTTATTATATATTTTAAAATATCGATATCGTTTGTAAGTTTGGTTCTGTTATTGGTTTATAGAATTTTTTAATTCTTAAAACTGAAACCGAGCCAAATGCCAAAATTTCTAGAACATTAAAACTAAAATCGAACGAACCAAATTCATTATTTCGATTTCATTTTGATTCGGTTTTTATTATTACCAACTATTGTTCACCTCTATAAATAACTATGGACTAATTTCGGTTATGCTCATAAATAAGAAATTGGATTTAAAGTACACAGACTTAGCTTTTGTTTAGAAATATATAAACTATTTTTAAAAAACTTGGTCCAAATATTCCATTTTACTTCATCATGTATAATATCATATCTTAATTAGTAGCTCGATCTACTTGCAATATTTTTCTTTTTTCAAATGAAATTACAATAATATAAAATCGCATATCAACATTATAATACGAATTCTCTCATACAAGTGGGGCTGCTAGATCTTTGTCAACTACATACTTAACATATTACCTCCTCCTCCACCACCACCACCACCTCCTCCTCCTCCGCCACCACCAGCCGCCCATGGATTCTACATTCCAGTTACTCATCACTGCATCATCATGCCTCTGCGGTCTTTTCCTATTCTTCTACTATCACTATCATCGGAATCCCAACATAAGAAACAAGAACCCACTGCCCAGAGCCGGCGGTGCTCTGCCCCTCATCGGCCACCTCCACCTGTTCGCCGGCAAGCGGTTAGCCCACAAGACTCTCGCCGCCATGGCCGAAAGACACGGCCCCGCCTTCACGATCAAGCTCGGATCTACACAGAACCTTGTCATCAGCAGCTGGGAAATGGCGAAGGAGTGCTTCACCACTCTCGACAAGGCTTTCGCCGACCGGCCCATGTTAGCAGCTACGAGGATAATGGCTTACAACGGCGCCATGTTCGGATTCTCCCCCTACGGCCCCTACTGGCGCCAGATGCGCAAGATAGCAACCCTCGAGCTCCTCTCCCACAGGCGGGTCGATTTGCTCGCTAACATGCACGCTTCTCAAGTGCAGGCTTCGCTGAAGGAGCTCCACAGCATCAAAGGAGGAGTAATGGCGGATATGAAGCTGTGGTTCGATGATCTGACCATGAATTCTTTTGTTCGAATGATCGGAGGAAAGCAATCAGTCGGAGCGAATGAACGAAAATTGATAAGAGAGTACTCCTATTATTTTGGGGTGTTTGTATTATCTGATGCAATACCATCTCTATCATGGCTGGATTTGCAGGGGCATAAGAGAAACATGAGACGGATCGCGAAAAAACTCGATCATCTTATCGGAGAATGGCTGGAGGATCACAAAGAAAGGAGGAAACTGGAGGAGGGTGAGAGCAGAGTTGACCAAGATTTCATGGATGTGATGCTTACCATTATGGAAACTGAGGATTTCACCGAGTTTGAAGCAGATACCATCACCAAATCTACTTGCCTGGTAAAACTCGTAATCTCTTCGATGCAAAAACATATTCTTTTCGTTGAAATCGTTATCAAAGAACTGAACTTGTTTCAATGGCAGAACATGGTATTGGCTGGAACTGATTCTACAATGGTGACCCTAACATGGGCTCTGTCTCTTCTTCTCAACAATCCAAATGCACTAAAGAAAGCTCGAGACGAGATAGATGCTCACGTCGGAAAAGACAGGCACATGAAAGAATCCGACGTACAAAACCTAGCATACCTCAAAGCAGTTGTGAAGGAGACCTTGAGGTTGTATCCAGCAGCTCCTATCATAGGCCTGCATTCTGCGTTGGAGGATTGTACCTTATCGCCCAACAATTATCACATACCTTCGGGTACGCGTTTGATGGTGAATATCTGGAAAATCCAGTGCGACGAGAAAGTATGGACGGAGCCACTGGAGTTTAGGCCCGAGAGATTTTTGACTAGCCATAAAGACATGGATATGAAGGGTAATCACTTCGAGTTCATACCTTTTGGCTCCGGAAGGAGATCTTGCCCCGGAACAGCTCTAGCTCTTCGAATGGTGCACTTGACTCTGGCTAGCCTTCTGCATTGCTTCGAACTTGCTAAGCCTTCTGATGAGGATATAGACATGACCGAGAGCGCTGGAATGACGAATTTGAAGGCCACGCCTCTTCAAGTTTATCTCACTCCCCGCCTTCGTCCTGAGGTTTACGGGCTTTGAATCATCGCCTTCGAAAGCTTCAAGAAGTGGAACAGCTGTCAGCTTCCATCTATCAATGTATAATAAAAATGGAATTTGCATCTTAATCTTTTGAAACAAATCTCAAATGTAAGAAAATTGGAAAGAATGAAATTAAGTGAAGGCTAAGAGTTTTTCGATCCAAAGATCTCTCTTTCGGGATTACTATTTAAACGACTCCCTCCGTCCTAGCCGACTTGATTAATTGCATAATACCATACAACACAAGATTAATTCCAAACACAAGCAGTATCTTTCATTTCTGGAATTTTACATCTCCACTATACTATTACTAACTATCATGAATTCACAGAAATTCACCTAAAAAGAGAAAAATGAATTCTGTAACTTCTATCAGCTAAAGCCCACTTCACACACATTTTCTGTACAACGGCAAGGGGAAGTCCTCAGTGAGAAAACGAGCTCGCCTCTGTGCTATAAATCGAATATTCACTCAAGCTAACGTTGGGTCTCTCCTCGTCCCAATTCAAAACCTCTCTTGCATATTTGAGTGCTGCGTCTACACTGTTTGGCTCCAGGCTCTTCACTGGGGAAGCATACAGCTTTCTCCCGGTCAGAGACGAAAACAGCCTTTTGAACTTCACGGCTATGTAGTGAACGCCCAACTGCCCTAGGGTTGGATGATTTGCACTGTTGCTACTGGAGCGGTTGCGACTGATCACAGGATGGAAATCTTCGAACCATTCGCAATTGCTCAGGGGGACTTGTTCGATTTTTTCTTCAAACAAGTCGACTTTGTTTAAGAGGAGTAGGAATTCCATCTGATCAAAAGTTGGAT
This sequence comes from Thymus mandschuricus, assembly GCA_029379335.1. Classification (NCBI taxonomy): domain Eukaryota; kingdom Viridiplantae; phylum Streptophyta; class Magnoliopsida; order Lamiales; family Lamiaceae; genus Thymus; species Thymus mandschuricus. The sequence goes on along the minus strand of CM057073.1, from coordinate 15,382,315 downwards.
GAGTGACCATGTTTTCGAAGAGCTTTTTGCTCATCATCATCTTGTTGACTTTATTTCCATCATTGTCGAGGGTATATTGATCATAGTCATTCAGAGAGACGCAAAAGATAACGAGACGAACATCTTCGAGCATCTCCAGCCACTTGCAGTTTTCTCCAAAGCCTTTCGCCTGCAATCTGATCAGCTGATATCTGTGACCAAGAAACAAACACAAGAGTCACAACCACAAATTCAAATGCTGCCTTCTTTCACCTGAATTCGATCAAGCAAGCTTAAAGGAGAGGACGGAGCACAGGACCCCCAAAGGAACCTCATGAAATAAACATAGTTTCCTGTTTATACATTTTCTTAAATCGTTCAAACAGATACAAATGACGCGTTCAGAAAGACAAATTCCATATCAATCATAAACTAAGAAACGCAAACGTGGGAGGTTTTAGGGTAGAATAAATATAAAGATTCTCTCACTAGCCTCAGGAGCAGAAAATTGTTAGCTGCAGTACCTGAGAAGGGAATCATTAAGATCCCCACTGTCAGCATCACCGTCATATGCTGTCTCGGGGAAAGAGAACTCAACACATGAGAGCCCATTGGATGAAGTAACATGTTCAGCGTAAAGGATATCCACATCAGATGGCCTATAATCCGGCTTCAATATTTCAACGGCCTGGAGAGGGGGAGAAGGCAAAACAAGAAAGCATCAGCAAACAGTTGATTCCGAGAAAGAAGTTTCAAATGATGAGAAAGTCAAACACGATGATAGTCTTGGACTAAGTAAACTACCATAATTAATACAAAAGCACAACTTGCGATCTGAATGAGCTATTGACCTTTACTATGAACCAACAACCTTCATTCAGGCAACTCACACAAAAAACCTTCTTTACAGGTGAATGGTTCACCTTATTTATTCAAGGGTTTTTAAAAATACTTTCCATAGAGAAATATCTGTCGGAAGTCATAACTTAGGGAAAACAAATTCAGATATTCTTCAGATTTCAGAATGTGAGTTATTCTTCAAATTTATGAAAATAATCTGATCCTTCAAATTCAGATATTCTTAAGATTTCACTTCAAGAATCGGATTATTTGGATGTGTCATGTTAAGGTTTATGAATTACAACTGTGATTAAACTACTAGTTCAGCCGTGGCTAGAACGACTAGAAATGAGCAAGGCCATCCACAAAAAAAATTGGGGTTCCACGAGAAAACATTTGGTAAATAATCTTGCCTGCTCTAGGAAGTAACTCGAAATACTGGGGAGCATTTCCAATTCGTTTCTCCTTTTGTAGGTTGCCTGGAAAGCAGCACTTCCACACAACTCCTCAACCAATGGCACATATTCTCGACTAGCAGCAGGGAATATTGCTTCCAAAGTACCTGATGCCATGATTTTAAGGAGCCAGTCTGAAAATGCCTTCAGTCGCGGGCAAATTGAATAAGGAGTCTCTTCACCATTGCCCTCAACATGCCCTATTATAAACCAAAAGATAGGGGGGAAATTACATCTCGATATAATCATACATTTTGACAGTATATGTGGAGATCAATCAGAAAAGACTCAGTCAGCAAGCAGAAAAATATTACTAAGCAGGAACATTTCACATAATTTGACAACACTCGTTACTGTACATTGCAGATGTTCATTTATAAGATTATCACCAGAATCAGGCACATAAAGAATGTTCTTTAACCCATTTGACTATGAAGCGATTCCCTGTTTGTAAATCTAAGAGAACATGACAATACAGACAATGTTTACATGCAGAGGGGCAGAGGGAAAGTCGAGGATATCAAAGACTAAAGTGTTGCATTTTTCATAGGAGAGAGGAATAGTAAGTATTGCAATACACCCTTGCTACATCTGTTTGAATGATTAAAAAATATGGTTTGTATATTCTCAATACATGCAAAAGAATTAATTTATTTCCATAGAGAAAGATATTACTTTATCTACAGGTAAATGTAAAATGAGTATTACCCACTTTAAAACAATAAGCCGATTAATTTTTGCAAAATCCCATCATGCTTATAGAATAATGTAAAGTGGGGCCCATTGTGCTTTTCCTATGTTGGTCATTGTGGTTAGAATGAGTATTAGAAGAATTTTGAGGATGACAATTTAAAGGAGGGCTGAGATTGAGTGAAGTTTAGACTAGAATTACATGGTGGGATAAAATTACAAAATTCCATCATGCTTTTCCTATGAGGTCTTTATTGTGTTAAATGCTAGAAACTGAAAGTTGTATTTTTGTTAAGGTTGAACCCACTTTTGGGGATCTTCCATCCCTAGATAGTAATTAGTAACTGCTCTTTGCTTTTGTAATGTATTTGGTGTCTTACCAAAAACATTAATAATGAGCTGAAAATTGGTGGAAGTTGCCCACTTGATAACGAAAATATTAAATTCTAATTACTGTACTATTAAAATCTTATTAGTTACTATATTCTACGTGAGTTACAATATTTTATTGAAGGAAATCTGGGCAAGAATTTGCAAAGGGATTCTGTTACGAGTATGATCAAAGGACGAGTATGTGTTTGTCTCATATACATTAGGAAATTGAATTAAAGGCCTTTAGTAAAGGTGCCAGAAAGATAAGAGCTACATCTTACAGTTAAAAAAAAATCTTGAATTAAAAATTTACATAACAAATATGCAGAGCTTATTAGCTATTTTACAGCTGTATAAGTTTTGCCAGAAGCACTCTACAAGAGCAAGCAGAGAATATTAGAGGTTAATCAGGGTACATATATTGAATCCCGACTCACTACCGACCAAAAATACCTTTATGCTATTGCATGACTCAAAATTAACAAATAAGGAAACTGAATACTCACTATGTCGCATCCAATTCGCCCTGTTTCATTATTTTACTACTCAAATATATTCAAGAAACCAGGCTAAATGGACCGGACAGGGGAAGTATTAGATAAAAATGTACCTGGAAGAGCAGTACCTTCAGAAGACTGATTTTGCCTTGAATCATTCAAACTTTCTTCTTCAAATCGTTCACGGCCCTCAAGAAGTATGCCAATGTAGTTATACACGTGGCTCTGGATGACTAATTTAATGTGTTCCCTCTCATCCTCGGAAAAGGGAATGTCGTTATAAAGAATCCTAGCCTAATCCAATAAAGAGTAGACTTGTCAAAAATGCTAAAAGTTAAAAAGTTGTAACCGTAGGATAAATTCAAGAATCTAAAAAATCAGCAACATTGACATATCAATCATGAGATAACATAAAAGGCAGATTACAGAAATCACAGATAATTAAATACTGCCAAATCCTGACTTTCATTACCAAAAAGCAAGCCAAATTGTTATTCAAATAGTTGTGAACCTGCATTAACATACAAGTACTGTAGCGTTGTATGTAGTTTGTGTTACAGTTCGCTCCCCTTATTCAAATAGCACAACAGAAACATTTTCGGAAAGAAAAAAAGAATATGAAATGTCAAAGCTAGTAAGTATGGCAAGTCATGCAGAGAAACATTTTATTTATCAGGAATTCATGCTAAGAGACAAACAAGATACAAAAAATAAAGCTAAGTATTGTCGTTTGTGTAAGTGTTGTTAAAGCCTAAAGGAAGCACATACTGTGGATAATGCGGCCATTACAGTGAGGCCATAAAATCCACATAAAGCAAAACAAACCAAAACAAAAAACTAATCCCTCAAAAGAGTTTGCCATCTTGAGACCTGAACGTACATTAGCTCCGCATGTCTATTTGGATTTTGAAAGGGAAGTTTATAATACAAAGAGAAACATGAAAGTAAAGAGATAAATACAGAAACATGCTGTTTATCCACCAATCTACTAGAACTTATGTTTTAAAGTGCATTAAATGCGGGGACAATCTTCAGATTTACCTGTTTAAATATGGTACTTGTACCAGATCCACTATATCCGATCAGAAGAAGCTTCTGAATTGCTCTGTGCTCAAAATAATCAGCCATACTTCGACCAATTGTGCTAGATAATTGCTCTCCACAAGAATATGATGATTTAGAGGGAACTGGGAGAGAAAGAAAAGCACAAAGCAGCTTCGTTCCAGCCTGTACAGTAGCATCAATAAGGTGGCGGAAAGGATAATACATGAAGAGGAACAAATGAGAAATGATATTATTCATGGAACCAAATATAGATTTAGCAGAAGCCAAACCTTGCCCCAGATATAGCCTTTTGTATTTTTTTGTCCCTCCTCTTGGTACGAACCATCTTCATTCACCCAAAAATGTGGATTTCCAGCACACTGAACTCCAGCTAGCTACAGAATTAAAACGACAAGTTTTAGCAGAGAATTTATGGAGAGATAGCTTTCCAAATATCATCTCGGAGCAACCAAATGCGAACCTTTAACATACGCAACTCCACTTTCGTAATCTCACGACCATTTATATAAACTTGGGTGTTCCCATTGCTAGCATCTGCTTTAACAGAACCCCCAACATTGAGATGGGGACTAATAATTTGCGAAGGCTTCTGTCCTTCCTGCAAAATTCAATGGTTCATGAGCTATGGCTAAAATTCAAATTGCATGGAAAGTATATTAGGGTTATTATCACAGCTCACCTTTCCCCAAAGACCCGATACTTTGTCGTACCAATAATTTCCCGGCTTGAGCTTCTTCGGAGGATTCGGGCAGTTCTGGAGTATGACAAGCTCATCATGATATAGAGGCCTTCCATTTACACAGATATACTCAGGGGGCAATTGATTCACTTCACAAAATTTCTCAGCTTTCATAATCTGTTTAACTTCGAGATCATTGAGCAATCTCTTGAGCATTCTTGAGCATTTTCCTAAAGAGAAGCGCTTCGGTTCACTAATGGGGTAGCCAATGCAAGTCACACACTTTCTCCCCTCAGGCATCGACCCCATCGCTCTAAGCACACAATTAGTGCAATACTTTGCATCACAGACCATACATACTTCCTTTTCTGTAAATCGATTCCCTTTCAAGCATCGATAACACGCTCCTTTCTTTACTTTAGTCGCCGGTTCTTTCTTCATTCTGACGACCTCAGGTTCAGAACGACTGAAATCTTCATTGATATTTCCATCATCTGACTCAATATCACAAAATGTCACTACCGGACCTCGTCTCAAATCACCACCGGAATCTTGATTACCATCTCCGAATTTTCGAGACGAAACCCTAGAGGAAAGATAATCCACGCTCAAAACTGACTCATTTGATTCCCAGTCTGTTCTATTGGACTCGTTGAAATCTAAGCTCTCCTTGTAAGCGCTCGACAACCTCGACTTCTGCAAGCTACCGGAGAACTCCCTCGACTTGTCGAAGCTATCGGAAGACTCTAAAGCGCCTGAGCTCCCAACCCCACCAACAAACTCACACGAAAGATCATGGCTAATCGAAGAATACCCCCTCTCGTTCACCCCATTCAACGCATCGTCGCGATTACAACACTCGAAATCACTACTCGACTCACCGGACAAAGCGCAGACGCCATTGCCGTCACGATTTTCGGGTTCGCTTTCCGCTAACGCGTTATTAACCGAGCTAGGCGAAACGCTGGTTTCAGTACCCAAACCCAGCTCCTTACTGTAAGAACCCTCACTCACCTCATGATTCTGCGACTCGAACGCAATCACCGAAGTCGGCGAAACGGTGAGCAGCTCGGCGGAGGAGGGGCACAATTTCAGATCCTTGGCGTTCAGCTTCTTCCCCATTATGTCGGCCGCGGAAATCGGCTGCACCACGGGCAGCGACAGCCTATCCGGAAACGGCGGCGGAGAGACGACGGAGGCCACCGGAATCCGATCCACATTGATGGGCACAGCCCGGGGCAGCTCGCGGGTTATCGGAGGGCCGTGATACTCCACCGCGAACGAATATTCCACCGCATCTTCCACAACAGTCGCCACCTCCAGCGACATTCCTTCCTCTCTCTCTCAAATCAACCCCTCCTTACCTTCCTTCAAAACCCACTTCGCATAGAAGCCGAATATCACCAGAAACACGAATCTTGAGCAAAGTATGAACAAAGTAACCGGAAAAACATGAGCTAAACTTTTTTTTTTTTTTTCAGTGAATTAAAAAAAAAAAAAAAAAAAAAAAAAACTTTAACAGCAAGCAAAGAATTGGGTTCCACCGCGAGGAAGGAGAAACCCAGTTGAAATCTGGGTGAAAATTTTCGAGGGCAAGAAGAAAAGTGCGAGAGAAAATACAAAGAGGGTATATGGGGTGGAGGAAAAAAGTGTTGGGAAAGGGAAAGTGGAACAAATGGTGGTGGGCACTGTTGCGGAATTGGGCATCTTTTTTCCTTTTCTTTTTTTGTTTGATTGTTTATTTCTTTAATTCTGGGAGGAAAGGTGGTTCCTTTTGTTTTGGTTTTATCTCCATTTTAAAATTGTTTTGAAGGAGAAGCGAAAGCTCTGTGACTGTGGGAGTGACGGCAATGGTGGTGGGGCGGTGATGTGAGCAAGTCAGCATGTGTAGTTTGAGAGGGACTGTAGGGGCTTTTCCGTCATTTCATGTTGCTTCTGGTTACCGGTGGCGCTGGCAGTATATGATTTCGATTTAAATTTTTTCGCATTTTTTCCTCAACCGGAAAAGGAAAGGAGAATTTTTTAAAAAATAAACTTAGAAAGAATTCTCATTTTTGTCAATGAATTTTTAGGTTGCGTCCTCTTTAATGCGAAATAAAATGAGAGAAAAGGGAAAATCACCCTCAAAATTTTTCTTAGATCTCACATTTTCTCATATGTTTTATTTTTTTCCTTTATTTGCACTACAATGGAAAAAAAATATTATTTCTCCAATTTGGTGTTATAAATATTTTTTTTCCACTTTAAGGAGTAAAATACCACCATTGAACAAAGGTGACGAAAATAGTGAAATTTAGAGGGTGATTTTCTCTTTTCTCTCCTTTTACTTCATATCAAAGAAAACGTAATCTTAAAAAATAAAATACTGTAACTCTTAAATTATAGCGGGTTTTAGGACTAAAATATCTTAGTAAGAATAACTTTGACTTGAGATAATTTTATAAAATATTGCAAAATTATTACTAATTTTTATTTTACTTTTGTTTTCATCCATGATTTTTCTTATCAATTGCATTCTTATGTCACATAAAATACCCACATCATTTTTACATTCAAAATATTTTTATAAAACAGATCGCGCAGTAAAATTTTATGATAGTATGCAGTTTACCGGGATTGGGAAGTCTGAAATATAAAACATCCGATTCCGATCTAAACTATTTTCGTTATTCTATAGAATGAAATTATTGATAAAACTATAAGTTGACGGTCATGCTTCACAAGAAATATCATAGTATGTGAAGGTCAATATCATTATTTTATTCCTCTCTTTTTCTTTCATTCTCTTACTATTCTTAATTAGGACGAGTTAGATGACGATTAAATACTTTATACGGTTAATTTTCCAAGTAAAAGTAATGTTTGCTAGTTTTTGTGACATTTTGATTGTCGTGTAAGAAGAAATTGATAGGAAAAGTTGTGGATGAAACATAATAAAAGTTTAGAGATAATTTTACATTAGTAATGTAGTTTAGAGAAGTTTAGAGATAATTTTACATTAGTAATGTAGTTTAGTGATATTTCGTAAAATTATCTCAATTTTAAATTAGTTTGATTCGTTAATTTAATTACTCTATTTAATTATTTTAGTATTTCTCTTTAGTTTTTCTTTTTATCAATTCAATTTCATGTCAATATTCTTTCCCCAATTTCCTTTTCAATTTATGTTTTATTTATATTTTATACAATTTTCCTATTAATTGAACTCATTTATTTGAAAAACAAACATTGTTGTCAATAAAAATGAAATGACAACGTGCTCCTTGGAATTGTCCCACATGTGATATACTAAATCCATACTAAGATAAGAATAGCAAAATCAATGCCTTATATAGTTATATATACTGGAATAACACAGCATTGTTGTCAATGATATTGATAATGATAATAGATTAATAGTTATCTCCTTAGGATGTGTTTGGTTGAGCGGATTAGCCTGGATAGATAAACAATTTTGTATTTATCGAATGTTTGGTTATCAATATATATAATCTTGTCGGTCGTGATTAAAACAAAGGTCCGCCTCATTTTCACTGTTTTCTTGTGATTACATATATGGGGCCAGACCCTTCGATTGGGAAATAGTAATCCCGATTATTTGGCTATTTAACCAATTTACCCTTCAGAAAACACAAATAGAAGACTTGTAGGCTTGCGACCTTCATATTCTAACTTGAAGAAGGAGACTGAAGAAGTAACTTGAAGAAGGAGGTTGTGTTGGGGTCGTTGTATATCTAAAGGAAAACCGTTGTTTTAGTGGTATATGACACTTGTCCACTGTTAACAATCCCTATCTGAAAGAATATGTATAAGCAAGAACAAAGTCCATTATCTCATGTTTTAGATCACGTGTCGATCTGAGTTCAGAGGGGATCACAAAGATCGTTTGACAATGATGAGATATAAGCATATCATAGTCGAGATAGCTGAGCTATCGGTTTAGACTGCAGCTTAATGGTAGTGATGGGTCTCAATCACTAATTATGTTGGTACAATGGAACTTATTGAGGATCAAGGGAGATAATGCTCTTCTAATACAGATCCTATATCAGGAGTGATATAGGTGAAGAGATAGAGATCTCAGACTTTAGTAGCTCGGCCTTAACCTTGATAAACTATTAGATGCGTTTGTGTTCTCAGTGCTAGTTTGACTTACAAAAAAATGAATTTATCGCTAGTTCATCACTTCTTGTTGTATTTTGGGTAACATTGAGATGCATATTATGTCTAACGAGTGTTATCAATAAGTTGTGTCCTATGCATATAGGTTGGCGTATCCCCTCATGGAGTTCACAAGATTTATTATACCAAGTCATGCATGTTGATTAAGTTCAGGTATAATAAGAAGGTGCGAATGGGTACTACCTGAGGATTAAGATGTTAATTAATTAGGAGCAATCATGGTAGTTCTAATTAATTAATGGATACAAGAAGTCTTAAACACGGGGGTCGAAATAAAATACTAGCCTCAATCTACATAACTGGGACAAAGCGGTGAATCAGCTATGATTCTTTAGTGGAATGCGTCATAGCTCTAATGAGATAAATGTTCAGAGGTGAACATGGAAATTATCTTATTAGATAAGGCTCAACTATGTCTGGTATTCCGATCCCTAGGATGACCCAAATAGACCTCGGAAATCGATCTAAATTGTATTATTGAGTTCGGGCTCAATAATTGTGCTCATGCCCAGTATATGATATATATTGGATTTATATCCGGTGAATGGATATTAAATATAATTAATTTAAATTTATATCATAAGGGATAAGAATAAATCTAATTAGTAATTATTTAATTATTCAAGCATAAGATTAAATCTAATAAGATAAGATTTATTTATTTAAATCTTATGGAGATAATATCATATATAAATATATTTTTTAATATATTTATTTATTTCTGGATTAATTCTATCTGATAGAATTTGTTCCGGTAATACAGTTGCATGACAGAATAAATTAATTCTAATTAATTGTGTATTAGTTAAAGAATAAAATTTGAAGTTATGGAAATTAAAGGAGAAGTAATGGGGTGGCGGTTTTATATAGAAAAGAAGGAAATAGATTCTCATATAAATATTCTCTATTCTCTCATTAAACCCTAGTCGTCATTGTGGATCTTGACACACAAATTGAGAGCCCTAGACGTGAGATAGAGTCGGCCGCCCGGATTGCTTGAGAGAGGAGATCGAGGTTCCAAGATATTCTCTATTCTCTCATTAAACCCTAGTCGTCATTGTGGATCTTGACACACAAATCGAGAACCCTAGACGAGAGAGAGAGTCGGCCGTCCGGATTGCTTGGGAGAGGAGATCGAGGTTCCAAGATCTTGAGACGCCCTCGTATATAGAGGTGTGAGATCACATTCTAGAAGATCAGAACCGTAGATCGTCCCGATTCGTTCGTCCACATCTAATCAGGTATATACATCGTAAAGGTATGTACTTGAACATTGTATGAACTTATGTGCACGATCGAATCATCGCGCCCAATCCAGATCTGGGATTTGGGTGCCTTTCAAATAGCCAACTCAACAGGTTGAAGAAGACGTTAGAACAAGATTATTGAGGGAGGTTGATTTGGATTAGAGAAAATGAATCAAAGGCTCCGTAAATTGCCCAAATAATCCTTCTCCATTGGCGTTAAAGAGTACGAAACTATTTGTGCCAATAGTCTATAATAATATCGAACTATGAAAGTCCGAGTATCGAACGCGAGGAGTGAATGTGTCGAGAGATAATCAAGTAGTTCGCCTTGTCTCTATTATCCTATTTGAGCACATAGTCTTGGTTTTGGTGTTTTATAACTAGGCAAGCAATGAGTAAGTATAATAACAAGCAAAAATAAAGGCAAGTAATGTAAAGAACAGGTAAAGGAAATTCAATTAAAAGCAAGCAAGGATTCAAATGATTTCCGGTGTGATTAGGCTAAGGACTAGGCAAGTGATGTATCAAACCATTTTAATTCCTTTGAGTGACATTATTACATAAATCAAGCTATCTCATCCTCCTAAGACTTGATAACTAGTGGATTGAATAACATGCTTACCATTCTAAACATATTACCAACTCCTAAAAGCACAATGCCTATTAATCTAACAACAATTCACATAATTCGACATATAGAATGAAGTTTCTAAAACTATAAATGTCATATTTTATATATGTTAAGAATTTCAACCTAACTCAAAACAGGTCTATATCTAATATCATAGGAATTATCAACAAAATTGACAAAAGCACTAAAAAACCTAACCAAATCTAACCATAATCCGATATTGATGTATGGATATATAGATTTATAAATAGTCAGTCATATTTTTTTTTTAATATTTGTGGATTATATTAGGCTACGATTTAATTTGTTTTATTTTCAATACATTTTAAAATGTGGTCATTCATACACATTTATACTTGAACATACTTAATATATGGCTAAGATTTTTCAAAATTCCATTTCATCCGATGATAACTAATAACTATATATAGAGTTCTCTCAACTTGCTTATGTATTTCACTAAAATGTTCTAGTAATCTACAAATGTGGTTCCTAAGATTATGACTTAATGGATATCCGACTAACCCAACTGTCGTTTTCCTAATAGTATATTTTATTCTTTCTTTTATTGGTTTTAATTATATTATGTAATAAAATGATAGTAGAGAATGTAATAAATCAAAAAATAGAATTACTTACAAGAACAGGTGTGTTGTGCGTGGAGAAAATAAAAAATTTAACTGAAATTATATATTTTTATGTAATAGAATATAAAAACCCTTTTCTCATCCAAGTAATTACAACAAGTCACGACTGAAAATTTGAACTATCAATATAAATTGAAATGATATATATTATGTAATAGAATATAATAATCTTTTCTCATCCAAATAATAACAAAATGTCACTACTGTAAATTTGAACTATGTATATAAGTTGATTTTTAATTTTTCATGCAAACAGCTTTTGTTTCAACAAATATTATGAAAAAAAAATACTCATTCAAATTGATTTAAAAACAAAATGTATATATGTAATCAAAATATAAATATTCACAATTTTTCTTGCTTGCATGCTATGGATTTTTTACGATTTTTATATCAAATTAACGTTTTTCATACGATCTTCGTCACTTTGTTCTGTATTAGGAAATGAAATCTAGACATCATAGTGCACGTTAATTGTGCCCGAAAATATTGTCCACATATAAATTTGAAAGAGAAATTTCAACTGCTCAATTAGAACTCTATATAGCAGTAGTAGATAACCTGTTTCAGGAATTTAGAAAGTCGGATTAGGAATTGATAGTAGAAAAAGTTAAACTCAATAAATAATAAGTGGATCATATATAACTAAATATCACTCATTAAAAGGGTTAGTAGAGAAAGGTACACTCTAACTAAACAAGTCAAATATTAGGCCACCTTAATTAATTAATTTGTCAACAATTAACTGCTGTCAATGTCCATATATACATGTTATAGTATAAATAATTTGTTAGTATGTAATATTGAGTTTAATTCCCTATTTATCTTATCCTATTCTATTAAAATAATTTGTGACATATATTTAGTTTGCTTTGTTATTCGAACAATAGGGGTAAGAATCCGTAACTCGTTAAATAATATGCCATTTCCCAATATGTTAGCACCTTCGTGAGAGCGGACGGACGTCTACTCATTTAATTTTAGTATTATTTTGCTCGACTATTTTGTTACGGATGAGATCCCCTGTCCCCAAATTGGTGTAACAATGGTGTACCATAAGTCATATTAGGAAGTTTTGAATTCTCTCTCTTAGTTGTCATTATAATTTTGGTTATTAGTGTATGTCAAAACTTCCGATTTTGCTATGGCTCATCATTTTTCCTTTTTGCATTTGTGTTGTCAATGACATAACTCGAATTTTATGTACTCGATATTAGGGTTTATTACTTCTTCTATGTGCAACATAGCCTCAAGATGTGTTCCGTTAGATAATACGTTTAAATGTCGAGAAATGTGTTTTTCTCATGTGGAATGGTAATTGATCTCTAAACATGCAAGCAATATCTCATTAATCATATATTGTAGTTGAAACTTCAATATTTGCGAGATTTTCCTGGGCCAAGCTCGAGTTCAGTTTAACAACTAACCCGACTCTCCTCTAGCTGGCGATTTAGGTGGACCTCCCCTCCAAATTGTGTGTACCGATTACCGTCATTATCACATTGTCGCTTATGTGAAGCGTGGTCGACATCATCATTTCCGGAGAAAAGTAATAGATTAGGAGACAATTTCGAACTCAAATTACTAACAAAAAGTTAAAGATGCATATGCATGCACTTCCAAATAAATACCACGAATAAACAGCTACTCTAAAATCCAATGAACTCTAGTTTTGGATTTCAACAATGACCAATTGTTAGAACCGATTCTTTTGATCATTCGATTCATGTGCAAAGATTCATTTTCGGATGTTTGATTAAATTACGAAAAACCTAATTATGCACTTATGAATGTAAAACTTGAATGTGAATTATACCTTGGTCATGATTGAATGTTGAACACGTATATAAATTCACTTCAATTGGAAGTATCAGTGAGCCAACAAGATACATGAAACACACTCTGCCAACTTGTAAGTGTTGGGTTTATTGAATAGGTACTGTATCCTACAATGTGCTAACAATTGTAGCAGGTATAATGCTGGATACAGAGAGATAACTTGCCAGGGGCGAAAACTACTATTCTAAACAAAATAGAACTATTACAACTCAAGTCGGAAATAACAACTGAATACAACGAAACTAAATACAAAGGAATGAAATAGCCGAGTCGAGGAAAGCCCTCTTTCCGCAAGACGAGATACGCCCCGGTAGTGCTCTCGGTTTTGGCGTATCGTCCCCAAAGATAAAACGGCTTCGTCTCCTCGGTAGTAGCACCACAAGACCTCGGAGCTCCGGCGAACTAGAGTGAGGCGAGGACTGAACTCGTGAAGGGAAAGGATGCAAAAGAGAGATTCTAGTGTATGCAAAACCTATGAATGAACCTGCGTTGAATGCTCTCTCATGCTCCTATATATATAGGCATATCAAACTCTAGGGTTTTTGGAGTCTTGGCTGTCAAAGGCCCATTAGGTGGAGTAGGAGACGTTCAAAAACGTATCTCCTAAATTAGTGGATTGATACACCCTATATTCTAGGGATTACACCCGAGATTCGCGGGATGTTGCCGTTACAGCGCCTGTCACGGCGGCGATCACAACGGCTGGATCATTGGGCTGCCTGCTCGGCCCAATAACATTTTGCTTCCTTGGCCCAAAACGAATGAGACTCAAGGCAAGGCCCAAGCACGCGAGGGCCTGTCTTTAATCACTTAACCCACTTATTCATAAGCCCACTTGTCTAGTTACTTTTAAACAAGATTAGAGAATGTTAATTCTCCAATGTGGGACAACAACACTTCATAATATAATGAAGTCACTCCACCAACACTTTGATATAATATATCTCACTCACAATATATATATTGGATTTGAGCATATAATTATATCACATTAATCTACTCCTTGAGAAAATTAATACTACGGCATTTAATCTCACAATTGAGTTAAATATCCACTCCATATTATTGATCAAATGCCAATAATATCCAACAATCCCCCACATGAGTGAGATAGCCATTGTGCAAATGCATGCAATGCATAAGCTCAGTCCTCAAGAGGTATTAAAGTATTAGGATAGGTAGTTTGTGGCTTTGAACCTTCCGTAGTCAACATCATCGGGTACACATGCGGACTAGTAGCGCGATGCTTTGAACTATTCCTCCACGGCGTGCACCGAGACAACGATGTTAACACTAGAACACCTCAACCTCATATGTTCTCACGTTTTGTATCCTTTTCGGCCTTGGATACCCCTTTGGATTCATAAGTGTATTTCTTGAAGCGGCCACACTTCACACTTACATAGGTGATTCTTTACCGAGTATCTTGCCATACTCAACCTCCTCGAGGTCTTTAGGAATCATTAAAAGTCAATGACTTAACCTCACCACTTGGCAAGTTAGCAACACTCGACTGCACTGTAGAAGGAACATTGACGATGAGTGTTCTACACGAATTCTCATAGCTTAGTTTTCCCATTGAACCAAGTTCTCGGGATCTTCGGTCATCATGGTTGGGTTACCACTATGATCATTCTTAATTTGTGGATTTCAAACCCATTCCTTCTAGCAACTTACACATTTGATCACGGTTCAACCCTTTGGTTAGCGGATCCGCTAGATTATCAAGTGACCTTACGTAGTCAATTGAGATAATCCCTGATGTGATCAATTGTCTCACGGTATTATGTCGTCGACGCATATGTCGAGACTTACCATTGTACAAACCACTCTTTGCTCTACCAATAGCAGCTTGACTATCACAGTGAATCATCACTGGCGGCAGTGGTTTAGACCAATCATGGAATGTCATCTAGGAAGTCTCTTAGCCACTCAGCTTCTTCCCCAGCTTTATCCAAAGCTATAAACTCGGATTCCATGGTGGACCGGGCTATACACGTTTATTTCGTTGACTTCCACGAGACAACACCATCCCCAATGGTAAACACATATCCACTTGTTGAAAGTGAATCTTTATTGTCGGATATCCAATTCGCATCACAGTACCCTTCAAGTACTGGGGGGTATTTCGAATAGTGTAGCCCATACTGTTGAGTGTACTTTAAGTACCTCAATACACGGATCAAAGCAGTCCAATGTTCCTTGCTCGGATTGCTCGTATACCGACTCAATTTGTTCACGGCACATGCTATGTCGGGTCTAGTGCAATTTGTAAGATACATTAAGCATCCAATCACCCGTGCATAGTCTCCTTGAGCAATAGGCTCACCACGATTTTTACTTAAGTGAACATTGAGTTCTATCGGGGTTTTAGCGGGCACACTCTCAAAAGCATTGAACTTCTTGAGTACCTTCTCAACATAGTGAGATTGTGACAGTACTATCCCATCAGATCTTCTTAGAATCTTGATTCCAAGGATAACGTCCGCTAATCCCATGTCTTTCATGTCAAAGTTTCTCTTTAACATGTTCTTTGTTTCGTTAATCACTTGGGTATTGCATCCCATGATTAACATATCATCTACATAAAGACACACTATAACATACCCGTTATTAGTGTTCTTGATGTAGATACACTTATCACTTTCGTTTATACGAAAGCCATTTGATAACATCACATCATCAAACTTCAAGTGCCATTGTAGTGGCGCTTGTTTCAATCCGTATAGAGACTTAACCAGCTTACAGACCTTTTTCTCTTGTCCAGGTTCTACAAACCCTTCTGGTTGCTCCATATAGATTTCATCTTCAAGATCACCATTTAGGAACGCAGTCTTAACGTCCATTTGGTGTATCTCAAGATCATACAAAGCAGCAATGGCTAGAAGCACACGAATGGATGTAATCCTCGTAACTGGTGAATAGGTATCGAAGAAATCGTACCCTTCTTTTTGCTTAAAGCCTTTGACCACTAACCGGGCCTTGTACTTGTCAATTGTACCATCTGCTTTGTATTTTCTTTTAAGGATCCACTTGCATCCTAAGGGCTTACAACCTTCTGGCAAATCAACCAACACCCATGTGTGGTTTTGCTTGATGGAGTCAATTTCACTTTGAATTGCTTCTCTTCAAAGTGATCCATCCGATCTTGCCAATGCAGCTTTCATTGTGGTTGGCTCATCGTCCAGCACAAACGCTACATATTCTGGGCCAAAGGACTTTTGAGTCCTTGCTCTACTACCACGTCTCAGTGCTACTTTTTCCGAGTTGGACCTTCGTCGCTTGCGCGATTTTGGCTCCTCACTCGTGGATTTAGAACTAGTGGTTTCACCTTCAATTCTTTCACTAGAATTGATGTCAACTACATCCTTCCTTTTATAAGGATAAACATTTTCAAAGAATACTGCATTCCTTGACTCTACTGTGGTACCCACAGTCATGTCCGGTACGTCGGACTTGTGGATAACAAACCGGTAGGCACTACTATTAAGTGCATAACCTATAAAGACACAATCGACCGTTTTAGGACCAATTGTAACTTGTTTAGGTAGAGGCACCTCAACCTTCGCCAAACACCCCCACACTTTGAGATATTTGTACGATGGTTTCCTACCTTTCCACAGCTCGTAAGGTGTAATGTCCTTACCTTTGAGTGGGACTTTGTTCAGTATATAGTTGGCTGTCAAAACAGCTTCCCCCCAATTGCATTGGGGCAACCCTGAACTGATCAAAAAAACATTTATCATGTCTTTAAGAGTTCGATTCTTGCGTTCTGCGACGCCATTCGATTGGGGTGAGTACGGAGCTGTCGTTTGATGAATTATGCCACTTTCGTTGCACAATTCCTCAAACGGAGCCACATATTCTCCACCTCTATCACTTCAAACCATCTTAATTCGACAGCTTAGTTGATTTTTGGTTTCATTCTTGAAGTTCTTAAAAGCTTCAATGGCCTCATCTTACCTCTTAAAAGATAAAGGTAACAATACTTTGTGCAATCATCGATGAAAGTGATAAAGTACTTCTTACCACCTCTAGTTTGCACAAACTTTAAATCACACACATCCGTGTGAATTAACTCAAGGGGTTTCATGCTCCGCTCTACCGAAGGGAACGGTAACTTTGTCATTTTTGCCTCAACACAAATCTCACATTTGTTTGTGGTCTTTACATCATCAACCTTTAGTAAATTCATTTTTACTAATCGTTTTATAGCATTGTGGTTCACATGACCCAATCTACAATGCCATAAATCGGAGCACTCAATCAAGTAAGCGGAAGTACTTGCTTTTTCATTAATAGCAGAACACTTGGTTACACGGCGCACGGCCAATACATTAAGTTTAAAAAGTCCCCCGGTAAGGTAACCCTTACCAAGAAACTTTCCGAACTTCAACAAAGTAAACTTATCAGACTCAAACACTAGTCTAAACCCCTTATTAACTAGTATAGAGCCCGACACCAAGTTCTTACGTATGTCGGGAACATGAAGGACATTCTTCAACGTAAGTGAGAGGCCAGATGTGAGCTTGAGCTCCACCTCTCCAACTCCGACCACATCGGACGAACCTTTGTTCCCCATGTTGAGCTTCCTCCCCTCAACGACTTGATAGGTAACGAACTTGCTCCTATCAGCACACACGTGGGCTGTAGCACCCGTGTCGATGTACCACCCTCCAGTGTTCTCGACTGTGTTTACCTCTGGGGTAACCTCTGTGCTAACCTCTTCGGTTACCACTGCAGCTAGGTCATCACTGTCCCACTCGCCGAAGTCCTTCTCGGCGATGTTGGCGACCTTGATCTTCTTCTTGTTCTTCGGTTTACGGCAGTCCTTCGCCGCATGACCGTGCTTGCCACAATTGAAGCAGTCACCGTTGAACTTCTTGACAGACACATTGTCTTTGCCATTGTCTTTGGCACCTGGACGAGGTCTTTTGTTGGAGGGACCGCCTCGCTCCATTAAGTTCACCTTTGCGTCGATCGGGACCCTAGGGTTTGGGTCTTGTTTTCGCACGTCCGACTCGATGCGCAATTTCACAATGAGGTCTTCAAGAGTCATCTCCTTTCGCTTGTGCTTAAGGTAGCTCTTGAAGTCCTTCCAACTTGGGGGTAACTTCTCGATCACGGTCGCAACAGTGAACGCATCCGGCAAGGACATCCCCTCGGCATTGTCACGACCGGACTTTACTAAGGATAGTGAAGCCGGGAACCCGTGACTAGGGATAGGATTAAATAAGCGAGAATAGAAAGGGGAATGTAATTATATAGCAAGAAACCACTCGAACAAACGTGGGAAGTAATTATTATATCAATTGGCGTCGAGCCTTTAAGGAAAAGAAAGATATGTGTTCGATACGTTTACACGACTCGAATATTCAACTAAAATCTATTGATATTTCACAGCGGAAGTCTTACAGAATGCATGTATGAAGACACACATTACCGAGAGTCTTAATACAAGAAACTAATATGATTCATGATGACAAAAGCTTGGACCGGCTCTCCATTCCATCTCGTTCAACCTGCACATTTAGAAATATATGCAGGGCTGAGTACAGAGGTACTCAGTGGGCACATTGCCGAAAACATACATATATAATTGTCAAGCCATTCAACAGTAAGACATAGGAGTTTTATTGAAAAAAGCCTATGCTTACTAAAATAGTTTTTGTGATCTAAAAGTGTCTGCGCAGACTAAGTTCTTTAGTAATCCACCGTATCTGTTCCTATGGTATCGAGAGAGTGGCCACTCTCACGATACCTTGACCGGCCAACCCGAAGATGACACACGGTCACATTGTGTACACTAGTCCAAGTAAGATAACTATCTTACTAGGACCCGAATTCGATTATATAAATTGGCAAAGCCAATACAGATAGGTATCATACAAAAATTAAAACATTTATGGCATGACAATATTTCAAAATAACTAACTTATATTTTCATAAATATCATATTTTCTTTGGATAGAAAACCCACCTCTCGTAGCGTAGAATATGCCCGGTCTTGATAGACGAACAACGTCAAAACCTTGTCGAGTCGCGCCTATTCATAAAGGAATAATAAGAATCTACATTCTTATAATAAAACTTCCTATGGGAAAATAATCGTCTAGTATATTTTCCTATCTTATGAATCTGTTAGGGTTAACAGATTGAGTTGAATCCTTTAAATCTTCTCATAATAGAATAATCTTTTATTATTCAGAATTGTTTCTTCCATTATTCGAGACCATTTATTTGTCGAATTAATTTCCCGAAAATTGTGCAATCTTTAGGACATATTTTAAAGCTAAGCATAGCTTAATAATTAATTAATCTTAATTAATTAAATCCATAATTTGAATAATCTTAATCATTTTTATTAATCTAAAGCGAATCCGATCTTAATAGTCGGGCCGTCCTTATTTATTAATTAACTAGTTAATCTCGTGAGTATTTTACGAGAATATAACCTTCGAAAATTAATCGAACATTCGATTAATAGAATTAAATCCGGACAAGTTAAGCCCGTAGATTAATCGAATTGGGAGAATAATAAATTCTCGGCCCAAGTTCTGGATTCGCCCAACCCAAAAATCTGGTTCGGACCCGCGGGTTTTGGCCCGAGACCCGACCCGACCCTAACCCGGTTCGTACACACATATATATATATATACTGAACCCTAGCCCCCTTTCATTATACGCCTCTCTTCTCTCTCGATCGAGCCCTAGCCACCCCCCTTCTCGGATCCTTTCTGCCACGACACCACTCGCCGGCGTCGAGAGCTGCCGGCGATTTCGTCGGCCGGCAGTCTCCCTTTTCTTCTCCCTCTCTTTATCAATTTCCCAACAGAACACAAACCCCTCTCTCTCTCGCGGCCGAAGCCTCTCTTATTGCTTCTTTATCTAAATCACTCTCTCTGCTCCTTTTCTTTATATTTTATTGTGTCATTTATTTAATTTATTTTTGTCCGATTATTATTATTGTGCAGTTTCGTACGTTCCCGACGATAGCTCCGTCATCGGAGTCGGAGGGTTCCGACCGGAGGTGGTCAGTCCGAAGCTTAAGCTAAGCTCACTGCCCCTTTTGAATTTCTTTGCTCTTTAGGGTTATTTTAGAGTTGCAGCAGAAGGTTCATTTGATTTATGAAGGATTTGAGTATAACAAGTATTTTCAAGTGCAGTGTATGTTTATAGCTTTGATTACCATTTCAATTTTGAAATACGAAAACGTTGTGATTTACGTTTTTCAATTTTCTTGCTATAGCATTGAAATTTATATATCATATAGCTAGATGGTTTTAGTTTCATTCTATGTCATGCTTTGGTTTCCAATATTATACTTGCTAGTAAATTATGAGTTTTAGCATGCTTGTTCAAAGAGTGAAATCTGGAATTTTCATACTCTTGCTTATTTGTTGAAACTTAAATCATGCTTGAAGATATTTTAAGTTTTTACTACTTACTTAGCATTGAAGTGCTGTTGTTGCTAGCTCACCACACTCCTTCCTTCTCCTTCTATCCTCTGTTGCTGCTTCTCGTCCTCTCTGGTATATTTAGTGGAGTAGTGGGTGAAAGGAAAAGGAACTGAAATGAGTTGGGGTGTAGAGGTATTTATAGGGTTGTTCTTGTGTGGACTGTAGCAATATCATGATGATGGTAAGGGTTGGAGGGAAAATCTGCTTTCCCCCATCCATTCCCTACTGGATTTTCTGTTAATCCTCTGCAGTTTAGGTTGAGGAAAAGTTTGTAGAGGAAGGACCGATTGTAGTGGCTCAAGAGTGTAGGGGAACACTGTAGTTGATTGTAAGAGTTGGCTCCTTATTCTGATGTTTTCCATCTCCTTTCTTTGCAGGTTGAGGGAGTGGTTGAGGAAGGACTAATTTCTTGTATAATTATTTATTCAACTATTAACAATTTTATCACTATTGACTTTGTAAGTGTATTATTATTATCACTTAATATTTATTTCTTTTATTATTATTGATTATTGTTTTCGATTTAATAAAGTATTAATCGAATGTTTGATTCGATTTTTATCTAACGGTTCGATTATGAACCGATGGACTTGGCCCACAATATAAGATTATTATCGAACGGTTCGATCAAGAACCGATGGGCTTGGCCCATATTATAAATTAGCTAGTTGGGACCACAATGTTCTTGATCGATATCTAATTATACAAATCAATATGAAATGTAAATTCGATACTATTGTAAATCCAACGATATAATTACTAATATAGAAATGATTAATCATATTACTATTTGATTTCTAATTGAAATTACTACTCCATGAATTAATCACTTAAAGTAATCATATTCTTTAATCGACTAATTATAGGGGTCATTCTTCTAATTAGAAATCGATTATTATAACAAGTCTTTCTTACGAAAATTCTACCTTCGTCGAGAATAGAATTTTCTAAGCCATTAAGGTTTAAACTATTTATCTAACTTACGAATTTAACTACTAATGTAGAGTTATGAAAATGCGGGTCGTTACAGGCATGGACATCGTGCACAATGAGTTGGAACTCTTGCACTTGCTCCATGATCGGTTGTGAATCGACCATCTTGTAGTCCAAATACTTTGCGACTACGAACTTCTTCGTACCAGCATCATCGCTACGGTACTTCTTCTCCAAAGCATCCCACACTGCCTTGGAGGTTTCCACAGTGCAGTACACATTGTAAAGAGCATCATCCAGAGCATTCAGTATGAAGTTCTTACAATGGTAGTCTCCGTTTCACCAATTGTCGTAAGCAGCACGAACGACAAAGCTTGCCTCTTGCTCACTTGGCTTAGAGGGCTCTTCTCCCTTTAGGAAGTTTGCAAATCCCAATGTTGTCAAATAGAACAACATTTTCTGCTGCCATCTTTTGAAGTCGGTTCCTCCGAACTTCGGTGGCTTCTCGGCGGGCGGCATCACCCGTTGAGCCGAGTTCGCTCCCAAATGGGAACCACTGTTGAGCCCAATGTGCCCAACACCAGATCCGTTCATGGATCCAACGCTACCACTAAAAGTGGAGCCCACGGTGCCGCAAGATGCGGATCCACCAGTCAACCGAAAGGGTTATTGAACACCCAGGAGGTAGAAGAACCTCCAGAGGTAGTCATAGTGCTCGCCATTGTTCCAGACGCCGTAGGGTGGCTGGACAGCAACGGATTGGACATCATCGAAGCCATGGTGGCTGCGCCAGTGCTGGAGTCAGTGGATGCGGATGCAGTCGCCATCTCCTTGGATTGGCAAGTGAATATCTCGTCTTGCGATTGTTGGGTTTATTGAATAGGTACTGTATCCTACAATGTGCTAACCACTGTAGCAGGTACAATGCTGGATACAGAGAGATAACTTGCCAGGGGCGAAAACTACTATTCTAAACAAAATAGAACTATTACAACTCAAGTCGGAAATAACAACTGAATACAACGAAACTAAATACAAAGGAATGAAATAGCCGAGTCGAGGAAAGCCCTCTTTCCGCAAGACGAGATACGCCCCGGTAGTGCTCTCGGTTTTGGCGTATCGTCCCTAAAGATAAAACGGCTTCGTCTCCTCGGTAGTAGCACCACAAGACCCCGGAGCTCCGGCGAACTAGAGTGAGGCGAGGACTGAACTCGTGAAGGGAAAGGATGCAAAAGAGAGATGCTAGTGTATGCAAAACCTATGAATGAACTTGCGTTGAATGCTCTCTCATGCTCCTATATATATAGGCATATCAAACTCTAGGGTTTTTGGAGTCTTGGCTGTCAAAGGCCCATTAGGTGGAGTAGGAGACGTTCAAAAACGTATCTCCTAAATTAGTGGATTGATACACCCGATATTCTAGGGATTACACCCGAGATTCGCGGGATGTTGCCGTTACAGCGCCTGTCACTGCGGCGATCACAACGGCTGGATCATTGGGCTGCCTGCTCGGCCCAATAACATTTTGCTTCCTTGGCCCAAAACGAATGAGACTCAAGGCAAGGCCCAAGCACGCGAGGGCCTGTCTTTATTCACTTAACCCATTTATTAATAAGCCCACTTGTCTAGTTACTTTTAAACAAGATTAGAGAATGTTAATTCTCCAATGTGGGACAACAACACTTCATAATATAATGAAGTCACTCCACCAACACTTTGATATAATATATCTCACTCACCATATATATATTGGATTTGAGCATATAATTATATCACATTAATCTACTCCTCGAGAAGATTAATACTACGACATATAATCTCACAATTGAGTTAAATATCCACTCCATATTATTGATCAAATGCCAATAATATCCAACAGTAAGAACTTCCGTTAAGTTATTCAGTAGGTAACGATAAAAAGTTGGTCACAATCACTTTATCGGGTTTTAGCAGTTTGTTAATATATGTTACTCTTTAAGATTACTTTTGTATAGAACAAATCAATTTTTCATTAGAATTTACCGATAATTAACATCCAAGTCAGCATCCACTTCTTATCAATTTGACCTCTTTGCGATTTAACATGCGTGTCACGTACTATCCTACAACAAATAGTGAAGAAAGAACAAAACAATAGATCCATGCAAAAAGCCCCATATAAAATATTCAATTAGAAATAATAAATATATCAAGAAAATTTTTACATGTTGTAAAATAATGTTACAAATACAAAGAAAAGAACTAGCCAAAACTCAGATTCATCATAAAGTATACAAATTATATTAAAAACTATATGTAGAAGTTTTTGGATACAATTCCATGAAAGTAAATAATGTCATTTTTTTTATTTTTTTGTATAATCTATGTACACACGAAGAGATCCCCTGAAAACCAATTAACATTTTTTAGATACAATTCCATGAAAGTAAATAATGTCATTTTTTTATTTTATTTTTTTTTATTTATTTATTTTTTTTTTATAATCTATGTACACACGAAGAGATCCCCTGAAAACCAATTAACATTTTATCCTTTTCTTTTTACATTGTAAAGTCGATATTCTGGGTCGATGAGGGCAGGATTTTCTTGTGGTGCTGTACGAGAATTTCTCTATCTGCAGACCACGTGGTCATGGTTATGGTTATGCATGGAATTTCATCAGGTTCGTAATATCAAACGACGATATGTTGGCTATACGTCTACGTAGTTTGGTCTTATTTGTCCGTAATACAAATGTATTCGTCGTCTTTAGGGCTTATTGTTTATTCTATGTGCATTGTGTCCACTCGGGGATGTGTCGAAGGTTCGTGTGGGGAAGCTATCGCCTCGCCGAATATATAGAAGTGCTTAGGCTGATAAAGTATTTTGTGGAGTTGTTTGGCCGCTTATAAGCTTTAAAATTTAACTGTTTAAATGTAATTTTGTAAGCTCAAGAAAGAAAATACAAGTTGCTCTGAATTTCATAAATCCATTAATGAATTACCTCAATATAATTATAGAAGTTTTATACTACTTGTGTCCATTTTTATTAGTCTCATGTAAGTTAAGTACGCTATAATCAATTATAAGGAAATATTTTTTGCCGTTTTAGAAAATGATACTAATAAATGAGACTATCAAAATGACAAATATTACAAATGAAATAGAACGAAGGGAGTTTACGATGATTAAGGGCCCGTTTGGCTAGGCTTATTTCAAAATGCTTATAGCTTATAAGATGTTTAAGAGCTTATAAGATGTATGAGGGTAAGAGCCTATAAGTTGTTGAAGTGTTTGGATAAAAGAGCTTATAAGTTTGAAGAGATAATAAATAAAATAAAATCTGAAAATAAAAAATAATTTTTTTTTTTTTTTGAAATCATAATGTTGTAACATCAAATTGAAGTGCATATAATATAAATATAAAAATAAAATAGAATTATAGGTGTAAATAAGCAAAATTTAAAAAAAAAAAAAAAAAAGTTGGGGTGAATGAACTTATTTTTAGGAGTGCTTATAAGCATTTTTTGCTTATTTTTGCATCTTATAAGCTGTTAAGGAGCTTATTTTGCCAAACACATTTAGAGTGCTTATAAGCAGTCAAACAGCTTATAAGCAGTCAAACATCTTATAAGCTAGCTTATAAGCTTAGCCAAACACTCTCTAACTTGCATCGTGAAGCTAAACTATAAGGATCCAAAATTCCCGCTTATGATAATTATGGAGTATTAATCAAATTAATATATTCCTCATACTATCCAATTTCTTCGGCGAATCTTGAAATAAATAGTACTAAAAATAATACTAGTAGAAAACTAGTATCAATGCGCATAAATTATAACTATAGAATAATGGTCGATATATATTGTTAGGGGTGTGACAAACACAGCAAAAATGAATGTCTTTATACACATTAATAATATTTTTCAAATTAAAACTCTTGTGCTTAATAATTTCTCCTTTGAGCCGCCGTCCTACTAGTTTGCGACGAGAAGCCCTGCGCCGGCGAGATCTCGTCTTTCTGCAGTGGCGGCGGCGGCGGTTGTTGCAGCGGCGCTCCTTGCCCTGAAACCCTCCATATCTTCACCGACTTATCTAGGCTGCCGCTGTACACCACGTAGTGCTTATTTCCGCCGCCGCCGCAACCGCCGCTGAACGACGACTGCATCTCCGATCTGTCCTCCTCCACCGCCAAGCACTTCACCGGCCCGCTGTGGCCGCTCAATATGGAGAGGCAGTGGTGGATCCTCTCCTCCCTCCTCCACACGCAGATGTTGGTGTCGGCGGAGCCGCTGAAGACCAGGTTCCCGGCGGTGGCGAGGCAGAGCACCGCCAGCTTGTGGCCCCTGAAGAACCCTCCGTGGGAGAGGAACTTGTCCCTCTCCCAGAAGTTGACGAGCCCGTCGGAGGAGCCGCAGTAGAGGGCGGTGGAGGCGGCGTCGACGGCGAGGGAGGTGACGGCGCACTCCTGCTTCAGCAGCGTCTGCGAGAAGTAGTGCTTCGTCCCCTTCCCCTGCATCTCCCTCCGCCACACCTTGACGGTTCCGTCGGCGCTCCCGCTGAAGACGAGGCCGTCGAACCCCGCCACGACGGAGTTGACGGCGTCGTCGTGCGCCGCAATCGACTCCATGCACTTGGAGTCGGCCACGCGCCACACCTTGATCGTCTTATCCCACGAGGCCGAGTAGAGGATCGACTTGTCCTCGCTCAAGCTCAACGACGAGATGGCGTCGATGTGCTTGATCCATATCGCATTATGGCTCTTCCTCACCTCCACGTAATTGCTCGGCTTGAACGACTTCTTCACCTTCGCCTTCAACGTCGGAAGCGTCCCGATCCGTTTATACACGCTCGGGTCCTTGTTCGACATCTTCCAAACCCTAATCTTGCCGTCTTGGTGGCCGGAGAAGATCCGCTCGTCGGCGATGATGATGGCCTTGACAAGGCCAGAGTTTGATTTGAAACCCGAGAATTCTTTCTGATTCTTCCACACACGGATGTTCTTGCTGTCGGAGCCGGTGAAGAGGAGGTCGCCGGCGGCGGCGAGGGAGTAAATGTGGCCTTCCTCGCGGACGAGGGAGCCCATGAGGCCGGTGTAGGAGTAGGGGTGGTCGGAGGGGGCCATATGGGAGGACGACCATGGTGACTTGGCAACGGGGGAGGAGGAGCGGGAGGGGGTGGCGGAGATGATTGGAGACTGGTCCCACGCGGAGGAGCTGGAGGTGGAGTTGCTGCCGGCGTCGAAGGAGGAGGAGGAGAAGGGAGGGGGAGGCCGATCGTGGTCGGTGGGGCTCGTCGTCTCCGACGTGGTGGTGCTGAGGCGGAACGTGTACTCGTCCGGCTCCACCGGGTGCGTGTGGACGAACAACGGCTGCTTGCTCGAGACGCTCGAGACGCTGGAATCGTCGTAGTCCATGAGCTCGTAGGGGTGGCTGTTTTTGGAATTCTTCATTTTTGGTTGATGGTGATTGTTGGGGGATGGGGGAGGAGAGAGAAGGGGGAGGAGGAGGAGAGGGAGAGGGGGGGGTGATGAGGAAAGGGTGGTGGTTTCATGGAGAGAAAGACACGGCCATGAAGAAGAGATTATTTTGGGGGGGGAAGAGAGAGGAGAGAGGGGGGTTATTTTCATGCATTCAGCTAAACTAATTGGCAAACCCAATTGAACTGTCGCAACGAACTATATATAAACGGCAGTTGGTATTCGACTATTTATAGCATACTCATTTTCCATATTTTCTTTTCTTTTCCCCTCCTCTGCTTTTTCAAGTGAAGCCTTTCGGCTGCATTTTATTTTTATTATTTTCTTTTGTAACTTGTAGACGATAGTACCCGTCATTTCAATCATGTTATCTCATTTTTTATTCACACGAGTATATTAGAGTGAAAATATTATTATGGAGTATGATATTTTTATTTTTATAAAAAACCGTATGTAACGATTGAAAATTATTATTTGATACACCAAACTCTGAACAGAGGATCCATATCTTCCATATTTTGGAAAGTTTTTCCTTTGAAAATATTTTGATTAGTTTCTTCAAGTGGGTATTAACCATTTTACCTACAGAATTCTAAAAAGTTATGAAGATCTAGGAAAAATAAGAGCAACATTAGAATAACGGAATAGTAATGTTGTGATAGATGATGGGGCGATTTCCTCTACCAAACGAACGAGAAGAAGGAAAAATACAACGGTAGACGCGATGCTAGGCTCGTCGTTCACGCCACAAAATTACGAGAAAGAAAGGAAAGGAAAAAAGGCGGCGTAAAAATAAACTAGGGTTTCTGTATTATATTTCTTGATAATGAAATAAGATAAAATCCACCTATTTATACTAAATACCTATGGTTGATTCGACCTACGATTCGGGAAAGAATCAACAAGAAAACCCGAAAAAGAACGACCCAAATAATATAAATGGGCTAAGCCCAACAAATAATTAAATTAATTATATACGTATCAACTCCCCCACCCTTGAAAATCACCTTGTCCTCAAGGTGGAGATCTTTATATACTTCAGCAAGTGCATAGAGGCCGAAAATAACCAAACGTCGGGGAACTTCTCGTGATTTCAGCCTTTTTTTTTTCCTGAGCCTTCACCCTTTTTATTTGGTATAAAACCAAACGGATCAGCCTCCTCTTGGACTTGGTACAACAAGAGGCCCATCCAAATCAGGAGCACACTCAGAAACACGCGCAGGCGCAAGTTCATCAATTTTATCTACCTCGATTTCTAGGGTACGGCTGTAACTTTCAATGGCTTCGCTGTAATCGCGTTCCTTCGCCACTTTCGAGCCACGGACCATCAACGTGTCGGTGAATTTCAATGTCTTCTCGAACTCATCGTCGTTAATAACGGCGGCAGGGCTTTGAGCGGCGTTGTTGGCGTCGCCGTCACCGATGCCGGAGCCACTCGTCGCAGGACGAAGTTAGGGTCTTGGTTCTCAGTGGCGCCAAGCCCTTTGGAGTCTGCCGCTTCTTCTGCCACGGGGCACGGTACAGAATCCGTGAAAGGTGGCGGTGCGTGGCTCGGCTGCCATGGAGATTCCCACGGCGCGTGGGGATCCGCCAACGATGGCCGGGGTGCGTGGCTCGGCTGCCAGAAACCTAGCGGCTGCCGTACCGCGTCGGAGGTCGTGGGCGGGTGTTGATGCAGCATCCATGGTGGATATATCGCGGGAGAGGTGACGAATGAGAATGGGTCCGGGCGTGGCAGCTCGTGTGTTGTGGTCCAGCGAAGGTCCCACGCATCGAGTCGGGCTTCTAATCGCTATAGCCTGGAGAGAATATACTCCATGGCGACTTGTGTAGATGGGAAATACGCCGACTGGTGCATCGTTTACACCGAAAATAATTTCGACTTTTCAGTCGGTATGCCCACACTGGACATATAGCAGTAAGCAAGATCGTCTCCCAAAGGACCCGCGAGATTTCCTCCGAATTTACAACGGCAATAGTGATTTTTACTTAACTAACTACGAAAATAACTAAGATAAATAAATAGAACAAATAACATAAAAGACTACTTGAACTTTGGTTTTAAACAAATTAAAAACGACTCCGGCAGCAAACAATTCCACTCTAGCTTTGATTATTCTGATCCTCGATGCAAAAATAACTCTAATTACATGCAAACAAATCAGTTATGGTTACCGAAGACGCTTCTCACGTAATCTCATTTCTCCATAAATTATCGATAATCAGGAAGACGCTTCACCAATTATTTCCCTAATCGACTGACAACCCTAAGAGACCCTCTATAGATTTAATGAGTCGACGGCATTAACTACTAGAGAAACTCGATTCAAAACCGACAAACTCTGACGCAGGATTGTCGAATTAAGGTTATTATTTCCTTGACTTTAACAAGTCAATTTACCACTAATTAAACCTAATCACGATTACGTATGACCTATTCAATTGGCTACAAATTAACTTCACTCAACTAAGCATTGTACACTACCTAGACAAATAAAGCAATTCATAAAGAATCAACACAGAGAATAATAGATGTTTGCATAGAATTAAAGTATGAAAACTAATTAGATCTCATAGAATAATCATGCCAGAGGTTCTTTGTTCTTTGCCAGAATAAACAAATTAGCTAAATCTCATAAACAAATTAAGAGGAAAAATAAGATAAACAATGAAAGAAAGGAAGAAGAAGAAAAGAAGAGCGGCGGCCGCTGCTCTCCTCCTTCAATCCCGTCTCTTCTCTCTAGGATCATAAATTAATCCCCAAACCTAATCTATATATAAAAGGAATATATTAATAATATCTTAAAAGTCTTTTAAACTAAATAAAATCCTAAAAACTGAAATATCTTTAATTAATCCTGTATGGAATTATTTAAAGTCTTGTAGATGGTCAAAATCCTGAAATTCCTTCATTCTCGCCCAGCTACAGTACTTCACAGCCGGTATGGGCACTCTGCCTGATTTACGTTCTGCTCAATGTACACTTCAAATGCCCATATTCATAAAATTCATCCAAAAGTCTACAAATTCTTCAATACTTGATATTTTCCCTACAAACATCATACATTCACACTTATTCCCAAATAAAGAGTATTTATTTAAGATTAAGAATAAAATGTACAAGAAATTCCACAAAATATGTAGAGAAAATATGCCCAATCACCGACGTCATAGATGATGACGGCGGAGAAGCCGGCGACGCGGAGATAACCGATGTTTCGCCCTCTCAAAGAGACTCCACTTTGGAAGCTCTCAATGAAAGCACCAATTGATAGAGGATGGGGCGATTTCCTTTACCAAACGAACGAAAAGAAGTAAAAATACAACGGCAGACGCGATGCTAGGCTCGCCGTTCACGCCACAAAATTACGAGAAAGAAAGGAAAAGGAAAAGACGGCAAAATAAATTAGGGTTTGTATTGTATTTCTTGATAATTAAATAACATACATTCCACCTATTTATACTAAATACCTAGGGTTGATTCGACCTACGATTCGGGAAAGAATATTCAACAAGAAAACCCAAAAAGGAACGACCCAAATAATTAAAAACGGGCTAAGCCCACATCAAATACAAATAATTAAATTAACAATATTCGTATCAGACTCTTTCATCCAAACACAAGTCGTACGGTGACCAAGCCATGAACTTCTCGTTAGTGTTTTATTTTCATGCGTCCCGTTCATATAGAGATATTACCTTAAATAGCGACGTAGTAAAATTTTAACCCATTAAACTCATTCACACTATTTTATTCATCACTATCACTCTCGTCTTAATTACCATGCCGAAAAAAAGTTATCCCTTCATGAGTGGGACTGAGGGAGTACTATATAACAAAATCAACATACAAACATGCATGTATGTATTTATATATACTATCTCCGTCATATTTCAATTTACGTGTTCTTTTTGGGTGTGCGATTAGAATGAGTGACATTTAGTTTGAAATGGTTGTTAATAAATGAGTTTGAAATGTGTAGTTATAAGTAAACGAAAAGTTGATTATATGAGTATAACTTTCCTTAAAAAAAACTCTATCAACTAGAGTGAGACAGCCCAAAAAAAAAAAATGTATAAACTAGAGTGCGACGAAGAAAGTATTAAAATTCTACTCCTTCCATCCCACTTCAATAGTCCACTATACTATTTTGGTACGTCCCATATCACTAGTCCACTTTTCTTAAAAGGAAAGAATTAACCCTTACTTTTTGATGTGGACCCTTACTTTTTTACTTTAACATTACGCATAAAATCTCATGCCAAAAAGAAAGTGGACTAGTGAAGTGGGACGGAGGGAGTATCTATACTAATTAGTATAGAAGCCAGTTGTTTGTGCATTTCTATAAATTAGTCAATTAATGATACATGCAATACATAACTAATAAGAGTTTTAAAATCATTTTACTAAATTAATTAATGCAAATATGCAATACTAAACTGTTTAATATTTTTTGTTTGTTTTAATTATAAAATGAATTATTTTATGGATCAAATTATCTTATTATCGATTCTAAGATAATCAAAAGAATTTTTAAAGTTTTCTATTATATCTATCTAAATTTTATTAAAAAAACTCGGGATATTACATAAAGAGCTATCAACAAACAAATGTCACTCATTCTAATAGCACATCTTACACATATCTAACGTTCATCCCCATCGTTAATTCTCCTTAACAGAAAATCAACATAGGTTAACACGTATGAGTTGCTATCTATAAAATGACATTTTCATCTTGTAAATCATTTGATTAATTCATCAATAGTAAGAAAACATGCCAATGAATTAATGGAATAACTTAACAAAATTAATACCAATTTTAGCAAAATGTCGTACGAGTTTATCTTCTTCTTTCACATCATTAGCATTATAAAAATATTCTTAATCATAACCATTCCAACATCCATAGTTAAAATATTCATATCAGGTCGCGGTGTTTCGTATTTTTTAATATGTAAAAAAAAATATTGTTAATGTCAGAAATCTTATAGTATCACTTTATGCATGGTAATACCAATAAGTTGAAATTAGTTTGAATGTCACTAGTTTTAAATTAAAATGCATGATACTAATAGGGTCAGTTCAAAGTGAGCAAAGTTCTTATTGGATTATTTGTTGGAGTGGCAAAATTATGATTTCTAACATATTAAGAGCATGGACGGTTTAGAAAGGTATACACGGTGGTCGACCGGACTTCCGAAAAGTCGGAGCCCCCATTCGGGGGTGAGTTCCATGCTAGAGAGGGTGCAAAATTCACTCTCCATAGGAGAGTGACATGTGGCATTCTTAAATATAATATTGGATTTGTTTCTTCTTCTTTTCTTCTTCTTCTTCTTCTTCTTCTTCTTCTTCTTTTTTTTTTTTTTTTTTTTTTTGTTTTATATATAACTTTTTAATATATATGTTTTATTTTAAATTTAAGGATGGGCTCTAATTTTTTAAAATAAAATTTTAGTTTTTTTATTTGCAAAATAAAATGAAAAAGAATTAATTAATTTTTTAATTATAAACTGAAAAAATCGATTTTTTTTAATTCCAGTTTTTTATTTTAATAAAATAATTAGGCTCTATTCTTTTAAAAATAAATTTTAAGTTTTTTTATTTGAAAAAAAAAGAAAAAATATTAATTAATTAATTAATTATAAACAGAAAATAAAAAAATAAATGTATCAATATTTCAGATTTTTATTTTTAATAAAATAAAAATATAAATTATAACCCTAATTCATAATCCTAAATTTCAGATTTTTATTTATATTTAAGAGTGTCATGTGTCACTCTCCTATGGAGAGTGAAATTTACACCATTCTTAGCATGGATGCTTCCCCATTCGGGTGTATGAAGTGTACCTATATAAATAAAATAAAGGTTGTCCTTATTTCTAAAATTGTTATCAATACGAACACATGGCACCACTATAGTCATAAATTTTGATTCACATATGGCTTCAATATCTAATTTATTATTAATTTAATTTTTAGTTATTTATTCTTAAAGTTACTTTTTTCCTCCTTGTTCATTTTTTATCTAAATTTTATAATATTGGCGAATAATTTTTTTTTTTATCCAGTGTATTTACAACAACCTTACAACGCTGTTGAACATCCATTTATACATACATACATTTATGAAATTGTATAATCCCTACTTTGGTAGGTAAATGTAACTCAACACGTAACACAGAAAGTAACACAGTTGAGAACACAAGTTGGTAACCCAGTTCGGTGATAACCACACCTACGTCTGGGGGAAGCTATTCCAAGAAATAATTCACTATGACGAGTATAAGGGTTACAAGATATATGAACGTCAGCCACACTGAACGATCTCTCCTCACCCGACTCTACCCTCACCAATGAATCCTCACGGTAAACTCTCTCTAGTCTACCCGAATACTCTTCTCAGAATGAAAAGATGAAACCCGATCTTGAACAAGGAATTGTTCAAGATATTACAAACACTCACCAATGAAACTAACTACCCCAATTGATGAATGTAATGAATAAACTCAACTCTTGAATACACGAAGAAGACGAGCTCTCAATAATCAATGACAACGCGCGCAATGGCTCCAATAAGATCTTCATGCTTATATAATCCACGCATAACCCTAGGAGATAATTAAGGCATATCTAAAAGATATCCTTATTAGGGTAGATATAATCTTCATGCAAATCTTCTAATTAAGGATATAATATAATATACCTTGTAACCCTTGATCCACAAGGAATTCTACTCCACCAAGAATTCCTACGCATACATAAATTATGCCATACAAATATACTCCATGCAATCCATGCAGCAACAATCTCCCCCTTGGCATTTTATGTATGCAATCACTCCAACATATGCAACACACACAACTCCTCCAAGATACAAAGCACCCAATGCAAAATCAAGTAGGCAAGGAGCGCACCCACATAACCATACTCGAATGCATAGTGCATAAGACTCCCCCTTGCTACAAACACTCTCTAAAGTGAAGTACTAGTCAAGCGCACCCGAACTAGAATACCACACATAGAGAGAAAATAATCATACTGCATAACACCACTTATAACACCATATAGAACACCAGCTGATCAAACAATGCTTCATCAGAAAAAACCAAGCATCACAAGCAGCAATTAGTAGCCTAATTACTATTACAGACCATCAACTGAATATCCACCTCAGTCTCCACACATCAGCAACAAAATCAGTTTGTTCATCCATCCACCCAGAATAGCAAAGTATCTTAACAACCAAATCGAATCAGCAGCAGCAGAGCAAGAAAAACAACAAAAAAATACCTACAAATTCTCCCCCTTGAATGCACACATGAAATGCCAAGCTACGGCAACTCAGCATCAAGCTCCTCATCAACGGCCTCATCATCAACAGCACCTTCAGAAGCAGGAGCAGGAGCAGCAGCAGCTCCCCCTGGCTGAGTTCCACCGGCCAAGACAAGCAGCTTTTCAATCTCCTCTTTCTTTTTAAATAGCATCCTAATCTGCTCACACGTCATTTCATATTCCAGAGAGATAGCCTGGAACATGAGCTTGGAAACCACTGGTTCATAGTGCGGGGGTGCAGGGCCGAATGGCAGCTGGATATCATCTACATTCTCCTCATGAGGCATCGAGGAAGAGGATGCCTTTTCTGTCTTCGTGCTGAATGGAGGAGCCTCAGCCTCTATCCCTGTCTGAGCCTTAGTAAAACGCATGAATGGAGCAGATGGAGCTTTAGCACCTTCAGGAATATCGAACTCCACAAACTTCTGAAAGTAGGCATACAGGATACGAGGAAAGCAAATTGCCTTATTGGAAGACACCACCTTCTCAGCATGCTCAGCAAGAGCTTCAAAAACCAATCTGCCAAAAGACACAGGAATACCCTGCCCAACCTTGTACAGCAGTGTGGCCAGAGTGAGATTAACATATGTCTTGTGGGTTGTGGGAACCCAATTCCTGTTTGCAATGTAGTAAAGTGCCTTGTACTTAGGAGACAGAGAAGATGCCCTCAGTCTCTTAGCCTTAACAGGCCACTTAGCACCCTCCTTGTTCAGCAAAGTAGCAGCAATAACATTAGCATCAATGGGCTCGAAACTCTCCAACACCACTTCACCACAAACAAATGCATCAATCAAAGCAGGAGAGAAATTGAAGAACTGACCACGAACAAAACCTCGATGATAATCAGGGGACTTAATGTCGAACATAGACAAGCTTAGATTGGAGTAAAACTCCATGATTACATCCTTCACCCAGCAAAAACCTTCGTCTAAAGTGGTCAGCAGCTTAGCATCAAAAATGCAGACAAATACCCCTGCCCTACGCAGATCAAACTCTCTGGCAGGCTTATCCACGATGATAATTTTCTCCGAATTAATGTCCCAAAACTTTGCATAGAAGGCGTCACGGAAGATAGGCATAAACTTATACCCAGCAGGCAAAGGTGGAACTTCTGTACCTTTAGAAGACGAAGGAGGAACAGCAGCTTCATCATCTGAATCGCTGAGGGGAGGAACCTCGTTCTCAGACTCCGAGTCCACCTCAATAACGGGCTTCTTGCCCTTTCCCTTAACTGATTTCGACTTCCCCTGACCAGACGCAGGAGAGGCGGCCTTCCTCTTCCGATTCGAGCCTGAAAGAGAACCACTGGGATGCGCACGGGCTTGGGACCGCGTACGAAGAGCGACTCCTCCAACAGGGGGCGGAGGAGGAGGAGGAGACTTCTCCTTCCTAGCGACCTGCTTAATTCGCTTTCTTCGCTGAGGGGGCTCCACTGAAGAAGCAGAGGCCGAAACCCTAGGAGAGGGTTCTGATGGTGGCGGAGGAGGAATGGAATCAGCATCACCGAATAGAGGGTGAAGAGTCTCCTGGGTGACCTCGTCCCTGGGGGGAGATGAAGGAACGGCATCACGGAGAGGGGTTGAAGGAGCAACATCACGGCTGGAAGATAAAGGAGCCGTCTCCGCGACCAACCCAGCGCCGTACCACGGCAAGAGCTTGAGAGGAGGAGCAGGTTCGGCCAATTTAAACAGGGAATCAAGATCAATGCCCTCAGATATTTTGTAAGAAGCCATGGAAGCAGAGCGAGAAGAAAACTCCGGCGGGGAGTGGCGAGAACTGAGAGAGGGATTGCGAAAATCGGCGGAGGAAATTAGGGAAAGAAGAACCCTAACACAATTTAGGAGCAGAGAAGATATACTCTGCAATAAGCAAACGCCGGTTCGAAATCCAAAGAGCAACAGTAATAGCAAAAGGGCGCGCAGAAAAATAGCCCCTTTTCAACTGACAAAAATACCACGTCAGATAATAACCCAAGAGATAACACCAAACATAACACCATCCATCACACCACGAAATCCACAAATAGAAGGAATCAAATAAACATAATCTGAGCAGCTCAGATTATACACATCCCGAGTGACTTTCGTAGAGCCTCAAACCTTTCTCCATCTAAAGGTTTGGTGAAAATATCCGCAACTTGCACACGAGTAGAGACATGCTGAAGAGATAAAGTCTTGTTTTCAACAAGATCTCTAATAAAGTGGTGTCTGATCTCAATGTGTTTGGCCTTCGAATGACTGACTGGATTTTTGGATAGATTGATAGCTCCAATATTGTCACAAAACAAGACATACTCTTTCTCATCGACCCCATAATCATACAACATCTTGGTCATCCAGATTAACTGTGTGCATGCACTCCCAGCTGCTATATATTCCGCTGCCGTAGAGGATAGAGAAACACAATTCTGCTTCTTGCTATGCCACGAGATAAGATTATCTCCCAAGAAAAAACATCCTCCAGTGGTACTCTTACGATCATTAGGATTTCCAGCCCAATCAGCATCACTGTATCCGGTAAGCTTCAGAGAACTTCCTTTCCCAAACCATAGGCCAATCTTGCATGTTCCCTTGACATACTTTATGATGTTTTTCACAGCCTTGTGATGACTCTCCTTCGGGTTTGATTGAAATCGCGAGCAGACTCCAACGCTGTAGGCAATATCCGGTCGACTGGCTGTTAGGTACAATAGGCTACCAATCATGCTTCTGTACACTGTTTGTTCCACAGGTTTGCCTTCTCCTTCTTGGGTTAATTTAACCGATGTACCCATTGGTGTCCTCTTTGACTTAGAACCCTCCATGCCGAACTTTTTCACCAAGTTTCAGCATACTTCTCCTGACTCACAAAGATGCCATCTTCGCACTGCTTGACTTGAAGCCCCAAAAAGAACTTCAATTCCCCAAACATACTCATCTTGAATTCAGAGGTCATCAATTTAACAAATTCATTCACAAGAGCCTCTGACTTAGAACCAAAAACCAGATCATCAACATATACCTGGACAATAAATATGTGACCTCCATGTTGCTTAACAAACAAGGTCTTGTCTGCACTTCCTCGAACATATCCCTTCTTCAGAAGAAACTCTGCCAACGTGTTGTACCAAGCTCTGGGAGCTTGCTTTAGTCCATATAAAGCCTTGTTCAGCCTGTAAACATACTCTGGGTGCTCGGGGTCTTCAAAACCCTTTGGTTGCTTAACATATACCTCCTCTTCTAAATTTCCATTCAGAAAGGCACTTTTGACGTCCATCTGATATAGCTTGAAATCTAAGCTGCTAGCCATACCCATCAGAAACCTCACAGATTCTAATCTGGTAACTGGAGCAAAAGTCTCTCCGTAGTCAATCCCTTCCTCCTGTGAGTATCCTTGAGCAACCAATCTGGCCTTGTTACGAGTGATGTTCCCTTGCTCATCTGTCTTATTCTTGAATATCCACTTCGTTCCAATCACATTAGCACCTTCGGGAAGAGAAGTGAGATACCATACATTGCAGCGCTGAAATTCCAAGAGTTCTTCCTGCATGGCAGCTATCCAGTTTTCATCCTGGAAAGCATCATTGACGTTCTTTGGCTCAATTTTTGAGACAAAACACACGGTAGCAATGTGGGAAACCAACTTCTTGAAATCTATCTCTCTCTTCCTGGTCTGCATCCCATCATTGATATGCCCAATCACATCCGAAGCAGAATGATTTTTATGAACTCTTGTTTCGGCCATGTCCAAAGTACCAGTTTGAGTACCATCTTGAGTACCCTCCAGAGTCATCTCCTCAACTTTGACCTCTTTCTCCTTGCTAGAAATCTGAGAACTCTCTGTAGTACTAGTGATCGGGACCTCTTCTTCAGTATTTGCGTCGCCTTCCACTGAGTCATCAAAAGTAACATTAATTGACTCAATAACAGTGCTTTGATTTTTCAAGTATACTCTGTAAGCACGGCTGTTTCTGGAGTAGCCGACAAAGATTCCTTCAATTCCCTTGTCATCAAGCTTTTTCCTTTGCACTCTATCATTTACCACAAAGCATCGTGAGCCAAAGATGTGAAGATGTTTCACATTCGGCTTCCTTCCTCGCCAGATCTCATAAGCAGTGACCTCTGTCTGTGGTCTGAGGTACACTCTGTTGCAAATGTAGCATGCCGTATCAAACGCTTCTGCCCAAAGTCTAAGGGCAATATCTTTCGCCTTCATCATAGTTCTGGCAGTGCTCTGCAGGGTTCTGTTTTTCCGCTCAACCACACCATTTTGTGTGGGGGTGATAGGTGCCGAGAATTCATGTCTTATCCCTTTGGCTTGGCAGAACTCCATGAACTCTTGGTTCTCAAACTCACGCCCATGATCACTCCTGATGGCCTTGAGTTTGCTCTCCTTCTCTACTTCTAATCTCAGACACAAAATTCTGAACGCCTCGAACGTGTCTGATTTTTCTCGCAAGAATTCAACCCATGTGTATCTTGAGAAGTCATCTACGCAAACAAGAATGTACTTCTTTCCTCCTAAACTTTCAACTTGCATCGGTCCCATCAAGTCCATGTGCATAAGATCGAGGACTTTAGCTGTTGTGATTCGGAGTACTCTCTTGTGTACCTCCTGAGTCTGTTTCCCTTGCTGACACGGGCCACAAAACTCCACATCTCCAAATCTGATCTTAGGGATTCCTTCAATGGCATTCAGCTGAATAAGCCTCTGAATGTTCCTGTAGTGTGTGTGCCCGAGCTTCTGATGCCAGATTTCACTCATCTTAGAGACGACCCTGTAGCTTGTGATCTTTGGAGTGAAGACGTAGCAATTATCAGCCGATCTGGTTGCCTCCAGAAACTTATCTGTTCCTTTGTTGATGATGCAGCTATTTTTCCCAAAACTTACGCTCATTCCATCATCACACAATTGGCTGATACTGACCAGATTTGCTCTCAACCCTTCCACATATAGAACCCCTTCCAGGACTGGCATCCCAGGTATATTCAGTGTACCAATTCCTCGAATTCTACCTTTTCCACCATCACCAAACACAACCGACTCATTTGAGCAACTTTGAACATTAACAAGAAGATCCATGTTGCCTGTCATGTGCTGCGAGCAACCACTGTCAATATACCAGGAGTTCCCCACTCTGGAGCTATTACTGGTGTGAACAACATAAGCCCTATAGCCCTGGCCACGATTCCTTCTATTTTGATATTTGATCATCTCCTGCCTCTTATCACCAAGGTAGAACCGGCATCTTGGTCTGATATGGCCAAGTCTATGACAGTAATGACAGAGAGGAATGAATACTTCAGAATCTGGATCGTGCTCGTGTACCTTGTGGTGTTCTTGTTTGGGTACCTCCTCTGCATCTCCTTGTTCTTCAGATTTCTGTTCAACAGCGACTGAATTTTCAGTTAGTTTAGGCCTCCATTCTTCACGTCTAACTGTTTTCCCGCTAGATTGAATTCCAACAAAGTCATTTGAGTGTCTCAATCCTTCGACTCCTCTCTCTGGCTTGCTCCAGTCTTGCCTTTGAGCTCTTGGTTGATATTGGTATCCAACTTGTTGATAGTTGCTTCGGTTGAATCCAAGGCCCTCCTTATCTGCAGCTCTCTTCCCAAGCCTGAGAATTTCGTCAAGCTTCTCGGTGCTGGAATTCATCATTCTAATCAACTTCTGAATATGACTCAGCTCTTCATCAGTCTCCTTTCTACCGTCCTCGCATTTTTTGAGCTTTTCTTGAAGAGATTCAACTTCAGATCTTAGGGCATTCCTTTCCTTTTCAAGATTCTGAATCTGCTCCGTAAGGCTCTGGTTCAAGATCAGTGCCTTCTCACATGCATCCATCAACTTATCATAGTCCTCCTGATCTTCTACTTCTTCCTCCACGTCCTTAACCTTGAAAGGATCTTGATCATCAACAATAGACACTAGCCTTGGCCCATTTACTGTGGCCACATGTGCAGTATGAGGCGCATCCTGTCCTTCTTCGAATTCAGTGTCAGTGACCTCTTCATCGCTGTGAGTGGCTTGGAACGCCTTCCTGCTGACCTTCTGATATTTGAAGGTATTTGCACATTCGCTTTTGATATGCCCAAAACCATCACACTCATGACACTGTGGTCCCCTATCTCCACTTTCTTTCTTTTCTGACACATTAGGTCCTCTGTTCTGAGAATTGCTTTGATTCTCAGACCGGCGAAATCTGGAGTTACCTTCACCATTTCCTTTCCTGAAGAATTTCTTCCCAAACCTCTTAGAGATATATGCAATGCACTCCGCCATATCTTCAGCAGTCAGCTCCTCTTCAGACTGACTTGTAGATGAAGCTTTGAAGGCAACAGACTTCTTCTTTTCATTTGGGTTCACACGCAAACCCATCTCAAACGTCCTCAAGGAACCAATAAGCTCATTTGGTGATAGCTCATCTACATCCTTCGCTTCCTCGATAGCAGTAACTTTGTAGTCAAATCTCTCGGGAAGAGATCTCAAGATTTTCCTTACTATCTTAGCTTCCGTGAGCTTTTCTCCCAACGAAAAGAACTCATTCGATAGGCTCAGCAACTTAGCATAGAAGTCTGAGATGTTTTCATTCTCATCCATTCTGAGGGACTCAAACTGTGAAGTGAGTTGTTGTAGCCTCTGATTCTTCACCCGTTTATTTCCTTCATAAGTGATCTCCAAGATATCCCATGCTTCCTTGGCAGATCTACACGTGGAGATAATAGCAAAAACCTCAACACTCACCCCGGCGTGAATAGCGTTGATAGCTTTCTGATTCATTCCAGACAACTTTAGCTCCTCTTCTGTCCATTTAGTTCTCGGTTTCTCTGAGCCATCTTCGTCTTTAGGAGCACTCCACCCAGTTTCCACTGCAGTCCATGCAGCCTCGTCAATGGACCTGATGAATGAAGCCATTCTGATCTTCCAATACCCATAACTTGTGCCATCAAAAAACGGTGGTCTGACAGTAGAGCCACCTTCCTTGATAGTACTCATCGCAAGTACCACAAAAATACCAACGGATTATACCGATA
The DNA here is from genome assembly GCA_029379335.1 of Thymus mandschuricus. NCBI lineage: Eukaryota > Viridiplantae > Streptophyta > Magnoliopsida > Lamiales > Lamiaceae > Thymus > Thymus mandschuricus. Next base: position 15,340,994 of record CM057073.1, on the reverse strand, counting down.
TCCCAGGATCTAACACCGCACCTCGATGACCTGCTCTGGTGCCAATTGAAATTGTATAATCCCTACTTTGGTAGGTAAATGTAACTCAACACGTAACACAGAAAGTAACACAGTTGAGAACACAAGTTGGTAACCCAGTTCGGTGATAACCACACCTACGTCTGGGGGAAGCTATTCCAAGAAATAATTCACTATGACGAGTATAAGGGTTACAAGATATATGAACGTCAGCCACACTGAACGATCTCTCCTCACCCGACTCTACCCTCACCAATGAATCCTCACGGTAAACTCTCTCTAGTCTACCCGAATACTCTTCTCAGAATGAAAAGATGAAACCCGATCTTGAACAAGGAATTGTTCAAGATATTACAAACACTCACCAATGAAACTAACTACCCCAATTGATGAATGTAATGAATAAACTCAACTCTTGAATACACGAAGAAGACGAGCTCTCAATAATCAATGACAACGCGCGCAACGGCTCCAATAAGATCTTCATGCTTATATAATCCACGCATAACCCTAGGAGATAATTAAGGCATATCTAAAAGATATCCTTATTAGGGTAGATATAATCTTCATGCAAATCTTCTAATTAAGGATATAATATAATATACCTTGTAACCCTTGATCCACAAGGAATTCTACTCCACCAAGAATTCCTACGCATACATAAATTATGCCATACAAATATACTCCATGCAATCCATGCAGCAACAATTTATGTCATTTAGTGAAGAATATTTATCGCAATTTTTGCAAGTAAATAAATTGTTTTAACTTAAAATACATGTTTGTAAACTTAATACATTTAAATTATCAAATATATATCATTAAAGTATTTAAAATTTGTAAAAATTTGTTTCTTTTAGCATATATATATATGGCCCGATTTTTTCCACTTTTGCACGGGACCCTCATTCTCGTTGCCTCGCCCCCTAATAAGGAGATATTAACATCATCGAAAATGTAAAATCATAATAATGATACTGATAACAATGTTAGTAATATACAATGTCGAATTGATCATCATCGCTAGGATATAAGCTAGGGGATAGGAAACATGCCGTGAGAGAATTAGTTGTGTCCTCTCAACCATGTATTACAAAATTTATATAATGTATAGCATTTTCAATTTTCATGTGGGCAGACGGAGCGGTATGTTAATTACACTATAATTTAAATACAAGAAATGCGTGGGAAGTAGAGCAGTACATTTGAATTCTCAAGCGTTGAGATGAAGCTTGAATGCTAACTTGATATATTCATGCAAAATATGAAAAAAGATAATCAATTTTTGATATTTACATGATCTTAATTCTCTTTGAATGATATAGTTCATGCAACTTATGATCTCAATGCACTTATCGAATTGGTGTTGATTCTCATTGTTGTAACTGTAAGTGTTGAGGCTGTGTTTTTTTAAAATGACTTCTTATGTAAAAAGAATTTACGAAATAACATAAGCATTAATTTTTAAATAATTGTTTGGTCATTTCGATTAAGCAATTTTCTACAAGTTTATAATGAAATGTTTCCAATCACTTTTAAAAATGAAGCCTTCATTGAAAAATAAATTAGATACTTGTTATTATTTTCGTTAAAGTTGTTACTATTCTAAGCCCTCGTTTGGTTCACCTTTTTTCGGACAAGGAAAGGGAAACAATTAAGTGAATCCATTACTTGTTGTTTGGTTTGAACAAGAAGTTAACCATTACCCTTACTTGAGGGTAACCCAATCCCTTAAATTGTTACCCCTCAAGAAGGAGGGGAAACAAGGGAAAGAGAATCCCCTTACAAGCGACTCCCTTACTACCACTAAACCAAACACTTAATAAAAGTAACCAATATTGTTTCCATTCCCTTACTTGATTTGATTCCATTCCGTTTCCATTACCCAACTTGAACCAAACGAGCACTAAATATGTAATTTTAACATTTATATTAATGTAAGGGAGAAACTCATATTTAGCCACTTTCACTATAACTATAACTATTATAGACACAAGTTTAAAAGTGTGAGTTTTATAGCCACTTTTGCATGAAAGTACATAAATACCCTTACTTTTTAATTGGGTCCCACCACTTTTATTTTCTTATTTTTGTAATTAGATATTTGTGACCAATTTTCTCTCTCTTCCCTCTTTCTCTCATTTCCAACCGTGTTTGGGACACGGTAAAATTGAACAATTTATTTATTTATTTTTTGTTTGTTTGTTTTTTTTTTTAATTTAGGCGTAAAAAATTTTATTCATTTCTAATAAACTCACACCTCTCTTAACCGTGTCCATCCATGGACACGGTTGAGCCCATTCTTTTTTTTTTTTAGTTTTATTTGATATAAATTCTATTAAGTGATTTTTAATATAAATAACTAAATAGTAATGCATTTAATTTATTTCAACTACCAAATCTTATTTTGATCCACTTCATTAATTCAAAAGAGTAGATAGCAGTAATAAATGTGTCAAAAATCTCTTTGAATACAACAATTGCAACAAACAACATTTCATTCGAAACTAACCAAAAAAAATAGAGAGGGAGAGAGTTTTTTTTGCAAAAAATTCTATTTTTTGTGTATTAATTTCTGGGAAATCGAGGAACTATTTTCGGCGGTGAAATTGGGAATATTCAAGGTTTTTCCGACTAATATAAGGTACGATTGTAATTTCATTTCGTTTCTCATATTTTCGATTATTTTTTTGCTCAAAAAAATAAAAAATTGAAATTGTTCTTCGTGGCACTGTTGAGACCATAGAGGCACTGTTGGATCATAGTGGCACGGTTGGGAAAACCATGCCCAAAATTTTTTTTTTTTTTTAAATCACGGTAGGGGCACGGTTGATTTGGGATTTCAACCGTGTGACACGGTTGAAATCCCAAACTAACCGTGCCTTATATAATTAATTTTTTTTTTAATTTTTTAATCATGGCACGGTTAATTTAAGATTTCAACCGTGTCACACGGTTGAAATCTCAAATTAACCGTGCCTTTACCGAAAATTTAATAAAAAAATCTTGTGTTTTTTCAGGATGTCGTATCAGAGAATCCTCGTGCATCACAGTGGGCATTGGGAGAGGACCTCGTACGTTGGAGGTGATAATTTCCTCGTGCACTTCCCCATATTAGGAATTATACGTGATAAGGTGCTTAGGGAGATCCGTGATCAATTGGGCTCCGAATCGGAGTACATATTGTACTACTTGACGGACCTAACCGATCATGGGAGGATGAAGGTTGTTCTGAAGAACGACACGGATTTGCTTAGGCTTATCGTCGAGCAGAACGATTTGCCAACCGTGTATGTGATCGAGAAGACACAGAATATCAACTTTCGCACTCCTACGACACAACAATCCACGGTTTTTCAGAACTTGAATATTGGAGGTCCTAGTCATCAAGAATCGGAGTCTTCGGATGAGGAGACGGGGGATGAGGAGGCGAGGGATGAGGAGGCGAGAGATGAGGAGGCGAGGGCTGAGGAGGAGAGAAATGAGAGGGCTGAAGAGGCGATTGATGAACAACAGAGGGCCGACTTGTTTGAGTCGTTAACTACGGAGTTTAGAGCATGGATTCAGGAGCCGGGGCGTGTTGATAGGATCATCGGGCATCGAAGCATACATTCAGATAATCAAGACGGAAGATCCGATGACACTCGTGCCACTCACGAAGCCATAAGAAATTGGTTGATTTCGTACGTCGACCTAGATACGGCAGAGCCTCTAGGCTTTATCGAGCCCGATTACAGCCCCTCACTTGGCAAATTGCGTGTGGGTGGCCTCTTCAAGGAGAAAGATGAATTGCAAATAGCCGTGGGCCTCTATCACATGGAGAACCGACTAGAGTATACCACCGAACGCTCAAACAAAACGCGTTTGAATTTTGTGTGCAACCAGGATGATTGTGCATATTTTCTGCGTGCACGATAAAAGGGCGGGATATGGAAGGTTAGGAAATATGAACCCAACCATACGTGTCAAGTGGTTCTAGACGGAAACAAACCGCGACAGATTTGTGCCAAGGTTTTAGGAGCTTTCTTTGCACGTAGACTGGTCGTCGAGGGATCCGTATTGAAGCCGAATGAGATGATGAACGAGCTACAAACTCAGTACGGCATTCAGATAGGCTACAGCTTTGCACTGCGTGCCAGAAACGTAGCGATCGAGAGCATGTACGGAAGTTACGAAAAGTCGTATCAGAGGCTACCGTCTTACCTGTACCTGCTGAAGGAGAGAAACCCGGGAAGTGTGTACGATATGGTGACATCGCATGCTGACGATCGACTAGTGTACATGTTTCTTGCCCTTGGACAGTCCATCGAAGCCTTTCAAAGTGACTTGCTCCGTCACGTAATTGTTGTTGACGGGACACATCTGAAAGGGAAGAACAAGGGGACCCTCTTTGTAGCTGTGACTAAAGACGGGAATGAGCAGGTGTTTCCTCTTGCAATAGGATTAGGTCCGAAGGAGAACGATGAATCATGGACATGGTTTTTGTCGAAGGTGAAGAGTTGTTTCGGGGCGCCGGACGATCTATTGATCGTTTCTGATCAACACGTGAGTATCATCAATGCCGTGAACGCCGTTTTCCCTAACCGAGCACACGGCCTCTGCTTCTACCACATCACGAAGAATCTAAAATCGTTCGGGCAACATGCCTTGGGAATTTTCAAAGAGGCGGCCTACGCAAATCAAGATTCAACGTTCGATGAAAACTTCGATGCCTTGAGATGCTTCGGCCGTGAAGGGGGCGAAATTTATAGAAGGTTGTGTGATATCGGCCCTCCGAAGTGGGCAAAGTCAAAGTGTCCCGTCCCACGCACGAGTTTCATGACTTCTAATCCGGCCGAGACAATGAATGCACGGCTACTGTGGGCTCGTCGGCTGCCGATATGCTCGATGCTTGAGATGTATCGCACGATCGTAGAAAAGTGGTTTGACCAACACCGTCAAAGTGCCCTTTCTCGGGAGCACGATCTCACTCCGAAGGCGTACGAGAAGATGTCGGCAGCCCATGAATGGGGACGTCGCTATCCGTGTAGGACGACAGCGACTCCCAATTTGTATAGGGTAGAAGGCGAGAACGGCAATTACCTCGTGGACCTTCAAAACTCGACGTGCTCGTGCCGTGAGTTTGACTTGGACTTGATGCCTTGTCGACACGCCCACGCGGCTCTAAGGTACGACATATTCTTATGTGAGTTATACATAGACGAAATTGAATGGTACGACTGATTTATTTATTCATGCTCAATCAGGTATTCAGGTGGACGAGCAAGTGATTACGTGAGTCACTATTTCAAACAGTCTACCTTGGTAGCCACCTATACACCAACCATCGAACCCGTCCCTCATCCGGAGTCGTGGGACGTGCCCGACTACGTGACCTCATGCGTTGTGCGTCCACCTCTAGTACCTAAGCAAGCCGGACGACCAAGGGAGTCACGTGCAAGAGCCGTAGGCGAAGAAGGAACGTCAACATCGACGGCTCGACAAAGGTGCACTCGATGCGGACAAGCTGGGCACAACAGGAGAGTGTGTAGAGCTCCAATTCCGATTGGCGGTGTCGACTTGAATGTACCGCCCCAAGATGCGGAGCCTGGTAGAAGAAGGAAGAAAAAATGTAGCATATGTCAAAGCCAGGAACACACGAGACCTCGATGCCCCTTGCGAGTGGTAGAATAATTTTTCGATTATTTTTATTTCGATAGATTGAATCTCATGTTTGGATTGAATTGAATGTTTGGATTGGAATGAATTTCAAATGTCGATTGAATGTTGTACTAGGTATGGGAAATAAAATGGGCATGGTTGATTTTTGGACTTAGAAAAAATTTTGCCATTTTTTTCCCCATTGTCACGGTAGAGGCACGGTTGAAATGAAGATTCGACCGTGCCTCACACGGTTAAAATCTCAATTCAACCGTGCCTTGCCCTCTGGACGGTTGACTTTCGAGGCACTGTTGACTTTCTGGTTTGACCGTGTACCCTAACAGTGTACCCTACCCGTGCCTACAGTCAAGGGGCAATTTTCGAAAGTCAACCTTCTAAAAAATCGTTAATTTCGATGTTAGTACGTAAATTAACCGTCAATTACACATTATTTACTAACGATACATCAATTATACGCCGTTAACAACAACAACGAACTCAAACGACACTCGAATCTTTGGATAATGAGGTAGGGGACCATATACATTGTAGGAGTGTTTCATCTTAGGAAGTGTCGATGCATTAGATAGATTAGATTACGCTATTTTAATCATTAAAATCCAATGTTTTCCGCTTTATTTGTTGTTTTTTAATCAACTATGGCATATAATAGTGACGTCACACGCTAATTACGATAAAAAAATCGAATTTTGTACAATTTGATCAATTAGGCACGGTTGGTGTTCTTAGCGGCACTGTTTGGCACGGTCAAAGGGAAAGTCAACCGTGCCAGACGGAAGTCAACCGTCTACAGTGTGAGGCACGGTTGACTTCCCGTGTTGACCGTGCCAGACACGGTTGAAACTGCAATTCAACCGTGTCTGTACCGAAGAAAATGGGAAAAAATGGCCCAAAATTTTGCTAAGTCCAAATTTCCTCTAAGTCCTACTCTTTGCACATTTGATATTTGTTCGATGATTCCACATTCCGATAATCTAATACGATAATTGCAAATTGACAACGATTGCACATTCGATAATCTAATACGAGAAACGAATTCCATTAACAAGTTCGATAAATAAGAATCAACAAGGTTTTTTATAAATCTACATCAACCCTCGATAGATCGATCGGACCGTCGATAGGATACAACGAAAGACTAAAGATTCTCCTAGCCAATATCTTTCGTTGCCGCTTTATGAACTTCTCCTCATCAGTATTTCGTAGAGGAGCTGCACTCGAGGCGAGGATACGATCCAAGTACAAGCATGCGTATACGCCGCAGCTCACACCGTCGACTTGGATGTACTGTTGATCTTCAGGCATGAATTTTATTTCCATAAAGTCGGTCCTCTTCTTCCCTATAGTAACCTGTTGGTTCCAAAAGTCGGTCTGGGCAAGGACTTTAGGGAAGAGGCGACTTATGCATAGGAGTTGTATCGTGCGATGATCTCCAGTCTCGCCCTTTCGAGGCGATACAATATTGAATCGTACACCTCAACCCTCCACTCTGGGACGCAGACGCGAGCGACCACGTAATGATTCGTTGAGACATGGCAAACCATGATAAACTGTAACAAGCTAGCTATAATTAGATGCACACTAAAGTCGGGAAAAGAGAGGAAACCACGTAATGAATCGTACTTACATATTTGGCATGCTTCCAAGGGATGTACGTATTTGTCCCTTCGAAAACCTCCAACAGGTCTTTTTTGGCCTTCCATCTCTGATACGTCTTGCCCGCTTTCAAGCCTAGCTCAGGATCGTTCTTGTGCTCCGCTTCGAGGGCTCGATTCAACGCCTTCTGTATTTCCAACAACAAGTTACAATGTGAGCTAGACTTTGTATGTAATAAGGTAATTCAAAAAACGTTAATTAATAATACAACTTACGTAGTAATCACACCCCGCCAGTATGACATGACCTTGTCCTACTCCGGGAGCTAAGGATTTTCGACGGCGTAATCGAGCCCTCCAATACAGGATGTAGAGGTCAATAATCTGAAAATGCACAAACAAAACACAAATTAATGAAATCTTGAATTGTTTTCTAAACACACAAATATAAACGAATTCCATAAACACTTACCGGCGCTTCGATTTGAGTCTTCGGGTCCTCGATTTCATCAAAGAGTTTTTGCCCCATCTCGAATCCATGCTCTTGACAGGTGTACACTACGGCATCCTTCCCCGCAGCTCTATGTGCACGATAAGCTTGTTTCACAGTCCGCATAGAAAGTCGTGAGTCTGTGTTCGCCATATACGGACTCTGGAGGAAGGCAGAAGGCTTGATTTGCCGGCCGGCTTGAGTAGAGATTAGCCTTTGCCCGGCTCTCGGATCAAACTCTAAGTCCGAACCCTCCGATTCGGGTGATTCTCGACCACCACGAACAGGCGAGGGGATATCTCGTTCAAGCCCTCGGATGTAGGATGAGTGAGAGGACGAGGCTTCCCCTCCTCGGACCGGTTCTTGAGTCGGTGTCCGACTCCTCGACCTCCTAACGGCCTCCTCGATCCTCTGACTGCCCCCGCCCACGTGCGAGTGATACGACGCCTCGGGAGACGGCCTCCTCGATCCTCGGCCCCCGAGAAGGCCCTTAGCACGTTCGACGACGGCCTTGGCGAATCGAGCAACAATGCTGTTCTCGTCAGTATCCCAAACCAGTCGATCACCGAACCTCTCGATGAACCGGTCCATCGCCGCATCGTCTCCACGACATCCGAGTCGGCACGGATCCCCGTGGATGCAACAGACGACGTCGCTCGATTCCTCGTGACGAGATGGCTCGGCTCTCGGGCGCTTCGACCGTCCCTCGTCTCTACGGCGCCTCGACTGCGCCTCGTCAAGCGTGTCCCGATCCAGGGCTCCGAGACGGAGAGGACGGGTAGGCAACTGTCCCTCGGAAGAAGCACGGGTCGCTCGACGGGGAATCACGACCCGTTCAGGGTCCCGGCACATCAACCTCTCTACGACCCTGGCCATATCTCGGGCCGCCTTCGATCTCCTCTGCTCCGGCTTCGCTTTCTTGTGGGCGTGGCATTTCAGAGCATCGTACTCCAACACCAGAGGGTTCGGGTTCTCAAGACTGAGGAGATAGGGCTGTTGTTGCTCTTCCTCGGATGGGCGGAGCCTCGCGTGTACCTCGAGCTGTATACACGTATGAAATTCATTAGTTAACAACGTACGCATGAAACGACTAAATAAGTAAATAATTTTAATGCAAAGTGAAGTCATTAATTACCTCGGGGTTATCGAAGAAACCGGCAAAGCTCGAGTACGTCGAATAGGTCTCCCACCTCCTCAGTCGGGGCATCAACTCAGCTCTCTGTGGAGCTTTGTAGCCACAGGCTTGTCCCAAAGCCGGAATTGCCTCGTACGCCCATAAATTGAGCCCCCAAACCGGCCCGTACAAGTGGTATTTTTTTACCTTGTTGTCGATCTCCGATGGATCTTTCTTCACAACGTCCAACTGGTGGCAAAAGATTTGCCACGACCACGATCCCCACGGGAAATCCCTCCACTGCTCCTCGTTCTCTACTAGCGCCCAAGCCCAATCATCGATGGGCGCATTGTCACGGCATTGTAGAATCAACAAGTAGACGAGTAGGTTGGCGGCCTTCAAGTATTGCTCGGCCGTGCCTAGCCGACTTTCCCGGGGATGTTTCAAGAAGTCATCCCTCAATTGGTTCGACTTGATCTTCTTCTTCGAGCGTCCGTACTTCGTGTGGTACAGGCTCGACAACGGTATAATATGGTTTCGACCGTAGGGGTCGAAAGCGGAAGGCCCGAACTTTAATCCGGTCACAATGGCCCACTCTCGAGGGCCGCAGATTATTTCACGCCCCCCAATCGAGAACCACCTCTCGTGCTCCGGGATCGACGAGTCTTTCAACTCCCGGGCTAGAAACTCGTGTGTGGCACTGATTGCCACATCTCTCCTGTTGAGCTCCATGATGTAACGGAAGGGGCTCTCCTCTAGAAATCGATCGAGGAGCGGCTGTCCCCCGACTTCTATCAATTGATCGTGGATATCTCGAAGAATGTGGACCCGTGTGTATAGGATTACTTTGCCGGCATATCCTTGCATTCGAGGTCTCATCCACTCAAACCTAGGCTGGAAATAATACAAACAAAACATATTAGTATAGTTATAGTAAAAAAAGATGAAAAACGGATCAAAAAAAAAAATTGTCACGGTAAGGACACGGTTGAATTGGAAATTCAACCGTGCCTGGTCAACGATTTGGCACGGTCAACCATATGGCACGGTTGACTTGGTTTTTTGACAGTGCCAGGCACGGTTGATTATTCAAATCAACCGTGCCTCTACCGTATAAACACCAGTCGACATTTTTCTTATATTTTCTCATTATCGAATCAAATTCATCATTTACAAACAGTAAACCCTAAAATGTGTCCTCAATAGTGTTCAAACTAAACCCTATACCAAGAACTAAACTAATCGAACGAGAGATTTAAAATAAAATTGAGAAATTATTTATAAAACTCACCGGCGGCGGAGGCATCACCCATTCTTCGCTTTCGGAACCGGAATGTGCGTCTGACATTGTCTCCGGTGGTGGCGGCGGCGGCGGCACAAAGTAACGTTCGTGGCGGCGGCGGCGAAGGTGGGAGCCGACGGCGACTGGTGTTGAAATGAGGGTTTCTTTTTTCTTCAAACACGTCGAGAGAGAGAAGGAGAGGGAGAGGGTGGTTGTAAGATTTAAGTGGTGCATTAATGGCCCACAAAATCTTACTTTTTGTATTTTTCAGAATATTCCTTTCCTTCCTTTTTTTATTTATGTCAATGATGACATGGAACATCTTTTTGAGGGTAAATGTGTCTTTTTACTTGAAAGTGGCTATAAAACTCATACATTTAAACTTGTGGCTAAATAAGTTATAGTTATAGTGTAAGTGGCTATTTTTATACATTGAGACTTAATGTAATTACTTTTCACGTCCCAAAATTTAAATTCTATATCCATAATCGGTCAACTTATTACTCATCAGTCTCATTCTAAGTGGTTCATTTTCTGTTCATATGTGAAAGGGTGCGTTCTCTTAAATGCGAAATAAAAGAAACGTTCACCCTTTATATCTTTTTTATTTATTACCTTTTCTTAAATTTGCTATTTATTCCCCTTCATTTGCACTATGATGTGACAATATCTTCAATTTAAGGAGTAAAATTCTTCCTTATTAATAAAAGGCGATAAAATTTGACGAAAGTTGTAAGATTTAAGAAAGATTTAAGAGTATATTCTTTTTTTTGCTCTTTTTCTTTCAAATTAAAAACAACGCAGCCAAATTATAAAATAAATTATTTAAGAAGATCAAATAGTAGTAATTTTAATTTTGACTTTTGAGACTGCATACTTTAATTGGATTAGCATGTGACAATAACACAAAACCTATTTATTACTACTGTCCATCTCATTCTAATAATCATCTAGAGTATACTACCTCCGTCTCGCTGTCGTTTCGGTCCGTCTCAACTAATAGCCCAATTTCCATTTTTGGCAAAAAATTAGTCCTAATGGGCCATCCCATCACAAAATAATAAGGGGCCCTAATTACACTTAATTAGCATAATTGGGCCCCTAATTGTTCAGCCCAAAATTAAGAAGGGAGGGGGGGAGCCCATTTTGTAAGGGGTCAAAACCCTACCCCTCACTTCCGCCTCCCTCTCACTTTGCCTCCCTCTCACTTTCATTCCTCTCCATTTCTCTCGACCTCTCCGTCTCCCTCTTCTTTGCGAAATCTCTCGAACTCTCTCGAGCACTCTGCCTCCCTCTTCTCTGCGAAACCCTACCTCTCTCACTCGTGCTCTCCGCCTCCCTCTTCTCTGTGAAACCATACCTCTTCCTCTCCCTCTCCCTCTCCCGATCTGTCGCTCTCCCTCTCTCCTCCATCTCCGTCGAACTCTCTCGAGCTCTCCTCCGCCTCCCAGATCTGACCAACCCTAGTTCTCCCTCTCCCTCTCCCGATCTGTCCCTCTCCCTCTCCCGATCTGTCCCGCAACTGAGCCCACGGTATTGAGGAGAGAGGAGGAGGAAGATGACGATTCGAAGCCCGCCGCCGATGACGAGGACACCGGCGCTCAGGTTGCTCCGATCGTTCAGCTGCAGGAAGTCGCCGTCACCACCGGCGAAGAGAATGAAGATGTTCTTCTCGATTTGTAAGTACTTGTGGCTTAATTCACTTGATTTTGTGCTTACTTGCCACTATTTTGAATGGATCGGATGCGTTAGACTAGATCGGTTGGGTTTTGTGGAAGTCTAGGTGTTGTTGCTTGATCGGTTGTGGATTTGAGCTGTGGATTGATGTGTAGAGTTCCTTTTGATTTGTCTTTCTATTGCTGGATGGATGCTGGTGGATTGATGTGTAGAGTTCCTTTTGATTTGTCTTTCTATTGTTGGATGGATGCTGGATGCTTGTGATGATCGTGTATGAGTGTTGTTGTTGGCGAAGTTAATCATGGGTTTTCACTTGCAATTATAGTTCTGGACTTGATTTTTCATTATGCTTGTGGAATTTTATTCGCTTGATCGAGTGGATTTGATCTCGTTAAAGGTTCTTGGTGATTCTGTAGAGTTCATTAATGGTTTATGAAATCTGCATTTCTTAAATGATACTAAGTTGATTTAACAGTGTGGTGCTTAAATCATAAGTTTGCAGCAATCCTTAAAAGTTTTTTTCGAATGAGATTTGCGTTCGCAAATCTGCGACCGGAGTAGTGAAATTATGATATAGGAGTTCTTTGTATGCTTGTTTGTTTGATGACTGAAGTGCTGGTTATTTTCATGTTGGATGAAGTACTGCATACATACTCCTCCATGCTGGTTTCTTGAGAGAATATGCAATGCATTGTTGTGTCTTGATGTTGTTGATTATGTTTTGATCAGAATAGTCGAGGCGATGCTGCTGTGGCGGCAGAGAATCCCCGAGAGACGACCAACGGGCTATACGAGGAGATGATCAAGTGCATCTCAACCATATACTGCCATCTCTCTGATCCTCCTCTCCCCTCTCAAGGCTTTGGCTCCTTCACCCTCTCGTCGCCTCTCTCCCCTCAGGTCGAGCAGCGTTGTGTCGAGTCGAAGGAAGTTCCGGGGACGTTCTACACGATGTTGCAAGTGTGTAGCATTGTGAGAGATTCATTGCATTAAGCACTTATTTTTTTAAATATTTTTTAATTCGATGAACAGTTAAATGATTGAACAGTAACCCCGCTACAGTGCACCTTTGAACAGTAACTGCTCTCCCTAATTTTTTGCTAATGTTGTACTTAAATTCCCTTATCTTTTTTTTTTTCTTGGTTCTTGGTCCATTGTGGTTTGGGGCTTATTTAATGAGATGGAGGTAGTATTATATTGAGATATTTCATTTCAATAGTTATGTTTTCTAAAAAGAATCATTGCACCTTAACATCTCGTGTCAGAAAAAAAATCTTTGAAATGAAACCGAACGAGTATATATATATTTATATTAAAAAAATAAAAAATCAGTTTCTTATCTAGAAAATGACAAAATGTCCAGTCATTACTATAATAAAATAAAATAAAAATCCATAGAAATAAGTGCCGACGTCAATTTGTGGGTATTGTATATGCTACCCCCTTGGGGTAGTGCCTCCCCTCACATAAGTAGGATAATATATATCAATATTTAATACATATGTGAGGGGTTGAGACATTGCCCCAGGGTAGGGTATAGGTTACCCAATTTGTGGTTTACTATCTCGGGTTCTTTTTCCTTTATCTTTTTTCCCTTGTTAAAAATATATACTACTAACTAAATTGCTTGAAACTGAAGAGGTGAGTTAATTACGACAAGAATCCATAAAGCAATACCGTTCAAATTCTGATCGTCTTCTTCTCGACACATCTGTCCATTTCTTCTGCTATTCGATTCTCGATTTCTCCAAGGAAACACCATTGTCGATTCGCTCCAAGCTTCTCTCGCAATGCGGAAAACAGAGTAACGAAGATGTTCAAGGATTTTATCCAACGGAAGCTCGCAGCTCTTCTGCAGCCATGGCTGAGAGGCGACGCCGACATCCAACTCAAGCTCGGAATCCTCCGCTTGAACGGCGCCCTCACCAATGCCGCCTTCGACACCGCCGCGCTGAACGAATTGCTGGACGACCCTTCCAAATTCTGCTTCAAGGAAGTGACCGTCGACAGCATCAGCCTGCAATTTGCGCCGTTTTCCTCCGCCGCCTTCACTCTGGTAGTGCGCGGCGTCCGCGTCGTTCTGTCGCTTGGGTACGGTTTAGCTTTCGTTCGGTTTTGATGGTTCCATCGATTATTTTATTTTATTGACTTTGTGGTCGGTTATGGTGTTGGGATGAAAAAGGGAGGAGGAGGATGAGAGAGGAGTGAGGTGGAAGCCGAAGAAGGTAGATACTACAACGGAGGAAAGGAATAAGGTCCTTAAGGATATTGATCCTGAGGTAAAGTTATTTCACTTTGTACTTGTTAAAACGCATTGTTGCTACAATGTGTTGATTTGGAAACACATTTGGCGATTAAGTAGAGTTGCACGGTGTTTATACCGCTTTGTCTACTTCTGCACTACGGAAGTACTATTGTATCTTTATAGGTGCAGTGTTGATTTATATTACTTTTGCTACCCTATTTTAGAAGTTGGAGGATCGACGTTGGAGATTACCTTTTTCTGCACCCTTACGTAGAAAAATCTGTAAAAATTGGTAAGCTGGAAGAGAAAGTACCAGCTCTATGTGTCTTTGTGATCTGGATATTGTTAGCAAGGAAGGAATGTCGAAGCATTTGATCATTATAGAACCTTGGATTTTACTGGGGAACTATGTTAGTGGTAGATACAAGTTTAAGCTCCGTGTAACACTATGTAAATCCGTTTATGCTGGCTTCTCATTTTTGACCGATCATTCTACAACATGACTTATATTGAACAATTTCGTAATCTGTAAATGTGACTTAGCTTTAATTTTCTCCACAACCTTTTCAATCAATCATGATAAATGACAGCTATCCACTTTTCATTTTCTATGTTTGAATGTTAGTGGTATTTTCTGCTGCTGGCCTTTTGTATTTGATGATGCAAATAAATGTACCCGTAGGCACTAAGAAGGCCTTATTGGATGGATTCCCAATCATCAGAAAGAGCATATCTAAGCATATTGTGATTAGACAGTGTTCTCTTACTTGTCTTGACAATACTTTGGCATTTAGGTTTGAAATTTGAAGCTAAAGTATCGTTTGTATCTCCGTGCTGGTTTCAGGGTTGTGCCCTGCATGAAGCTATTAAAAAGATTTCAGACATTAGCCCCAGAACATGGAGAAAATCCTTATGGAATACTGTCACTAGACATTGTCACTTGGTGTTTCATGATGTTAATGTAGTTTTGCAATCTCCTTGTCTGCATGATGTGGCTTGGTGCTCATTTTACTTGAAAAAGTTTGGAGCTGGATCACAGATCTTTGGCCGCAGATGCTTCATTAGAGGGTTCATGAACTCATTTTCTTTGCCTTTTCAAGAGAGTTCATTTGATGTTGATTTTAATGGTTTTGAGGTCACATTAAACAGCCAAAATCGCAGAACCACTGTTTTTCCTTCAACCAATATGTTCGCTTTAGTTAATTTGAATAATCTTCAGTCCATGAACTTCACTATTCATGTTCCGACATTAAATATCTTGTTTTCCCCAGTAGATCTCCCTGTTTTATTGTTATTATGTAGACTCTTGTCCAAAGAGAACAAATCTACCAGATCGGGAAGGCAACTATGGGATATAGTAGCAACAAAAGTTAGTTCTCTGCTTCCATCGTCTAAATTGTCGTTGATCAAAGTAGTTGGACGTGCGTCTCTATGGTTGGAATATATTACTACCTACCATAGTTTACTTCTACTAGTTGGATATCCTTCCGATAAGGTGATGAAAAGATCAGCTTTGTTGATGTTTCATGACACAAGGTTTTCAAAATCTATGAGATCTCAGTGGAAGTCGATAGCTGAAATTGAAGAGGAGTTGCCGAGTGAGGCAATTGCGGTTGGCCGGAGAGTCATTCGCTCCAAAGTGTTGTTAGGGAGTCCTGAGAGGAAATTACACCCCACCAGGACGTCCTCAAAGTTGCATCAGCTTCTTCTGCTCATTTTGAGCACAATTGGCAGTTTGTTAGTTTTACTGATGAGGATTCTATTTTTGGACAAAGTTCTGGCGTTTTTTTGTGGGAGTAGCCTGCAATCTGACATTGTTAGTGGAAACCTAGCCTTACAAAAAAGTATAACCTTAAATATTCAAGAAATTTCGGTATCCATTTCTCAAGACAATGTTTTACAGACTTCTAGTAATGCGAAGGCATTTTTGGACATGGGAATTTCATTCCAAGACTTACTTTCATTCAGGTTCTCTGTGAATACAGTCTTTTTAAGATATCTGGGGGTAATTTCTGAAGATTCATTCACATTTACCACTGGGTGCTTGAATGTTCATTCCTTTTCGACTGAAAAAGCTGGTGCAAGTAATCGCCCCAAAGAACAGCAGAAGTTGGAAACAAATCGAGGACATCTTATCGTATGGGCCGAGCCTGCTCAAAATATTTACTTTTCTGAAGCTGTTCCTGAAGATAATACTGATGATGTTGCTAGAACTTCACTTCCTGAATTAGACTCTGTTTTAGGAAAGTTATGGTTTAAATGGAAGAACTTGATTTTTACATCTGAAGGGGAAAGTGTACCAAATATGCAGTCTCCATGGATCCTCTGTGATATGCGGAGCTGTTTAGCTGACAATGTAACCAAAGATTCTGTCTCCCAGGTCGCTTGTAGCTTGGTTGTTGGTAAACTGAACATTAACCTGGAATACTATTCCTTTGTATCAACTTTTGTTCTCCTTAGATGTCTACACTGTGCCCTTCAAGCCAGCCTTATGAGAAGGGGAGATATTGGTTCACATGTCCCAGTAATCACCATTCAGGATCTACCAGCGACTTCATGGAGTAGTAAGTTTGCATCATATTCGAGCAAAACTAAAAGGGACATTACTAGAGTGCTTCCTGAAAAGCATGTCCAAATTGGGGCTCTCATTGCTGGCCCAAATTTTGGGATATCTTTGTCAAACAATCATTCCCATGCTCGAACGGCGAACTCATTACTCCCAGTTACACCGCTCTCTCTTGAATTCTGCAATATTGAACTCTTTGTATCACCAAATGTGGAAGATTACGTGGGGTTGTTCAGTGAAATCACTTCAGAATTTGATGTAGGACCAGAGAGTCTTGGACCTGAAGAACCTCAAGATACTGGCAACTCTGACTCAGAAATTGGAGCTTACAGCTGTCAAGGGGAGACTTCACTCTGTGCATACTTGAAAGTTGATGGCTTGAAAGCTTGCTTTGATGAGAGCACTGGCAGCAAAAAAAACCAAATTATTGAGTTGAGGCCAATGACTGCAAAACTCAAATGCGTGAGGTAATATCAATATTGTGCCTTATGTGTCCAAACTGCTTCCATGTCTGAACTGGACATATTTCAATATGTCAACTTGTGTATTGTACTGGTAGATGTGTCTTTTCAGGTCAGATCACAGATCCACTGCTTAAATTGGTTGCTAAATATGTCCTCCGAAACTCTATAATTTGTTTAAGTTAACCCTCTCGTCGACCTCACAAAAGTTACCGACACTATTCTCTTATACCACTTAGCAAGAGCTTTGACTTTTAACTATACGTCTGTACCTGGAGTTATTCCACCCTATTTCTATGAAGCATGATCAGTTAGTGCTTGGCACTTATTCATCTGTAACCAACTTACTCTATTGAAGATTGCTAATTGAGAGAAGGCATACTTCTAGATTACTGTATGACAAGGTAACTTATGATGTGGAAATACATCTTTCATTACAAATTTCTATATGCAATAAATATTCTATCACCATGGAAGTTCGCTGTAAGATGGTAATCTATTGAATCTGTTTTTGAGATCATGTAAGCTCAATTTGAGCTCTTGCTGATTTAATGCATGTCTTATGCATTGCAGGAAGGATTATTACTCACTTGGTATATCAAACATTAATGTATCAGCAGCTTCTCACTGGGTGGCTACAGGGTTCTCCTGTTTAATGTTTCTGGATGAGTTGTATGAACTGACAAAGGTAATTTGTCTCCCATATTTGGTTGGTATGTATGTTGTGATTTATTTTTCCCCTTGTCATGAATCAAATACTGATACTTCTGATATTTGGATATCATATTGTTGAATTAGAGGTTGCTCTCTATTTATTTTTCCTCTTGGCTGGCACCAGACACCTTAAGTGCCTAGGAAGCACTTGAGTTTTAAATGGATGCTTTGGCACCGATCAATTAGTAGGTCATTTTCTTAGGGATATTTAGTAATATTTCCCAATTACTATGATTGAATATTTTAAGCTCTTATTTCGGCAAAATTCAACCTAAAATATATATTTAACAAGAATACAACTATGTATGTGTGAGAGACTAAGGAAATTTGGCCACAGTCTTGCTTAATTTTCCTTATCTTTCTAATTTATGGGTCAGTCATCTATCTGTGTTTTAGCAGTTTCAAAGAAAATGGTAAGTTAATAACTTTCTTTGAGTGATGTAGAACAGTTTTTCGATAGAAGCTTTGGAACTAGCTCGATTTAGGGCCCAATGGCCCCTTTGTACAGAAGTAGGCCTTTATCTTGAAATTCCCTGGGGAGAAACTTGTACTACCTGCAATAGCGTTTTCACATTGGTTGGGTACCATGATAACTGATGCTAGAGCCAAAGGTTATAATTCTTTGTATTTAGCTCGTTAGAATCAATATCTAAAGAAAATATAACGTTTTATTTAACTTGACTGTTCTTGTGTGCATAAATAGCTGCATAAGATCAGAATGATATCACTTACACAAAATGTAGGCTACTCATGCAATATGCATTATCAGTGTTCAGTCTATTACTGAACTATGTTGTATGGACTTAGTCTGTTGAATGTAAAATTTGTAGCAACTGATAGTATCACACCATCATATGCTACTCCCTTCGTCCCACAAATTTAAGTTCGTACTGTCAGATACTATTATTAATGTGCCTGCATATTCAGGTTGTCCGATGCTAACTTTTTTTCCCTTACTCAAATAACTGCTTCTCATGTTGCCACTAAATTGTGATAGGTTTATATTTCACTGGGCGTTGGGTAAGTGATTATTTGATCATCAAGAAGAATCCTTGTAGGAAATAAATTTAGGTTTTTGAGTTGCTTGGTGGGTTTCACTTTATAATGAACTTGTGGTCTTCTTTTGTTTTCGATGTAGCTAAGGATCAGATTTGTATTTCTGGATTAAGATGTTATCACCTTATTGGGATGACTCATACCTTTGCAAAACCTTTTGTTTATCCTGTATAAAATTTTCATGTCCCCTACCCAATAATTCTAAGAAAAAGGACTCTGTGATCTTGATCATTAGCATCATCGCCATAACTGTGGATAAAGCTGTTTTTCTTTTGTTTGCTTATGATGATTTCTTCCTTAACAACACATTTCTTCATTCAGGTTGTTTTTGGAGTATTATACAAATCGCGTGCCTTGGCAGTGAATGTATCAGGTCGTGATAGCCTTCTAGAAGCATCAGGCAGAGACACAGTTCGCTTTAAATCTGAACACAACCAGACACTCTCTGTTAGAAGCACTTCTGGATCCCTGGTTACGCACCCTCAATTTTTTTTCACTGGCAAACTTGAGCTTAAGTCGCTTGATATGGTTCTTCATAAGTCTAGAAAAATTGACATGGGAAAATCTGCAAACACCTTGCCTACTGACAGAGAAACTGGCAGCATGTCGGCTGCGAATGACATTTCTCACAATGGTATTTACATCTCTGTGAAGCATTCATTGATGGAGCTTAAATTCAAAGGACAGGATACGGATGTTATGATTGATACAACTGGATTTCGTTGCAGTGTTTTCAGATATTTGACTGAGTTTCATGGAAGCTCTGATAAATCTGAGCTTTATAATCTATTAGGATATCTCGAATTCATAACTGAAGCATCAATTTCTCACAGCAAATTTTGTTTCTGCTTGAGAAACCCTGATGAAGCCTTGCCATCACCAAGCTTGTGCACTGCTGCTGAATCTGGTTCTCATGGTACCGAGAGCCTGCATGATCATTGGCTATTCATTAGAATTGTCATTTCTCAAATTTATATGGCCGGATGCCCAATAAAAGATATTTTGGCCCATGACTTTGAGGATTTGAATGCTTCTTTTTCTGTTGGTGGTGAATTCCAAGCAATCTCTTGTGAATGTAAGGTATTATGCCTTCTACAGGCGAGATTTTTGTGTATGTTGTGCTACATCACTCATGAGCTTCATATTTAATTCCTAGATTTGTTTGTGCTTTATGACAGGGTGGGTCAGTGTTACTTGAAGCAAAAGCTGTGACAATGTTGAATGAATGCTTTTCTTTGTACTACCAATGGGTCTCAAAGCTTTGGCCTTCTGGTAAAATGGTAGCTGACCAAGATATCACTAAAATGGCTCCTGTAGACGGTGAGCCCAGTGTAAGTAGTCAGCAAGTCCAATGTCTAGGAGCAAGGAGGGTCGGTATGGATGCATTACGCATGCGTCTTTTGCATCTATCTCTCATTCTTGTGGAGAGGCATGAATCTGGTACATTGCTATCAATTTTTTTTTTTTTTTTTCCCTCTTTCTTCCTTCCTTTTCTTTTCTTTTCTTTTCTTTCATCCGTATAAGATAAGGTTCTCAAAGTAGTTTCTAAATATGATAAAAGCTGTCAACTATGCAGGCAGAGTAGAGGAACTCCTACTTGAGGTTGATTTTCATATCTGCCTTGAAGAGTTGAATACCATGAAAAAAATTTCTATCAGGGATTCCAAACTTTCTCTGCTTTCTCAATTCAGAGATGAGGACCTAGGGGATAATCTCAAGGTTATTCAAAGTCCCTCTATGACGCCTGATGGTCGGGCTGCCAGGTTTATTAGAAAGAGCTCATCAATCTCTCCCCATAATAAAGATACTATTAACGCAAATCGTGATGCTAGTCGACCGAGTACCTCAGTCCTTATAAGGAGTTCTCATGTTGATATTACGAGTCGTCAGAAATATATACTGAAAGATTTGCAGTATTTCCTAGCGATAGAGAGGCCTGTGACAAGAAACTGCTCTAATCCACCATGCTCTAATGACATTTGGGTCGGGAGTGGTTCTATATCCCGGTTTGATGTGACGATCTCTCTGCATGAAATAAATGTAAGTCTTTGATGAGTATCCTGGAAAAAAAACCTATATGAATTATATGACATCTTCAAAAATTGCCTTTCCCTGACCTGGAAATTCAACAAACATTAAATGATAAAAGGAGAATCTAGCATGATGCTTATTATATATACATGTACATCTTTATGTCTGAGGTTATTGTTTATATATTAATTACGAATGTCTGCTGATAAGTCAAGCTACAAAGGCAACATGTTCAACAGTAGCTTTCCAATTTTTGCAGATTTGATCTTTGTAAGGTATAGCAATTCATATTAAAAATTTATTATTGACTTTACCATTGTCTTGGAATTGGGATATGATACATCAATGCCTATAAAGTCCTCTTCTAGGCGTTTATTTTGTAATAATTTGAAATTCCTAAGTCTATGACTGTAATTTAGCCTAATTGTAGCCAATCCATATACCCATTTTGAAAGTGTCTTCTGTGACAAAATTTTGTTTACCTATTATGTCCCTATAATAAATTTAGTTTAAGATCAATATTGTAATATCATACTATTATACATGGATTTATTTAGATAACTAAATAAATATATATTTCAAATTTCTAATAATTTTAGAATTGTTATCTTATTATTACTCATACCGGGAGTTAATATAATTAAGAATTCCTCCAAATATTAGAATCTATTGTTGGCTTTAAAAAATATACAATCTTAATTTATATGAATGCTCTAGAATCTATAACATAATATGTTTAAAACTTGTAATAGAATAATATTATCACTACATAACTTTATTAAAAAAAATTATTATAAGTTTTTGATGTCAAGAATATTCCATGCAAATGTAATAAATGCATACTAAATAAGAGTAATACAAAACTTCACATTTTGTTATATCTATAGATAAAATATTAAAGCAAAATGAGAGGTTAAGCGTGCCTCGCACGTCTCTACTACTACCTTGATAAGGCTTCTTCAAGCTCACTTGGTGTGACTAGCTTACATAAGGAGTCAAACTTGAGCTTTGATATTCAGCTGTTTAGCTCATTTGAAACTCAATATTATACTTTGTAGTGTTAGCTTGTGAGTTATCTTAACAATATAAAACGATTAGTTTGATTTTACTTAATAAATGCAGTAGTAGTTTTAGCCTAAGTATTTAGTTACCTTATCCGTTTATAAGAAGATAATAGATTTTAGTTAATATATTACTTCCTCTGTCCCATAGCAATGGTATCGGTTGCCTTCTTTGGCCGCCCCAAAGATATAGTCCTATTCCTAAATAGAAACAACAATACCCCGCCACACATGGTAAACCCCAACATGTCCTAAAATTACACAATTTGCCATTATGGCTTACCAATATCTACTGAACTCTATCCACAATTTCTCTCTCCTATACTTAGTTTGATTTTAATACCGGTTTCCTTTTCTTTCCTACTTTTATTATAAAAGTATTTCGTTTCTTAACATCCCTGTTTGAGTTTACTAGATTATTGTTCGGTGACTGAGGAAGTCTATGTTTAGGAATAAAGTGATTTAATTTTATGAAGAAAATTATGAATATATGAATTCAAATGTATAGTAGCCTTGTTTAAAGTTATTAAGACCTTGAGCTAACATGCGTGGTAAATTATGTATTCCTTTGTATCTTTTGTATAATTATTTTAAATGGTGAATTTTGATTCTTTTGTGATTTCTGATTCTTGAAATAGATGATACTTTCTGCTGTCGAATCTTTCTCCAAGGCTTTGGGAAGTGGGAGTGCCCCAAATGTGGACTCCAGGGGCTGGTCTTATAACCAAGAATCGGGCCAAGAATCGGGAGGAAACATGGAAGAAATGGTTCCTGATGGTACTTGTTCTCTTTCCATTTTGTTTTAATGTCACTTCAGAACTCATACTAAAATGTCCATGCAACTTTTATAGGAACAATTGTTGCCATTCAAGATGTTGATGAACACATGTACATCGCAGTTAGAGATGTGGGAAGTGGATACGATATATCTGGAGAAGTCCATTATTCCCTGGTGGGAGTGCGTGCTCTTTTTCGGGTAAGATGCATTTACACTAAATACTTCAAGTTTCTCTTTTAGCTTTATGGCGTAAAATATCCTTGCTCAACTAAAATTTCTCAGTATGGCCTAAAGTTATCCTTGCTCAACTAAGTAGCACTTATGGCGGATATGGTCTTATCATTAATAAAGGAAACGAAATGAAAAATCGAGCCTGGAAGATCACAAAGTTATCAATCTAGGGCCAATTGGTATTTATAAGAGCATTGCATCCTATTTTTTTCAACTGTGCTATAGTTTACTTAGGTAGTGATTGGATAAGCTATCAAGAAGTAATGGTGATGTTGGCTTATCTGAATCATTCATATGAAATATTTCATAGCCTATTGTTTACAAATTTGCAGTCAGGTATCAGGTATGGAATTTCAGTCATAAATATATTTTCTGTCTTTTATAGAAAATATGTTTTAGTAGTTTCCCCACAACCTTAAATATTGTTAAGGAAATAATCTCGCTTGTAATAAATATTTTGTCCACGTCATTAATTAAACATGGATAAAATTATTTTCTAAATGAACTACATATATTCTTGCATTTTTCATTTTCAAACTACAAATATTCAAATACTATATTGCATTTTATTAAAAATTCTTACAAAAAGTGTAATTATAGATTTTTTCAAATTTGTAATCTAGGAAAAATGCAATAAACTAACAAATTATTTCCTGATATTACACATATGAAAAAAGATATAATTATAAACATTCTTGCATTTTCCCATAAAAGTGAGAGATCCATACTCCTTAGATGCATTCTCCAATATAGCAGTACTCCTTCCGTTTCTTTCGATTTGGCCAATATATATTCATTATGTGAGGTATAAAATGTACAAATACGTTAAATCATAAAAAAACAGAGTGATTACTATTTAGTATTATTTCAATATATTGAATTGGGCGATACAAATATTTATCAGAATTTCTCAGACAAATTCAATATATAGAAAATGGCGAAATTCATATACAACAAGAGAGAGAAATTCCAGTAGCTGTGGAACAAAAAAAAAAATCAAAGAATTTCTCCAACAATCACACACCCTAAAGAGTATGAAATATTCTTTTGTTCGGTAGTTTCCCACAACCTTTACTATGTCACCCAACAATTTATCTATTTTGATATTGATTCAGGTGAAGTATCATAAGCCAGGGAGATGGAGGCCTCACACTCAGTATTTCTCATTAATTTCATTGTATGCTAAAGATAACTTGGGGGAGCCATTGCAACTGAGTTGCCAACCAAAATCAAAATTTGTTGATGTGCGTTCTAATGGTAGTGGATATGCGGTGTGGGAAATGCTTCCTTTTAAACCTGATGCTTATGAAGATGCTATTGGGGTGGAGTCTTCTACTTATGTATCTAAAAGGACATTCCACCTTGTGAATAAAAAAAATGATTGTGCAGTAGCTTTTATTGATGGCACACTTGAATTTGTCAGCAAGCCAGGAAATTTATTCAAGTGGAAAGTGATTGATGATGACCTTGGTCCAGTGTGTAATGATCTATCACCTAATGGTTTTATTGGGGTTTCCAGCACCACTACCGTATCAAATGAACAAGGTTCCACTGATGCTGGAGCTGATCTTCAAAGTGAATCAAATTTCACTGACACTGGAATGTTAAGGAGAAATGAGAAACTCCTGGGAATCGCAATTAATGTAGAGAAGTTTTGCCTGACCATTGTTCATGAGCTTTCAGAAACTGAAGAACAGTTCCCCCTATTACAGGGATGCATCATGCCCAATCAAATAATAGTACAGATATCTGATGTCAAAGTCAGAATTATGGACAGATTTGAAGTTATTCTCTATTACTTCGATGGCCAGCAAAATTCATGGTAGCCATTTTTTATTAGGTTTCCCTCATTGTCCAATTTATGTTGCAGCATTGATACACTCGTGCAATTATTTGTTACTTATATTAGATGCTTGAAACTGCAGGAAGGAATTCATTCAACCACTTAAAATCTGCACTTTCTTTTCGCAAAAGTATCTCATTCAGGGTGCTGAAAATCCTCATCATGGAGTGCCTAGTCACTTCTACGCTCATTTTAAGGAGGTTTGCCCTTTGGTGTTCAATTGTTTTGTCAACCAACACATATCATCAGTATGATTTTTTTTAATGCATTGGCAGGTGACTGTGTTACTAAGCGAACTTTCCTTGGATATCGTATTGTTTCTGGTTGGGAAGTTGAATTTGGCCGGACCTTACTCTGTCAAAAGCTCCCTTGTTCTAGCCAACTGCTGCGAGGTTTTTTCATATAAGCTATCTCTGGCATAATTAATTAGATAAACTGTCTTCTTCATTCAAATCATAATAGGAATCTCTCATTGTCTGGTTCTTCTTGACCTCAGAAATGTGTTTGTGGATCAGTTGATTTACTCTCAACAGGGGTTTCTTTTAGATTAACTGCCGAATCGTTCATGATGTTTGACTTATTTTGTGATTTCGGCACAACTTCAAAACATTCCAGTTATACCTCCTCCTTTTGATTTGTAGCAAATTCAACGTAATCTTCTAGTGACCAAGAATATAGCGTGGCTGTCTTTCAATTTTTTCTGCATATACATCTCCTAATGTTTTGAAATGGTGTCGTTTATGGTAAAAATTCCTACTTCGTTGGGGTTGAATTTTGGAAAGCAAGTATTTTTGTTTAAAAATATTTGTACATGGCAGAGACACAGACAAAGATGCATACATAAGAACATCATGTGATCCAGTTAAAATCCAAAAGAAGCTGATGAACATGACAACCGTATTTTCAGCTTTCAATCCCTTTGTCACACTCCATTATTGCTTCAATCAGTAGCCAATGATCATGGGCCGTCCTAATACTTTTCTTTAATATAGTTCCATCAGTTCCAGGGTTTCCCATCTCAAGTCCCAATTTCAGATTAAATGTTGCCTAATCAGCCTACACTTTTACTCCCTCGCTTCCATCTTTTGAATCCCAGAGTTTCATGTGCATCCTTGTTTGAGCAAAGATTCCACAGATTTGGTGAAGAAACCCACCTCGTATCTCCACACAAGGATCGTCGCGATAAAGACCTTGCTAACAATATCCCAAATCTTCCAAAAAAAAGTGCAGTCAAACTGCCTTAAAACATTTTATTTTAACCATGGATAGTACACTCATAGCTTTTCTGCACGTGCATAAGAAAGACTGCCTCGTCACATTCCAGTTGCTAGAGAACTTTCTACGTTGAAGCATTTACAATTCAAAAGTTGGAGGTATTATTAAAATATTTTAAATGATGCTATGTAAAATATGTCAGGGGTCAATGATGTTTTTGCCGATTAACACTTTCTTTTATGATCCCTTTTCTAGTACATATATCTCTTCTTTGAACTATGAACGTGTGTTTGTCTTGTTCATAGCAAAATTAGAACCAATTGAAGAACTGTCCAATTATAACTCATTCAGTGTATGCATACTCCTGCATGGATGCTGCATGCCTGTGTGCCTGCCTAATGTTTGAACATTCATCTTTTGGGATCCAATTCTTCTCAGCTCACATGGTGATTATGCTCCCATAGTGTCTGTTTTCATTTTCTAAAGTACTGCCAAAGAGATTTAAGTAAACAAAATAGAATTTGTTAGTGCTAGGTCTTCGATCTAATTTGACAAAGATTGTACTTAATGGTATTACTGGAATCGTCTTGCATGGGATATTCTCAGTGATGCCAATAAGCCAATGCCTATTATACCTGGTTTTAGTTAGAAACAATTTGAAAGATATCATAGGCTAGTCAATCTGAGTTGGCAACTTTTTAGTTTCCAAAAAATGCTCATGAGATATAATTTTAAATAATTTTGGATAAATTGGCAGTAGAGTTAATAATATAAAGAAATGATGTATGAAAGCAATAACTATCATCTTGAGTCTGTAGTCAGTTTGTTTCTCATGTGAATGAATTATTGGGTGAATTTGTGATGAAGCTTTGCATATTAGTTTGTGCAAAACTTAGGAAGATAATGAAAATGAGTTTTCTGACTTATTTATTATAAGTTAACAGTTAAGAATGATTTTATCTTCACCACTCCTGCATTCCCTATGCATTCACGTACCTTAGGTCGATGGCATTATGTCTCCTGAAAACAGAATTGGTGATTTGCTTTATATGGTTGAACAATTTTCCATCATCTTGTCTGGGTTGTGTCCTGTGGTGGGTGAATGGACTCAACACATTCGATAAAAGGGAGTATACCTGAAGTTACATTCTTCTTGGAAAATTTCTGGTGACATGTTATATTCTGTTGTTCTGCTAACTACTGATTTGTGTGGATTGGAGCCTAGTGTGATGAATATGAATGATTGTATATAAAGAAGTGTGGGCGAAATTCCATCTTAATTTTTCCTGAGTGATATTGATCAATGCTATTCTGACTATCTAGGCCTCTGTTATCTCTGATTTTCCCACTCATTCAAGTAACCTCTCACTCTAGTTTACGTTTTTCATGAAATTGAGTATGATCTAGTTCTCTTCCTTTCGCCTTCGAATATTTGAGACAAGCAATTGATTTTTCTAAATGGCAGATTGAGAACCAGTCCGGCTTGACCCTTATATGTCAGTTTTATGATAGTCAGGATGCATCAATATCTTCCAGACAGTCTGCTACTATTTTCTTAAGGTAGTCTCCAAATTTAAAGGCTCACATACATGTCCAATGCTTTAGCTCATATCCTGTGAATATATTATACTACTTCTCTTTTATGTTGTTAGCATGTACGGGTCAGATCTTTTAAATTAGGTCCTTTCTTACATTAAAGTGTAAAACGTGGATTTGCAAAAGATAATGATGATTAAGTATTGGTTATATCAAGAGCATTTTTTAAGCTGCTTGGCTACTCTTCCAATGTGTGAAAGCACCAAGAAACTGATTCATTCTCTTGGCTATTGTGATCCTTGCCCTGATTTCGTAGACAAGGTAAGCAAAACTATAATCCAGAATAAATTCACTTTGGTCTGAAATGCATGACCCAAACTACTCATGATGATAAAAAGAATACTGAAACTTAAGTGGGTGATCAACTTATAAGACAGAAAATGTTAAGACGTATTTCTGCTTCTGAGTTTCTGTTTTAAAAGGTACTGAGTCAATAGCTACACTGTACTCATAAGGAACATATCATTGATCTTCTGTATTAGTTCATTTCTTAATATTTGAGTAAGATTATTGTCATTTATCTTCCTCATAATCCCAACTATCATAGGAGCAGGGAGGGAGCCTTTATTTAGGAGGATTGTACTTAATATTTATTTGTCCCCTGTACAGGTAAAATTTTCTACAATGTCAGATAACATGTGAGTTTTTGTCTTCCTCATATTCTCAGGCACCTATCCTTGGCGAATCAACCACCAGAAGCATCTTATTTTTCATTACAACTTGTCCAGAAAGCTCTTTCCACTTCTCCACTTCATCTCTCACTTTTAGAAGCTCGAAGATTTGCTTGGAGGACTCGAATTATCTCATCCCAAGGTGAGTTACCTAGTTTCAGAAGCATTAATCTGTTGTTATCTTGTATTCACTCTATGTGCTGGTGATTATTGGGAAAAAGTTTTAAGACTAATAATGGATTATTGCAAAAGTCTCAAAAGTTTTTGCGCGAAAAACTTCTACATAAGAAAAATCTTCCTTTAGAATCTTGCTATACTAATGTTAGAGGATTACTGAATTTAAATCATCACGGTTGCTTTATATCAATACTATCTATCTTTCATTGTTAGTGTAACATATTACTTGCTTTGTTGTTCCTTTATACTTATTTTGGTCCTTTTATTTTATTCTGAAAATGAACTTCACTGTTTATATTTTCTGTTACATTATTTATTATGGCCAATGTTACTTATTTCTAGTGTTGGTGTGATCATGTTGGCTATCAATGATGTCTGTTGTGGAAGTTTTCCTATACTACGCATTTGGTAAACATGGTTTATGAGCTAAACTGTCTTATGGAACTTGCAGATGATCATATGAATGAAGGCATATTAGATTGTGAAATTCTTAAGATGAGGTTATACAAATAAAACCCTAGAGTATGTTTTAAAGAATTCATCATGCTGACATTTGGCTGGTTTTATTTGGTATTTTGCAATTACAAGTGATGGATGGTGTTAGTTTTTATGGTTTTAAAGGATTTTAACTCCTCTGTACCACCTCTACAGACTCAAAATCTTTTCCTGGCCCCTTTATTGTTGTTGAAATTTCAAAGAACATTGAGGTATGATTTCACTCTGATATCTGTAATTATATTTTGCTGCATCACAAGAATAAAGTTCATTATCTTAGCTTTGTGATATGCTAGGATGGCTTGTCGATAAGCGTTTCTCCTCTACTTATGATTCACAATGAAACTGATTTCTCCTTGGAGCTGCGTTTTCAAAGGACTCTGAGTGAGGGAACTGAATCTGCTACACTAAAATTGAAAGCTGGAGATATTGTAGATGACACTATGACAGCATTTAGTGCTGTCAACTTGCCTCGTGATTCAAGAAAAGCATTGACGTCTTTAAGTGTTGGTATGTTTTCAATCTTCATTTCTCCATTTTTTCAGTAGATCAACAAAAAAATGACTCGATGAAAGTTGTCTTGCTAACTCAATTACCATGGATCAGGGGAACTATTTGATCTATGAATCTAATTTCGTGCAAGGGAAGTATGCTGTGTAGGCCATTTCAATTGATGATATAATTCTCCACCTTAGATCAGTAGTGTTCGATTTAGTGAGTTAGATATCTTGTTATTTCTTTGACAATGTTAAGAAACTTGTTGTGATTTAGGGATATACAATATCATAGACAAATTGTGTTGGTTGAGGATGTGTTCACGGAGTTGTTATTATTCTGTAGCTTGATTTGCCTTGATTTCAAGTTCCTTTTAAAACTAGAATTCTGGTCTTCAACAATCTTCCAGCGATTTCAAAGATTTTGTTTGTTTAGTATGTGTGTGATTCGAAACAAGGAAATCTTATCAATTGTTGGTTCCAGCTACTCAACTTAAGTTTGCTTCCTATATTACAGACATGTTGTCTTTTAAAATTTATCTTACTTTTCCATGAAAAATTAGATTAAATGGTGGAACTAATGGCAAAATCTGTTGAAATAGATGTGTTCTATATGAGTTTAGGGTTGAAACTTCCTTTTGGAAAATTGCAGTGATTAAAGGATGGTGCTGCATGCACACATTCTTTCAGCACATACAATGACTTTTTTGCAATTATTGAAATATTGATCATGGAATCCTGATGTACTAGGTGCACTTGCTTGAAAGAAATTTTGTTTGTATGATATGGTTAAGAGATGGTGGTGTAACATCATCTTGCAAATATCTTCTGCAGCTTCACGCAAATGTTTCATTGTATGATTTTTCATGGAATACCAAATATTTTGATTGGAGCATAAAAGTGATTCTGATCTATTTTAATCAAAGCTGATTTATTTTAATCAAAGCTGCCTTTGAATCTTGCCATTTTATACAACAGTGAATTGCTATATCAATCAGGGTCTCAACATATCTTGTTGCCGTGATCTTATTTTATAGTACAATTTTATTTTGATATGGAATGGTTACCTTGTCGATCAATATCAATTCTGTTTAGTCATTCTGTTCTGTGCCTTTGCAGTCTTTCACTAATTTTCACAATGGCAAGACCTTGAAACTGACCTCATTAATTATATATCTGTAGGGAATTATGTATTATCATTTAGACCAGACTCTGGAGGTGGTTCAGGTAATCTTGAGAAGTCATCTATAGAGTGGTCAAATGATCTTAAAGGTGGGAAACCTATGCGCCTTTCTGGGCTATTTGACAAATTGAGTTACCAAGTTCGAAAGGCATTTGCTGTTGACTCAACTAAATATTCATTGAGTAGTGCAAATTGTGCTGTCACATCTGAAGAAGGTTCTGTTTCTAACATATATTTCCTGTTACAAACTGTTGGAAAGGCAATACCTGTTATAAATCCAGATAACTTCGGGTATGCACCTGGCAGCAGAACTTCACCAGTTGCAATGCAAGAGCAAAAAGAGATTTTTATTCTTCCAACGATCAAGGTGTCAAATTTACTGCACACAGATATACGTGTGGCATTGACTGATAAAGGTAATTGAATTGATAAGATGTATCAAGGCTTTTTTTTAGGTTACTTTAACTTAACTTTGAGTGCCTTCACTTTGTTTCAGATCCACACAACACTGTGAACTACGACAACACATGGAGCCAAGAAACTGTTTCATGTGAATCCACAGTCAACTTTTATGCCAATCCTGATACTATTTACTTTGTTGTTACTTTAACTTCTTTCGATTCAAGCTGTAAACCTGTAAATAGTCGTGACTGGACGAGAAAATTACAAAAGAAAAAAGGAGATGTTTCTCATTTGGACATTGAATTAGACTTTGGTGGTGGAAAGTACTTTGCTATGCTGAGGTTGTCTCAAGGGATCAGAGGCACATTAGAGGTAATTATCTTGAATCATCAAACATAGTTTCCATTGCTAACAAATATCCAATAAGCTTTAGGGCTCGTTCTTCAGGTGGATATTTTTACGCCATATGCAATGCAAAATGAGACAGATGAGCCAATATTTTGCTTTCCGGCCAACCAGAAGCCTCTATCCAGGTATCACATGTTTTATAGCTGAATATTAAAAAAATTGAGAATATTTTGTTCCTAACAAGAGACTGTTTTTGGCAGGGGTGAAATCGAAAAATTAGGAACCGCAGTTCCTCCAGACTTGGGATCATATTTACCTCCTCATTCCATCAGATCATGGTTTTCGAAGTAAATGTCGACCTTCTGTATTTCCTAGTATTACATGGTTGCTTAAGCAAGAGCTTGATTGCTTCAATGAAATCGATGATATAGAAATTGTTTTCAATTAAGGGTAACATGAACACGAAACCCATCGCTAAGTCAAACTAAGTTCTGAAAGTGCACGTCCAAGTTTCCCATCTCCATGTTCGATATGACAAAATCAATGTTCCATAACGCATGATGAAATTTTCAATTTTGTACTCTTTCTCTTGTCCTTATTTTGGTGGGAGGGTGGGGGTGTTTAGTGAAAATTATAACATCCACGGTAGAATGTATGTCTTGCTAGAACCTGTGTCTTGTTCTGGGAGTAATTTGATTATTATGTTATTACTTTCTACTTTTGTTCTTTGAAAAGGGATTGTTTTTATGAAATCCTATAAATAGTGGTCAAATATACTCCTTAAAAAGTTGGTCATAACCATTTAGTAGTTTGATGGTGGAAATATGTCTTGCTATGACTCACAATTCATATCTAACTAATTGGATTCCCCATGTTTTCTTCATGATATGTGACCTAAACTTAAGTTTTATTATGTATATAGTTTCTCAAGTCATTCATAACTAACAACTTCTGTCCAGGTCCTACGAACAATATGAGTTTATAGCAAACTAAACCAAACAACCTAAAATTCTAAATCAATAAATCTTGAATTCAAGATGAAATCAATCTCTAATTAGCTAATTGCAAAAAGATTGTTAAACTGTGTAGCTCCTATGTTATCTAACTCTTTATATACCTTTACCCTATGCAGATGCAACAAATTGCATTTCAAGTTGCTGGAGGAGAAAGTGTTAGAGGCACAGTTGGACATGGATTTACTATCAGGCCTTTCCGAGATAGACCTTTTATCTGAGGAACTCTTTGGATCAAAAGATATTGTGAGGCTGGCAGTTTCTGTAAGGGCTTCAGTTGGCAAACATTCTCATATGCTATCGTTAAACTCACGTTACGTTGTTAGCAACGAGTCAGATAATGTGATTGCTATCCGCCAATGCTATATGGAGGTATTCTGTAACTGACAC
Organism: Thymus mandschuricus; assembly: GCA_029379335.1. Classification (NCBI taxonomy): domain Eukaryota; kingdom Viridiplantae; phylum Streptophyta; class Magnoliopsida; order Lamiales; family Lamiaceae; genus Thymus; species Thymus mandschuricus. Next base: position 15,308,187 of record CM057073.1, on the reverse strand, counting down.
TAAATCACTAATAATTATTGTGTTTTCGGTAAACACGATTGTGGTCTAAATATGATACTTGTCCTGTCTCTGTAGGATGTGGAAAACTCGACCAACGTAGACAGCAAAGAGAGAATAGGCTTAAGGCTGAAGACAGTAACGAGAAAAAACAAAGTTACCAGCATTGTTGAAAAAATTCTCAAAAAGCATACAAAATCTCAAACTGACTCATCATTTTTCATTCAATTCCGACCAAATGAGCCAGGACTTTGTTGGTCAGGACCAATATGTGTGGCCTCATTAGGACGTTTTTTCCTGAGATTTCGAAAATCTGTGGAATTTCCAGAAGCTCAATCAGATGAAATGTCCAACAAAGACAATACTGGTGATTTTGCTGTTGTTCATGTGGTGGAAGAAGCATCCACAATAGTTATACATTTCCACAGGCCACCAGTGACAAATCTCCCCTATAGAATAGAGAATTGCTTACGTGATACTCCTTTAACTTATTATCAGAAGGTTTGACTTGTAGTTTTCCCATTCTATCCATCGTAGCTTAGTGCGCTTTGATCATTCCGTACTTGTATTCTTCTATTTCTAAGTGATGTCAAATGCTTGCAGAGTGGTTCATCAGAGCCAGAGACTTTGGGAGCTGGTAGGACTGTTAACTATGTCTGGGATGATTTGAGTCTTCCACATAAGCTAGTTGTTCAACTTGATGGTAATTCTCATATCCTGAATACCAGATAATACATTTTGAATCAAAATTTACTCCATATATGTTACTAGTTGTATCTCTTTTGTTTAATTAAGTTGTAGCCGATGTCGTCTTTGAATTTTCTGCAAAGAACATGGATTATATAATGATGTTTTTAGTTTTAAAGTTGTAGTTTTATAGGTTATAGGATGTTAGGTAGTATTGTAAAAGCAGTTGCATGAAAGTTTTGGATGTACAAAAATCACGTACCGTTGAAGATGGTAGTGAAGCAATTTCATAGTTAAGAGTCATTTCAACTGAGTAAGTAAATAAGATCTTATTTAGAAGTATGGAAAGAAGAAAAAACTGAACTATTTATTTGGGATAAGATAATATCCTTTTTCGGAGAAAAAGTTTCTGAACACTGGAATCATTTATAATCTCTCAATTGTAGAAGTTGCATTTAAGAGTTTTTGGTTCTAAGTACACACTCTCTCAGGGATTTGTCAAGATTGAGCCTCTCTGAAATGGATAACACTTGTGAACAAGAGCTCAATTGCTTGACTCAAAGGGTGTTTATTACCCAATTACCAGTGCTACGATGAAAGAGCTACCAATAAGCCATTTCACACGTATATAAATGTTAGCCTGAATGGTCATTGGGAAATTCCTAGTTGAATGCATTTACTTTATATGTAAAAGGTAAAATTTTGGTCACCTCAATCTCTGGAGAATTTCTTACTCACAAATTATAGAGGCTGCATCTCTGTAAATATCAAATATGGAGGAAAGATTAGCTACTTTTAGAGGGAGATGAATCAACCTTATTTATTTATTTCATTTTTGAAACAAACCTTATTTTGCATCAAGCTGAGTTTATGCTTCCAAGTTCCCACCAAAGCAATTCAATTGATGCGGATTTTAATTTTGTCGTTTCCCTGTCTCAGATGTGCATATATTGCGAGAGATAAACCTAGATAAGGTGCGATCATGGAAATCATTTTATCGGAGCAAACAAACAAGAGGTCTAGGACTTCATCTACCACTGGAGAAGAAGCCTGAAGATCAGAAAAAAACTAAGTACAATAGGCTAATAGGTTTGGAGGGTGCTAAGGTGGGGTTTGAAGTGTATGCAGAAGGTACCACAAGAGTTTTGAGGATTTGTGAGTTCTCTGATAGTCAAAAGGTGAAAATAGTGTCCAGATCCAGTAAAAAAGTGAGGCTGAGAATCTCTTATTTTTCTCTCCACTTGCTGGAGCATGCAAAGCAGGTTAATATTCTCCACGAATTCTTATTTCAACATAATATTTTTTACTAGAGGCCTATTTAAAGTTTTTCATGACTTATTTTATGCATTTAGCCATCTCAAGTACTATGATTTTCTGCAGCCAAATTTGTTTTTATTAATTTATATCCTAGATGAAGCATAACTTTGCAAGGCAAATCTGTTTCATGCCTGAACCTTAATTTGTTTCATCATGCCCTTAATCATTTGTTTGTGTTTCATTGGCGCCCTTAAACTTTCAGGTTTTGTTTTATCAGGCCCCTGAAATTGTACTAATATTTTTAAGGCCCTTCTATTTTTAATTTATATCATTAAGCTCTTGTACATTATATTGCGTTTATTAGAATAAAAAATAAGATAAACTTTTTATACCTTTTGGAAGTTGAATGGCTTGATAAAACAAAGTGAGAGTTGATTAAAACAAAAAATGAAAGTCCAGGCGCTTTGTTTGGCACATAGTGGTTGAAGAAACAAAGCCTGGAAGAGAAGGTCCACAATATGTATTTTGTTAAAAATAAAATGATTATCATGTTGCCTTTGATCAAATTAATCAGTAATGAAACTATAATGAAGTGCTTACTTGTTTGTGTTTGATACTGAGTTAATTTATTAAAATATCTGTGAAATTAACTTTGTTTGGTCTTCATTAAACTAGTATGAAAACTACCTTGACATCCTTGATATTGGTAGGCATATGATGGAAACCGTAGAGATGCTTTACTAATTCATTTTCTAATTTTCCTTATTTTGGATTGAATGGCTTATTTTATTAGGATGCATGTACTTTTCTTTGTAAAAAAGAAAATGTCAGAAGAGTATAAATGCTATTCTCAATATAAGTGAAGAAAAGGAAAATTGAACGAACAATTAAGCTACACTATGTTTTCTTTGATCATGCAAACACTACTCACACACCCATGCACGCACCCAAGGTGTCTCGAACCCCTGATCTCTTGGTTGGAGGGGGAGCGTCTTACCACTAGACTGCGCTCCGTCGACAAGCTACCAACTTGACTTCATAGAAATTGCAGTAGGGTTTAGATGAGCATGTATTGCTAGAGCATTTATGTTTGACCCCTGAAGCTTCTAGGAAAGGACCAAATAAAATCTTCTCAACAAAAAAGAAGGAAAAAGGAGGAAGAATAAAGAGAAAGAAGCTAAAATATGAAATGATTGACTTGAGGTTCTTGTAATGAAGCTTTGAGTTTCTGGAAAAAAGAATATGATTGAAAGGACAATAATTTTGTTAGGAAAAAGAAGATCAGTGATTTTCCTAACTCCCTCGCTCTTAGAATTTTCACCCGTTTTTATACTCTCCCTTCTTTATTTTGTTTGTGATCCAAAGTGCTTAAATTTCAGCCCGGCTTTTATTTTGTCTTCCTAAGGATTTGATTTTGCCTTCTATTATGAAATTGTTGCCTGCATCATTCTATCCTTTTCTTTCAAAGATGCAACTGGATAATCATTCATTCATTTGTTTGTCAGGCTAAACTGTTAAAGCTGTATGCTAATGGATTTGTATTCATTTATTTATTTGCTGTTTATTTTTGTATTTGGATATTGGTTTTGTTCCTAAAGCTTACATTATTTTGAAAACTGCAATTTTCTGAAGGAGGTAGATTCAGGTGATGCATCCAGCCATGCACCAATAATTATTACAAGGCTTGAAAGAATTAGCTGGGATGCTATAATGACCAATCAGCTAAAGTATAGCCAAATTAGAGTGCAGGTAAATGATGTTGCCGCTAATGTCATTATTGAGCTTCCACCTGTTCCGGGATTCATAATTATATGATTTACTTTTTACTAATGAATGCAGTCCTTAAGTGTGGATGAGAAGTGGGCTGGAGCTCCCTTCACTGCAATGCTTCGTAGGCACCAGTTGGAAAAGTCTGATTCAAATGATTGTGTCCTTCATGTTGGATTAGTTCTACTTCCAACAAGTTATAATGTCAGACAAGTGAAGTACCTTTCCATCGTGCTGCAGGTAATGCAACTTCTGATAGTATAATGAGTGTCCATGTGTTTTAAAGTGGCTTTTGCACAATGTTTGTTATTGTCCACTTATAATAGAGACATTATTTCATGAAGTTCTTTGAATTCCATCTTTGCAGCCTCTCGACTTGAACCTTGATGAGGACACTCTGATGAGAATTGTTCCATTCTGGAGAAGTTCTCTCAGTACTTCAACCACCTCCAGCCAGTACTATTTTGATCATTTTGAGATCCACCCTATTAAGGTTTGATATCCTACTTGGTTTATTCTTTATTATTTCTCTTTGCTTATACTCCCCTAGCTACACGTACTTAATGCCATCTATGCCAAGTAACTATATGTGATTCTCTGTGGTGTTATAGATTGTAGCTAGCTTTCTTCCTGGGGACTCACGTTATAGCTATAGTTCAACTCAAGAGACTCTGAGGTCTTTACTCCATAGTGTGATTAAGGTATGACCGTGTGAGAGCAACTGCTTGTTAAATAATTTATTTTCTCTTTGTCTCACTTGAAATTGGTGTATTATTTTTGTTTTTGATCTTCAGATACCTGCCATCAAAAGTAAAACTGTTGAGCTCAATGGTGTCCTTGTAACACATGCTTTGATAACACTGCGTGAATTGACCTTAAAATGCGCACAGCATTATTCATGGTACAGTGCTACTACCTTTTTGTCTTTGAGGTTCTTCAGTTTTAGCAACTTAGCATCCCTACATCACTTGAATTCTATAGGTACTCGATGAGAGCTATCTACATTGCCAAGGGAAGCCCACTGCTTCCTCCAGCTTTTGCCTCTATATTTGATGATCTTGCTTCATCCTCCCTTGATGTCTTTTTTGATCCTTCAAGTGGATTAATAAATGTTCCTGGTGTAACCTTGGGTATTTCCTTCTCTTTTCATATGCTTGCGGTTATCGTTTTGATACTTATTCAATATTATTGCGTGCTTTACAAATAAACACACAACATTTTGAACCAAATGTTGTCTCCTTACATAGAAATATTGATAATGCTTTCTAGTCATCATTTGAATTGGTTTTGATTATGTAACTCTGCTGTATATATGGATGTTTGTAGCTGACAGAGAATTGATTAATTGTTCTTTCAAGATTGATGTTGTTAACTGCAATTTGAGTCTGCCCTGATTTGGAACTTTATGAATCTAGGCACTCTCAAGCTGATCAGTAAAATCATAGATAACAAAGGTTTTTCAGGAACAAAGCGCTACTTTGGTGATCTGGGAAAGACGGTATGTCATTTTTTTTCCTGGATTCGGGGAATAGCTGATTTAGTTTTCATCGAAATAGAATTTCAACATGTGTTTCATCTGCAGCTAAAAACAGCTGGGTCTAATGTGCTATTTGCTGCGGTCACTGAATTATCAGACTCTATTCTTAAGGGAGCAGAAACAAGTGGTTTCAATGGAATGGTGAGACTAAGTTGCTTATTATTGTTCCTCAAACCTAAACCGGGTATCTCCTCTCACTTGACTATATGGAGGGCATATTTGTAGGCAAATGGTTTTCGCCAAGGAATTCTCAAGTTGGCTATGGAACCAGCTGTTCTTAGTGGTGCTTTCATGGAAGGTGGCGCAGATCGGAAAATTAAGCTCGACAGGAGTCCTGGAGTTGATGAGGTTTGTGAATAAAATAGTTATCCTTCCTAGGATCATATTGTGGGTGTGATGCTTTGTTACAAATCATCTTTTGTGATCAAGTTTCTTCAAACAACTTTAAAGTGCAATAGGAAGACTAAAGTAGCTAAATTTCTTTTCATCTACGTTACATCAGCAGGAGGATCCACGAGTAGTGTCAAATACCTGTCCTCCATTAAAAAAGTTATTTACCTATGTTCTGAGTGCTGAAGGCTATAATTACAGCAATTCTTTTTATATTAAATTATGCAGCTATACATCGAGGGATACCTTCAAGCAATGTTGGATACGATGTACAAACAAGAGTATCTTAGGGTGAGAGTCGTTGAAAACCAGGTACAGTAACACCTGCTTGGTAATGCTCCATCTTTCCTAGAATGTATGTCCTTGGATAATTGTCTGTGATCAACATGGCTTGGATAGTGCTCTTATGGTCTTATGCCTCTATTAATTGATCCAGAAATATCGACACTGGAAAACCCCTTCCTTACTGTACATACCGTGACCATATATCCTTCTTGGTTTTTATTTAGGTTATTCTCAAAAACCTTCCTCCAAGTAGTACACTTATCAATGAGATTATGGAACGTGTCAAAGGATTTCTTGCCAGCAAGTCATTGTTAAGGGGTGATTCGTCGACAGCTTATTCCCTCCACCACATACGAGGAGAAAGGGTAAAAAACTGTTCCTCCGTGGCATCTCACGATTCAGTTCATATGAGATTGAAACTTTTCTATATGCTTAAGATCATTGATGACTGGTTCTGATGGCAGGAGTGGAGACTTGGCCCAACTATTCTGACTCTATGTCAGCACCTTTTTGTGAGTTTTATGATTCGTGCGCTTCGGAAGCAGTCTGGGAAAGTTATTGGTAGAATAAAGTGGAGAGAGGAAGAGAAGGGAGATGAAGAGAGAGAAAGCGGTGGGGAGCAAGAGAAGGTGAAGTTTGTATGGAAATGGGGATTGGGGAAGTTTGTGTTGTCAGGTTTAGTTGCATATATTGATGGAAGGTTATGTAGAAACATCCCTCATCCTTTAGCAAGAAGAATCGTTAGTGGCTTTTTGTTGAGTTTCTTGGATCAAAGTGACGAAGAAAGAGAGAAGTGATGTACATATATTCTTAGTTTTCTCACTTTGCAATGCACAGTTCCTAGTTATAACAGCAGGTTTAGCACTTCCGTAGCACTGTACGACAGCTTCTGAAGTTAGAATGTTAGATAGCCTATTGCGATTATCTAACATATTACTCCATCTGTCCCGTTTCATTTGGCTCACTTGTTGAATAGATGTAAGATTTTAAATAATACGAGTCAAATGAAGGGGGACATGGGATGATTATTATTATTATTATTATTATTATTATTATTATTATTATTATTATTATTATTATTATTATTATTATTATTATTATTATTTAACAAATTGTGCTTTGCTTATTACGCCCTTCGTTCCACTTCATTAGTCTTGTTTGCTTTTTTGGGCAGTCTCACTTCACTAGTTTTGTTTCTTAAAATGAAAATAATTAACCTTTACTTTTTAATGTGGATCCCCCATTTTTTTATCAGAAAAAGGTTCGGATTAATTGATACATTATGATATGTGAATAATTATCTGTTCAATTCTCACAAACACAAACAAAAGGAATGATATAAATCTTTCCATGACAATTATTCTTAACATAAAATTAAGAGGCCTTCGTTACTATTGGGAATCATAATATGAGCCAATAGATTCTAGCTTTTTAGAGACGGAATTCTATCATGGTATCAGAGTCTTAGGCAAACGCCAATATCCTGTGTTCGAATCCCGCTGAAAGCAACTCCATTCATATTAAAAAGTGTCACTTGTTGGGCCTTCTACCCAGAGGGTAGAGTTGAAAATCTAGCCCACAAGTGAGGGGTATTGGGAATCATAAATTCAAACTTTTAGATGAGACGGAATTATATCAGTTACCTATTCTTTCTAGACAAAGACTTGTGTGTGGCCGGCCGCATGGTGCGGCCGGATCCACTTGACCTGCCCGGCCCGCCAACCCGGCCCGGCCCGGCCCAACTGTGGTCAACCCGACCCGGTTGACTCAATTTCGGGTCGGGTCGGTCCGTGTTGACCCGACTCGTTTAAGTAAAGTGTCAATCTTTGTTAATAAAAGTGCTAATCTTTATGAACAAAAGTGTCAATCTTATAAATAAAAATTTATACGTAATTTGTATGTATGTAGTAATTTTAAAATTACTTTATAGGGTTCATATATCAATTTAGGGTTTTATAATTATTGTTTAGTATTTGACTTCAATTATAATGTTGAATATGGATTATAAATTGAAACTTAGGATATATAATTCTCCAGCAAAAGTGTCAATCTTAATGAATAAAAGTGTCAATTGTTCTGAATGAAAGTGTCAATCTATTTGATATCGAAAATTTTATATTTTTTTTTTATCGACTTGTTATTATAATGTTTTGATATTATGGTTTATATATATATATCCATAACATGAAATTAATATTCATTATTAACGTATTTTTCGTAAAAGTGCCAATTATTATGAATAAAAGTGTCAATGTTTCAAAAGTGTCAATCTTTGTAAACAAAAGTGCCAATGTTTCAAAGTGCCAATCTTTATAAACAAAAGTGTCAATCTTAATCCGGCCTCACGGTGAGGCCGGCCTCACAGAAGTGTGCCCCTTCTTTCTATAGCGTAGGCTAACTCTTTCAAAGTTCACAATTTCTTGCCGTGTTTCACATAATCACTCATCACCTTTAGTGTTCGGTGCCAAACTTAAATGTTACGTGGCCAATAATTTTATTCATGGAATTGACATATTTTACACTCTAATTTAATTACCTCACTCACTTTTTAATATTTTCAATCTCACACTTAACGAGATTTAAATAAGCAAAGCTTTTACCATAAGTTTAGCCTAGCTAGCTACCATGTATAGAACACAACACAACTTTCCTCCAAAAGAATCCCAACACCTGTCTTTTGCATTAATTAATACTCTCGTTACGTGGTTTCATGCATGGCGATATACATCACTTAATTAGCCATGCAATTATTAACGATGGTGGATAATATTTCCATTATCTCTCATCATCAACACTACTTTATCATATATTATAATAACTCTTATTTTCAAACAGCATGGCTTCAAAGTGGGTTCTTGTTTTCTTCCTCGCCGCTCTTGTTTGCACCGCCGCCACGGCCCGAAACCTTGCCGGATCGGAGGGTACCTCTGCGAATGAAGACGAAAAGACTATAGTAGTAGTTTCCGGAAAGAGGATACGGAATCGGTGGAGGTATTTTCGGCGGCGGAATCGGCGGTGACATAATCGGCGGCGGAGGAATTGGGGAGGAAGGTGGTATAATTGGAGAAATTCCATAAAATAAAATGAAAAGAAGCTTAAAGTATTTTATATACTATATACTATAGGCCAGCTACTTGATTGTATTTAGGTAATAATTGTAGCATGGGGTTGAATAACCGTGAAATTAGTTGAGTCGTATCGTATTATAGTTGGTGTAATGTAAGTGCCGGAGAGAGTGCACTATATCTATATGTATTTACTCCTATATAATATATAAATCTTCTTATATGTGCGATACCGTCAATGCCATGTGTGGTGATTTTATTTTATTTTATTATTAAAAAAAATTAAGACAATCACCACGAGGGATGAGGGGTTAAGTGGACCCCTAACCTATAAATAAGCATAAAAATCGAAAAATGTTGAGGTTAAGGGATAACCAAGAATAGGTTAGTCTTAACCCCGTATAGATAAACCCTAACAGAGCAATATCCAAACCAACATCGGTAAGGAAAATTGCAAAGGAGAGAACGAAAACAAAAGCCCGAAAAACCACAAAGCAAAATACAACGAGAGTGATCCGAATGTGATCAGCCCGTGAAATGAATAAACCGACACTTATCAATAATGAAGACAAGACTAAAAGAAACATAATCCACTTGTGACTAAATCTAAAGTTGGGATACCCCAACTGATCCATCCGAATTAACCCAAGAAATTAAAGTAGCGAGGCGCATTAGTTCCATCAAACAAAGTCGTGTTCTTAATATTAGGAAATACTACTTTCGTCCTATTTCATTAGTTTCATTCATCATTTTTATTTGTTCCATTTATTAGTTTTATTTCCTTTGATTCAGTTTGATTTACGATTTAAACCAACTATGAAAACCCCTACAAATCGGACAAGAAGATTCTAAAATTTTGCCTAAGTCAACAATAAGTGTACTCATATTTTCCCATATCTACAACTACAAGTTGTATCACTCATTTAGGAGCCAACGATTATATTTTATAAACTAGAATGGGTTGAAAGATGGATTACTAGTAAGTTGCAAAAGTTAAATTACTTGTTGCAATGTTTGCACTAGGCATAATAAAATATAATACTCCCTCCGTCCTCCATTTAGTGACGGAGGGAGTATGGACACGGGATTTTTTGCATTTTATGGTATAATAATAAATTAATGTGTTAAAGTGTTAAAGTGGAATAATTGTGGGTCCATTTGAATTGTTTAATAGTATTAAAATGATAATATAATAAAAAGTAGATGTATAAAGTGATAAAGTGTTAAAGTGATTGTGGGGTCTACGTCCTAAAACGGAAATTGTCAGTAAATGGAGGACGTCCCAATATAGTATTAACGTCACTAAATGGAGGACGGAGGGAGTACATATAATTCCAAGCTCTTGAACTCCTCTATATATGAAGCTGTTAACTTTTAAGTGAACAATAAATAGCACTAATGGCCTAGTGGAAATATGGTAAGGCGCCATGGTGCAAGCCCGGGTTCGATCCCTTTGGGCGCAGTGAAGATTGCTAATTGGTGGGTACTGGGTTTACCTGCCTAATCCATATAATGGATATTGCTAGTGAATCTGAGCCCCCTATTAACCTTTTTTTTTTTTTTTTTTTGAATACCATTTTTTAAAAAAAAAAAAAAAAAATCTAGTCCCGACTATGTGATGTGACTGTGTAGAAGTAAGTTTATAAGGGTCCCGACTTGGCTATACGTAATTTTTATGTATTTTCGAAGCATGTGCATATTATTTAGTCAAATTCATTTTGATTATGTACATAGATTTGCTAATCGAACTATGTATACATGTAGTTTAATATGTGTTTTATCGAACATTATATATTTTAAAATAAATTTTAAATATAATACTCTATAGATGAATAATCTCGTGATAGTAATAATTTTTCCCGAAGATATGATTGTATAGAAGTTTTTATGGTGGTGTGTTTTTTACTAATTTCAGTTTATTAAAAAATAATTTATGCTCTCTTTTCAGTTCCATAAACACATCTTTCGAAAGTTTTAGTATGAAAGGTAGAAGCTATGTACTATGTAACTAAACCTTTTCACAATGTCACAAAGGAAGCATATACTTCAATTTTTTCACAGTACGTTTTAAGTACTTTCCCCGTCAATTATACATACATTGGGACATTATTAAAAAAAAAACAAAACGTTCCGATAATAAGTGAGAATTACCCAAAAGGTGAAAAGAGACTCCTTCATACTGTAAAAAAAATCCCCATGTAAACCGAAAATTGTGGTAAATCCTCATAGTAAATCAATCCCCTTGAGCCAATACAATGGTACAATGTCGAGATGCAAAGTGTAGACCTCATTAGAAGTCGGCTAAAAAAGTACATCAAATTTACTGGAGTGAAGTTACATACGAAGGGCTCGATCCGTATTAAGTGAAAACTGTGGGTTGCCGAATTTATGAGAAGAGTACCTTGAGCAATTTGTATGCAGGTTGATGATACTATAACCGTCACATCCTGACTTCTACGCCTTCTTTAAGCAGGTGCTCTTTCACAGATTGAATGGGAACCTACAATATAGATGAAAAAATAGGAAATAAACAAAGTGAAAAACTCCCAAAGTGTTGAGGGAAGAACAATTAACTAAATTCCAGTGGTTTTATCCTATACATACTGTGTTTAATTCTCTATTTTTCTGTGAAATACTCATTTAATACACCTTCTGTCCCATTTCACTCGGCCAATTTTTTTATTATTTCACTAGGTCAGGTGAAATGGGACGGAGGTAGTGTTTATAACGACTGCCTGACATCTCTAGTATGAACTGAGGTCAGAATACTTGAGATAGAATAGTAACCAACTGTTTAAGTACTTTCTGAATAATAAACGTGAAAGAATTGATCCTTATATTTCTTAATTGTTACCTCCTTGCGGTGGAAAATGCCAGCAGCAAGGGCAGCGGATGCATTTGTTTTCGAGAAAACTTCTGAAAAATGTGCAGCACTCCCAGCACCACTACTTGCTATCACCGGAATACTAACAGCTTCTGAGACTAACTTTATTAGATCAATGTCGAATCCTTGGCCTTGACCTGGTAAGAGACCATCCACAATAATCAAAAGCTTCATTTCCTGTTTGTGCAAATGAATATAGCTACAGAAACGGAACGGAATAATCTGATATGCCCCACATGATAAGACAAAACATCCACTTATCAAAACAAGGCTCGTTAAGGAGAAAACCCAGAAAAGAAATCTATATCAATTAAAGAGACTTGGCTGCTTTTTTATTCTTGGACTCCCCATTACTGTCTCTCTCGCCTTGCAATCCGAGTGAGAGAAATTCATAAACAAAGCCAAAGAGCAGTAAAATAAAGAATGAAGCTAAACAGTGAACAGAAAATTTCAAGAAAACAAAATGCATAAATGCCTATTTACTACTGCTCAATGACAAAGCAGAAGAGTTGATTTTACCATCACAGTCAATGCAATTTAACAGTATTTCTCCAGCTCCTAATTCTTCCACAACTTTTGCAAGCTCATAGGCCCCGATGGATCGACCTTCTCGCCCACCATTAACCTACAAAAGATCAGAACAAGAATCTCAAGAATTTTAGAAAGGCAATCAACATGGTGCGTTCGGCAAGTGTCTCAAGTATAAGAAAACAAAATAACTAAGGCCAAGTGGTGGATGTTCCACTAACAAGGTAAACACTGGGAAAAAAAAAAGAATTCATATCCACCAACCCCAAAAAGAAGAAGATAAAGAGTTGGGAGAAGAAAGAAAATCAATACTAAACACACACATAAGCATCACATCTAGAAGTAGCAAAATGCAAGAACTAGCTAAAACAAACTTGGTCAGGATACTACAGCAGGCTTATAAAAACATAAAAGCAGTGACACTATATTTCATGCTTTTGCAGCATAATAAAAGGAAATGGGTTTCTATACTTAGTGCAAAATTCCCACTAGCTTGATAGGATCTGCACAAGAATTGAGAAAATACGATCATAGACCATCAGAGAGAAAGAACGTACCGTGCATTGGTACCAAGCAAATTGTTCGCCATTAGGACCTGAAATCAAAATAAACAACCAATTATGCACTTATGATATGTTGGGCCGCATTTTGTTGGGCCATATATGCTGTAAAAGTAGTCAAGTTTGTGGGAATAAATAGCTAACCTGGTTCCAGTTTAAGACTCCAACATAAAAAATAATAGTGCTTCGGAAGACTTTGTTTGTAATTATAAGTATAAAACCCAATTCCATATTCTATTTGATAGACCAAGTTTCCTAACTTGTAATAGCAATCAATACCATTTTTTGTGGGGAATTTCAATTATTTGTACTTTTATATATATTTCTGTCATAAGTTAGGCTCCTCTAGCCTCATAAAGTAAGTATTGGAGCTGAAATATTGGTCAAGACTCACTCGTGGTATGATTGAACAGTATTTTGAGCTGTAATGATCAGAAGAGGCCTCTCATTGGTGAAAATGACATGAACTTTCACAGTGATGGTGCTAGTAAGATTTTAGATTGTTCAAGAAGGCCTCAATTTTCCCACTCAACAATTAAAAGTGTTGGAGATTTGGCATGCGAACAATTACTAAACAAAAGGAATGATATTTATGAGTGTGATCATGGAGAACGGAGTACACGATCTGATTTTTAGTTCTATCCAAGTACAATTATAAACGACCATGTACCTTCTTTGAATCAATTAGTAGGATGTTACATAGAATGATGAAAAATAGGCTACTGGATCCATCATGGTTGTTACTCTGATAAAGTTTTGGTTGGGACAAAAATTCTAACAATTGATAAGGTCCAAACTTAGAACAACTTGAACTTTCAGCGTGTGTATGGTCCATAATTGCATAGCACGTGGTTTTAAACTTTGTTACTAGGCAAGATATATATTCATTGATTAAAGCAGGGATGGTTTCGTTTGGGAAGAAAGGGAGAGTTTGAAGGAATTTGGGTCTGAAATTTGATAGTTTAGAGGACAAAGTTAAAAGAAGGGAATTTAAACAGTAAGACTTTCGTTCTAAGCCTAGGTACAGACTTCATTTAATAGCAAGAAGGTTGTGGAGGCTATCATGACTACACGTACTTGGAACAAGGTTGAGAAAAGCTTTGCGTTTCTTGCAAGTCGCAAGGGGGGCAAGCTTAATTATGTGACTTGCTTTGATAAGAAGAAGACGATGAAGAATGGTTCTGTTATTGGCAACAGCGCATACAAGAAGGATTAGCTGCAAACGAATAGCTAAAGGGTATTTCAGAAGAAAGCACGTTTGTAGATATGTTTGATGCATTGTCATCATTCTGTTTATAATGACATTTAGTATTGTTTTTTGTGGATAACTTCCACCATCGCATTCTCATCGGTCTATAATCCTTAAGTTAGTAATTAGACCCCACTGGCCGAACAGTTTTCACTTATTATGTTTTGATCAATAAGTTGGCAGACTCCTTTATCAAAGTCAGTTAATAAATTAAAAAGTATGTGAACTTCTGTCTATCAACACTAACAATGTTACATAGAGCAAACATACAAAAGACTCCCTCCGGTGCATCCAGTATGATGTGTTACTTGAATATATTTGAGGTATAAATAATGAAACGCGTCAAAAACTGGCCGAACGGAGGGAGTATAAGGCTAGCATTGTTTATTTTGCTGAATGGTGGAAAAGTGAGCAGACAATTCAATTTTACCTGGTTTTGAAACTCTTACTGACTTGAACTCTACATCATTGGGATTCTTCAAGTACACCCTACGAGGATCAATGCTTATAACCACAGCCTATGTCATATGAAATGCATAAATAAGGTGAGATTTAAAATATAATAATGAAACAAAGAAAAGGAATAATAGAGTCGATATTCTTGTTACTTGGCATCATGAAGAACGAATGCATAAAGTACACGCGATGATGAATCTCACCTGATTTCCATAAACTCTGGAGATTTGCTCTATACTAGTCTTCCCAGTCTTTACCTGAGGAAAAAAAAAAAACAAGCTACATGAATCGGAGGCAGACACCTTACAATCAGAAAATTTACAAGGATAACAGGGAGTACTTTGGTTTTTAGATATTCTTCTGCAGCATAAACTGCATCACTTCCAATAGAAACCTTGTCTGCACCAGATCTAAAATATTCTGAAGCTACTTCCAAACTTGAGTAATATCTGTTGAACATTTATTAACTGACATTAAACAATAAGAGTAAATCTATACTAACAAATTCACTAGGAAACTATTGTAATGAGATGTCCTACCAAAAAAGAAAAAAATTAAATAAAATACTTTTAGAGATCACAAAATTTATATTGAACATACCGGCCATTTCCATCAGTAAAATCTCGGATACCACCTCCAACTGTCAAAGGCACAAAAACATTCTCTGATGCATACCTCAGCACCTACATGACAGATGAGCAGAGCAGTGAGCATAGACTCGAAATTTTAAATGACTCAATTTTGTGAGAGAATTCATTGATATGGAAAATAAATGGTTCAAAGATGACAAACCTGCAGCATTGGTAGATCACCTAGAGGAAAGTCACGGTAGCCAGTAATGTTCAGAAAGCTGACCTGAGGAATATAAGATAAAAACTAAACCACATTTGATAGAAGGAAAACTTGCTGTTTTTCTCGGTTCATTATTCTTGATTTCCCCTAATATTCAACACTTAATTATGGAGAGTGCTATGAGAAAGAAAGAATTAGTAAACTCAAATCAGATATGACATTATCCAAGGAAGGGCATACCTCATCAGCACCATCCGTGTAGTATTGCCCAGCAAGTTCCACTGGCTTGCCAAGGTTTCTCACCTTCAGTAAAAATAACATACAAATTACGTCGATATGAGAGAAATTTATTCGAATTACAATAAATGAAAAAGGAAATGGAGAAAAAAGTAGGCTCACAGAACAATACATCAAGCATTTATGTGAATATACCTCATTTTCGGTTGTCTGCTCTCTTACATCATACTGATCTCCTTTAGTTACAACGAGATCACCTTTGTCATTTGCCCTCACATCAAGACAAGCAATGACCTGACAATGTGAATCAAGACTTTACAACTGGTGGAAAGACTCAGCTGACAGTCTTAAGACTTTACATAGGGATGCTCCCTTGACCAGATTCGGACCATTAGTTGATGGGTGGAGGACAGTTACTACAAACTAATTTATGCTTATGCATACTCAAAAATCAAAACTAAGGTGTTTTCTTTCTAAACTTTTGAATTCAAGTAGCATTCAATCAATTGCACAGTAATTATCGTGTTCCAGCTGACCACATCACTTACTCTTTTGGCAAGTTTAGACGCCTTCCCTTTAGCTGGCACCTGTCTTCACAAGAAGATATCAATATTATTGGTCTTTGAAATACATAGTACAGAAATAAGGATATTCTGGCGATTACTACCTTTGTAGTTTCAGATTTTGGGTACAGAAACCTTCTAAGAACAGATAGGCCAACCTCTGCAAAAACCAACCCAAGAATATAAATCATGAATAACAAAATGGCTACATCAAATGCAAACTGCAAAAAATACAGTACAGTTCAATTTCATTCCCTTCTATTACTATAAATGCTTAGATATGTCCCTTAGGCTTTTATATTTTTGCAATGAGACAGAAACTCTTACCACCACTCTTCTCTGGATGAAACTGAACTGCATGCACATTTCCCCTTCTTATCGAAGCTATGAAATCACTCCCATAGTTGCATGTTGACGATATCCACTCTTTATTGTCATCAGACTACATAGGATCAAGAAAAGCCAACACCCGCTTTAAACTTTAGGAACACAGAAAATGCAAAATCATCAGCAAGCTACTGTTGAGATATATTACAGGAGTTGCTCGATAAGAATGAACAAAGTAGACATGACGGCTTTCAATCTCATCCAAAATGTGGGAATCTTTTGTTACTTTGATAGCATTCCAGCCAATATGAGGTACTCTGAGACCATTTGATGGATCAAAACGTCCAACCACTCCAGGAATCAAACCAAGACCTTTGACTGAGGATAACATCACCAAAATTAGCTTCACTATGCAGGCATTATCCATAATAAAATAGAAGTGAAATCTACAGCATGTGATGCCACTAAAACTAAGCAATGCCTAGTAATATCATTTAACATAATATTTTAGAGAATTAAATTCCAGTATCAAGCCGGAAAAATTTAACAGGGCCCTGAAACATATAAATCCTGTTTAATAATCTTCCGTCACTTCAGAATTGCCTCAATCTATCTACGCAATAAATTAAGCATAAACTCTAATTCCTCAAGAACAAAGATAAATTATCAGTAGCCCTATCCTGTTGATGGGAAATGAAACTGCACAAAATTATTTTACTCTATATAACCACAAACAAAAATCAAATGCTACTATCTTCTGCAACACGGAACTTACAAGCAGGGTAAAAGGCATTAGCAGGTCAAAACTAGATGGTGGACAAGTTAAACAGCAAAGTGATAGTGCACTAAGATGTATCATATCTAAAACATAATGCTTGTACTTGAAATATCAAATGAAGAGTGAAATAACTACCTGGTCCATTTTCCTCACTTGATTCAAAAAGTAGCTGCAGTCCAAGACAAATGCCTAGAAAGGGACGATCTTGTTCAATGTAATTACAGAGTGCTTCAGCCAGCCTACAAATAATGAATTGTTGAGTTAGAATGCGGCAGTGGTTGATATAATCATGCACATCGAGAGGCAATCATAGAGAACTTATGAAAACCAAGCAACACTTTTTAAAGTAAAAGGTAATGATAGCCCAAACATTAACAAAAAAAAAAGCCACATGATGCAATCATACTAACAAATTACAATCTGCATAATTTTACCCCTTCTTTTCCAGCACATCCATGGCAGGTGCAAAAGCACCTACACCAGGAAAAATAAGCCGTTTGGAATTCAAAATATCCTCCGGCGCTTGTACCTACAAAGAAACACGAGGATAGTAGTGAAACAATGATTTGAACAAAATAATTTAAAACAAAACACAATTCCTAGTAGTTCGATCACATCTACAAACTTCTCCACTTGGATACCATCTCTTCTACTTTTGATGCCTTACCTTGCATTGTTATTAGAACCAAAAACAAAGGAATACAGGATAGCGAAAAAAGATTTTTTTTAAAAAAACAAAAAAAAGGTTACATCTTTGATGTCGTAGCCAAGAAAGCGAATTGCATTTCTGACACTGCGCACGTTTCCCGCCCCATAGTCAAGCAACGTCACAACTGCCACGGATTTACAGAAAATCCGAATAGGTTAAGAAACAAAACAATAGAAGAATGGAGATTAAATCACGAAGTAGGGGAAATATACTCCGAAAACAAAACAAATCGGCCTCTATCGTCCATCTATCAAGAGAAAAACATGCGAAATGCAGTGAGATAGAGGAGAGGGAGAGGGAGAATGTGTTACATATATACCAGAATCTTCTGCGGAGGCGCGGACTGAGACATTTCTGGAACGCCTGAACTTGAGAGGGTTAAATTGCAGGGAATCGGGCGCGGCGGAGTAGGCGGAAGCCGATGAAGGAGTAGAGAAAAACTGTGGAGGTGGAGAAAATGCCGCCGCCATTCGAATAGCCGCAGTTGGCGCCACCTCTTCTCTACCTTGGCCGTTATTCTCTATGCCGCCGCCGCCGTGGAGTTTGGACTTTGGAGTGAAAAGAGAGTGTGGTTGGTCTGTCTGTAAATATTATTATTTTTTTATTCTTTTTCCTTTTTCTTTTCTAAAAAATATTTTAATTAGGCAACTTCGCATTACTAACTGATACGCGAATTAAGACGAAAGTGATAGTGATGTATAAGGTAGTGTAAATATCTCCATGTGAATAGAACGGACGAAAATAGAACTTATCACTTTATAAATGAGACGGAGAGAATAAGAAATTTCAACGTTTCATGCATACTCCGTATTTAGTAAATTTCGTAAATAAATTCATAATATTTGATGTGTATATACACAGTACACTATACAAATTTTCATTATTTAAATATTTTGCATTATTAGAATTGCTATACATCTTAATTTAGATATTTGCATTATTTAGAGATTTATTTATTCATGATCTAAGAGAGTGGGATACAGAGCTATTATCAATGATTTTTAAAGAAAATGATGATAAGGAGATTCTAAGTATCCCAATCAATTCATCAAGTGTTGAAGATAAGTTGATTTGGCATTTTTCTGAGCTTATTCTGTTCGGTCGGCATATATGCTTTGGCTTGTTCGCTCACAATTGATACATCCAACTCTGTTTATGGGAATTGGAAATTGTTTAGGAAACTCATAATTCCTCCCAAAGTAAAACTTTTTTTGTGGAGAGCAGCTCGAGATTGCTTGCCAACAAAAGAAATTTTAATGAAGAGAAGGATGCAAGTGGGTGGAGAATGTAGTATTTGCAAGCAAAGTTCCAAGAACAATTGGCATGTGTTTATAGGTTGTCCTTTTGTTTGGGGATGTTGGAGGGCTGCAGGTTTTGATGCCCAGATCAGCCAACTCATTGCAAGAAGTGAGGGATTCAAAGAACTTATTTTCAATTTGTTGAACTGTGATGATATCAATTTTAGAGAGGGGACGACGATGCTCTTGTGGCAAATATGGAGAGAAAGGAATGTTGTCATTTGGGAGGGAAAACACTCGCACCCTCATCGAGCTCAATTACAGGCCAAGATTATAAGACATGAATGGCAACACGTAAACGTGGGTACACCGACTATCTCACCGGTATTTGGAGTTCAAAGAATCTGTAGGGGATGACATATACTACATGAAGGCTGGATGCAATGTGGAGTCGATGCCGCTTTTTTCGCGGAAGTAAATACCACTGGAGTTGGAATAATTCTTAAAGATGCTCATGAAAAATTTATATCTGCGCGCGTTCTCCATCTTCCTGGATGCTTGAGGGTTGAGGAAGGTGGAGCCATGGGAATTTGTGAAGCTCTTTCGTGGGTTAAGGCTTTAATGCTGAATAATGTGGAGTTCGTGACAGATAGTAAACTCGTTGTTGATGCCATTGCTGCTAGAAAACAAGATTTATCAGAATTTGGGGCAATAATTGTTGGATGCAGATCCTTGTTGGAGTCCAACAGGTCTTTTAAAGTGAAGCTTATCAACCGTGATATAATATTCTGGCTCACCGTCTTGCTAAGCTAGTCGAGGATTTCATTTTCCCTCATGTGTGGAATGAACCCCTGTCTATTGTGGAGGGTCTCCTTAATACTGCTTGCTCTTGTGCTTAATAAAATTCCTTTTAAAATAAAAAATAAAAATTGAGAAACCATTTAAACGCTAATTAAACATGTGAATTAGTGTATATTCTTTGAGTCGTGTAAATAACATATGGTTTCTTCTGAGAGGGAAAAAAGAAAATACCCTAAGTGAAGTTAAAAAACTAAATTTTGCTTTGGATCTTAAAAACATAAAATTATACCCAATCTTTCAAAATTGGTACAAGATTACCCTTCACCATGTGCGGTTATCTCTCTTTCCCCTCCCTTTTTTTATGACACTTTAACTTTTCTCTCTCTTTTTCTTTCTACTTTTTCTGCCACCCACCACTTTTCTCTCTCCTTTCTTTATACTTTTCCTGACACCCACCAACTCTTCTCTCTCTTTCCTCTCTTTGCATGAATTTTCTCCTCTCTTCTCTCTCTTTTCACCTACTTTTTCTGACACACTCTCTCTCTTCACCACTAATTATTATCTTTCTTAAGTGCATAGTGATATAAAAAACTGCACAATCACAGTACGATTTTGTATGTTTCGTACTGGACGTTAGTTATAAGATTTTGTAGTTTCGTACTGTGTTCTTAAGTACATATAGTAATCTTTTTTGTGTTTCTTACTGTGTACTTAAGTACGCAGTAAGCTTTTCTTCCCTTCGTACTGTGTACTTAAGTACACAGTAAGATTTTCTTCCTTTCGTACTGTGTACTTTAGTATATTATGTAAATTGAACAAAAACTTACACAAGACTAGTAATCTTTTTTGTGTTTCTTACTGTGTACTTAAGTACTCAATAAGATTTTCTTTCTTTCGTACTGTGTACTTTAGTATATCATGTAAATTGAACAAAAACTTACACAAGACTAGTAATTTTTTTTGTGTTTCTTACTGTGTACTTAAGTACACAGTAAGCTTTTCTTCCTTTCGTACTGTGTACTTTAGTATATCATATAAATTGAACAAAAAGTTACACAAGACTAGTAATCTTTTTTTATATTCCGTACTGTGTACTTAAGTACACAGTAAGCTTTTTTTCATTTCGTACTGTGTACTTTAGTATATCATGTAAATTGAACAAAAACTTACACAAGATTAGTAATCTTTTTTTGTGTTGCGTACTGTGTACTTAAGTAAAAACATTAGATTCAGTTCGTCGATTACAAAAAAACATGCAGCTCCAACAATTATTCGGGCCATCTCTTTTTCTTCCACAATTATACAGCAATGGAGAATTTAACAAAAACTGGAAAAAATAAACAAGAAAGGAAATTGGTTGGTAGCTACTATAACAAGAATTACATGGGTTTTGTACACCTCATTCATGATATTCATGCCCTAATCCCCTCCTTTCTATTGAAAAAACAAGAATCAGATACTACTAAAACATAAAGGGGAAAAAAGGGAAACCAAAATTCTTGAAAATTTGAATCTTTTAAACAGCAAGAAGAAAAAAAACCAAACTTCAATTCGCCCTAATTTCCGCAGTGGAATGAATCTTAAACCAATTATTCAAGATAAATTCCGTTTTCTTCTATCCCTATCCCTATCTCTAACAAACCTTCAACCCCTTTTCCTCTTTCTCTCTCTCTCTCTAACCTCTCTCCTCTGCGATAAAACTGCATAAATGGACACTCACAACAACGCAACAGACAAGAAGCGGAGGAGAAACCCTCAAGATTCCATCGATTTCCATCTGCTCCAAAACATGGCCGCCGAAGAAGAAGACTTCCTGGCCCTCAAGCTCGCCTCCTTCCAGAACCAACTCACGATCTCCGCCCCTCCGCCGCCGGAGGCGGAGGCTCCTGCACTAGCCCTCTCCGTCCCTCCTCCGCCGCAGGAGGCTCCTGCACCAGCCATTGTCCAGCGCCGCCGCGCAAGGCGGAACCCTTCCAGAGCCCCACGGCCGGGTAAGAGCGCCGTGATCCCGCCGCCGTACCCTTGGGCCACCTCCGCACGCGCCACCGTCCGCAGCCTCGAGTACCTCCGCGCGAAGGGTATCAGCGCCACGCTCTCCGCCTCAACGATCTCGCCCTTGCCTTCTCCGCCTTCCTCCGGGAAGGGGCGTCCAGAGACCAGCGACGAAGCCTTCTAAATCAGCCCATCGAAAACCTGAAAAATCCGATCGAGCTCCACCAGCTCCGCCGCCTCCTTCCGCTGCTCGTGGCTCCGGAACGAGACCATCGCTTTCCTCACTTCCTGCAGCACGGAGAACAGCTCCGGCGGAACGTCGATGGGGTAGAGAGAGAGAGAGGAGAGAGAGTGAAGTATGCGGTGTTCCTCGCATATAACGGGAGAAAAATAGAAAAAAGTACTCCAACCCTAAAAAGCAAGGGTATAATAGGAAACCAAAGCAAAAATTGGGTATATTTTTACATTTTTAACATACAAAGCAAAATTTTGTTTTACAAGTTGAAATTGGGTAAAACACTATATATTCTCTTCTTATGATAATGTGAATTAAGAAAGGAAAAAAAAAAATATATGACAAGTAGCAGTGAATTAAACATTTTTTGAAAGTTAACATTTTGCTAAAATATACTCATAAGAGCATTGGCATCGTCAACCTCGCACGCCGGTCGACCGTCGTGTGGCGTCCTACTTGGCACTGTAACGTCAGCAGTCGACCGGCAGTTGCTAATGTATGCATTGATCGCTGGTTTTCTGTGAGGTCGCCGTCACATGGCGGTTGACCGTCACGTGGTGGAACTCGGTTCGTCCGAATTTATTACTGCGAATAATCATTTTTTTCGCGTGTGCCACGTGGTGGCACCAGATGGTCACCACGTTTTGGCGCGGATCAGCTCAATATTATTTTATTTATATAAAATTTGTCACGTGGCAGTCCCTCATTGGTCGCCACTTGATGTCAGATCCACACTTTAAATTTGGCCTAGTTTATATTTTTTGTGTTGTTTTTTTTTTTTTTTTTGAATTTTCTCTTATAAGTATTTCCCATCACTCCATTCTTTATCACATCTTCCTCATTAATTCTTCATATATTCTCACTTTCTTCTTCAATCCTTGTTAAAAAAATTTCTCAAATTCAAATTCAAAAAAAAAAAAAAAAAAAAAAAAGAATCATGGGGAGAAAATGAGATTGGCACGTCAAACCATGACCTTGTTGTGTCAAGTGGATATAGATAAAATAAAAGCAGCTGAGGAAGGTTACGAGCAACTCTACAACAAGTATTTCTCCAACCAACCAACCTATCCAGAGGTTGTCAACACACTGTGGCGGTCGCCGATCCTTAATTTAAACAGCGTTCGGATGCTATTGGGCGAGAAAACTTTCATCCACTCCAAAAGTGCACATGTCAATCAGGTTGCGTAAGGCAGAGCTACTAATTAGATCGACGAGTACTTGCCGATTGTTGACTCAACCGAGCGTCTCATTCTGGAGAAATTTTGCCATGCCATTGTTGCTGCTTTACGAGACGAATACTTGCGGAGGCCGATTCAAATGGATTGTGCCCGACTCCACCAAATGCATGTGATCGCACTATTTTCTACCACACAAAATAGGTATAGTAAAAGGGAAGTACGAGTATCGTATCCACAGGGATTGATGTATCGAAACCACACACAATACCTCTACTCTAGAACTAAACTGATGTCTAGGCAATTAAGAATTTAAAGATGTGGTATTTATAATCTAGGCAAAGAAATAAAAGGACACAATTAAATAAACAAGGAAATAAACAAATAAGGAAGCAATTAACAAATAAGACAAGTAAACAATTAAGGAAACAATCAAATAAGGAAAAGCATTGATTCTAGGGAAGCCTACCTAATCAAATATATGCAAGCAATTAATGAATACAATTAACCAATTTAATCCAATCTAGATGTGATACACGAAAATAACCTAACACTCCGGCTAAGGCAGTATAGATCGTCACCTAATAAGATCCTAATCTCCTTCCGGACTCATAGATATCAAATCAAGTGCAAAATAGAACAAGTATCAATGATATAATCAACTAAGTTCAATCACGACACTCAAATCGATTATATATAGACATATGATAATTCAACTTCGATCAAGACAATCAAACTATCATACCATGTATTCATGAGATCTATTATGCAATTATCCTATCACGGCATAAACACATAATTATGCATACATAATCAATGGCCAGTTAATCATGCATGAGAATAAGCACCATGAAACATGCATCTAGATTGGAAGGCTAATTGTAAACAAAAGACACTTACATAAATTCAATTAGGCATTCAATCCCTAAAATCAACTAAACGAAATTAGCTAGACATAATTAAAAGAAAGGTAGAAGGAAGAATAAACATAATTAAAAGCATAAAGTAAAAAGAAAGGGATAGAAAAACTCTTGAATCTTGAATAGATCTTCAATCTTCAATTGTCTTTATACATGAATGTAAAAACTATAGAGAAAAGAATAAAAACTAATCTAAAGTATGGTGAAGAATAGAGAACTCTAAACTATGAAAACTTATGAAAACTTGTAACTTATGAAAACTTGGATACAATGATGAGTTTTGGGGTATTTATAAGTTAGGGGATCATAATTGTTACCTAAGTGGGCAAGGATTAGGTTAAGGAAATAAAAATAGCCCAAATTTAGGATTCCCGTGTGTTTGACTCGGCCAATGACTCGGCCGAGTGCTCGGCCGAGTGGAGCTACTGGTTCGGAATCGCGAGTTCACTCGGCCGAGTGGGTGTCCGAGTGGATTTGCCGGTTTGCGCACCTTTCTTGTTTCGGCCGTATCTTTCTCGTCCGAACTCCGAATTGACCTCCGTTTTCGCCTACACGCTCCTATCGAACTCCTCTTCAATGCTATGCTTCCATAATTCCAGAATAAGTCTTCAATAACATCATGAGAAGTCAGAACTTTGGGATCAATACTTCATCATCTTCCTTTGGTTCGTCATCTTTTGTCTCGCCTTGGGTTTTCTTGACTCAAAAGCCCTAAAAACACTCAAAACAACCCAAAAGCGTAATCTAGCTCGACATAACATAAACAATACAAAATATGAGCTAAAATATCAAAATAAGACGAGAAAACGATTATTAAACACTTAGATAATAGGGTAAAAGTACACCCTATCAAAATCCCCCAAACTTAAACATTGTTCGTCCCGAACAATAACAAAAACGAAATAAACAATAGACTCAAGCATTGTGAACTATATAGGCCTCAAAACTTTTCAAAAACAATCTCTCATGATCATGATCAAAACTATGCACACAACATTAGCACCAACAACACAATCTACTCAACAAACTCAAAACATGCTAATCCATCTAAGAACACTCTCCAACATGTGAAATTATGTGTATGAAAGTGAACACTCAACTCTCTCAAAGAAAAGATGTATATAATAATGCACATCGTAAAGGGCTCACTCATCATCAATGCAATGCAACATGTTTACCATAGGCTTGCCCTTAATCTCAACATCTCCACCTAATGTAATACTCACAAACTAGGATCAAAAAGGTCTTTATATAAGCTTGTAATGTAGGGACATTGGTTAAGGTAGGGATTGTATAGGCTAAGTGACTCAAAATACTCCAAATCATCAACCTCTTTTCAACTCCAACCAAAGTATGGATTCTCAATTCCATCTTCTACCATCCAACACACCAAATACAAACTCAAAGATGCAAAAATATCAACTATACAAATCAAAGCTAACTATCCCCTTATGCTTATATCTCTCTCTTTTTTTTTTCTGTTTTTTTTTTTTTTTCTCTAGAGCTCAACTCAGAATGTTCTTTCTAATAATGAACAAGGGCTCTATATTTCTTCTTTTTTTTTTTCACAACTATTTTTTCTAAGCTTATAGGGATAGCCAACTATACTAAATCAAGCATCTAAAATTCTTTTCTTTGTTTCTTTTCCACACCAAATACTCTTTTCAACACCTCCCATACCACCAACCAAAAGATACCCATAATCATCCAAACCTCCTATCATCCGGTTTTACAAAGAACGGGCTAATAAAGGCTCAAAAAGGGGTAAACAAAGGATTATGAACAAGGTTAGTGTATAGGAATCATGTGGCTAAAGAAAAATGGCCTAAAATCATCTCCTAGTTCATAGATATACTAAGGTCTTGATAGAGAAACAAGGCAAGTTCTAGAAACAATGAAGAAAGCATGATCACTCAATCAAAGAATAGGCATAAATATGCACAAATGGCTCAAATCTCACGGGTTCAAACTAACTAGTTCCCGACATCATAACATACTTCAAATTCATCAAATAAAACCGCGTCACTTCGCCAAGGTTCCATGCATAATAAAGATCATGAATTTTTCTCCAAAAATCAACAAAAATTTTCTATCATCGGCCAAATCCACAATACTATCATCACATGCTTATTTGACTCAACTTAAAACCTAAGACTCAACAAAAATATAAACTACTAATGAAATATCCAAAAATTAAGCTATAATCCAAGAACTCATGTAAACGAGTTAACAAAGCCACACTTCCCCCTCCCCCAAACTTATTTCGAATCATGATGAAGAAATAAGTTTAAGAAGAAGGAGTGGTTAAGTTAACGAGCGTACCTTTCACCGAAGCTAGCTTACTATCAATCTTCTCTTCTAGCCGAAACCTTGTCGAGAAAACCTACAACTCACAAGCTTCGAAAATTCTTGGATACAAAGCTTAGTAAAAGATAAGACTCAAAGAAAAACAAAAACAAAAATAAATAAACAAAAACTGAAAATTAAAGATAGAGTTGGGTTACCTCCCAACAAGTGCTACGTTTTACGTCTTTAGCCCGACGATACCTCTTATCAAGGTGGATAAAAATGAAAGTTCTTTTCTCCCCCATCTTCGAGTTTCCTTCTTTTTGCTCCTAAAACCGAAATCTTGAGCTCTTCTTTGTGCACTCGAACCGGGAGATCACCACTTTCCATGTCAAAACAATCTCCACTCGTAGCTAAGAATGGATGTCCCAAAATCAAAGATTGCTTGACATCCTCCTCCATCTCCACGATCACGAACTCGGCCAAAATGTCGAACCTTCGGACTCGAACACGAACACGAACATCTTCAACTACTTCTCTCGGTTGTATGGACTCTTCATCGGGCATAGGATCAAACAAATATCGAAGGGAAAAGCCGTCGGAGAAGAAATCACAAGTTTCGGTCGGAACAGGGTTGACTCGGCCGAGTGAATGGCCGAGTGGATCGACTCGGCCGAGTGGTGGTCCGAGTGAGGGTACTGGTTGAGTGACTCGGCCAGAGACTCGGCCGAGTGCTTGGCCGAGTGAGTCCTGGGCAGTTTTTTCTCCTTCGACTCGGCCGGTGACTCGGCCGAGTACCTCTCCTTCCGGGCCTTCGTCCTTCATCTCGTCCGTTTCCGCCTCCGAATTGCTTCCATCTCCCAAATCTTCGACTTCCGGGGCCTCGAACTCCTCAAATTCTTCAACTTGTACCTCAGGGGCATGGCATTGGGGCACGAACTGGGCCTTCTCCAATGGTTCTAATTGCGCCTCCAAAGTCTTGATATGAGTGCTCATACCTATGACCGTGTTCTCCAAGGCTTCGAACTTCGACTCCAACTTGGATATAAAGCTCTCCATCATCTTTTCTATAGGAGTCTTTTCCAATGGGAGTTGTTGAGGATAGGTTCGACAGAACCGATCGTAGAGAGTCCTCTTTGGTTGTGGATCTCCCATGGTGGATGGTGGTGATTGATCAATATCAACTTCGTCTCGATCCCTCTTTATTACCTTAAAAGCAAAAGATAAGACCAAGAAAATGTTAGATCAATCAAATAAAAACAGAAAAATAAAAGCGCCTAAATCACCTATTAATCCTATTTCGAAATATGTATGTGAAATCTAATCAATCCCCGGCAACGGCGCCAAAATTTGATCGCACTATTTTCTACCACACAAAATAGGTATAGTAAAAGGGAAGTACGAGTATCGTATCCACAGGGATTGATGTATCGAAACCACACACAATACCTCTACTCTAGAACTAAACTGATGTCTAGGCAATTAAGAATTTAAAGATGTGGTATTTATAATCTAGGCAAAGAAATAAAAGGACACAATTAAATAAACAAGGAAATAAACAAATAAGGAAGCAATTAACAAATAAGACAAGTAAACAATTAAGGAAACAATCAAATAAGGAAAAGCATTGATTCTAGGGAAGCCTACCTAATCAAATATATGCAAGCAATTAATGAATACAATTAACCAATTTAATCCAATCTAGATGTGATACACGAAAATAACCTAACACTCCGGCTAAGGCAATATAGATCGTCACCTAATAAGATCCTAATCTCCTTCCGGACTCATAGATATCAAATCAAGTGCAAAATAGAACAAGTATCAATGATATAATCAACTAAGTTCAATCACGACACTCAAATCGATTATATATAGACATATGATAATTCAACTTCGATCAAGACAATCAAACTATCATACCATGTATTCATGAGATCTATTATGCAATTATCCTATCACGGCATAAACACATAATTATGCATACATAATCAATGGCCAGTTAATCATGCATGAGAATAAGCACCATGAAACATGCATCTAGATTGGAAGGCTAATTGTAAACAAAAGACACTTACATAAATTCAATTAGGCATTCAATCCCTAAAATCAACTAAACGAAATTAGCTAGACATAATTAAAAGAAAGGTAGAAGGAAGAATAAACATAATTAAAAGCATAAAGTAAAAAGAAAGGGATAGAAAAACTCTTGAATCTTGAATAGATCTTCAATCTTCAATTGTCTTTATACATGAATGTAAAAACTATAGAGAAAAGAATAAAAACTAATCTAAAGTATGGTGAAGAATAGAGAACTCTAAACTATGAAAACTTATGAAAACTTGTAACTTATGAAAACTTGGATACAATGATGAGTTTTGGGGTATTTATAAGTTAGGGGATCATAATTGTTACCTAAGTGGGCAAGGATTAGGTTAAGGAAATAAAAATAGCCCAAATTTAGGATTCCCGTGTGTTTGACTCGGCCAATGACTCGGCCGAGTGCTCGGCCGAGTGGAGCTACTGGTTCGGAATCGCGAGTTCACTCGGCCGAGTGGGTGTCCGAGTGGATTTGCCGGTTTGCGCACCTTTCTTGTTTCGGCCGTATCTTTCTCGTCCGAACTCCGAATTGACCTCCGTTTTCGCCTACACGCTCCTATCGAACTCCTCTTCAATGCTATGCTTCCATAATTCCAGAATAAGTCTTCAATAACATCATGAGAAGACAGAACTTTGGGATCAATACTTCATCATCTTCCTTTGGTTCGTCATCTTTTGTCTCGCCTTGGGTTTTCTTGACTCAAAAGCCCTAAAAACACTCAAAACAACCCAAAAGCGTAATCTAGCTCGACATAACATAAACAATACAAAATATGAGCTAAAATATCAAAATAAGACGAGAAAACGATTATTAAACACTTAGATAATAGGGTAAAAGTACACCCTATCAGCATGAGGCGAAGCGCGGCTTTCCGGGAATGCTAGGAGTCTCGATTGCATATATACATTGGGCATAGAAAAATTGTCCAACGATCGAGCAGTATCATATTCAATTATAAGAAGGGTTGTCCTACAATAATAATTCTTAAAGATGTAGCGTACACCGAATTGTGTTTTCGGTATGCATTTTACAGGTTGTTGGCTCAAACAACGACATTAACGTGTTTAACCAAAGCACCCTCTTCAATGATCAGCTGAACGAAGTTGCTCCGACTATGAGCTTCAGGGCTAATGGCAAATTCTATCAAATGGGATATTACCTTGCAGGCGATATCTATCCCATTAGCCTACTTTTGTAAAGACGTTGTCATGCCCGACAATGAGAAGAGAGCATTTTTCGCCTGAAAACAAGAAGCAGCGAGAAAATTAAACGGCGATTCCTCCCGCTCCCGGACCACCCATTTTCCCCTTCCACAACGGCCTCGACCCCTTCCATGACAACCTTGACTTCCTTTTCCTTCTCTCCCTATAAATCAAAACAAGAAGAGATTAGTGAAAAAAAAAAACTAGAGATTATAGATCAGATAGAATATAATACAAAACTAAAAGATAAATAGTCACCCTTTCCCCTTCTTCCTCTTTTTGCGGTTGGTCGGTGGTACTCCTCATCACTTTCTTCATCATCTGTTGGCTGATACTCCTTATCTCTTGCATCATCATCTTGAATACGAAGATAATAAATAATAAGAAAATGAATCAAAGTTAGACGGTTGCGGACAACTAGGAGTGTTCGGTAGATGGAGTTGGTGATAGAAAGTAATATACGAGGAAGGATTGAGGCGAAGAAAGCTTGTTTGGTTTACTACGACAACGGCATCTATGAAGTCCGTGCAGATAGTATCCAATAAGTTTAACGTAGTGAAGAGTGAGGGTGTAGCCTCGATTGTCCCTGGCTTGACCTAGTCACTTGATATATAAGAATCCCCCCGCGGTATTTCACTCATGGGGCCTTATTTGTTCATTACCTCCCTCGGCCATTTCCGTCTTCTGTGGTCGAGTTAATTTACTTGGAATCGATATTTGATTTAAATGACATGTCACAAATTTTGACAGTTGTGGCTCATAAGTAGGGATGACAATTTACCGGCGGATACCTGATACCCGTGGGTACCCGACCCTAATAGGTGCGGGTTTGAGGGGCATATAGTACCCGCGGGTAGCTTCGTGGTACAAATTTATTACCCATCTAGTTCGCGGGTACGGGTATGGATAGTTACTATCCGTACCCGCGATACCCGTTTACCCGTTAGTAATATCCGCGAAAGTATCCGCGGATATACCCGCGAAAATACCCGTAAAATTACCCGCGACTATACCCGTTTACCCATTAGTTAATTTTTCATGTTTATAAATATAATTACTCCTATATTATTATAAAATAAAGAAAAGAAATACATTAAAAACTATTTAAATAAACAAATTAATTACTCCTAAACGGGTATCTGCGGGTGGCAGGTAGGCGGATACCCGACAGGTGGCGGATACCCGCGGGTGGCGGGTATGGTTGGCAGATAGGACCCTTCGCGGGTTTGCGGCGGGGTAGCGGATACAGTTTTTTTCGTAGGTATGGGTATGGGTAACCACTATCCTTAGTTCCTTACCCATCGTACCCGATTACCATCCCTACTCATAAGGTTGAGTTTGAGTGCATTTATAACTGGGTTGTTTCGATAGTATGGTCAAACCTGTTAAGGACGTTGGCCAGTTGATTGGGCTATCAATGTTGCCCACTACAACCTCTAGCTATTTTAGGGTAATTATTGAAATAAGATCTGATGTTAAATTTTACAAAACCAGTTCTATTCATAATTTATTCAATAATTTTTTAGGACTTACCAAAATTTGATTTTCATAGTATCATGTTGACTAGAGCC
The DNA here is from genome assembly GCA_029379335.1 of Thymus mandschuricus. Taxonomy (NCBI): domain Eukaryota; kingdom Viridiplantae; phylum Streptophyta; class Magnoliopsida; order Lamiales; family Lamiaceae; genus Thymus; species Thymus mandschuricus. The sequence goes on along the minus strand of CM057073.1, from coordinate 15,276,598 downwards.
GGTAAACGAGCCGAGCCGAGCTGAGTATCGGCATGCTCGAGCTCGGCTCGTAGTAAAAAATTCGAGTTCGAGCTCGCCTCGACATATTCGATAACTAGTTCGGCTCGAATTCGAGCTCGAACCAGGCTCCTTAAGAACTCGAATATTAATATTTTAATTCGAGCACAATTTTGAGCTCTCGTAAAACCTCATTTTTAATTCGACTAGGCTCAATTATAAGTTTGATTAGGAGTTGACAAACATACTCGATTATAAGCTTGCGAACAAGCTCAATAAAACAATCAGCTATGTAAATTTATGAACTTTTAAAATTGCAAAAAAGAAAAAGGAAAAATGTGTGGCTGCTGGGATTCGAGCCCAGGTCTCCACGGCCACAACGTGGAATTCTTACCACTAAACTACAGCCACTTGTTGTTTGAAACTTAAAGTATCTTTTATCTGTTGGGTTATTAATAAACACTTTTATTTCCGCAAACGATAGTAATCTTTTAGAAGGAACACTTTTATATAATAGATTTTTGAAACGCTCTCTCAAAGCGTGAGACATTTTGGAAAAGAGCCTGAGAACAAAACCTTATGGATTCGCCCAAAGCGAACAATATCCGGTTTCGATGATGGTGCTCCGGAACCCTAACAGTTTCCATATTTCAAAAGTTGAAGGTCCGTCGAAAATATTCAGCCTGATTTGCACTTGAATAATAATTGAAATAGGGGAGCATTACTTAAATAGATTTATTTTTTTTAAGGGCAATAATTGACAATATTAGTGAGATGAAGGGATCGGAGCATAATAAAAGACATTCTTAAATAGTATTCATTCACTCTTCTATGACTATGAGCGTGCCCCGTTTATAACTCCCTCCTTTCCACCGACATGTAATTGTTTCTAAAATTTATGTTATATACTATAAATTATAAAAACGGTCACAGTTCGATGGACCGGAGGGAGTATAAGACTATACCATAACTATATCTATATTATTAAAAATAGTGCATGCTTGTTGAGGATGGGAGAGAGTAAGTAAAAATAGTACTCCTAGACTACTAACCGGGTAACTCATTGCAAATTGAGATATTAAAAAAAAAAAAAAAAAAAAAAAAAAAAAAAAAAAAAAAAAGGAGGTTGTACGCGTAACTGTAAACAGGTAGCTAGCACATTGTTTACTCAAACTATATCTGCTATTTTTCATTTCACAAAACATTCGTGGTCCCTCAATATTAATATTGCTCAAAATTAGACATAATTGTAGTCTCATCAATTTTTTATTTTCAATCCGAGTGGAATGTATCCACTTATCTTTGGAAAAATATCCAATACGATTTCTCATCCTATTTTGAGCTTAATTACACCAAAAATATGTATGTTTCGATCAGCTCCGGTCCTGACAATTTAGGGCCTCTGCACAAAAAATATAAGAACGAAGGCCCTTAGACTAATGGTTTGTATTAAATGTTTTCTGTACAATTTCTTGAACAAATTATTAGGAAAACTAAAATTTTTTTAAAATTTTTTTTTTTAACCCAAAACTTAACCCTCCACTGTTAAACCAACACACGCGTATATCTTCAATGTATATACTTTTTTCAATATATAAGGTGACATTACATTTTTTATAGAGTTATGAGCTTAATCACAACAAAAATATACAAAGTGACGTTACATTTTTTATAGAGTTATGAGCTTAATCACGGCAAAAATATGTGGGTTCAGTTGTTCAGATTCCACTTTAGTGTGAGTTGTAATCTCGAGAGTTATGAGCTTAATCACGGCAAAAATATGTGGGTTCAGTTGTTCAGATTCCACTTTAGTGTGAGTTGTAATCTCGTTTTTATAAGTATTTGTTTGGATTGTATATATAGTTGATGATAATAGTATGTTCTAATAGTATCATGATTGTTGATTTGTAATATATTTAGATTCCGATACTCTTATTTAAGTTATTTATAAAATAAAAAAATATATGTTAGGATCATAATGCGGACAAACCTTGTATTAATTGTGTGGAAATCAATTTATATACTCCGATGTCTTACCCTAAGTGAACCCTTTCATATTTATAGACCCTACTTAGAGTAAAATGGAAGGAGTAACATGTCAAGTCCAACACTGCAACTTTATCCTAAAAACGACACAAATTAATTCGAGAGAAATAAACACAATTATTATATTACTTGTAGTCTTAATCTTAGTCCCTACGTATCTAAATATTTAAAACGAGGCTGAAACATCAATTCGATAAACAAATAGAATCACAACTTTGTTTAGAGTCCAGATTCTCTTAATTACTTACAATATTTCCAAATTTTATATTTAAATATCCCAACCATTGTTTATTCCGCACTGGGATTTTGATTTATTTTCAGCTTCACTAAAAGGCAGCACACATTTAGAAGAGCAAACCACTACCCATTTTAATACGGAGTACAATACAGTACCCCCAATCAGCTCCCACACTGGCCCACAGAAAAACACCATTTTATTTAAAATTACAAATAATTAAATAATAGAAATAGTGATAGATATCCTTTTCCCACATCACTATATATAGTAGTGTCTAATCTTGTACTAACAAAGAAGGAAATAAAATTATATTCTTAAAAAAATTCAATAATCTAAGTTGTTATGGCTTTCATACTCTCTCAAAATCAAGCGTCTCTCTCGTCCGAGTCCGAAGCCGAGGCACAGAGCAAGGATGTGACCGAAGCTCTAGGTTCGGTCACGAGCCAGGTGTTGCTGAAGGCCTCGTCGAGGCAGAGTATGGACCGGGAGGCGGTGAGGAGGCGACTCCGCCACCACAAGGCTATGAGCAAAGTCAAGAATGCCTTGTGTGCGATCATGGCGCCGCCGCCTCTTCAAGACTCCGATGACAAGTGGCTGCAACAAGGCGACGGTTTCAGCTTCCCGTGAAGGAGGAATTGTTCCTACTACTACTATTCATGGCACGGCGTGCGGCGGCCGGAGAATGAGCGCCGCCGGTTGGATTCTTTGTGCAGGAGATTAGTACGAATATTTTTAGTTTTTGTTTGTTTATTCCAATTTAGAAATGAAGCAATTGGATAATAGTGCATCGTTAATCAGCACTTCTTGGTATTACTAAATGTAAAATGCCTATCACTTGCTTTTTAAGCTATCGAGTTAAAACTTAAGGAAGCATAGTTGTGACTTTCGTAGGCTGGGCTAAGCAAAAAATGGTCGTAACTTGATTCGCCCCGGGTGATACGTCTTGTGCCGGTTTTCTGTTAAAAAATAATAATCGAAATTACTTATGAAATTGCAAAATTTACCAGAATTAACTGAAATCGAAATGGTTTGGCCATTTCATAGCCACCAATCGTTAATGGGGTATATTTTGTTTTCATTAGTTGCTGAATCGTTATGCAATCACAATAAAGTGGTTTATTATATAGTCTGATAATAATACTACAATTATTGTACCTTTTTACTTCTTTTCTAATTAAGACTCAAACATGACTAGATTGCATTCTATTATTCAATCAATATTCTGAGAGAGAGAGAGAGAGAGAGAGAGATCCACTTGCTTTCTTTCTCATGAGGTTCCACTTTGGCATGCTTAATTTTGAATGTTGAAAAAGAAAAAAATAAAAAAAATTGAAACCGGATTTGTTTATTCTTTTGAAAAAATTTTCAATCGCGAATTAAAACAGTCAATCAACATTGAGCAGAAGCCCCTCTCTGTATTCAAGGTGGAGTAAACATGATTTTCAACGTCTCATTCTATTGACGCATTTCTTATATATACATGAGTATAAAATAATATACATGCTACGTAAAATATGACCGAGAAATACAATTTTAAAAAGGTTATCAAGATGTTAGAATATCTGAAAAAACAGCTAATTTCTCAAACTCATTTAATCACGGTCTCAACATTATTCGGATGCAAATAACTTAAGTTGCACTGCACAAAAACGTTGCAATTGAGAGAAAGGAACATATACATTCAATATAAATTTGTGGCATGCATCGATTACCAATATACACCAGTACTCCCTTTGTTCACTCTGGTTTGGCTCATTTTGTTAGACAATAACAGCTAAATCAGAGTAAACGAGCCAAATTAAAGTAAACGGAGGACTAGTACAATTGCATATACCTCTGCATTGTATGTAATTTAATCTACCCACATTAAGAATTTACAAAGTTATTTCAAATCTGATTTAAAGAATAATTCATCAAAAATCAGGATACAATTCTTTTGCTAAATAAATGAAATTCACCACAATTTTTTGAAATTTTCGAATACTTAAATGTGTAAATATATGGATTTGTGAAGTTACAGCTTACATACACTATTTTCCCCTCACGATTTCTGTGCTTCTGGCCCCAAAATTCCGTTAACAATGGAGGTGGCGATCACAACGCCGACTACCTCCGCCGCCACGACTGCCCCCGCCTGCGCCAATCCGCCGAAGTTCACCGCCGTCTCGATCTCCTTCCCCGCCGCCACCACCCCCTTCTCGGCCGCCTCCACCCCCTTCTCCGCCGCGATGATTCCCTTGTCCGCCGCCTCGAACCCTTCCTCGACTATCTTCTCCGCTTCCTTCTCCGCCTTGCGCAGGCCTTTCCTCAGGCCGAACAGCGGTATGTCCTGCGCTCTCGAGGGCATCTCCGACGCCTTGAGCGCCGTCGTGGCGGTGAGCAGCAGCAGGCACTGCCTCCGCGTGGGGAGCGGCACCGCCGGCGTACGCTTGTTAACGTGCGCCGCCTTGGGGTTGGTGCAGTGCGCCGGAGGGATTCGTGCGGCGATGAATGAGATTGTGGAGGCCATGGCGTTTCAGCGAAAAACTGATCCCTTCGATTCGATTGTGTGATTGTGTGGACTGCCATGGATGGGCTTTTAGAGGGGGAAAAGACCAAAAAGCCCAACTATCACTACCCTCCAAAACAATAAAGTTATAAACACCAAGCTACATTCAATCCATTATAAAATTAGCAAGAATGCTAATGATAATATTTTTTGTAAAATATTTTTATGTTTGCTCATTATTGTTTGCGTTCTCCGTCTTTTTATGTTTCTTGCTTTATATTTATATAAGTCTATTATAATAATAAAGTTAGACAACATAAAATACGACGAATGAAGTATATCAGAAGTAAACCCTATGTAATATCCCGAATTTTCGCTATTATTAATTACGAGCTAAGTTTATATAATATTATAGTTTCTCTCCCCATAATTAATTATACGTAGTGATTATTTTAAAAATAAATTTATTTGTACCTTAATTTATGTGATAATGACTTAGTTAAGTGTTTAAATTATTTGTTCTTGTTACATATGTGGGATTGTGAATATATGAAGTATGAATGCATGGTAGTACTAGATAAATGCATGCACATATAATTAAATTCATGCTTCCTATATTAATTATTTATATATATATTTTTATACGATGAAAGTGTGTGTGCATGTGTGACAAGTGTCATTGCATGCTTGCTTGCTATGTTAGACAAAATCCTAGCTAATTAGCCTAGGATTATATACTAACAAATCTAATGATTATACCTAAAGATTCTAGTGACAAGCTTCTAGGGGACACAATTGACATGTGTCAAGATTTAAGTTGGGAGAAGAAGTGCATACCTCTACATTCATTCGTGAACTTTCTCCTATTTGATCCCTTTCATGACACTCCTTCCAACTCAAGACAATCATAAAACTCCTCTTCTCCTCATTCCTCTCCCCACATTCAATCATCTCAAGGGAGTAGGAGATAGTTCCTCTTCTCTCATCAAGCAAGACACTCCATTGTTGAAAGGGTGAGAAATCTATGGTTATTCATTCACTCCCTTTCTCTTTCCTCCATCTTTCTTGTACTTTAAACCTTGTTCCATGCACTGATATTTGAAGCATTTTTCAGCCACTAACTCATCTAGGTGAAATCCAAGGAGTTTGTACCGTTTTAGCTTCGATCTTCTCAAAGGTAGCCCGATTAAGCCTCTCTTGTTGATAGATTTGGGGCAAGGGTTTCTTGTATTATTTTCCCTTCTTGAATATCCTTGTTTTTGATATATATCATGCTCTAAATGCTATTATGTGTGTGTAAAATTTGTGCATGGAATGTGTAGATGAATCGTTGAGAAAGAACTTGATTTTTGGTATATATGTGAATTCGAATCTGTGAAAATCTGCTAGTGATGAGCATTTCGAAATTATTTGAGAACCTTCTTTCACTATTTTTGAAAAGCCTTTATATGACAGTAACTACATGATGATGGAATTATATATGATTTATTTCGTAATTTTTGGATGAGTTTTTGCTGGTGAACATGACCTCTCTTTACGAGGTGTCAATCTGTCACAAAATCGGTATATGAACTTCTATGATTTGTAGTTATTTTTATACTCAACGTTTTTCGGAAATTCTTTTTTTGTAAGTCAACTGCATTGAGTCATCTATGTTGTGTAAAATTTTGGGACACTTTACATGAACCGTTTGTTCACAATAATGTTTTAAACTTACTTGTGCAGTAAATATTTTCTCAGAACAGTACACTTGCACCGTTTTGAAAAATACATTTCGAGTATAAATATTTTTCCAAAAATTCTAAAACTTTACAGAATGGTTTTATTACATGTGTGTAACCTCTCTGTTAAATTTCAGAAAATTTCAAGTAGTATAACTATTTTTACCGAACCTTAAAATTGAATCTGCCATTGTTTTCAGCTTTTGTTGAAACTCGAATTTCTTCTTTTAAAAATTTTATTAGATTTATTTAAAAATATTTTCTTGAAGAATGAAGTGTTTTTGGGCAGTAGGATACCTTTCTTAGTCATTGTAGTTCTATTCTTACTCGTTTATTTGCACAACTTTTCGGGTGTTGATAATAAAAGTATGTACAAAGAAAATAGAGCTCCTTAGTTGAGATGGTGTTAAATATCTTATTTTCATTTGAAGGAAGTTTGAATATGTTTTTGTGAATATGAGATCCTTATGAGAATCATGTTCTATTTAATTGGATACTTGCAAACATATTATGTATTGAATGCATGAGATCAAGTGAAAGTTTCTCACATACCCAAGTTGTGTTACTTATATGCATATTAGCTAAGTTATGTGTACACTGGCGAGAAGGAATATTGTTGGTGAGGGGGATCAATTATGTTGTTGTTGCAAGATGGAAAGGGAGACGGGGCAACACTTCTTTCTCTGTTGTGAGGAGGTTAGGAATTTGTGGAATAAAATGGTTAGGTGGATTGGGTGTTGCTGGGTGCAGCCGAGGGAGATTCACCAACATTGGAGGTCATTTGCAAATCTTCTTGGTAATGGTAAACCTTTACGTAGGCTGAGTGGTTTGTGGTCGTGTGTCGCTTGGGTGATTTGGAAGTGGAGGAATGCGGTCCTTTTTGAAGGAAAAGACTGGGATTTTAGGAGATTAGAAGTAGAGATCAAATGTCGGTTCTGGAGTTGATGCTCGGCGAGGGGTGAGGCTGACCCGAAGATGGAATTCTCAAGGTGGGATAGTAGTAGATTATGCGATGTCTGGGAGATTTTCTGATTTCTGAATTTGGTTGTTTCATGCTTGTTGCGGTACGACTCGTACCTTTTAGTTGAATAAAATTATTGCCCGTTCAAAAAAAAAATAAAAAATAAAAATGTGTACACTATATGAGTTATTCGTGAGACTATGTTTGTCTTATATGACAGGAGAGTAAGGAAGTATAGAATCTAAGGAGAATAGATGTCACATAAATGTTTAAATGAAAGCTTAGCCCTAGATTACTATTGTAGGGCCATTAAAGGAAGGTTGTGAACCAACGATCGAGTTGAATTCTCTCTAAGACGTGATCACTTGACGAGGTGGATTTCTATTTTCAGTACGGTATTTTCGAGCTAATGAGCTCCAAAGGTACATATGTATGAAAGTATGATTATGCATGTCAAAGTTTTTACTATGTCTTACTGCTCATACGAGGCGACGAAATGTCGAGACGACGTAATGTCGAGTTAACAATTGGGCCTTGGGTTGAAATATACTCAGGGTTAGTGCACTTAAGTCCATGTTGGGTGTACTCGGCCGGGTCCCCAATTATGGCTGAATGGCGTATGAGCGAGACGCGCGCAATGATGTAACATGTTATGGTAATAAAATGTTTTACGTATGCGTAGGGTGAGGCTTTCGTTTTAAAACTCCTACGTATATGATGGATATGCATAATCAAGTTATGTTTTAGGTTTTTCACTGACAAAAGGGGCAAGCGAGACCCACTGAGTGCACTAGTACTCAGCCCAAAATTGTTTTTCAAATGTTTTCAGGTTAAGCAACGGAGGCGTGGACGAGTTTGCAGGAGGGGTGGTCAAGCTCGTTGATTCTTTCCTCAATGAACCATTTGATGTTTTGTAATAAGAATAACCCCTTATTACCCTAATCTACTTCCGCTTAAACTCTTAAACCATTTCGTGTTTGTTTCGCCACCGACTTTCTCCTTTTATGTTGAATAATCGTTTCTTATATTATCGACCCCTATCATGTTTCCTTCTTAGTACATTTTACGTTTTTGATAGGCGTCCCAATGTCCTCATACATTGGAAACGCGGGTACTCAGTGTGTCCAAGGTCCTATCCTAATGATTATCTATGTTATTGTTGAGTAGCGTCCCTAAACCCTTAATTAATTCGTAAATCTTGCATAGCCCCGGGTCCGGGTCGTTACACCCTAGCTAATCATTAGGTAATGTTCATTAAAAATATGAATTCGTATAATTGGACGTTAAAAATAGACAAGTTGTTAGTGGTAATAGATAATGGATTTGGATCATGGGAGCTACGTCAATTTAAAGATTTGACGTTTAATAGATAATAGGTAATACATTACATGAGAAAGACCTCTAACGCTCCAACCGACGATCCATGAATTGTGTTTGTGAGTTTGACGACGGTTAGGCCAATGTCCAAGCGAGGTTCCAATAGAATGGGGAATCGGGGATTGAAGATATACCATTCAAAAGCTAATCGAATGTGGAAATATTACACTTTGTTTTATATTGATTCATCGAAAATTCGTGTCAAATTTTAGCAAATAATATGAAATATAGTTTGCAAAGGTAATAAAAAATTCACCAACTTTGTGACATATGTATTACTAATAATTTAGATGGTACACTCATTGTTGTTTACATACCAACATGTGCTTACTTAGGAACTCATTAAAAACCAAAAAAAAAAAAAAAAACATTAAAAAAAACATCATTAAACCAAATAAAACATTAAAAAAACATCATTTAAAAACCAAAATATAAAAATAATTAAATAAAAAAAAAAAAAAAAAAAAAAAAAAAAAAAAAAGAACGTGGTCGGCAGGATTCGAACCTGCGCGGGCAAAGCCCACATGATTTCTAGTCATGCCCGATAACCACTCCGGCACGACCACTTGAACGAAAAATTAGCAATGTAAATTTAATATATATAAGAGGACGTTATTTGAAAAGTATTATAGGGTCAATTAGTTGGTTATATAGTTTATGTTTCCATAACCATTCCAATGATATCTCGTTACAATGTAGTTACATCAATATTAATTTTCTTTCTCTTTTTCTTTCAATTCAACGATATTAAGATTCAACCCAACCAACTTACACTAATCGATTATGGTTCACCAATTTACTTGCTTAGGATTAGTGTAAAAAGTCTGTTAGTCAACACTCCGTCACCCAACTAATCTGTCTAGGCATTAAGCCACAACCCACTAGCACCCAATATTAAAGATCAATCAGTACTCACTTATTGTTAACCAATCGACGCCAAGGAGAATTAGACTATTCGATATGTAATTAGATTAGCTAGGTGGATTCAAAGCTCAACATAAAGATCGCATATATTCTAACAAAAAGATATACTATGTGGAAATTTAGGAAAATATGTTTTAAACTATGAACTTTATATGAAAACTACAAACTTCGTGCAATTAGGTAATAAATTATCGTATTATACGTCTTGGTTATGAACTTAGTATTATTGTAAAATTAGAGCCATCATTTTCTTTTTCGGTATGATACCCTATTTGTATAATATTTTAATCTAAACATCATCCGATTTAAATTTCTACCTCAGTTAGCTCAAACCTGGATATATAGGGTAAAATAATAGGTTAGGTAAAAAGGATAAACATGTGAGTAGATCACACATAGCAAGGGTGAAAGGCTGCCTGCATAAGTGTAATGAAATCCTAAACTAAAAAAGTTAGTTGAATCTAACAACAAAATTTTGCATTACCCAAGTTTCAGATGAACAGTCACAGACTTTGATCATGAGATGGTAGTGAGAACACCTACTTTTGTTTCATCTTATCTGGATTTTACTTCTCCACTCAAATGTTCTCTCACCTTTTCACCTTACATAATTTCAACACCAACAACAAAAAAAAGGTTACTAGGATTTTGTCTTGATTAGTAGGTGTCCCATTTCATCATACTCAGTGATCATTGGTTATATAAAACCCATAGAATCATTGAAGGAACACTCTCATTAATCATGCACTCCAAGCAGAAGAGACACTAGCAAAAAAACAAATTAACTCTCTCTCCGTCCCAAATCAACTGTCTTGTTTCATTTTCGTACGAGGTTTTAAAGGTAGTGTTAAAAGTGAAAAGTAAAGTGTTCACATTACAATGTAAAGATTAATTCTTTCCATTTTAAGAAACATGATGTGGAACGACCCGATTAGGAAAATAGAACAATTGAAGCGGGATGGAGAGAGTAATTAATTTAGGATAATATTGTGGTTGTGGGGCTAATTAACAAGAAAACAATTCGTTAATTTCAAAGACAAGGTGTTTTTCAATCATGGATAGGTATCGATGATTTCCATGAAAATGAGATCTTATATAAAGAAAAACACTAAAAGGATAGAGATCATTATCCAAAATCAAAATTAATTAGTGCTAAAAATGTGCTTTAGAGTGGATTGCAAGAAATGTGGGAAATACACATGGAGTGGGTGTGGAAAGCACTTGACTTCACTTTATGCAAACATTGAAAAGGGGAAGCATTGCATGTGTAAATCTTGGCCTGGTGTTGCCATTCCACCTCAAGATCAACCCTCTGCCACACCATCATCAACCAACAAAGGTATTACGTCCCTCCGTTTCATCTCATCTGACTGACCCGTTTCATCATTTTATACGATCCGCATATTCTGTAAACGAGTCAAACGAAATGAATAATTGAATTTGATATGTGTGTTCTTTCATCAATATATGATGGAATCATGCATTATCTTGGGTTAGTGATGGATTATATTGTGACATTTTAGCTACAATGCATGTGAGATTTGTTATATAATATAGTTAATTTTAGGCAGAGGGGACTACTTTGAAAGGCAGGGGTCAACTAAACAAGATTCTCTTTCATCATTATATATTATAAAATTTGATGTTTTCTTTCTTTTTTTTAGAAAAAAAATGATTAATAATCTTGATTTTATTTTAGCGTTATAAGAAGAGTTCCTTAATTGAAGTAAGATTTTTGAAAATTGGTTGTAAAGCCCTTTTGATTAGTGCTGAAAATAGCGCCTTCCAACTTTCCAATTCAAATATAAGTGAATTAAAACTATTACAATTATACGTGATCGGTCGATTATAAATTAATTAACTATATAAACGTGACAATTATTATTGTCACATATGTAGATTTTTTTAGTGGGGGTAAAAACTCGGATATCTCTTTTGTTATATATTCAATTTGGTTAATAATACTCCCTTCTTTCTATAAATAACTTATCGTTTTTTTCTAAATTCAATTGTCTCGTAAAGAATGTCATATTTTTATTTGTAAAAATAGGGTTTTTCTTTTTAAAATGTGGACTCTACCGTTTTGTTTACATCTTACAAAATTTGCTCGACTCTCGTGACTAACGAAACGAGACGTTATCTACGAAACGAAAGATCTGCTACCTAACATCTACATTCATCACATAATTGGCTGGCGTGTATGTGACTAGACCACACTATTTATTCCAATCGTATTAATTGCTCTTGTTTGAAATAAATAGTAGTAGTCGTAGTATATTATTTAAGTCACGAGCCTCTTCATCAATTTGTTTGGCCTTTTCTATCGAAACTTTGGTATCATGTACGTGTGAATGCTTAAAATTATAATATTACAAACTCAAATAAATTACTATATTATATTATATGTTGTTTTCAGATCATTATTTAATTAACACCAATATTTGCTTGGCTACATTTTGGCGTTTGGTATTTGTGCAGTGTGTATCTCGTTCTATTTTGGGAGTCTTAGATCTCAATAATTCAACATTATATTTTATATATGATTCATTAAATTTTCTAAATTTACGAACTATTTGTCGGCAGATACCAATTCTATTGAATACTCCTATATTTTAAGTTATAGGGTTTTCTCTTTTGTCTTCTTTCCGAATTAAGCCTTGTTAAATTTGTGTTAAATGTATTGATCATTCAATTTAACAATGATTTACTAGTGTTCAATAATTTAATTAAAGTTTATGATATCCTTTTGACGATTTTACATCAATTTTATTAGTTAGGTAGGAATTAGGACTGATCGATTCGAGATAATAGAAACGTAAGTCATTTACTTAGGAATATTTAAAAAATTTATCGTGATTGATTGTAGTATAATGTACTTATATGATATGTATTAAAATAGTGAAATGAATATCTAACACCGAAAATGAGACATCATATTTGAACACGGTCGTATACCCAGTTTTGAACGGTATCTAATGCTTTGAACAAATTACAAATATCTGATGCATAATGTCGAACATAATTTCAGAGGATAGAGTGAAGAATTAATCCCTTAATGTAGAAGTGAACATAATTAAATATTGTCATTTCAAACACTCGAACTTGCAACTCGATATGATTAGCCCGATATCCTTTAAATTAGCCCGTTTGACATCTCTACATATAATTAATTAGTTTTTGTATTTTCCTTTTTTTTTTTTTTTAATTTGGGCAGAGGCATCAGCAACGGCAACTGCCTGAAGACACGTGTCAGGATGGGAGTGGTGGTAATTTCCTTATTTCCTATGTTTTTCGAAGGTTAATTTCTGAATAATTATATTTGTGGCACTAATCGTGTGATGTGCAAAATGAGGTCAATGACCATTGACCAAACAGCTTTATGTAATGAATATGAAAATAATAGTTATAAAGTTCCATATTATTATATACTTCCTCGCTTTTCTTTTAAATATCGTATGTTCAGCTTCTTCATGTTTATGTTAAAGTATTCGTGAATTTAAATTCAAATTGGATTTCATATTCGCATAATATTCAAATTTGAGTTCGAATTCTCAAATAGTTTAACAAATTTGACTCTAGTACGGTGATATTCGTCTCGATTCGATTCGTTTACAACCCTGATGGAGCTGGTACTACTCTAACCCTACGATCAATGTTATAGTTTTTGTTTGTACATGGTGCAATGCGTACTCCAATTAAGGAGTATAATAAAATGATTGGGGATTGTGCTACTTTTTTGATTTGTATATGTTAATTGTTCTGATATTTGTGCTCGATCTCTTCTTCCCAAATCCACTCCTTACCCTACTCTAATTTACCGTTAATCACATTATTATTATTATTATTTGTTTATATACAGTAGTATCATTTGTCTTTTAAGAAAAAAACACATTTGTCTCACACAAAATTGGAGCAGTTTTTCTAATGGCTAACGGTGATTAGGGTTTTAGATATTACAAATAGCTATTGTTAATATATATATATATATATATATATATATATATATATATATATATATATATATTAGAAATATTGTTGAATTGAAGTTAATTATGTTATAAAAATATTAAAAATTTTAAGTCTTTTGCCCCCATCTAATTTGTGCATGCATGTAAATCACGTATCGTACGCAACAATAATACTAATAGACTTCAGTTCACGCGAAATTCTGCATGCCTTCGATAGAATGTCATGGATACATACTTTAGAATGAACCAAGGATAAAAAGGTTGGATGAAATTGAAAGCTATTGATGGAGTAAAATTAAGATTTTATACTTGCGTAGACAGTGGCAGAGCCAGATATTTCAAACCGGGTGGGCTTGATTAGGTAGTGGGCGCGGACGAGATGAGAATTACTCATATTTCTCACTATTGAGTATTGACATGGACTTACGAAAAAAAAAAACACTCGGGAAAAAAAATGCAAAATTTAAGAACTGAAAAGAAAAAGAAAATGGGGTGGGCTTAAGTCCACCATTGCATGCATGTGGCTTTGCCACTGTAGGTAGAGTCATAAATGTGTATATTTTGTCATTGTTGACATATTATCTTGAAAATTAAGTTCAATTGTTGGATTATGAACGAAGATAGCTACTCTCGATAGATCAAATAATTATATTTACGCAGAACGCAGGAAATCGTATAAAATAATATGCATGGATGAGCATAAACAACTAATTTCAACACATATAGTATCAATTAATTGAATTTTAAAGTTTGATTTTTCATATACATGTATATGAACTGGTAAGAGTGGTCCATTCTTCATCAAAATACGCAGGAATCCAAAGCATTCAATCTCCTCTATTCATATAAACTCATTCAATTTTTTGGCAGATTTCTAGTGATTATCGTTAGAAAGTGAGTAAAAGTTATAACAGAAGGCTATCAGTTTCTGTTCATTAATTCACAGACACATGCAATGATGCAAGTATGTAGTAGTTATTTTTGTATTAAAGGGGCATATATATATTATTTGGAATTTTTTCTATACATATACATACTAGGAAGCAAAGGTCTAAGATTCACTCGATCCACATCTTAAATTTTACGTGGTTGCATTTATTGGAAATAACAATATATATCAGTAGATTTCACTCATCTCTACATGTTCGAACTTACAGATGATGAGGCCGAATTCTATTATCTTCGTGTAAACTTTATTTGATTGAAATTTGTGTTGAGCCCCTAAAAAATACTTCAAAATTCAAAATGAAAACTATTTCCATTTGAGCTAAAATACCCATGCACAATCAATAATCAATTCTAATAATTAATAATAGTAATCCATAATAGCGATTTATCCAATACTTCATGTAGTATAGTAATTTAGGGTTAATTTGTGCAAAATAAGCGAGGTTACTAATTAATACTACTACTGCTATACATAATAATAATAATTATTATTATTGTTTTATTTATAAGTATAAGTTTAAAAAAGAGGTGCAGTGGTAGTATTTAATGTATATGTACCTACTAGAATGTCAGCACATTAATGGTGCAATAATTGTGAAAAATGTACAAAGGGAAAGGGTAGATATATCCTCATTACTATCAACAATTAACCAAACATCATACTTTACATTACTTTATTTTAAATTCAAATCCTAATTTAATTTTCCCACCATTTTTGTTTGAGCATCTTAATGTAGTACTAATAGTTCATACACTATATGTGATCAACCTACCCTTTACGATTAATATTATATTTGCCCTGTTCAATGACATGTGCAATTATTGAGTCTATTATAATGATCACCAGGATTAGATAAGATTAAACTTGTCATGCGTCTGTTTCGTAAAATATAGCCCATGATTCAATTCCGTGATTGTGCCACATAGAATTAATTTACTTAATCCTACATATTTTAGGCTTGCCCCCTTACCCCAAGATTAATGGCAGATCTAGAAAAAGATGTTAAATTTAAGAATTTTAAGTAAACAAGGATACTAAACTATATAAAAAAAAAATCTTGAAAAAAATTTTAATGTCAATTTTTTCTTAAATCTTATTGATGGGGGGTTTTGGTGCCCAATCCCAGCTTCACCCTATATTTGCCCCTGCCCAAGATAAAGTAAAATCTTGAGACAATCTAATCTTACATGATAAATAATTAAACGATGCGTTCATTTAATATAATCTACTAGCTAGCTCATGCTACGTGTTTAATTAGATTTGTAAAATAAATCTAGCGGTCGAATATATCATACTATATGTGTAATTATACTTGAAATAAAGGATTATATGTAAAAAAAATATAATATTGCAATTAGAGTACATAATTATGATGAGGACACGAATTAATTATGTAAATTGAAGATTGCGAAGGCCAATTAAAAATCATAATAGTGCTATAATCTCAAATAATTTGTACTAATAATTGTTTAATTATTTTGGATTAAAAATATGATTATGGATGAAAGAAAGTAATCAGGCCATAATGATGATGCAACATGCACCTATCTTTCCAACATTTTAGTGTCCTGTCAAAATCTTGCTAAATGAAATAATAATAGCAAGGTGTCTTTCTCTTTATCATAAGTAATCTAATCTTTTAATTTTATGAAAGACAACTTTTATTAATAAAATGAAATTGGTAGGAAACTTATTTTAATAAACAGTAAACTTCTCAACGAAGGGAAGTTTCAAAAAAGAATTTGGCTCTGAATATGCGTAGTTTGAGTTAAATTGGTGATAATAATCAAAAAGGAGTGAGATTTTAGAAGAAATGTAGAAGAGATCAATTATCGTGTTTGGAGTTGGTGTGTAGTTAGAGGTGACGTTGAGTCAAGTATTAGCTTCGTCAATTAGAATACGGTTTTTTTTTTTTTTTTCCTCATATCTGAATTGACCTGTAATTGTAATGATATTGGTATCGCTTGTACCTTAGTTTTGTTCATAATAAAATTATTTTCGTGTCTTGATAAAAAATACAAAAAGTAAAATTATCGATTTTTAGTGTCTAATATCCATTATCTAAGCGATATATCAATGTTGGACTTGCTTCCGTCGCACTTCAAATTCGTTGTCACCTTTTAATTTCCTCGCTAATATTGTCCCTATTCTAATTTTCTTTCTCAAAACATACAAACCCAAACACCATCGATGTCCCTTATTATTAATCTCATTTATCATTATCGTCCATTTTACTTATTACTTATATTTTTTTAAAATGACGAATAATACTGGTAACAATTAAATCTCTATTTTTCATTAGAATCGATTATAAATACATATCTCCTCTCGCACTAGTGGATTTAATTTTGGGATAAAGAAACAATTAATGCTATCATTTGCGTAGATTTTAACTTTTAAGTAGTCCCCATTCTCAAATTAATGAATTTAAGGGGTGTGGCTTAATTTGAAAGTTCTTGAAAATAAAACAAGTGGCTAATTGAATGCATAAATTAATGAAATGAATTGATATTAGAAAGTTTTGGGGCAAAAAATCATTCCTAATAAAAGCATGATATCGATGATGACACCCACCCCTATATAATATACTCCCTCCGTCCCGACCGACTTGACCACGTTTCCTAATCGGTGTGTCCCGGCAGATCACTTTCATTTTTAGGCCCAACATGGCCCACTTATTAGTTACCAAGTGAATTTAGTCCACACTTTCTTTTATTTAGAACTACTAATTCAAGATAATTAGTTTTCTAACTCACCCTTCCTTTAAAACAATGCAATGTGACCAAGTCGGCGGGGACGGAAGGAGTAATTAAGACCGACACCTGAGTATATAAATTTAATTAATTAATTCCACATTTCCGAACAATCAATAATACATTCAAATCAATAAATTACACTCGCCTATTTCCTCTATACAAGATCATACAATATATTAAAAAAACAATATCATCATTTAATACGTATAAATTAATAAAACATGATTGGTTAATTTGGGGTTGCAGTTCATGCAATTCTAGTGAGAGAGAGAGAGAGAGAGAGGAGAGAGGGAGGAACAGTTGGAAAGCAATGCAAAAATTGCTTTACAAATAAATCATCACCATCTCCACCACAATCATAGCTGCGCAAGGGAAAAAGGAGAATTGTTTCCTAATTTAAAGCAGAAATTCAAAGTCTCTCTTCTTTTCCCCTTCCCCTCCACTAACTCTAGAGAGAGAGAGAGAGCGGAGATTCTGATCAGATTCAAGAAAGCAAAAGGGCCAAAACTCATTCAAATTCAATCAAAACAATCTCAAACACAACCCATCATCTTCAAACTTTTACCTTTATCGATTTTTGGAAAACTTCAATTTCTTCTATTTTTTCTCCCTTCAATTCAATCTTCAGCTACCTAACTCCACCATCAACAATCATAATCCCTTTTAGACTTCCACAAAACACAATCATTCCATAAGACCCAGAATTTCAGAAAGTTAGCCTCATTTTTACTCTGCATTTTCACACCCCAAGTCAATATCCCCTTTTTTCTCCACCCAGCTTCATGAATCTTGCTTGAATCATTCCATTCCACCTTTTCTCTTTGTTGCTGAGATTGAGATTCTTGTTCTTTAGTGAATCGAGATATGGCTGCTGAAAAACCCCCCAGCTCCAAAGGGCAAGCATGGTGAGAGCTCAACCTCCTCAAATCAATCGAATCTCTTGCATTTTCTGCATTCTACCTGTTTGGTTTTATTCCTCTGCATATTTTTTCAGGTTCTGCACCACTGGATTACCTAGTGATGTGATAATCGAAGTCGATGACATGACTTTCCATCTCCACAAGGTCTGATTTCTCCTTCTTTTCTCTCTCTCTCTCTCTCTTCAAACTTCAAAAGCACCTGGAGATTGAGAGGTTTTGTCCTGTTTTTCTGCAGTTTCCTCTGATGTCGAAGAGTCGGAAGCTTCACGAGCTGATAACGGAGCAAGAGAACAGCCAAGGAATCCAGAAAACCGCGAGGAACAGAACGATATCCGAAACCGACAATGACGTCGCAGAGAGGGAAGAAATCCATGAGGAGAGCGAGAATGAGGAAGAAGACGACGAACACTGTCACATCACGCTCCCAGATTTTCCGGGCGGTTCCGAGTCTTTCGAGACCGCCGCGAAGTTCTGTTACGGCGTTAAGATCGATCTCTCCGCCGCCAACGTCGCCCCCCTCCGCTGCGCCGGCGAGTATCTGGAAATGACGGAGGAGTACTCCGAGGAGAATCTGATTTCCAAAACGGAGAGATTTCTCTCTCAGTCGGTGCTCAAGAATATCAAGCTCTCAATCAAAGCTCTGTCCTCCTGCGAAGGTCTACTGCCCATGGCGGAAGACTTGGGAATCGCTCAGAGATGCGTCGAAGCTATCGCGACGAAGGCCGCCGCCTCGGATCCGTCGTTGTTCGGCTGGCCGATGAACGACGGAGTTACGAACAACGGTAACGACGCCAACGCGCGGAGGAAGCTCACCTCCGCTACGAGAGGCGGAGCTGCGGCGCCGGATTCGTGGCTGGAGGAGTTAGGTTTTCTGAGCTTGCCGTTCTTCAAGAGCTTGATTTTCGCCATGAAAGCTCTGGATGTGAGCGGCGAAATAATCGAGAGCTGCTTGATTCACTACGCGAAGAAGTACATTCCTGGAATTTCGAGGACAAATCGGAAACCGCCGCCGCCGTCTTCCTCCGGCATTGCGCCGACGGAGAACGACCAGAGAGAGCTGCTAGAGACGATCATTTCGAATCTCCCGAAGGAGAAGGCGCCGCGATCTGCTTCGAACGCCACGAGGTTTCTGTTCGGATTGTTGAGAACCGCCTACATTTTGAATGCATCCGAGGCCTGCAGATTAACATTGGAGAAGAAGATCGGACTGCAATTAGAGCAGGCGACGTTAGACGATCTGTTGATTCCGAGCTACTCGTACTTGAACGAGACTCTGTACGATGTGGAGTGCGTGGAGAGGATTTTGAGCTATTTCCTCCAAGGAATTGAGGACAGATCTGCAACTAGGATCGAAGGAGAAGACGAGAACACCGGCGTCAGATCCGCGGCGTTGATGCTCGTCGGGAAATTGATCGACGGATACTTGTCGGAGATTGCTTCCGACGCCAATTTAAAGCCGGAAAAGTTCTACGAGCTCGCCGTCGCGTTGCCGGATCACGCCAGGCTCTTCGACGACGGCCTCTATCGAGCCGTTGATGTTTATCTCAAGGTAATCAATTGAATTTTTACGTTTATCGATTGATTTATTATGAGGTTTCGAATTCGATCTGAGTTTGAGGAAATTTCCACAGGCGCATCCATGGATTCCGGAGGCGGAGAGGGAGAAAATCTGCGGAATTCTAGATTGCCAGAAGCTGACGCTGGAGGCGTGCACTCACGCCGCTCAGAACGAGCGGCTGCCGCTCCGGGCGGTGGTGCAGGTGCTGTTCTTCGAGCAGCTCCAGCTCCGCCACGCCATCGCCGGAACTCTGATCACTACCGACGCGGGGGGTTTCGCGGAGGGCGGCGGAAGGCTGTCCAGCCACGGCGGAGAGGAGGCAGGAGAGGAGGAGGGGGAGAGGACGGCGGGGACGACGCCGGAGGGGAGCACGAGCACGTGGGTGGCGGCGGTGAGGGAGAACGAGGTGCTCCGGTCGGACATGAACACGATGCGATCGCGGGTGCACGAGCTGGAGAGGGAGTGCAGCAGCATGAAGAAGGCGATAGAGAAGATCGACAAGGGGGACCCACGAGGGGGACACGTGGAGAAAGGCGGTTGGAGGGCCAAGCTCGGGTGCAAGTTCAAGACGCAAGTCTGCGACTCACACGAACCCACCGTCGTCGATACAAGGAGGCCCCGCGCTCACCGCCGGGAACGTTAGCATTCCCTTTCCCTTCCCCCCACCCAAATAAACTTAAATTCTTAATTAATTATTTTAAATTCGTTTTGTATTTGTGTGAATACAAGTAATTTATGATGATTATTTTTTTTGGTTATGCTTGAAAAGTACTACATTGTTCTAATATTGTTTCATGAGTGTAGTCATTTTGTTTTAGATACATTCGTAAAAAAGCGAATACAAACGTTTGTAATACAAATGTGTCTGATCTGACCCTTTAATGATATCATAAGTTAAACAAACATAAATGTAAATTTATCGAAAGATCAACATTAAACGTTTGTATTATCTTCGTTTCCGATAGAGAGGGGGAGAGAGAGGGGTTGGATTGTATGAAGAATGTGATGAATGAGTTTGGCAGGTAGCAAAAAATAGATGGAAGTGGTCACTGCTTTTGAGATGTTTTTCCAGTTCAAAAGACAAAGCAGCAGGTAGTGGGAGTCACTAAATTTTGTTTATTTTATTTTATTATTTCAATTCAAATTGAAAATTTGTTGTAGTACTCGAAAACTTTTGATGGTTGTTGGCATGTTATTTTCTCATAGCAAAAAGCACCATGTTTTAGGCCTAAAAGCCCCACATTTTGGTACCTAGCTCTAGTATTGTGTATAGACATACATTATTTTGCTAATCATGGAGGATTATTTTGGTACCTAGCTTCGGTATCTATCCAAATGAGACTAATAAAGTTGGACAAATGTGTTATATACTATTATCAGTGTTCTAAAAGACGCCGCCTTGGCGCTAGTCAGTACCTCCGCCTAGGCTCTATGCGATACCTAACGAGCCGCTCGTGAAGCTTAATCAATAGTCTATATGTGTTAATTAATCTATGTTTAGGCAAACTATGTTACTCTATGTATGATTTTGGATTTATAATTAAGAAACCAACCTATCAATTATTATAATATGTGTACTTATTATAAATTTGACAACAATTTTGTAATAATAGTAAAAATAAGCATTATAGTTCGAATCCGTCTAGGTCCCGCCTAGCCGCCTAGGCGGTAGTCACCCCTCCACCGCCCGACTAGCGCCTAGCGCTTTTTAGAACATTGACTATTATTGATATTATTGTTTAATGTGAAACAAACAAATGTAATTTTGAAGTATCTTGTTTGGAATATGGTGTCTCTCTTATTGCAGTAATAAATGCCAAAAGGGAACATGAAAACTATGGGAGTAGCTTTCACTATGAACTACTAGCCCAAAGCCTTTTTCATTTGGAGCTTAATGAATTCTTCTATTGTTGATGTTTTTTCTCAATTAACCACTTTCTAATTCCATAAATCACAACCCTATAATAGCTCATTCTTCTTGTTTCTCTTGTCTTGGGTACCTAGCGGGCCCTTAAATCATGCTTGTTGTTAGGGGTGAGCATTCGGGTGGTTCGGGTCTAACCTGAACCAAACCCGAAAAACCCATACCCGAATTATACATTTTTTTATAACCCGATCCGAATCAAACTAACATCTAAACCAAACCAAACCCAAACCATATTTTACGGTTCGAGTTCGGTTCGGATCGGTTCTAACCCGAATTTATACATGAAATTTAATTTATTTCTTCCTTTTGAGCAAATACATGAAATTTCTACTTTAAGCACGGACGTTTATCGACTTTAATAATATATAAACAACATAATAACATCAAACCAACACAAAATCCAACCATAATACAACAAAATCAATCCACAAATCTACCTAATAAATCCATAATCCTTAGCATAATACTCAAAGATAATTCAGAATTCAACAAAATCAACAATTATGACTTAAAAAATGTGTAGGAATCATGATATATAATGAATAAATAAGGGCATAAAGAATTGGATGTGTAAGAATTATGATATATAATTAATAAATAGTTAAATACGCATTGATTATATTATATTATTTTAAAGAATTATATAAATTCGGGATTCGGGTTAGACCCGAATTTTCTATGCAAACCCATACCCGAACCGAAATATTTTCGGGTCTCAAATTTCAACCCGAACCAAACCAAAAGGATATAGAACCCGGACCAAACCGCCTAATTCGGTTTGGTTCGGTTCGAGTTTTCGGGTCGAACCATATTTTGCTCACCCCTACTTGTTGTGTAGTAGTTTTCAACTCTAGCAAATTTTCATATTATGACCCTACATTTATACTCTCTTTTTAAGCGACTTTTTTTTAATTATTGATGAATCTTCGATTTGCGGCCCAAATTTGTATACGATTTATATGCGAATGTAAGGAAGAACACGAGAGGTTTACGTGGTTCGATCGGTACGATCTACGTCCACGGGGAGGAAAATATAGCTTTATATTTAGAATAGCGTAAGTAAGTTACAATACAATTGGTTCTCGTATTTATAGACGTAGTTCATGGCAGTTGCAGAGGTGGAATCGTGGAGGTCATGGGAGTGTTGGTTGTTCCGGTTTTTCCTCCATCAGCCCACGTTCTGGGCTTAGGGCTCAACTCCCTGGGCTTGTGCTTAGCATGGATTGGGCTTGCCGATCTGGGCCCCTCCGATCTGGGCTTCACGATGTGGGCTTGTCTGTTCTGGGCCTGCTTGTCTGTTTTGGGCCTTTGGGCCTAGGGAGGTGGGCCATTTCCTATCACATCCCCCCCCAAAAAGCGTGGGGTGATGGAGTTGATGTTTCCTGCCTGTGCTTGGTGAGTATTAGCTGATTTGAGTAACGTACTTGGTGCCCCCTCCAAAATATGTGAGGAATCCCAAACTGACTGGTACCCTTAAAAACTGCACGGGGTAGGCCGAACTGAGTTTGGTACCCCTTCTAAATGCGTGAGGAAGTCCGAACTGAGCTTGGTACCCCCTCCGAAATGTGTTAGGTAATCCGAACTGAGCTTGGTACCCCCTCTGAACTGTGAGAGATACCGAACTGAACTTGGTACCCCCCTCTGAACTGTGAGAGATACCGAACTGAACTTGGTACCCCCCTCTGAACTGTGAGAGATACTGAACTGAATTTGGTACCCCCTCTGAACTGTGAGAGATACCGAACTGAGCTTGGTACCCCCTCTGAACTGTGAGAGATACCGAACTGAGCTTGGTACCCCCCTCTGAACTGTGAGAGATACCGAGCTGAGCTGGCGTGTAGCCTCTGAGTGGGAATCGCAGGTCGGGTAATTCCGATGTCGTTCCTGCCCAAACATAAAGTTGTCAGTCGCATTTAATGCGACGCTTGGGGTACCGATAAAGCCTCGATTGGACGGGTTCGAAACGCCGTCGCATTGAAAGCGTATTCAACACGCGTGTATTTCCCCCTTTAATGCCTATGATTGAACATAATTGCTCATTTCTTCTCTGCGCAAAAGAAACCCTAACCTGCAAATCCTCTTCTCTGTTCATCTTCACCAACTACATTTTCCGAATTTTCAAGAACTGAGAGTAAGTTATGTCTTCTTTGATGTCGATTTCCACTTCTTTATCCACTTCTTCTATCGGGGATGATCGTTCCCCCGCTTCTGTACATTCTCCGGCGGCGACGGAAGAAATCTCCGCCGCGTCGTCGTCGAACTCTCTTCCGGTTAGTTTCCCGGAAGATAAACGTGCTTGCGTACGGTCCGATTGTAAGGAGCCGTACGGGCACGAAGTTAAGTTTTCCGAGTGTCCTCCCGGAATAGCTGGGAGCGCTGGTTTTTTAGAATCCACCATTTCTACCTCCACTCTTTACGATGTTGCTGTGAAATTTAAATTTCCCCCTTCTGTTCTTCTCATCCGGCCGAATTCTTACGATAGGGCTTATCGCCCCCCTCGTGGGTGTGTCACCGTGTACGTGGACCAGTTTAAGGCTGGTCTGCGTGTACCATTTCCGGCCATTTATGCCGATATCTACCGTGTGTTCGGTCTCTCTCCTGCCCAAATCACCCCTAATAGCATTAGCCAGATAACTGGGATAGGTATTGTTTGCTCTCGGTTGGGTATTCCCTATTCGGTAGATACCCTTGGTGGGATGATTTCTTTTAAGTCTAGGACGGTAGGGTGGTACTACTCCTCATATCGGCAGCAGGGGTTCTCTGTCCAGGTGCCCTCGAAAGTGCAGGACTGGCAGAAGAAGTTTTTTTACTGCCAGTTCGAGGGTGCCACTGATTTCGGGTGGCACTCCGGTCCCGTCGTACTGCTGCCGAAGCCAAAAAATTTCGGCAAAGTGGTAGAGCATTTTGCCAGTTTGGGCAAAATGCCGATGTCGCTGGCCGCTCTCAGGACGGCGGTACCGAGCCCCGATGAACCTTCCACTTCGGTGGATCCGGGGAGGGGTGAGGTCCCTTCCCCTACAGTTTATGTATTTTTCCTTATGTGACATCGGTACTAACGTTCGGTTTGCTTGCAGTGGATCTGGTGAGGGGCAAGAAGCCGATCTCGCAGAAGAGGAGGAGTGATGCCACTAGCTCGCCGTCCGGGCAGAAGAGGCAGGCGACCGAGTCTTCCGAACAGACTCGGTCCGGTATTCCTACCCCCCGAGGTCGGGGTAACACTTCTGTAGCCGCGGAGGAGGTCGATGCGGCGGCTGCAGGAAAGTTGGTTGCGGGTTCGGCGTCGTCCGAACCCGAGATGGTTGAGGTTCGCACTTCCGCACCTGTATTCCCAGCGGTAAATATGATTCCTTTAGATCTCAGCTGCCCCCCCCCCCCCCCCCCCCCCCCCTCCCCTTTTTTTTTTTTACTGATGGTAGTAACCCCCTGCAGGGTGTGGATCCTCTTCTTGAGGAATATGACCGTGTGAATAGCGCGGTCAAAAGTTTCCTCAAGGGATCGGTGGGGAAGTACCACCGTATCTTGGAGAAGAACAAGGTCTTGGCCAATGATAAGGCCAAGATCTCAAAGGCGCTCGCCGAATCCACAGCTCGGGAAGCCGCTCTGCGGGAGCAGGTCGACCGTATGTCTGCCGAGCTCAACGCCACCAAGGAGAAAGTGGCGAAGAGCGAGGAGGACGCTGCAGCTGCCCGAGTTCGGGAGGCCGAGATCGCTGCCGCCCAGGGCGATGTTTTCCAGGCCCTTGCTGAGAGAATAATATTCAGCAAGGGTTTTGGTAAGTTGGTGTCGTCGTTGACGAAGACGATGGAGAAACGGGCGGTGGCCGAGGTGCTAGACCGGGTGGCCACCAACTTCCCCGAACTGGACAAGGGGAAGTTTGGGTATGAGCCAGTCGAGGACGAAGAAGTGCTGCGGATATACTTCCGTCAGCTTTTGAAGAAGGCTTCTCCGTTCCCCGTTGTGGGATATCTCGCGGAAGGGCAGGCCTTGATGACAGCTGCCGATATCCAGGCCTGTCAGTTTGACAGGGATGCCGATTTTGAGGAATTCTGCAGTTCGTTCCGTGACGAGCTGGCGAGCCGCCCGCTATCCCCAAATACACCGCCCCCCGCAGTTGAAGAGGACTTGGAGAAGGAGGCTGACGCCGAGGTGCGGGCTGAGGACACAACTGCCGAACCCACGGGCGGGGTCAGTTGAACCCTCCACTTTTGTTTTTTTTTTTTTTTGTTTATCTGTCGTTTTTGCTGGTGTCCGGTCTGAAACTGTACGATGTAATATTCTTTCCTTATGAATGAAAACCCTGTTCTGTTGCTTATTTTTCTCTTACTTTCTGTAGAACGAATCCGGTACAGATAAGACTGCTTTGATAAACGAAATAAAACGTCTGAAAATCCTTATTGATCTTAAGGATGGTGAGATCGGTCGCCTTGACAAACTTGCGGAACACCTCCGAAACGAATTTGACGCCAAATATAACGCTCTGCAAATCACGGCTGACTCCAACGAAGCTCGATATTTGCAACTAAAAGAGGATTATGCGGATGCAAAGAGGATCGCAGACGAGCATGCTGAATACGAAAGGGTTATCCACGAGCTCGGCGGCAAGACGATATCCGAAGTCGAGGCTGATGCGTTCGAGGCTGTGCGAGGTGTGGTGCGGGAGACCCAGAATCGCGGATCGGATTCATGGGAAGTTGCCGACTACATATCCGAGCTGCGATATTTGACAAACTTGTTCCCGTTGGTATTATCTCGCCACCCGATAATGAAGAAGTGGCTTGACCGGTACCCCGACGTGCAAACGTCTAAACAACATGCTCCCCGCTTCCGAGCCCTGAGTCCTACTGTACCATCTCGTCTGGTTAAGGACCGGTTGGACATGCTGATGCCTGTTCAGAACCGCAGACCGATACCGAACCGAGGGGATGGGAATTACCGAGCTCCGATAGTCCCCCGAGGTCGAAGTTCTTCCCGGTCTGTAATCCGAACTGGGACGTCAGGCGGTGGTGGGCGCGGTGGTGGTCGCAGTTCGGGACAAAGCTCCCGAAAAAAGGAAGATATAAATATTGATTTTTTGATGAACCCGCCGACTAGCGGTTGGGCTAGTTACTTTAATTGTAGTAAGAGGCCAGATGAGGGCGGGCCTTCTAACGCGTGACTTGTAAAATTCTGCAAAATAATAAACACATTTTGTATAAACTCTGTTAGTGTAACTGTTGGCTTATTGCCTGTTTCGAATCGCATTTCTGCTTTTTTTCGTTTTCGAACTGGCGCGTAGGTCATATTCGAATCTTCCGAAGTGGCTTGGGAGCCTGACATCGGCTTCCGACGTGACACTTGGGTCTTCCCTCGGTTCGGGATGGCATATCGCCTATTATCCACTGCCGAGGTGACACTTGGGTCTAGTCGGGTTCCTGTTCTGCCGACTAAGTCGGTAGGGGTGGTCCCCTGGTTCGTACGATTTTATTTTACTAACACTTGTCCTCGTCAGGATAGTGTTTCGAGTTAGAGGTAGCATGCATATAAGTGGAGTAATGCAGAATGATGCGAACACAAATAAGAGATACGGAAAAAAAAAACTTAAACTTTCATTACTTGAAATAATTTTTTGGAAAACAAGACCGGACTGAACAATAAACCGAACTAAATAAGACCGAACTGACAAAAGACAAAAATGACCGAGCTACTCGACATGATACTCCACATCTATGCATAATACCTCTTCAGATGGATTATATTCCAAGGTCGCTGTATGGGCTCCCCGGACAGAGTGGTAAGCCTATAGGCGCCTTTACCAAGGACCTCGTCGACTCGGTATGGGCCTTCCCATGTGGCCTCCAGCTTGCCGAGCTTACAAGCCTTGCTGACCTCATTGTTTCGGAGAACTAAGTCCCCTACGCAATATTGCCGATCTCGAACTCGCCGATTGTAATATCGGGCTATGAGTTGTTTGTATCGGGCCTCTCTTATGTAAGCTGTATCCCTCTTTTCTTCTAGCAGATCGAGGTCCGTACGTCGGTTCTCATCATTTACTTCGGCTATGAAATGGGTCGTGCGCGGACTGGGGAGTCCGATCTCGACTGGGATTACAGCTTCTGTTCCGTATGCCAGGCTATACGGCGTTTCGCCATTTGCTGTTCGCGGCGTTGTTCTGTAGGACCATAGAACGTTCGGAAGGTTTTCTACCCATAACCCTTTAGCTTTCTCTAGCCGGGTTTTGAGGCCTTTGACGAGAGTTCGGTTCGTCACTTCAGCCTGACCATTTGCTTGAGGGTGGGCTACCGATGTGAAATGTTGTTGAATCTGCAGCTCGTCACACCATTCCCTAAAAACCCTGTCCGTGAATTGGGTCCCATTATCGGATACGAGGACATGAGGTATGCCGAATCGACATACTATATTCTTCCATACAAAGTTCCGGGCGTTCTTGCTCGTGATCGCGGACAGGGGTTCTGCTTCTACCCACTTTGTAAAGTAGTCAATAGCAACTATGAGGTGCCTCAACTGACCTGGCGCTTTATCGAATGGTCCTACTATATCTATCCCCCACTGCGCGAACGGCCAAGGACTCTGCATCGCAGTCAGCTCGGTCTGTGGCAGCCTTGTCACATTCGCGTGTAGCTGGCACTTCTCACATTTCTGCACGAGTTCGGTGCAATCCTTGAGCATCGAAGGCCAAAAGTATCCCCATCTCATAATTTTCTTGGCCAAAGCCCGAGGTCCGATGTGGCTTCCACATGCCCCTTCATGCATTTCTCGCATGACGTAGTCTGCTGAGATCGGTCCGACGCACTTCAGCAAGGGCTGAAGGTACGATTTCTTGTAAAGGACATTGTCCAGAACAACATATCTCAATGACTTCAACAGTATCCTTCTAGCCTCCGTCTTATCGTCAGGTAATTCCCCTCTTTCCAGATAGGCTAGGATCGGGGTCATCCACGTCGGCTGTGAGTCATCTAGATCGTTGACCTCGGCTTCGTCTATGCTTCTATGCTGGACATCTTCCACCGGTGAGGTGCCAGGTGTTGCTGCTAATTTGCTGAGAGCATCAGCTCGGGAATTTTGAGTCCGGGGGATTCTCTCGAGCTGGAAGTATCTGAAAAAGCCCTGCATGCCCCGTGCCTTAGCCAAATACTTCTTCATTCTTTCTCCCTTCGCCTCGTACTTGCCTAGCATATGATTCACGACTACCTGGGAGTCACAGTGTACTTTTATGGCCGCGACCTTCAGATCGGTGGCTATCCGGAGTCCGGCTAGCAGTGCTTCGTACTCCACCTCATTGTTGGTAGTCGCGGACTGGAAGCGAAGTGAGTATGTGATCTCTTTCTTTTCTGGGCTGACAAGGAGGATTCCAGCACCGCTCCCAGCTTTTCCCGAGGCCCCATCTACGTACATATGCCAACAGTCTTGAGGTTCCTCCCCCGTTGTACGAACTGGCTCCGGCATTGAGTTCGGGACTTCGGATATTGAGGTTTCAGCCAAGAAATCTGCTAAGGCTTGCCCTTTGATGGCCTGTCGGGGGGCATAAGAGATGTCATGCTCTCCTAGTTCTACCGCCCACTTCGCTATTCGTCCTGAAGCTTCGGGCTTCGTCAGCACCTGCCGAAGTGGGGAATCTGTTCGGACTTGAATTGGGTGCGCGTGAAAATATGGGCGCAATCGCCGAGCAGCATTGACAAGTGCTAGGGCTAGCTTTTCCAACGGCTGATATCTCACTTCGGGCCCCTTTAGCGACCGGCTTATGAAGTAAACTGGCAACTGGCGACCTGCCTCTTCGCGCACGAGAACTGCACTAATTGCTTCGTCCGAGGTGGCCAAGTAAAGAAAAAGCACCTCTCCCTTCTTCGGTACTGACAAGGTCGGTAGATCCCTGAGGTACTCCTTTAGTTGGTGTAGGGCGTGATGATGCCCCGAACTCCAATCGAATTGGGGTGCTTTCTTTAAGATTTTGAAGAAGGGCAACTGCTTCTCTGCAGCTTTAGATAGGAATCTACTCAGTGCGGCGAGACACCCTGTAAGTCTGTGCACATCGTTGATTGATTTTGGATTCTTCATATCTAACACAGCCTGAACCTTTGATGGATTCGCCCTCAGCCCTTCCTGGGTAATCCAACAACCTAAAAACTTCCCCGATGTCACAGCAAAGGTACATTTTTGGGGATTAAGTTTCAGATTGACCTTGCGAAGGATGGAGAGCACAGTTCGGAGATCGGCCACACTAGTGCTCTCTTCCTTGCTCTTCACCACTATGTCGTCGACATAGACCTCCACTTCCTTCCCGATATGCTCTTTAAATATTTTATCTACCATCCTCTGGTAGGTAGCTCCTGCATTCTTCAACCCAAATGGCATTTTGCGGTAAGCAAAGATGCCAAAGTCCGTAATGAATGCTGTCTTAGCCGCGTCTTCGGCATCCATTAGGACTTGGTGGTAT
This sequence comes from Thymus mandschuricus, assembly GCA_029379335.1. Taxonomy (NCBI): domain Eukaryota; kingdom Viridiplantae; phylum Streptophyta; class Magnoliopsida; order Lamiales; family Lamiaceae; genus Thymus; species Thymus mandschuricus. The sequence goes on along the minus strand of CM057073.1, from coordinate 15,246,337 downwards.
CCCTTATACAGATCCAGGAAACTGAACATCCTGTGACCGACCAGCGAGTCCACCTTTTTGTCGATATCGGGCAAAGGGTAACAGTCTTTAGGGCAGTGCTTGTTGAGATCGGTATAATCGATGCACATGCGCCATCCTCCCCCAGCCTTCTTGACCATTACCGGGTTCGCTATCCAGGTCGGGTAAGTGACTTCGAATAGAATCCCAGCGTCCATCAGTTGGGTCACTTCGGTCTTTATGACCTGATTCCGCTCCGCTGCAAAGGAGCGCTGCTTTTGCTTGATCGGTCGCACGTCGGGGTCGTCGGGTCGATCTTTAGCCGATGTGTGATCAGATCGGGTGATACCCCTGTCATATCCAATGGGGACCAAGCGAAGACGTCTCTGTACTCCTTTAGAAGCCGAATAACCTGTTCGCGAAGATGGGGGTGGTCGGTCAGCCCGACTTTGACGACCTTAGCGGGATCGTCATCGTACAAAGCCACCTCTCTCTCTTCGGCGGGCGACGTCTTCTTCGGCTCTTCGGAGTTCAGTAATTGCTATGCTTGGGGCAGTTCGGGAGTTGCCCCTAGCCCCTTGAGAGCCACATGCAGGCACTCCCTTGCCATCTTCTGATCACCACGGATAACGGCTACCCCTCCCTTAGTCGGGATCTTCACTGCTAGATGGTACGTGGAGCAGATCGCTCTCACTGTATTCATCCAAGTACGGCCTAGGATTATGTTGTATGGGGACTTGGCCTCCACCACCATGAATTCGGTCATGTTAGTGGTGCTTCTCGGCCCTTTCCCTACTGTGACGGGCAGCTCGATCGTCCCTAGGGGATGGGTTTCCTCCTGTGCGAAACTCCGCAGCGGCCGTGTGGTTGGAATGATTTTTGACTTCTCCAGCTCCATGTTATCAAAGCAATGTCTGAACATGATATTCACCGATGCCCCGGTGTCGATGTGAATCCTTTTGATCAGCATGTTAGCCACCACAGCCTCAACAACAATGGCATCGGAGTGCGGCATCATGGGGGGCACCGGGTCATCGGCCGAGAAAGTTACGGCTTCCTCCTTCTTGAACCTCTTGTTAGCGGGTTCGCTGCTCGGCAAGCTCTGAGCTCCGTTCTTGAGGGACGATTTAGTCTGTCCTTTGGCGAGAGCGGAGATCGTAGCAACTATCCCCTCGTATTGGTAATCTCCGTCCTCGTCGGCATCATCCTCATTGTGCCTTGCTTTCTTCTCAGCATCCGTGCTGCAATTCCCTCTATACTGTCTCTTCTTTTTTTGACTTCGGGGAGCATCCACTTGATTTACCCCCGAGCTCCGATCTTGATACTTTTTGAGCTGTCCGTTACGAACTAGATTCTCGATATCTTGAGCCAGGTTCCTGCAGTCTTCTGTATCATGTCCGTAGTCCTCATGAAACTGGCAGTACTTATTCTTCGACCTCGGCTTGCCGTCCTCCCGCATCGGCCGTGGTCTCTCGAACAGGCCAGCATGCAGCTCAAGGATCTCGGTCCTTGGTTTGTTTAACGGAGTGAACTGCGGAGCTGGCCGTTGTGCGGGCTGACTTGTAGGCGGACCTCGCTGTGCTGGATTCTGCCGAGGTCCGAGACGAGACTCAATCGGACCTCGCTGAATTCGCTCCATTACCCCTTTTCGGGGTGCATCATCTTTCTTCTTTGAGGTTTCACCTCGGTCAACCTCCTTTCGACGTCTGGTCGCCTCCTCTATCTTAGCGAATTTGTCCGCAATAGCCCACAGTTCGGTAGTGGTCTTTGGGTCCTTCGCCAGGATCTCCCCGTAGAGATGGTCCGAGATGATAGCATTTTGGAATGCCGAGATGATGAGAAGGTCGTTTGTGCACCGAGTCGACAAGCACTCTCTATCGAACCGGGTCATGAAGTCTTGTAGAGATTCACCCCGGCCTTGCTTGACGGTTAGCAGGTGTGCTGGGGTGTGTCTCACTTCGGCACGCTGGGAGAAACTCCTAGCGAACACATTCATCAGATCGGAATACGATCTGATCGACCCGGGGGGCAAACTGTCGAACCACTCCCGTGCATTGTCGATTAGCAGTTCAGGAAACAGTTTGCACATGTGTACACTCCCCAGATTTTGGTTCAGCATGCTGTACTTGAACTGACTAAGGAAATTGCTTGGATTTCCGATTCCGTTGTACGCCTTGATCTTTGGCACCGTGTACCCGAAGGGCATTGGGGTATTGAGGATCTCCTCCGAGAGCGGACTGATAATCCTACCAAGCGCGTCAAAGATCTGCGCTCCCCCAGTTAGGTGTCCTTGGTTGGGTGCATTATAGGGCGGAGCAGTGACATAGTTCGGTTGGACTATATGGGAGTTCGGCTGCTGGCCTCCCTGGGTCTGTCCTCGGACTTGCTGAAGATAGTGTCGCAAGTCCTGTCCGGGCCTCTGTCCTTGACCGAACTGAGAGATTCCTTGTCCGGGCTGAGAGACTCCCTGTCCGAACTGGGGGACTCCCGTGTACTGGTTGAGGAACTCACGTCCGGATGCTGTGGTGAGGTAATTTCGCAATAGCTCCTCGATTCCTGGAGGCGGAGGCGGTGGGGCTGCCGAGTTCGGCTGAATGACTGGAGAGTGGTGAGCAGTTAGGTTCGGTCGGATAACTGGGGACAAGCGTAGGGTTGCCTCTGGACCAAATAGTTCCCGCTCCCGATTGGCAGTGAGGTTCTCAACATGGCCCTCCGGTGTCGGGTGAGCCTGTGGTCCTAGGCGCGAACTCATGGGAGCCCGGTGTGGCTGGACCGGTTGGCCCTGGGAGGAAGGTGCCATTGTGTTTCCCGCTGCGCCCTGCTCGTCGGCGTTTGGGATCTCCGGGATTTCGTCGGCCACGATCCGATCGTTGGCAGGGGCGTCGTTGGGCTGTTCTGTGCCCATTGCCGAGGCTGGTTCCTCGGGCTGTCGGCGTCGGGTCCGTCGACGGCGAGGGGTACCCAGCAACGTTGTGGTTCCGTGCGGCATTGATGGTAATTCTGAGCAGCAAAAAGATCGAAAATTCAAGCACAAATTTCGATTCCCACAGACGGCGCCAGTGATGAATCTTCGATTTGCGGCCCAAATTTGTATACGATTTATATGCGAATGTAAGGAAGAACACGAGAGGTTTACGTGGTTCGATCGGTACGATCTACGTCCACGGGGAGGAAAATATAGCTTTATATTTAGAATAGCGTAAGTAAGTTACAATACAATTGGTTCTCGTATTTATAGACGTAGTTCATGGCAGTTGCAGAGGTGGAATCGTGGAGGTCATGGGAGTGTTGGTTGTTCCGGTTTTTCCTCCATCAGCCCACGTTCTGGGCTTAGGGCTCAACTCCCTGGGCTTGTGCTTAGCATGGATTGGGCTTGCCGATCTGGGCTTCACGATGTGGGCTTGTCTGTTCTGGGCCTGCTTGTCTGTTTTGGGCCTTTGGGCCTAGGGAGGTGGGCCATTTCCTATCAATTATTATTATTATTATTATTATTATTATTATTATTATTATTATTATTATTATTATTATTTTATATCTATGTATAAATATAAACTGATTAATTAGGAGAAGATGTAAAGAGTATAAATAAGAACTTTTTTGGAAGAAGTGGATTTGGCATGCATCAAACAAGTGAGATAGTTTTGATCGTAAGTGTTCTTAATTCACAAAAAATTTGAGTACCATTTGTAATCTTATTAATTCCAGCTTTTGACTTTATTAAAAAAAAAAAAAAAAAAAATCGAGTACTACTTTATAGGAGTACTTCGTATCTCCTTTCTTAAAGTTGTTCTGTTTTTTACTATGATTAAATTGGAATTTGGTTTATGTTCTTTTCTGGTTGTTGTTTCTGATATAATTAATAATAATTATTATATTATTAGTATTTTCCCATTATTTTAGAAAAGCCTGATATGCATATTCTTATATGATTTTTTCCACCAATATTTTGAAACAGTCAAAATTGAATAATAATATAACTGTGTGTGTAAACAAGTACTTAATTTGAAAATAACTGGTTGATGTAAATAATTCTTTTAATTAGATTATAGTATGTTAATTTGAAAATAACTGTGTGTGTAAACAAGTACTTAATTTATATGAAGGTTGCGTTCTCTTTGATGCGAAAGAAAACGAGAGAAAATATAAAATTACCCTATAAATTTCACCATTTTCGTCACCCTTTCTCACATTTTATCAATGAGGGAGAATTTTACTCCTTAGATTGGAGAAAATATTTACAACATCAAATTGGAGAGATAATATTTTCTCTCCATTGTAGTGCAAATGAAGTGAGAAAAAGGTGAGAAAAATGATGAAATTTATAGGGTGATTTTCTCTTTTCTCTCATTTTCTTTCACATCAAAGAGAGCGCAACCGAAGTGAAGCACACACATGTAAAGAGTGCATTAACACGCAGCAGCAACGCCAAAATCAGTTAGGATCCGTAAAAGCGCAATGCTTTCTGCATCCACATACTATAAATAAATACCTTCTATTTCTCAATATCATTTCATTTCCAGTTTTGAGTAGTAAAGAAGAAGAAGAAGAAGATAGGAAAACGATCGTAAAAAATGGGACGGATCGATTATTTGACGATGAGAAGAGACGCAGAGAGTGCAGCATTACTGGATACGGACTGGAACGAGCTCAAGCTTGCCGCCACGAAACTCTTCAACCACGCCTCCCAGCTCGGCGGCTTCGCCTTCGGCACCTCCTTCCTCAAATGGCTCGCCTCCTTCTCCGCCATGTCTGATTCATTAATTGACTACACTCATATGGATCGGAGTATATTATATATATAATTAAGTTTCATGCATGCATGTTAATTAACTGTGAACTGCTGCAGCTACTTGTTGATCTTGGACCGGACCAACTGGAGAACCAACATGCTCACCTCCCTCCTCATTCCTTACATCTTCTTCAGCCTCCCCCACCTCCTCTTCAAGTTCCTCAGGGGTGAGGTCGGGAAGTGGATCGCGTTCGTCGCAGTCGTCCTCCGCCTCTTCTTCCCCCGCCATTTCCCAGGTCCTTTTATAATTTACTCATTATCATATTATGCAATGTTCAGTTCAAATGGTCGGTCCGGTTCGGTTTTTAAAACACTGGTTCAACTTGATTTGCCATGCAGACTGGCTTGAGATGCCAGGATCGTTGATCCTGCTGCTGGTGGTTTCGCCCGATTTCTTCGCTCACAGTCTGAAGGACGATTGGATCGGCGTGGCGATATGCTTGGTGATCGGATGTTATCTGTTGCAGGAGCACATTCGGGCAACGGGTGGATTCAGGAACTCGTTTACTCAGAGCCATGGCATCTCCAATACAATGGGGATTATTCTTCTCTTGGTTTTTCCCATCTGGTCTTTGCTTACCCGCCTTATGTGATTTCCCCATTTTTCTTGTGTAAATTCTCCTAAATTTTATTTTGATTTATTAGTTATAAATTAAAAGTTAATATAAATCTGCATGTTATGCTATAGTTCTTTTTAATGATAAATATTACTATAACAATAATGAAATAATCAAATCAATTCGGACAAAATGGTTGTTACGTACCATTAGTATGCTTTCGGTCCGTTTATGCTCGGTGATCAATAGGTCAATAGTCGCACAATCAAATAGGGGATGCATATCTCCATCTTCACGAGTTTATACGTGTGTTGGTCCAATGTTAGTATTGATAAATGTAGCTGAAGGTATCGAACTTCGAATTTAAGAGATCAGAAGACTAGTACAACGACGGGTTCACTTTATTTTGATATTATAAATCTATTTTAATAGAAAAATCATATCAATATTATCTTAGAATATTTCAAGCTATCCGTCATTTGTGATGATACGAAATAGGTTAATGAGTAATATGTCACAATGGGTGGTAAAACGTTTTTGTAAGTCTCAAGTTTACAATCAAACTTTTTCTACAAAATAAAATAAAAAATAATTAGTAAATAAATATTCCCTCTGTCTCATTTCAATTGACTTGTTTTATTTCGATACTAGATTTTAGTCACGATGTTAAAAATAAAAAGGTTATAAGTTAATTATTTCCATTTTATGAAACAAACAAGTTAATTATTTCCATTTTATGAAATTAAGCCAATTAAAAAGCGAACATTTCGATTAAAAAAGAAAGCCAACTATCCAAGTGAAGTGAAGTTGGACAGATGGAGTAGAAAATATATTTACAATCTAACTAGATTTTGTAGATTGTGATACTCCCTCTGTCCACCATTTACTGACACAATTACTATATTGGGACGTCCACCATTTACTGACACTTTCCGTTTTAGGTCGTAGACCCCACAATTACTTTAACACTTTAACACTTTATACATCTACTTTTTATTACTTTAACATTTTAATACTATTAAAAAAATTCAAATTGACCCATAATTATTCCACTTTAACACTTTAACACATTAGTTTATTATTACACCGTTAAAATGCAAAAAAACATGCGCCCATAAAATTATACTCCGTATCAATATATGGAGGACGGAGGAAGTACAAGAATTGATATTGATGAAGTTGGGCCGGTTAATTTTATTCAACGAGCCCAGTCAGGCCCAATCAGGGCAAACTAAAGATGGAGGCGACGATAACCCTAGTCCCAAACCCTAAAACTACATCGAGAGCTTTTATAAGTAGCACCAGTTATTTATGCAGCTGCTACCTCCTTTTCTCTCTCTTCCCTCCCATTCATCAGTCGATTACGCCCTCATTGCTGAGTTTCAGTTTCAGGTGCTTCTAATCTGATTTCTATCATTCATAATCATTGTTTTTTCAATTATCCACCCATCATTTCTTCGAATCCTTTTTTGATAAGGCTTATTCAAATGAATTTTGTTTTTCGTTTTCGATATTTCTGGAGGTGTTTTTCTCGGTGATGAACAAATTATGATGACGAGTCCGATCGAAATCCATTCGTTTTAAAATCGTGACGACAAAACGAGGCATTTGTCTGAGAGAAGAAGAATCTCCATTCCTTCCTCCCTCTCTCTCTTTCTGATTTTTCTCTATTAAATTTCGATGTGTTTCCTTTTGATTTCCCTATTTGGAATTTATCTCAATTTTTTTGCAAACAATTACTCCGTATTTGATTTTTGGGCATGATGAGGATTTTATGTTTGTCTGAATTTCGGTTGATTGAATCTTAACCTCCTACTCATTCTGAATGCCATTTGCATTACTTCTCAAAGTTGGATGTTTTTTGTTTTAATTTTAAAGTTTTGAATTCTAGGAATAATGATTTGGATTTAATTTTATATGAAAACATAAATTTTGTTCAACTGAACAATAATCATTATTACTGTTGAATTGTTGAAAAGTTTTTCTATTGATTTCAAAGTGTTACATATATTAATAATCCTAAAAATTAGGGAAAAGTGGGTTTGATTTTGGGGAAGAATGTGGCAATGATGAGAAAATCAAAATACTCTAATTATGCTTGAGATTGCCTCTCTAATCTTTAATCATTTTGGTTAAGTTTGGGGAGGTTACTGTGATTTGTTTTCAAGCACTTTTGAGCCACTTCCTATTTTTTTAATCCCCTTTCTTTAATTTTAGTTATGTTAATCAGTTTGTTTTGTACTCATGATTTGTCTCATAATTTCTTCTTTTGAATCCAATTGTTTAATTTTTAACATTTATTTTCTATATTTAAGTAATTAGAAAGTTTTTAGTGACAAATCCTTACCCTACACTAAGCCCATTAGTACGACAATAATGTGGCCCAATTGCACCTTTTTTTTGTTAATGGAATTTCAAATTTAAATGAGTGACTCATGACTCAGTGGCAAAAAGGTTTTGTCTACTTTCAATATGATTAATTTACTTCTTTAAATAAATAAATAAAAAGTGGTATAACCGTATAGGGACTTGGTAAATTTAGCGTGAGATTGTAAAAGTTTGAAAATCGGCTAACAAATTAATAGTAGAATTTAATGTTTTAAAATTCAAAATATATTAAGATATGAGTAGAAAAAAAGATGAATGTTATAATAACGGCAATACTGATTTACTAGTATTCCCTCCGTTCCATTTAATTGTTCACTTGAGAGATGGCAAAGCAACCAAGGCCGGAGTACTAGTTAACACAATTTGGTCTTAATCAAAATATATGCTGAAGAATATACTTCTCTCTTTGTCAAATTACTAGTTCGTTTGATTTTTTATACTAGTAATACATAGTAATATTTTCTCTATCTCATGTTAATTTTCATAAGGCAAAACGACTCATTAACTAGTATTGTAAGAGATATTGGGGTTTATATTACACTTCCTTCATGTTTATTATAAAGTGTTTTCATATTTTTAGATAAAATTTTCAATTTTCAATTTCCGGTTCACTATTCTTTATTTTTTTTCTTTCAATTTCAATACCTTTAATTATCGAAATTAATGTTATCTCTTGTTCCAAAATAATTTGATTTATTTTACATTAAAAATGTGACTTACGAGAAAAAAGATAACATAAAAGAATTATCATTAAATTTTATTAATTTTTGTGCGTGATCTAAAAATCTCTTATAAAAAAAATGAGGGAATATTAGTTGTGAGAGTAAAACATTTTCACTTTAAATAATTAGGCAGATAAAATTGACATTCTAAGGTAATATTGACAGTTAGCATGAGATGGAGGGAGTATCTCATACATTTGTATTACATAAATAAGTTTAATACTACAATGTAGGGCAAAGCAATCGGATGGCTCGGTTCTAAACCAATCCTAAACGGTAAAATTGATTAAACCGAACTTCTAAAAAATATAACCGATCCGAACCGAATTCTTTTAAGCACCGATCCGAACCAAACCAAAAATGTTGGTTTTGTTTGGTTTTGGTTTTGGTTTTGGTTTTGGTTAGACCAAACTTTTATAAGTAACATATTCATTTTACAACAAATACTTTAAGTTTTCAACAAAATTCGAGATAACATATAAATAAGGAGCAATCAAAACATCCAACAAATACTTCAACATAATTAAAATTTCTAACAGGTCAATAGTAAATTGGGTATAGTCAAGATTAAAATACTACTAATATTTCATATAAATATTAATTATTCAAAAAATTTAATATAAGATTGGATGGAACTGAAATCCAAACCTATAGAACCGATCCAACCGAAAAAAATTTGGTTTTCATTTACAACAACCGATCCAAACCAATATGCAAAAAAACCAATCCAAACCAACCAATTTACAATGGTTCGGTTTGGATTTTGGATCCAGTTCGGTTTTGCTCTCGTCTACTTTTAATCTTGCGAGATTGTTTGAATCTCGAAATGAAGACCACCAGGGGGAAGCAAGACCACCGGTGCGGTGGAGCCAAAGAAGTGGTGTAAACTCTGATTCACTAACTACTGGCCAAACTGTAGCATCCGGAGTGCGTCTAACTCCCAATTCGGTGAAGGAGGAACTGCGACGAGCGGATCAGTTTGGTATTATAGTATGGCGTATGTCTCCAAAGCAAATGCAAGAGAAAAGAGCAAAAGGAGAGTGCTTCAATTGTGATCAGAAATAAATGGAGCATTAATCACAGGTGCGGAGGAAAGGTGATGCTGCTGGTTGGTGAAGAGGAAGATGAAGCTGAAAATGAAACGACTGAATGTGATGAGGCGCTGATTATGGGAGATGTTTCCAGTGTAAATTCTCTCTCAAGTGCAAGCAATCCACGATCTCTGAGAATGTGGGGGCACACAGAGGAAAATCAAGTCCAAGTATTGATAGACAGCGGCAGCACACACAACTTTATAAACCCTAAGGTAGTGGAGAAGTTGGGAGTGCAGGTTGAATCCTCAAATTCATTCCGAGTCTACATCGGCAATGCGACATGCTATGTCAATACTACTGCCCGCAAGTTCCTTTAACTTTACAATGAATTATATTTAAGGTTGATTTATTTGTTTTAGCTGTACAAGGACCCGATGTTCTAGGCATTCCACGGCTGCAACAACTTGGCCCGATCATCCATGATTATTGTCACATGTCGATGGAGTTTAAGTGGAAGAATAAAAAGGTGAAGCTCGTTGGAGATACAAATTTGGGGTCCAAGAAAGTCACTTTTAGTCAACTAGTCAACTCCAAGCAATGGTGGGTTGAGGAGAAATGCAAGAGATGTATAAACTTACTTGGCAACAAAAATCTGAGGAATTGGAGCCAAATAAGTCTCATGAGCAAGAAAAGTTTCCACAAAATTTACCCGACGATATCATGCAGGTTCTGGTTGAATTTGAAACACTTTTTGATAGTCCTCAAGGCCTTCCTTCACGGCGGTTGTTCGACCATAAAATACATTTGATGCCTTTCAGTAAGCCCATTAATGTTCGGCCTTATAGATATCCTCACTTTCAAAAGGGAGAGATCGAGCGACTTGTTAAAGAGACGTTGGGGCAAGGAATCATACGACCAAGTCAAAGTCCTTTTTCGTCGCTGGTACTGCTTGTTTGGAAAAAAGATGGTACGTATAGATTTTGTGTTGATTATAGAGCTTTAAATGCTATCACCATCAAGGACAAGTTTCCAATTCCAACTATTGATGAATTATTCGATGAAAAAAAGGGTGAAATTTATAGGATGATTTTATTTTTTTTTCTCATTTTCTTTCGTATCAAAGCGAACGCAACCTTAATTTATTATTATTATTATTATTGGTTATGAATTACTAACATAGACAAAAGAAACTGGGACTTTTCAACACTTATCGTTTGGTAGTTGTGTTATCATGTGATTATAACTCTTATCACAGCTAATAGCATTTTGGTAGCATATATTGCATGTCTTTTGGGCCCGTGTTTTAACTGCCGGCCCGCACTTAATTATTGTTGTTTTCTTGTAAACATAACATGACCTTACCCCCATGATAAGGATATAGGAGTTGAACATGAGATACCAATTTTTTGTGTTTACCCTTTCTACCCTTTTCTCTAATATTCTCCAACATTTATTTATTTATATTATGAGGTTATTTTCGTCATTTACTATTTTAATCTTATCTCACACTTAGCTACCAAACAACCAACCATAAAACATACAAATTATAATCTTACCTAATGTCATCACTCAGCATAATTTTTATCTTATGATACTTTATCTCATCCTCCCTACCAAACAAGCACTTACTATAATTGTGTAAACACATCACGTACATTTTCCACTAATTTCATCTTTTATTTTATTTTATTCCTCTGCACCATTGGAATTGGAGTGCAAAATTAATCAAAAGATATGGAATAAATAAATGCATACTTACCTTAAATAGGTTTATATTTAGAATCTTGAATTTCTCCTAGCATTAATTTTTTACATTTGACAAGCCATTACTTTATTAATTTTAGTGTAATTTTTTTTTTAATTATTTACTGTAAATATTAATGGGAAAAACATGATTTTGTCAAATAAAGATTATTATATAGAAAAATATTAAGCAAATCACTAAAAGAGAAAAGAAGAAATTGTGAAAGGGGGTACAAATAATTTGATTTTTTGCATCCTAAGATATGACTAATGCTAGCTCTGAAAATTCAGATGACATGTCGAATATTGCTATTTTAGGCTTTTTAGCTACCTACTTTCGTCTCAAAACAGTAAATATGGCTCCACAATAAGTAATTTTCAGTCATTACTCTCTCTCTCCCTCTCTCCATTTTCAACATTTTTGGTTGACCCAACGGGTCTTCAAACCCGCCTCCGGGTCACTGACCCGGTCGGGTCAACCCGGGTCGGACGGGCCAATGACGGGTTAAGCTATATGGCGGGTTTTCATGCAACCCGGCCCGGCAACAGCTCCGGGTCGCGGTCGAACCGGTCCGACCGGGTGGGCCGGGCCGGGTTTTAAAACATTAATTTTAGCTACCTACTTTCGTCTCCAAACAGTAAATATGGCTCCACAATAAGGAATTTTCAGTCATTACTCTCTCTCTCTCTCTCTCTCTCTCTCTCTCTCTCTTATGTGTAATTAAATGTTGTATATGTATTCGCTCATGTTACTCTGATTTGCCTCGTTTTGTTAAAGTGAAACGAGCTAAATTAGAGTAAACGAAGGGATTGTGTACAAAGATATTTTACAGACATCTTAGAAAAAAAGTTCATAAAATTTGGACTGCATTCCAAAAGTCCACATGTGAGTCCCAATTAGTCACAAAATATCGCCATTAATTACATTCATTAATTGATTAAAACATTTGTAATTAAAAACTTAATTTGACTCCAAAATACAAAATCATGCAATTTTCATATTTCAATGGCGGAAAAAAAATATTCCAAACGCAGGTCTCCTCCAAATTTCAATGGTGGGTCCACTTGATACGTCATAGTAATTATTGTTATTTTGCATTATTTATATTTAATATTCTAGTTATTAAATAATCGTATAAACGGGTATTGCGATGTTTATTGGCTCGTTGTCCAATTGAACCCATTAGGGTGCGTCTAGTCAGTCTATTTATTCAGTTGTAATTTAGGGTTTTATGCATTGAATGATAATTATGAATTAAGTTTCTTCTTGTAGTCGAGGGAATCAGAGTAGGCGAAGGCTCAAAGTTGTGCGACCGATACAATTCTGGAGCGGTGTCGTATCATTGGTGCTTTCATTGAGATGTTTCGAAGAGGGATCTCCTGAGAAGCGTCATCGTTGGAGGATAAAGAATCGATTACCATGGAAGATTAAATGAAGGCAATAACATAGTTACAGGAGCAGTTTGATATGCAAACCGTGGCACAAACACAAAAATATCAAGGCATGGTGGACTCGGTGGATGATATCAAAAGGATTGTTCGAGATCTAGCTGCGCATCAAGCCGACGGGCGAATGATGGAACATGAGAAGAGACCGTTGGAAAACGTGGTGAATCCCCAGGTTCACACTATGAAACTGGAACTACCGAAATTCGACAGAACCAACCCTCATGGTTGGGTATTCCGAGTGCAAGAATATTTTGATTTTCACGAGACTCCCGCGGCACAGAGATTGAGAATAACAACATTTAACATGGAAGGGGAGGCCTCCGAGTGGTATCAATGGTTGAAGACCAACAAAAAATTAACTACTCGAGAAGACTTTCTCAAGCAGGTTAATGAGCGATTTGGTCCTTCCCAGTTTGAAGACTTCACGGGAAAATTAGCCAAGTTAATGCAGCAGGGAAGTGTGGTTGATTATCAAGCGGAGTTTGAATTGATGAACAAGGTAAATGGAATGTCTGAGCCCGTGTTGCTTTCAATCTTTGTTGCAGGATTGCGAAAAGAGGTGAAACTAGATGTCATGATAGCAAGGCCCTCAACTAGCTTTTAATTAGGGCAGAGCAATCGGATGGTTCGGTTCTAAACCAATCCAAAACAGTAAAACCGATTAAATCGAACTTCTAAAAAATATAACTGATCCAAACCGAATTGTTTTAAGAACCGATCTGAACCAAACCGAAAATATTGGTTTGGTTTGGTTTTGGTTTTGGTTGGACCAAACTTTTATTAATAACAGATTTATTTTACAACAAATACTTTAAGTTTTCAACAAAATTCGAGATAACATATAAATAAGGAGCAATCAAAACATCCAACAAATACTTCAACATAATTAAAATTTCTAACAGATCAATAGTACATAGGGGATAGTCAAGATTAAAATACTAATAATATTTCATATAAATATTAATTATTCAAAATTTTTAATATAAGATTGTATGAAACCGAAAACCAAACCTATAAAACCGATCCAAACCAATATGCAAAACAACCAATCCAAACCAACCAATTTACAATGGTTCGGTTTGGATTTTGGATCCGGTTCGATTTTGCTCTCCTCTACTATAATGTGACAAAGTTAGTTCTTTCTCCATTTCTTTAGTTCTGTTTTTATTAAATATGGGGCTTTATGCTAAAAGACTAGTGAAGTGGGGGTCAGCCCAAATACATAAAGTACTAAGACTATGTTTATCAACGATCTCAACCATCCAACCTTTACATTATTATACTACCTCCGTCCCGCTAAAGACGTTACATTTCTTTTTATCAATTTCTGGCACGTTTTTCCACGCTTCTTGTTGATGCGTTTAAAAATAGATTTTTGAAGAATTTTTTTTACGGGATACTATGATAGTTGTATTATCTCGCAAAAGAAAAAATTCTTAAAAAATCTATTTTAAAACACTTCATCAAGAAGCGTGGAAAAACGTGCCAGAAATTGACAAAAAGAAATGTAAAGTCTTTGGCGGGACAAAGGGAGTATTAATTTCTCTCTCTTCTACTAATAATACAACCTCAATTACTTCTATTTTAATATGTTTATCTATGACCATACCAATCACTCAACCTCAACATTATATATTACTTTTTTAATATAAATTTTAGTAATAATTTAATTATGTTTAATTAATAGTAATTAAAAATAAAAGAATAAGAAAATAAGTATTTACAAAATACAAATAAATATTACCTAAATTATAATCTTTATTTATAGGAAATTTTATTTTACGAATTATTACATATTTATCTTTTTTCAAAAATATTTTAAACGAAAAAATGTTTTATTTCATTATCCAAATAAAATCAAGTTGATAAGGGAGAATAAATGTATAAAATATTGATAAGACAAAAAATAAAATTAAAAGAAATAGAAAATGTGACGCAAGACAAAGTGGGGGGCGTTTTGAGACTATGAATATCAGCGGCAGATTCACGCCAACCCCAACCTTTTACAATAAAAAATAAATCAAAATAATTAAAACATTGCATGCAGAGGTTGATTGCCATGCAACCACCAACCTTGAGAGGTTGGGTGGTTGCTGTATTATTATATTATTATATATATATAGAAGAACTTTATTTTATTTATATAATATAATAAATAAATAATTTTTTATTCAATATATATTTGAAAAAATAATACATATATTATATTTTGTGAAAAAAAATCTCTATAAATAGAGATCACATTTTATAAAATTTTCTACACCTTCAATCAAACCTATTTTATTTTTCTCTCCCTTCTCTATATAAGTTTTGATGGATCCCAATAGAAATTCTTTCTCTGATTACCAAAATTACTCCAATTCTCAAGATTATTATCCTAATCTTGATAATATCCAAAGCTCTCAAGAAATACAAACTTCCATTCAATCTCCTAACTATGTAGATTACCAACCCACAGAACAACTCTCTCAAAATTCCTCTAGAAGGCAACCACGAACAAGTGTTTCTAGTCCAAAAAGTTGGACTTCTCAAGAAGACATAGTGCTTATGTCTTCATGGTGTATTGTCAGTGAGAATCCAATAGTTGGAAAAGATCAAAAGGAGGCCACCATGTGGAATAGCATTTGGGAACTATACAAAAAGAGTAGAAATGAAAATCCGGGAATGATGCTGGGGATAGATCCGCGGAGTCGCTGAGAAATCGTTTCAAACGATTGAATACCAATGTAAACAATTGGATTGGTGCATATAAGGAGGCTTACTCACAACAGAAGAGCGGTTGGTCCCCTCAAGATATTCTTGATGCAGCTTAAACAATTTATGGGAAGTCCAAATTTACCCATCAAGATGTTTTCGATCAAGTGATGTGTCACCACCCCAAGTGGGAGCTGAATTTGGGTGGAGATCGTACACGTGCTCGTGCTGAAGTTGAAGATAGCTTTGAAGATGATCGCGGAAGCTCAAAAAAATCAAGAACCGATGAAGGAAGAGATGTTCCAAGTGATACCACTCCAGAAACTCCGGTCAGTGATGCAGCAACTATCCTTCATGGGCAGCGTTTGTCAAATCTATTACCTCTCCGCAAATTAAGAGGCACAAATTGTTTGCTCAACATCAAGAGGCTGCCCGAAAAGATGTTGAGCGAGCATTTGGTGTTTTGCAAGCTCGTTTTTCTTTTATCAAACGTCCATGCCTATTGTGGGATCGTGATATGATGGCAAAAATAATGATTGCATGCATCATTATGCACAATATGATTGTAGAAGATGAAAGAAGCACTTACCTAAGCTATTGGGATCCTACAGAATTTATGGAAGATCGACCTACACATAATAATATGCACAATGAAGATGTAGAAGAAACAGATGATGAAACTTTCGTATTTTCTACAGAAAGAATTGCGAGCCTGAAGAAGTATATGACAAACAGGGCACAACTACGTAATAGAGAAGATCACAACACTCTTCAAAACGACTTGATCGAGCATATCTGGCAAAAGTTCGGTGATGGCGATTAAATGTGTATTTCGTACTATTATGTTTTGTTAGTTGTTTATTTAATTTTGTGATTTAATTGCAATCGTTTTGGTGGTGAATTGAAAACGTTTATGTAATATGTGTTCATACTTTGCAAAATACTTATTCTCTCATTTCTTGTATTTTTAATTATTACTCAAATATAATTAAATTATTATTAAAATTATATTAAAAAATTATACCACTCCGGTCCCAGCTTATTGACTCATTTTTCTTTTTGGGACGTCCCACACATATTGACTCATTTCCTTTTTTTAGAAATAATTAGAGTATAATCAATACAATTAGTAAACCCCTTATTACACTTACAATTCCATACTTAAATCTCATCCACTCATTTTTCTGCACGTAGTTCAATATAATTTAAATTTTGAAAGTTTAAATTATTATAACTTGCTCGTTTGTTATCGGATTTTTTTGATTTTTATATCAAATTAAAGGTCTTGATACGATCTTTCATTTAAGATCAGACAAGAACATGTTTTTATGCATTTATGATGCTCTGTTTCTAAAATATGTCTAAATACATAAACCACATTACATTACCTACAAAATACACTTTATACACTAAACATTTTCATCTTAATTCCCGTGTATAAAGCAAATGAGTCAATAAGCTTGGACCGGAGTGGTATATAATGTTGGGGTTGGGTAATTTTAAATGGTCATGGATAAACATATAAAAACAGAAGTGATTGAAGTTGGATGAATAGTAAATTAATATAAGAGAGACAAATTAATATAATAATGTGAAGGTTGGATGGTTGAGGTTGTTGATATTGGTAGTCTGAGAAGGTATGTGGTTGGCACTAATCCAACCTTCAAAATCAATTTACATTTATTTTTTAATTCTAAAGATTGGGGTTGGCCTCTAAAGGGCGCTGATAATTGTAGTCTAATGAAGTGGAGTACTCCCACCTCACAAAATCACGATCTGCAACTAATTACGAGCAGGAGATACCAATACTTAGAAAGTTGAAGTGTCAGCTTGTTATTGGAACTTTATACTATATTCAAGAATGGGATGTAGTAATATTGCTTCCACTCGTTTTGGAATGATTAAATGAGTAATTCGTCGTGAGAGATTTGAATCAATGTTTTAAAATTATTCAGTTCTCTATTTTCTGGTTGAACTGGTTAGTATCGGAAACAATTGTAAACTAAAATATTGACATGTTTAATTTGTTTAATCATAGGTTCGGTCTGGTTTTCAAACACTCATCTGAAATGAATTATCCATTACCTAGTTGAGAGTAACAATTAACAAAATTGTTACCCAAAAATAAAGGAGAAACAATTAGAAAGAATCCCTTACAAGTGATTACATTGATGGACAAGCTTTGACTATGAACATAACTGTAAAAAACATGTTCATTTAAAATTTTGTGCCAACAAGAAACCCCAAAGTTATCTTCTCCTCATGTTTACCAAAACTCCTTACAGGAACATAAGCCCTCCTTAAAATGGTGAAACCGCAACGAATCTCGTACAACGATTTCTACACCTTCGGATTTTGCCACGAACTTGATGGTGTTATGACAATCGCCACATATCCTCAGGTTCTTAAAAACCCTAATGCAAGATTCCCCTCTCCTATTCAGTATCCCAAAAGCAACTGCCAGCTTCTCACTGTGATTGCACAAACTATCTTCTCCTTCCTCTCCGTCCAAGTCTTGAAGAACAAACTCCGTTTTCGGATAAAATCCTTCCGACTTCATCTTTGCCCGTACTTCGTCCAAGAACCTATATATCTCCCTGCTCTGATCACTATTTTTATCACCAACAACAAATGTATGCACTCGATTGTTCACTCGAATCCAACTGCAGCCGGGCAATTTCCTGATTCCTCTGTCTCTCATCAGTTTCCTCACCTCCGATGCTTCTTCCCAAAGTTTGGCAGTGACGAGAATGTTGAAGAGTAGCACATAGTTTCCGGGGTTGTCTCCTTCTATCTCGAACAGTCTTTTAGCAGCGATTTTGCCTAACTCGACATTCTTATATACACGGCACCCTCCGAGCAAAGCTCCCCATGCAGCTGCTCTTGGCTCTGTAGGCATTTTTTGGATGAAGTCATAGGCCTCGGTTAAGCGTCCACCGCGGCTGAGAACATCAACCACGCAAGAATAGTGTTCTTCATCGGGCTCAACATTATAATCCCTCGCCATTGAATGAAAAATCGAGAGCCCTTCATCTACCATCTTCGAGTGGCTACAACCAGATAGAACGCCAGAAAAGGTAGCAGAGTTAGGTTTCACGCCTGAGCTTACCATCTCATTGAAGAGTGATACAGCTTTCTCTCCTCTTCCGTGCATGGAGTTTGCAATGATAATCGTGTTCCACGCAATAGTGTCTCGATATGGCATCATGTTGAAAATTCGGGTGGAGGTTTCCATGTCGCCACTCTTGGCGTATATTAAGACAAGTGCAGTAGTGACTTCCATTTCCTCCATGAAATGGTGTCTCGTTATATACGCATGGATCTCCTCCCCTCTCCTCCATGCTTCTAGAACAGTACAAGCGGCTAATGCACTCGTGACGGTGATTGGAGTAGGCTTGCACCTCTGTAGTTGCATTTCTCTGAGAAACTCGAGCGCTTCTCTAGCTTTTCCATTATCAGCACATCCAGAAATAACGGAGTTCCAAGAAACACTATCTAACTTCACTCCTCGAATTCTCATATGTTGAAAAGTATGGAGTGCTCTCTCACTCTCACCATTCGAAAAATAAGCCGATACAATCACATTCCACGACACAATATCCGGCTGTGGCATGTTAACAAACACTAACTCAGCATCCCTGATGCTCGAGCAAGTAGAATACATATCGACAAGAGCACTACTCACAAACTGATTCTCTCCCATCCCACTCTTGAGAGCAAAGCCATGGATCACTCGGCCCGAATTCAGATACTTCAAGCGCGTGCAAGAAGGAATAACAGAGGACAACGTCATAGCATTCGGCCTAACTCCACTCGAAACCATATCCCGAAAAGCTTGAAGCCCCGCCTTCGGAAGCCCACAGTTGAGACAGCACGAACAGAACGACGTCCACGAAACAACATCCTTGAACTTCAAATCTCCGAAAACCCGTTCTCCGCCTTCAAAGTGCTTACATTTCCCATACATATCAATGAGGGCATTGCCCAGAATCAAATCCGAACTGAAGTTGCGCTTCAGAGCATCAAAGTGGACTTCTTTCGCCTTCGCCAAATCCCTCGAAACAGCACAAGCTTTGGCTGCAGCTAAGATAACAAGCTTATCTGGGCTTATCTTTCCGCTGTTTTTCACCTCAGTGTAAAGCTTTATCGCTTCTTTAGTTCGCCCAGTCTTGGTGTAAGCTGAAATCAACAGCGTCCATGAATGCACATCTGGTTCAGACATTCCGTCGAACAGTTGGCGTGCGCGCGCTAAATCTCCTAAATTCAAATATTTCTTGATAAATTCAACATTCAAATGTAGCGGCAAACCAGTGGGTATTTTCGAGAGCATTTGATCACCAGCATCAAATATTAAAAGATCGTGGAAATGTTCAGTAAATTAAAAGGTCGAATCCCAGTTCGTATTTTTTGTTTTTGTATTTTTGTTCGGAAGCAGAACAATTTCGTTAAACCACAAAACATTAGTATGATTTTTGTTTTGTTTAGTGTGTAACTTTTACTCCCTCCGTCGTCGGACTTAATATTTTAAATGGGACGAATGAAATAGTAAATTACTCCTTTTTCTTACTACCAGAGTTTTAATATAGAGTGAATATTAAAGTGAAATTTGATTCTTGTAATAGATGATTTTGTGGATTAATTTGTAGGTCGTAGGATGCGAGCCTATTTAGATTTTTTATTTATTTTCATAGATACTTAGAAATGAAACTAAAACTCTAAAAGGGTTTAAATCAGAGTCTACGTCCTAAACTAGAATGTTACCCATGTTTTTGTAGGCAAGCGATGCAACAAATGATACCCGTTTATCACGGAAAGTTGGTGCATTTCGAAATTTTCAATTACTACTCCATTCGTCCACAAACAAAATACTCCGTAATATGCTCTTGATGGAACGGATTTAATTTTCAACAAAACAATTGCTATATGCTGGGTAAATTTATTTTAAATTGGAGTATAGTATTTTGTACTTCATTTTTTATTTAAAATATTAATAAGATTAAGGTTTAGTGCTCATTTGGTTCAAGTTGGGTAACGGAAACGGAATGAAATCAAGTCAAGTAAGGAAATAGAAACAATGGTTACTTTTATTAAGTGTTTGATTTAATCATAGTAAGGGAGTCACTTGTGAGGGGAATCTCTTTCCTTTGTTTCCCCTCCTTTTTGAGGGGTAACAATTTAAGGGATCGGGTTATCCTCAAATAAGGGTAATTGTTAACTTGTTGCTCAAACCAAACAACAAGTAATGAATTCACTTAATTGTTTCCCTTTCCTTACCTAAAAAAAAGTGAACCAGACGAGGTTAGAGTATAACGAGATACATAAAAATATGATTAAAATGGAAATACCGCATTCTTAATAGATGAATGAAAATGACAAAACTCCGAACTCTTCGTGAACATAAGAAGTACTAAGGAATCTGGCAATAGTGTATGTGTGTGTAGGGCATATATCCTTTCAATATAAAGGTATGGTGGTGATGAAATGTTTGTTTGTTTGAAATTTCAACCGCTAAAGAGATTCTCCTTCACATGATTGTACTTCACTATTTACTTAATTTGTGGCTTTAACTTAAAGATTTTCTCTTCCTTATTCGTCTTTCAATTTGTCAATAAACAAGAGGCATTTGGCACAACAAGTGCTGTTTATCTTTTTCTTTCTTTATTTCTTTTCATATATCAAAATAGCTCCTTATAGTATTTTGTTGCATTAATCTTTTGCATTGACTTGATTTTTACTTCTTCCGTCTATGTCTGTTTAGGGTTTGTTTAGGGTTCGGAAGAGTTGACATGGGGTTTAACGTATTATAACGATGTGTTAAAGTGTGTGGTGGTGTGTAACGATGGTGAGTTAATATGATGTTCATGGGATACGATTGGAATTTTTTTTGTAGGGTCCACTGCAGAAGGACAAAAAACGAAAAAGACCATAAAGATTGTGGACGGAGGGAAACCATTTTAAGTTGTGAAATTGGAAGGAAAAATCCATTCATTTTGAGTATATATATAACCATCCATTAGGATCACTTCACTAGTTATAGAAAATAAGAGTTGAAAGGAGTGATAAAAGCTTTCACTTGTAATTTTTTTTTTTTTTTTTTTTTTTTTTTGAGACAATTAAAAAAATTGCAACTAGTAAGTAGTACTAAGTTGAATTCCAAATTTCAATTAGATGTATGAAATTAAATGGGTCCTTACTATTTCTTTTAGATATTAAAAAAGTTAGCAATTAGAAATGTACTCCTTCAATTATTATTAAATATATATATATATATATATATATATAATAAGATTACAAAATAGCAGTTATCAATTTAGCATTGATTTCGGGGTCAATTTTGCAATTAGTTAAAATTTCAGGGATCTAAACCTAAAAAGTAAAGGCCAAGTGTGAACACAAAAAAATAGGGTTAATGCACTGTAAATACACGAACTTTGCCCCAGATTCCATTTTCTCCACGAGCTTTCAAAAATCTGCCATAATACATGACTTTTGCTCCGTGTTCAATTTTTCCACAAATCGGAGCTCCGACAAGTCTGATGCTGACGTGGATCTGATGTGTCATTTTTTTAAAAAAATGTTGAATGAGGTGTAAATTATCGGCTGAGGTGTATTACATACGACGTCGTTCTATTTAGAACGATGTCGTTTTACTGAGGAAAGAAAACGACGTCGTTCACGTTAACAATAACGATTGGGAAATTAGGGGTTTCTATTTCACATTACGTTCATCGTTTTCGCTAGGGCAAAGGTGGAGTCTGCTTGTTGACAAAATTTCCGATTACGGTGGCGATTGACACAGCTAGGGTTCAGTTCAGGGTCGCGGCGGCGATTGACACAGCTAGGGTAACCCTAGTTCAGGCTCGCGGCGGCAATTGAGAAGTAGCAATGTTGGACTTCGATGAGTAAGTCTCCTTAAACTATACCATTTCTTTTCTGCGACGATTGAGAACTACATTTTCTGAATGAATTTGAATTTTTGTGTGAAATTGTATCTTTGCAGTGACCATTTCGCTATTTACTTTCATCATGGGGGAAAATTTGAGACGATTGGGGGGGTCTAGATTTTACTGTGGTGGGATATATGAAAGAAAACTTGGGTTTGAAAAGGATAAATTTGGGTATTTTGATGTCGTAGATGAGGTAGAGAAGCTGGGTTATGTGAAATGGAATAATATTGCATACAAAATACCTAAAAAAGAAGTTTTTATAGTTTTAAAAGATGACAAAGATGTAATGAAGATGCTACAAAATCTGTTTGAAAAGTGTTATTGCATTAGTCTGTATGTTGATGGAGGATTGATGAAAGGTTCAGAGGAGGAGATAGCTGATGAAGTTGGGAAAACTCACAAAGGGAAAGGGATAGCAATTGAGGGCAGTAAGAGTTCTACTTGTGACTCTACAGTCACAAAGGTTCCTAAGGGTTCTGATTTGAAACACAAGGGAAAAGCAAATGTGGTATTTCCTCAAAAAAAAAAAGGACAGATACATTGACAAGGGCAAAGGAAAGGTAGAGGGAAAGGGTAAGGGAAAAGAAAGGGTAGAGGGAAAGGGTAAGGGAAAAGAAAAGGCAAAGGGAAAGGGTAAGGGAAAGCAAAAGGCAGAGGGAAAGGGTAAGGGAAAGGAAAAAGTAGAGGGAAAGGAAGAGGGTAAGGGTAAAGGCAGTGGCAGTAGTGTGAGATGTGATGAGAATAATAGCTTATGGAAGGACTTACAAGATTTTGATGAAGACAGTGATTCTGATATATCATGGTATGATTCTGATGAAGATGATGAGGCATTTGAGACAGATGACATTCTTGGTGATGATGAATTGGGTAGTGGTGATGAAGAATACCAAGAAGCAAGACAAAATATCAATCAAGAGCATCTAAGAATAGATAGTCTTGAGACTGAAATTCCAGAGTGTGAGGGTAGTGCTAGGGTATCAGTTGAGGTTGAGGGTATTGGTGGCATTCAAAGTGAGGGCAGAGAGGAAATGCTTAGTGACTATGTTGATTCAGATGAAGAAGTTAACTCCACTTCCAGTGAAGATGAAATGATTTATCTCCAAAGAGAAAACGGGTGAAAAAGAGATATGACCCAAAATGTGACCATTCAAATCTAAATGTAACAGTTGGGATGTTATTTGAAGATGGATTGCAATGTAGGGCAGCACTGAAATCATGGGTTATCTTAAATGGCCACCCCATTCACTTCAGAAGAGTCACCAAAAATCAAATTGAGGCTTATTGTAGTCCACCATGCACCTGGAGAATGTATGGGAGTTTGGTGAGATCATATAAGAATTTGAAGATCAAGAGAGTGGATGGGACACATAGTTGTGGATTTGATGTAGGCAACAAACAGACAGATTATCAGTGGCTTGGGAACAATAAATGAATGTGTTCAGGGTGCGGCCTACCATGACTATAAGTGAGTTTGCAGTTGATGTGAAAGGCAAATTTAATTTGAAGATTTCTAGGGGCAGATTACACAGAGCCAAGCACTATTCCTTTGAGTTATTAAGGGGGACAGTGGAGCAACATTATGGGCTACTTAGATCTTATCTCCGTGAGTTGATGAGGTCAGATAGGGAGGCTATACATAGGTTTTAGTGCATTGAAAAAGGGATTTAGAGAAGGATGTCGATGGATCATTGTTTTGGATGGTTGTCATTTGAAAACATATCTTCGAGGTCAACTTCTGTGTGCAGTGGCAAATGATGGTAATAATCAAATGTTTCCTATAGCTTGGGCTATAGTTAAAGTGGAGAATCAGGACAGTTGGACATGGTTTATCACAATCCTACTTGAAGAATTAAGAGTCACAGATGGCAATGGGCTTACTATCATTAGTGACCAACAGAAGGTAAATTATGCTTATGTTAATGTTTATGTCTTTATATTCATATATTTGTTATGATTCCAGCCATATTATGTTAATTTATGCTTCCAGTTAATGGTTTGGATTAGTTATTTTGCTTATGTTTCACTGTTGTTTATTCCAGGGATTGCTAAATGCAGTCAAATTGTTAGCTCCACTTGCTGCCGAAATTGTGCAAGACATGTTTACTGTAACTGGAAGAAGCAATACAAGGGTGGTACTTTGAAGAATATGTTTTGGAAGGCTGTCAGATGCACCTACCACCAAGCTTGGAATGATGCAGTTGAAGAGATGAAAGCTGAAAATCAAAGAGCATTTGACAACTTCATGGAGAGAGAACCTGCTAGATTTTGTAAGGCATTCATCTCTACTCAGTGTGGGAGTGATATGATAGATAACAATATCAGTGAGACTTTTAATGGCTACATTATTAGGACTAGATCCAAACATATCATTCACATGCTAGAGGATATTAGGAGTGCTTTGAGGGAAAGACAATATGTGAAGTTAAAGATGATTAAGAAAGTCACTGATAAGATATGCCCCAATACCAGAAAAAAAGTTGAGAAATTGGTTCAAGAGAGTAGGTTTTGCAGTGCAAATTTAGGGATAGATGGTTCATTTGAGGTGAAACATCTGATTTCAAAGGACAGGTTCATAGTGTCTCTAGGCAACAGAAAATGTTCTTGTAGAATGTGGGATATAACAGGAATCCCTTGCATCCATGAGATATCTGCAATACAGTTTTTGAGGCATGATGTAGCAGATTATGTCTATACATATTTCACAGTGGATAAGTACAAGGAGGCATATTCATTTGGCTTGCCAGCCATAAATGGTGAGAAAATGTGGCCCAAAGCAACTGGTTATCCTGTGCTGCCTCCTTTGATCAGAAAAATGCCAGGGAGGCCGAAGAAGAAGAGAACAAGGGATCCAGATGAAAGGGACCCTAAGAATCCTAACAGGCTAAGAAGAACTGGTCTTGTAATGACATGCCAAAAATGCTTGCAGTTAGGCCACAATGCAAGAACATGCTTGAATGAGCCAGTCCCTAAACCACATAAAGAACCGGTCCATCTCTGCACTTTATTTGCCTTTATAGTCTGTTTCTTCTTCTGATTTTTACATTCAGCTCATCATTACACATGCAATAAAGCAGGGAAAGAGAGGGAGGCCAAGGAAGGATCCTGCTTTAGCTGCTGCTACAACAAGAAGGGGAACTAGTAAGGCACCTAGTTCTCAAACTGCTTCAGCAGCTTTAAAGAAAGTCATTGCAAAAGAAAGAGCTCATGTACATATACTTCCTGTTAATGACATTTAATTCACTCAATTTGTTATGTTATCAGCCTTTTCAATTGATTGCTTTGTTTAAACTGTGTAGGCTAGAAATGGAATTGGCCTTTTGGGGTGTGAAGGGACTGGAAACACATATTTACATGTAGGTTTTGGTTTAAATCTTTTCATGAATTTGGGGTTTTTTAGCAATGGTTTGTTGATGCTTCATTTATGTTATAGATGTCAAGTGGAGCTGGAATTCACACAACTCCAGGAAGCAGCAGCAACCAATCCACTAGTACTTTTTCAAGAGCGGCCATTCCAACTCAAGAAAGTCACATACAATAGTCACTATTTGCAGCAGCAACCCCTTTTGGTTTCAAAAACAATGTTTGATCTGTTAGTTTCATTTTGCATGGATTGGTACAATGTTTCTTTTGATATTCTGAATGTTTAATTTGGTACAATGGATTTGAATGTTTCTTTTGGTATTCTGAATGTTTGATCTTGGTACATTGGATTTGAATGGATTGATACAATGACCTCTTATTTTGTCATTTATGTTGGTTTTTGTCACTCTGAAACATCTAAAAAATTGCAATAAAAACCATGGCTTATCAGAATAACACAATCCATATATACAAAATGTCATTAGAATGTCAGTTACAAGAGAGATTAGAGATCACATACATTACAATCTGATAGCATTACACAACATACATAACTACAAATTAAAGGTCTAATGCATTTCAAACTAAGCCAACATACTACAATCTAAGCTAAGATGATAGCAACAACAACCAACACAATAGATGTTATGATTACACGAATCATAAATAACTCCTTCTTCAGTTTTTTGTTCTCCTTCTGCAAAGCTTCAATTTGAACCCCAAGCTGTTTCATTACCTCCCGCCGATTATCTAAATCCTTTAAAACATCTGAATACATCTGAATCCACATGTTCACTTTTGCTCTCTCGGCTTCACCATTCAATGTACTAACATCTTCAACTTGAGGGGGCCTCCAAGCATCAACCCATCTGAAAAATCCACACTGATGTGGCTGGGAAGATTATACATATGGTTAGAATCCTAAGCTCCAACTCCAGTAAATCCACACAAAATTGTTCATTAAATCTCTACAGTTCTAGCTACTCCATCTATAGTAATAGCTACTCCATTAAAGCTTTCATCCACTTATTTTCTATAGATATCGACCATACACAGAACATAATCTTAATTATATGAATACATATGGCAGTAAACCCTAATATTAATTTCATAATCCAATTAAATTAACGAATTCAAAGAACCTTTAGACTGGTTCAATTATATACAATGGTTCAATTTCTATACGAATTTAATGACTTTTTTATCTGGAATTTCGGACAACGGAGGAACCTGCGGTAAGGATTCTTAACAATGAAAGAAGTGGCGAGCTTAGGATTCAACCCACAGTGACAGAGCTTTGAGAATGACGATTCGTCAGCGGTATGGTAACTAGGGCTGCTCGAGGATGTCCTGGAGGCAGACATCTCTGCGCTGGTAAACCTTCGCTTCTTCTTTCCTTCTTCTTCTCCGGCTCGCACTCGTCGTTCCCCTCTGCTATTCGCAAATGATAAATACAATGATGAACAAACCCTAGTCTTTAATTTGATAATTTAATTTTGTGTAAAACAACGTAGTATTAACACTACTAAACGACGTCGTTTAGATTTTAAAACGACTTCGTTTACTTCGTCGGAAAAGTTTAAACACATCACACTTCCGGTGACCACGTATGCGCCAGCTCAGCATCAATTTGAGAGAAAACTCGATTTGTGGAAAAATTGAACACGAAGCAAAAGTCATGTATTATGGCAGGTTTTTGAAAGCTCGTGGAAAAAATGGAATCTGGGGCAATGTTCGTGTATTTACAGTGCATTAACCCAAAAAAAATAATACGTCATCTTCTCTCCTCTCTTTCCCCTCGTCTCTTTCCTCCTTGCCACTTGGCAAATATTTATTGGTGGAGATAATTACATCAAAATAAATCTTATTTTCAAAATAATGTAGATAAATATTTATTTGAAAAAATTATACTATAAATTAAGATTTTCAATTCTCTACAAATAGACACCAATATTGCTATACTTTGAATCACCAAAAAAAAAAAAAAAAAAAAAATCTCATCTCATTTTCTATTATTTGATATTTTGATTTTGTATTTCAAACAATTGTAATTTTGTATTTTAACAAATATTTATAATTTACTTTTATTTTCTTTGATGTCACGTGTTAAATTCTCTCCTATTTATTCCGATTTTCTTTTTTGTAATTTTTATTTAAATTAGTGGTCTAAAACAAAAAGATATCGGCCCAAGTTTAATGGGCTCGAAAATAGAACATAAATAAAATAAATATATCATACATTGGGTGACACAATATTTATAAGTCACTTAAAAAAAATCATGAAAAACTTAATTGTTCATATATGTAAATTTCATACACAAACTATAATTTACTGTTTTCACTTAAATCAAGACATGACCTTTTTTTTTTTTTTTTTTCCTTATTCACATTTGCAAAATAGTCTCTTTTTTTAGGATTCAGTTTCTTTTAGGATTCAAAATTTTCTTTTTGGTAGGGTTTAATTTTTTTGATTTAGTAACTCACGTTGACGCATCAGGTGAGATGACAAATGTTGTACTTCCGCTGCTCTTATTAAATATTCATAACTCACGGTGTCGCGTATCGCGCGTAGGCGAGTACTAGTTAATATTAATATCAATATACCATGTCGACCAAGTGGAAAAGAGAAACGTGTTCAATTACGTACGCCCTCCGTCTTTAAATAAGTGTCCCCTATGTAGTGTAAATTACACTACATCGGGGACACTTATTTAAAGACGGAGGGAGTACTTCACTATCTATTCTACTACTCTTAAATAAAAAATGCCGATTAATATACGCGATCACGAATTAAATTGTAGTAATACAAAATATTCACTCACCAAAATTTTTTAAATAAAAGAAGAAAGTTGTTTCGTAAATTTGTCGGTCAAAGTTTACGGTTTTAATTAGAAAAGTAGTACTGTAGTATAAAACTATCAACATATTTAGGGTTATAAATATACATCCTTAAATATTTTGAAAAGGAACATCATACACAATAATTTAGGTCAAGATTTTAGGAGCAATATATATTATACACCATAATTATTTTCATTTAATTGATAATTAAATACATTGCAAATCTTGGACAAAAACCATTGGAATAGTCTACGTCAAATGCACCAACAATAAATACTACTCCAAACAACGACCCAGCGCAATTTTATTAAATTAAATTAAAATTTGATAAATAAGTGCTAACTAACTCGGTCCACTCGGAATATGGGCAACTCAAATTATTCCGATTTCTTAATCGAGACGCCTTACATAGATTGTCTTGTTTTCCATTTTTTGTATTACACTAAAAATCTAATGTTGAAATGATACAGAACATTCAAAGTAGGATGACGGGATTACCTCTTCCATTTAAGGGTGAGAATGCACTCTTTCTTTAGTATTCCGTCTATCTCATTCTATTAGTCGTCATATCTTTTTCCGTATATCTCATTTATTAGTCTATTTTTTAAAAAAAAGAAAATAAATTAATAGAGAAAACCTCTTTTAAAATCCCTCTATCTCGATTTTTCTTAGTTTTTATGCTGAAAGCAAAGTGAGATGAAGTGAATATTTTGTAAAACATAATTTGACACAATTGCTTTTATTTATTTCCAAAATTACTTTACTTAAATCAAATTTATCATCAGAATGAGCCCAATGCTTTATTAAATTAAAATATAAAATCCTTACGACGAAATTACGAAATGTGCATAGTCAGCAGAATCGGAAGTCGTATTAAATAAAAGGGAAAGAGAATGAGACGGAAAAGGCCATAATCGCCACCACCTCATTTCTTCCGCAACCAATCTCCACCGTTTCCTTTCCCCTTTCTTTTCCCACTCTCAACCAAATTACAATTAACTTTGGATTCCGCAACCATATTTATACCAACGAATAAACCCGGCGATCGATCACAAAATTTATGTCTTTTACCCCAATTTTTTCTCCCCAGTTTTTCATCAAATTTGATGAGAAACGTGCCCATGGTGCGGGGAGGGCGGAGAATTGAGCGCCGGCTATGAGGAATTACTGTGATCGGCAGCAACAATTACGTACAGGAGCTGTATCTATAGGTAGAATTGAAGTAGAAGAAGAAGAGGAAGGGTTTATGCGTGGATGATTATGGAGGAATTGCCGGGGGCGGTGGGGACCAGTGCGAGCTTGGCTCTGAGATTGGGGCAGGCCGTCTTCGCGGTTGCTTCTCTGCTTTTCATGTGTTTGGATGTCGAGTTCTACAGTTACACTGCCTTCTGGTAATTCATTCGGTTCTCTCTCTAGATTCTAGAAGTTTCTGTTCTTCCGCTTCGTTTCTACTGCTTCTGATTATTTCCATTTTGTACGAGAAATTCGAATTTGTTGATGAAATTCGTCTGAATTTTGGTGTTATTTTTCGTTTCCTCAGTAATTTTTTTTTGTGTCGGTGGAGAATAATTGGGTGACAGCTATCGTTTTTTTTTTTTTTTTTTTTTTTTTTTTTGACATTTTTTCGTGAACCATTATTGTGGAATTCGATGGTGATTGTTGGTGGAGGTTGAAGAAAGGGCCAAATGAAAATGGAATACTAAAATTAGGGCATAGAATTTACAGAAGAGGAATGTTTCTATTTCCGTCCTCATTCTACTATTATTTGAATATTCAAGTACTGACACATTGCTTCAAATAATGTTTATGCACTATAAATGGTAGGTAGAAGGTAGTACATGGTGTCAATATATGAATAATAAGTGAATCAAGATTGCTCAAAAATGAAGCATCATGAAACAATTAGAATGCAGGTTGGTAGACTAATTGAATACTCAGTCAATTCTAAGAAGAATTACCTAGGACTAACATGACTGTTGCTTAGATAATGCAGTAATCGTAGCATGTATATTCAAAAACCCGAAGATTACGAGCTTAGTTTGTGGGACTTTTGTAGCTGAGGTCTGCTTTAGAAAACTGTAGTCGGACTTATCAGTAAAGACACTCAAGCAATCACGGTCTATTTAAGCTCATTAGAAGCATGAGCCTTGTTAACGTTGATTGAGTTTTCATCTTGTTATTCTAATAAAAGAGAAATCTACGAGTGATGGTTTTGTAATCGTTTGAATTTGTAACTGTTTTGCAGCTTCTTGGTAACGATTATGGGATTAGTGATTCCATGGAGCTTGACATTAGCGGTAGTGGATGTGTTCTCAGTTTTCATCAAGCGCCCAGCTCGACAGCCTGGGATTCTCTCGATTGTTGTCATAGGGGATTGGGTACGCAAACTACCTATCCTACCATACATTTATTTCTCAAATCATCCCAAGATTATCATATCCATATGCACAAGTAAAGATAATAATACTACAAGATTCTCACACTAATGAATTTTTAGGTGCTGTCGTTTCTTTCGCTAGCTGCATCTTGCTCGACTGCGAGCGTTACAAGTCTGCTCCTTGCTTCCGAAGGTTTCTGCAGCGCGAAACTATGCACAAGGTACCAACTGTCTGCAGCTATGGCCTTCTTGTCGTGGTTCTTGTCCTTCACCTCTTCGCTCTTCAATCTTTGGCTTCTCCCGTCTGTCTAGGTATATGTATGTATGTGTACAAATCGAAATGGGAGATCTTCATACAAGATTTTGTTTAGTATATAGTAGCAGTTCATTGTATTGTTGCAACTGTACAGATATATGGCCTTGTTTTCCCCACTGAAATTTGTAATAAAGAGGGTGGGATTATAGGTTTTCACATCTATTATGTGGAAACTCTTTGTTACTTCATTTGGAAAGTGAGTAGTCTATCAACTACATCTCTACATATTGTAAGATTGCATATAAGTGTGTGTGTGTGCGTGTGCGTGTGCGTTGGCTTAGATGTAGAGGGTTATGTTTCGGGGTCAAAGGCCTCGAGTTCGAGTTTTACCTGGCGTGACCTTTAAATTTTTGTTGTTAAAGCTAAAAAGAAAAGATTAGATAAAAGTATATATTGGTGACACAATAAGCCATAACCTCCAGCTAAGTGGTTTTTCAATTTGTAAAATGTAGGAGGTTTTGATAATATAATGTTTTCATATATGCACATATAAATGCATAGACGCTTGTTATCGACAACTGACACTTTTATACATGATAATAGACTCTTTGATTAAAAGGTTAAACGTTTAATTCTTTTGTTATCGACAACTGACACTTTTATAGTACATGATAATAGGCTCTTTGACTAGAAGGTTAAAAAACGTCGAATACTAAATATTTTATCTTGTGAAGATTTACCATCACGAGATATCTAATAAATAACCATATGGTTATGATTACAAGATTGACATGTAATTAAAAATCTCGATTGTAAAATATAACGACACTTTTACTGAAACTATCTTTTGAGCCCGAGTACTGGGCCGCACGCAAGTTCGTCTCATTCCTTGAATATATGTAATTTTAAAATAATAAAAACGGATTATCTCGACTCGGACGGAGAGAGCAGGTGTTTAGTTTTTTTATTTGGTGCTAGTAAAGTTTTAATGGGGCTTCGATTCGATTATCCAATCCCAATAATTGAACATGAGCCTCAGCCCAATACGAACTGGATCCTTTAGAATATTCGCCATGATCATTGACTATAACCAATTAACCATCTTTAAACTTAAAGAGAGCTACTAATCCACTAAAGTTTTATTAATTAATTTATTAATTTTTTGATCAAGACACTAAAATTTAATATTAAATTCTACATCAAATGAAATCTATAATTTTTCTACCATCTTATAAGAAAATATATTTAAAAAATCATGTGGTTATACACGAACCAAGTCAAAATAGTGGCAGCCTCCCATCAAACGATACCCACCCAAATATTGATTAGAACTCTCGTCCGAACCATAAGTTACTATTTTCGTGGACGAATGAAGTAGTATATATTTTCAAAATATATTTCAAGGATGATAAAGAATTCAAAAATAGACAACACATAATTAAGCTTTATATAGTTATGAATGGAGGCCAAAACATTATTGATGGGGCGTGGATTTTGCCGGTTGTTGACCCTTCCCCAAATTCCATCGAATCAAAACTCGTTCAATTCACAAGCAAAATATGCATGGTGGGTTTTAGATATATGCATCAATTCACCACTACCACATACATAATTATACATTCATATTTTCTTGTAATATTTATATGCATTTTATGTGGTGGTCGAACTGGCAAAGAACACATTACTACTCCTCTTCCCTTCCCTCCGTCTCATTTGTCATTTTCGTCCGTCTAACTTATTAGTCTCGTTTTTTAAAACGACAAAATGGAAGTCCTCTTTCATTACAGCCGCATATCCACTCCTTTCTTGATTCTTGTGCTCAATCTGTATGAGACTAACAACGAGGGACGAATGTAGTACGATTTTATATATTGATATTGTTAATTAAAAAATAATGAAATTAAATTAAACACGAATGCAGGTAATGTTTGGTGTACAATACATTTGATTGAAGTGACAGCTGAAATGGAGCCACACGTGCATGCATGCATGCATGCATTGACCCACATTAGATCGTGTCTTCTTCTACGCAGGCAAAATAACATCTTACTTCATTTTTTCTTATTTTTTTTAAAAAAAATTATATATCTCCGTCAAGATCTAAAAGGATTAATCATTTTGCATCAATTAATGTAATTATTTAATTAATCAAACAATATTTGCTATCAATCGCTAGCCTAAATAATTTTTCTCTCGTTACCTTCGCTATTTAACATGTACTACTAGATAAGATTAAGAATTAATTAATTAATTAGTGTATAGTAGTGTTAATTAATTGATGTTTATCAGTTAAGACAGTGAATCCATGTCGGTTTTTGATTAATTAAGAATCTCCATCATGGACTATGCATGAAGAGCACCATAGCTTTAATTAATTAATTAATTTTGTATACGTGTTTACAGCATTAATTATTCTCTTAGCTTAATTTCCCAATGCATATATAGAATATTAAAATGAACAAGTTTGGGGGAGATGACTTTCAAATTTTAAATTTAATTGGTAGCTTACAGATTGTTTTTATAACTAGCTAGGCTTGGTTGTTATTTTGTCGGTCAAACATTAAAAAACACACTCTCACACACACCTGAGATGACTTGAACTCTCAATTTTTTAAGTGAAAATGAAGCGTCTTAACAACTGGGTTGTGTTTCGTCGTTCAACCAGATGTCATTATTAGTTTAAGAAAAAACTCAACTCAACGATATATGTGGACTAATAGTAGCTAGTTGTATCTTACATGTACCATTTTAGTGACAAAAAAGATTTATCCCTCACCAAAATATAGTAATTTGTATAATTGGTTAGGAGTTGATTGCTAATAAAAGGTTACAACATATAAGTTTGTTACATATACTATTAACTAGTAATTAAACTTTTAGATCTTCTCATTTAGGTACGGCGTGGTATATATAGATTCCAAATATTGTTAAATAGATACGAATAATGAAGAAGAAAAGGCCAACAGAAGATACTAGCTAAAAGGAATCATGGATCAATGTATGAGCTTTTCTTGATTATCTAAATATTAAGGGTTTTCCGTATTAAAAAAGAATTATTAAGATTTGTTTTTATATATTAAATTTCGAAGTCTTTAATATAATTCATCTCACGAGGATGAGTGTCACGTCATCAGTGAGTACAATATCGATTCTTAAAATTACATTTTAACTTGATTATAAAAATTAGATCCATGCCACGCCTATATCCTATTGTATAAATAATTTTAACCCGATTGTATAAATTAGATTCATGCCACACATCCTACTGTATAAATATGTTTACGTACCCGATCATGAACACACTTGAACAGTGGCGAAGCCAAATGCAGTCGGGGGTTAGCTCAAGCCCACCCCAAGTAAAAAGAAAACTTCTCTATTTTTTATCTATCTTTTTTTAAAATATTGTCGTTTTATGTATGTTTTAATGAAAAATCGCACTCTAAAAAAACAAAATCACAGTTAAAATACTTCTTAAATTTTCAAACTTAAAATTTAGTGTAGTTCAGCCCTACCGATGATTTTTTTTTCTAGCTCCGCCACTACAACTACCTAAATATAAGGGTCTCTTAATTTGGCACATTATATATCATAGATTTTCAAGGAAGTTCTTACTTTAATTATGATCGTACCTTATTGAAAAAGGTTGCATTTAGAAACTTCATAACTTTTTAAAAGACAGATACGAATGCATGATAATATAATTAAATAAGCAAAAACGGGATTATTTATTTATATAGATAGTGTATGTGAAGGAAACTTCGAGGACGGCCAAATCCACATATCATGATCATTGAATAAATATTTTCTAAAATTTTAAATTCAAGTAAAAAGATTAATTAATTCACGTACGTCCAATTAAAGATGCATCTGGTCAAATAATAATACTGTAATAATTAATCAATTAATTAATTAATTATTTAATTAATTAATTAATTAGAGACAAAAGTGCAGCATCACAGCTAAGCATGTTCAAGATTCCCATAGAAACCAAAATACAACTTGGTTTCATTGAATTTCAACTTGCTTTGTTGGTAGGCTTTCAATATTACATGGCACTAATCCACTCATTTTAGTGTTATTAATTGATTAATTAAGTAGTTTCATCATTACTTAATTCTAAATTACAGCTTAAGTTACTACATATGTCATGTGTAATTGAAAAATAAAAATAGAGTCTTCAATGAATGCTACAAGACTCGGATTTGGACGAGGTTTTATATAATATCCTAACCAACTAAAGGAAGAGGACACTTAATTTGTTCACCATCTCGTTTTGCTTAGGAAAAGGTCGAGTTTACACTTTTTGGGTCCAGACAGAAAGGCTCACGATGCGACTTGAATTTTTTTGCATTGTGGCTGGGGTATTGGGGATTGGGCTATCAGAGTTTCGTACGATACTACATTGTACCCTATTCCTATCGTATAGTGAAATTCTCTCACCTACTCGTGGTTTTAGTTCGTTTTGAGTTTTCATGTGAATCTCTGTGGTCTTTACGGTTTATGTTCATATTATTGCTTGTGTATTCGTAACAATTACGTTATTTTTAGTTTATAAGTATAAATATGAGAATTTCTGCAACAAAAGGAAATTACTCCCTTCGTCCCAATTAAATTATCTCACTTTCCAGTCTGGTCGTTTCACACGAATTGTCATGATTACTAAAATGCAAAAGGTTAATCCTTATTTCTAATATAAATCCCTTACTTTATACTTTTAACATTGCGATTAAAATTGTGTACCGAAATTGAACACGACAATTTAACTGAGACGGAGGGGAGGAAATGATCATATTTGAACAAAATAATCGTACTGTTATGATCAAAATATATTAAAACAGTATTGAAACGTTAGATTACAGTTAAGATTCGTTCAAAATAAAAGGATCAAATGAAGAAATATATCGAAGAGTAAAAGAAAGAATTTAAAAAAAAAAAAAAAAAAAAAAAACAGAAGGTCAAAATGGAAAATAAAATAAAGAAATGAATAAATAAATAAATGAAGGGAAAGAAGGAAACAGTACAGGTAGATTCGAGCAAGTTGGTGTCGGGTAGTTGAGAATACACTCAAAATTCGCAGTCTAATTTTTTTATACTTTTCCAAAATTTAAAAAAATAAAAAACATTTTATTTTTTTCTTGATATCCAAAAAGCTTTTTATTTTTGTACGTGTCTTTCTGCATGTTTTCCACCTCAGCTTCAGAGCCTCTCACGAGCCGCCACGTTGCGTGTTGTGATTCATACAAGTGCCCTTATCTTGAACCCTAACAACAAAAGTGCCTTGATCGATTAATTTGTAGATCGAATGATGTTGTTATTATTTGGGAGGAATTAATACCCTTTACCTTTATCAAAGGGTCAGATCCACATTTCTTTCTTTATTGTTTTTCTCGATCTTATTTAGATCGCATTGTTGGCAAATGAATGTTTTAAGGAGGGGTACATGTCGGTTGAGACCGACGTAATTTTTGGTTGGCACGAAACCGAGTGGGTTTAATTCGAATTTTTTAGCGAGCAATGTAGCCGATCGACTACTATATATAGCATTGCATCATATTGATTCTATCGTTTTCTTTATTTTTAATATTATTCTATATAATTAGTATACATGTGTCGGCCTAACGATTAAAGGTTAATGTTTGGGATTCTGAATTCGAGTTCTCGAATATCGGATGGGATCCTCCGTCCCCGAATTGGTGTACCAATGGTGTCTCGGTATAATATTAGGAAGTTTTGACATACACTAATTACCAAATTCAAAATGACCACTAATAGAGAGAATTCAAAACTTCCTAATTTTATATCGGGGACACCATTGGTACACCAATTTGGGGACAGAGGATCCCATGTAACTATCGGTAGTTTTAAGTATGGAAAGTTCATTGTTTTCATGTAACTATTAAGACAAATTTTGTGAAGAGGGATTAATTAAAAATATTACTAGAATTACATACTATTCTTATTTTCTTAAACTTATTTCAATTTTCGCAATTATTCAATCTAGAATTATTAGAAGTAACGAATGATTTGATCTATTATTAAACTAGCTAAGTGTGGTCCAAATTACGTACTTGGTGTGGTCCAAAACCAGCTTGTTTTATTTCGCAAAACATTGTGATTTCTAGCTAGGGTTTTACAACTAGATGAACACTCGTCTACTTATCGTGGGCTTACTTAATATGTTGATGACCAATGAGCTTTGTTATATCAATAATTTTACTATTTAGGGTTTAGTCTTTTTTCGGTAGAGTTTGGTTGACTTTTGGGATCATATTTGTTATAATTTCCTAGAATCTTTGCGTCAGCCGTGAGCACATTAAATATGTTCAAGGTGGGTAGAAGAACATGTATCTATCCATCTAACAAGTAAACGAATATGCATGTAAATACTACAATCACATGGAGACCCACTTATACGTACGATACATTTGAACTACAATTTACACATTTCTTAGATGTTGCGCCGAAAAGTAAACGTGAAGGATCGAGGGAGTAATACTATATGTTAGTCGTAGTCCTTGGTGAAATCAAAATCCCATTATCCATCAACCACCAATCGCATTCCAATATTGCTATTGCCAATCGCTATCATGCTATAGCTCGAAAGGAAAAAGATAATCTGTATATCTAAATAAATAGTACGTACATACATATAGTCATATAGAAATTAATAGAATTACGTACATTTATATTAGAGAGTGTTAATGGAAGAAAAATGGTGGTTGTTAGGTACCATTTCATCACGTGAATCAATCCCACTACTTCCTTCTTCTTCTTCTTTGAGAAAAAATCCATCCACTACATCTTGCTTACTTTCCAATTTTGCACTTTTTCAACAATCCAAATCAACTTGTTTCATCTCATTTAATTAATATTTATTACACTAATGCATCATATTTTAAACCATGGATCATACATGCGAAACCATGTCTTTCTTTCTTACAAGTTTGCAAGCAAACGAGTACACCGAATTGGATACGGAGAAGACGGACAACTACACCAATCATGAAACGAAAGATCGAATCCACTTTCAAGTACTAAACTTAACTCCTTTCAAAGTATTCTCAACGGCTGGCTTAATTAATCCCATTGAAGATTGTATTATTTCTTACTTTCCAAATATATATTTCAACAAGCACACTGCCATATGATATTCATCGTCTTCTTTTTTTGTCTTTTCCCCTTGACTTGAGCCATGACAGACCGAGAGAAGTGGTTTCGAAGGATATTACGTCCTACCGACCCGTATCTCAATCCCAATCCAGCCAAAACATTTTCGCCATACCTCATATGAAAAACTACACAAAGACAAACTCGATCAAAGTTGTACATGCATAATTGCAACATTGATTCATTTTATTTTTTTTAAAGCTTTAACAATAAAATTTTAAATATCGCGTTACTATGGACTCGAACTCAGAACTTTTAATCTAAAACTTAACACTTTACTATTAGGCCAACATGCGCATATGTTTCAAAAAAAATTTATTACTACCATATGTAACCATGCCCATTCACTAATTTCTTAATTTAAAAATAAGATACTCGTGGCCCCAAAAAAAAATAATAATAATAATAATTACAGCTGGTTAGTGTAGTTATTTTTCGGCGTTTATTTAATTTAATAATCTTCATTTCCTCTTTTTAGCATTAAATGGTAGGCATTTTAATATCCACCTTTCTCTTTTACTCATATAATTCACTTTTTTTATAGCCAAATTATATCAAATATTGTAGGTACTAGGAATAGTGGAGTTCTAAAAGTAAAATGAAACACACCAAAATTATTAATTAACACGAAAATCATGTGGAATTTTTTATTTTTTCTCTTACATAAAGTTGTGTACAATTATAATGGATAATCATCTCAAAATGACTTTTGCTAGCTACTTGCATATTCTACCGCCTAATAACTTATCAAAAAGGGTTTATAAATCATGTGATTTTACTTTATAGGTTATATTTTTTTAAGTTGACTTTATAACTTATCTAAATTCGATATCATCCATTTCAACTGTTTATTTGAATTCATTTGTCAAAAGAGCGTATGTCATTAATATCGAAACCCAAACACAACGGAACGATGGAAGGTTAATTTTTCTTACTTTTTTTTTTCAGTC
The DNA here is from genome assembly GCA_029379335.1 of Thymus mandschuricus. Taxonomy (NCBI): domain Eukaryota; kingdom Viridiplantae; phylum Streptophyta; class Magnoliopsida; order Lamiales; family Lamiaceae; genus Thymus; species Thymus mandschuricus. The sequence goes on along the minus strand of CM057073.1, from coordinate 15,207,066 downwards.
CTTCTCGCCTGATTACGACCTTATGATCTGATTATACAAGATCGTAAAGGAAACGGAGTTATTGATAGGAGTGCAAATTAGATAATGTTATCTGATAACAATCTCATTTCAAAAGATAACAAAATATAGAAAATTTGCAACTAAGTAAATAAAATATTTGACATGATTGGGGTTTAATTGGCATTTTATGTGGAAATTAGTCAAATTACGTACTCACTTCACCACCGTAGAGTAAAAACAAAATATGAAAGGAGGAGGGAAGAAGGGGGAAGAAACAAATCCAAAAAAACAAGAACAAATAATTAATATAATGAAACAAAGAATTGAAAAGGAAAATGACCAAAAATTGAAAAAACAAAACAAAAAAACAAATGAATGATGCTCCGATACTCTATAGACATATTTAACGTGTTCATCTCTTATATACATATCAGTGATATATTTTTTTTAACCAAAAAAATTGCGGAAAAACTAGAAGTATAATGACAAAGATATTATTAACCTAATATAGCCTCCATTTTTCGTAAGACGATACATTTTTTTCGGAACTACAATTATTAATAAGATGATTTAGTGTGTAAAGTTTAAGACCCATGTACAATAAAATATTTTATTTTACTTTTTATCTATTCATTCTATTACCGTGGGTACAATAAGTTGAGTCTAATAACTCTTTATTAAGTGTTAAATTTCTTAATATTAACCTAGTAACAAATATATTTAAAAAGAAAACATCGTATTAACAAAGAAAATAAGGAAATACTACCATATATATATATATCAATTATTAGTAGAGACGGTCGAATACTAACATATCAGTCGTGCACATATTAAATACGATTACGAACATTATTCAAAAAAGCGAAGCGCACCGCTCTAATCCGTAATTTCAAGGAAGAAGCGCGGGTAAGAATTAAAAGGCCCTTTTCTCAAAAAAAAGAAAAAAGAAAAAAAAAAGAAAGAAATTAATAGGCCCAGCATACAACCTGTCACCCACAAGCTTACAGGTTGGCACCCCAATTTCACAAAAACACATTTTCCCTTTTTCTTTTTTTCCCCCCTCTTCCCTGCTGACGTGTCTCAATTTCCCATATCGCCCCTCCCCCCTCCTATATATTCCTCTCACACATCTCTCCCTCCCTTCGTCGCTTTCTTCCTCTCACATCCATTTCCATTTCCATTTCCATCTTAAACGTAAACCAAACTTAAAGAGAGAAAATTACCCTAGAGCGAGCGAGAGAGAGAGAGAGAGATGGGTATATGCAGCTCGTGCGAGGCGACCTCCGTCGCGACGGCGAAATTGATACTGGACGATGGGAGATTACAGGAATACCCCTACCCGGTCAAGGTCTCCTACGTGCTGCAGCGGAATCCGGCCTGCTTCATCTGCAACTCCGACGAGATGGAGTTCGACGACGTCGTGTCGGCGGTCAGCGACGACGACGAACTGCAGCCTGGCCAGCTCTACTTCGCGCTGCCGCTCAGCCAGCTCAAGCACCGCCTCCAGGCGGAGGAGATGGCGGCATTGGCCGTCAAGGCCAGCTCCGCCCTCACCAAGAGCGGCTGCGGCGACAAATGCGGCTGCCGCCGGAATATACTGGTGTTTCCCGGCGAGAACGATGTTAGGCAATCGAAGGCAGCCGCCGGTAATGGCGGGGATAGTAGATCTGGGAGGAGGAGGCGCGCCGGCGCCGGAAGGAGGGGGAAGATCGCGGCGAGGCTGAGCGCGATACCGGAGTAGAGGGGTATTTTAGGAAAAACGGGATCTCGTTTTGTAAATATAGTGCATAATGAGTTGAAGCCACGTTTTTTTTTTTTTGAACAAAATTTTCTATCGAGAAAAGTTTCAGAAACACTGCTTCCATTTTCTCAATAAAAAAAAATAAAATACAATAATTAGTTGGGTGGTTAAAATTGACATTATAATTCTCCTATTTAATTATTCTCTAATTAAAATGAAGCAGATCAAAATATCAACTGCTCCGATCCAAGAAAAAAGAATTAAAAACAATACTATAATCTATTTACTATTTTGAGATAATTTGGTAGTACTCCCTCCGTCCTTAAATAAGTGTCCCGAGCCGCCAAAGTGCAATAACCAAGGAATTATATAAATTTACTATATTAACCTCTAATCATTACATTGAAAATTGAAAAAGTGAAAAAAGTGTAATGATAATAGGGGTAAAATTGGTAATTTAGCCAAAATTTTACATTGAAATATGTGATAGGACACTTATTATGGGACAAAAATTTTGACGGCTCGGGACACTTATTTAAGGACGGAGGGAGTATATGAAATTGACATTGACATGAAAAGATAAAAATAGAAAAAAGAAAAAAGATAAGATGACTTAAGAGCAGCAGCCGATTATTTGAACATACTTTGTTTGCTGCCTACGCTACTTTCTTTTCTTTGTACTTTGAAATTGACATTTATATTATCAATTTATATACCGATAAAGATTTAGACAGAATCAGCCTCACAAAATGCTCGTGGAAAATATTGCTTTTTGTTCATCACAAGCACTAGATTCATATCATGATTGTATTTTGAACAAAATTATCCAAAATATTATATAGATCGTTATTCCCCGAAGCACATATTTCTAGTTTATGGCATGGATTTTTATCGAAGAACTTTCGTTTCATTTTTTTAAACTGTATAATTCTTGAAAATTTAACAACAATTCATACGTTTTGATTTATGGCTTGCATCTCGAAATCATAATTGTATGAATGACACGACTTGCTACTAAATGAACTTAACTCGCTTCATGTACATGAAGAGTTGTCTACATGAAATCCAGATGCAGACCATGAATTGAAAATTTTAAATTTTAAATTTTAGAATGATGAATTGAAGTTTTTTTTTTTTTTTTTTTTTTTTTTTTTTTTTTTTCCAAATAACAAGCATAAGATTCATCATTTGATAGTATTTTCAACCAAATTATCGATCCAACATGTCCATTTTCCCCCCGAGCACAAATTTATAGTTGAATTTTGATCGTTTTCCGATTTGTATCGAGATTGTTTTAATATAAACTCTCAATATTTTTACACATACTCATTTTTTTTTCTATTTATGGTTTGCATCTCAAATTTATCACTGTATGAATGATGACTCAGCTTGCCACTAAAATGAAATTAGATCTCATGCTCCACATCGATATTGTCGTTGCGGATTTGAAATCCAGGCCTTGAATTTAAATTTTGAAATTTTAAATCATTGAGTAGAACAAGATTAAAACTTGTAACAACTTCATTTCCCTAACAAGGGAGATTAATTTTATTTACTATATGAGGTTAATTAAAATAGAGCATGCATGGAAATAGGTAGGGCGATTGCCAGGGAGCTTGGAGGAAGGAGGAGTAGTAGGTCGAAAGAAATAGCCAAAAACGGAACGGTACAACTCTTTACAGCTGGAGCCACGTATTCGCAGGGATGAAGCGTCGCCGTTGCGTTACATTTTGATGGTGATCATGGAATGGGCTAATTTTGCAATATCTACACTACAACCAAACACTCCCATCATCCCATATACTACCACCGTCCCGCCCAAGACCGTGTCCAAGACTATACATTTTTAAAATACTTCTCCCATTTCACTTCAGTTGTTCAGTTTCATTTTAATATATAATTTGAGGTTAATTAAACGTTAAAATTGAAAAGTAAGAAGTTCACTTTAAAATTTAAAGTTTAACTCTTTCCGTTTTATGAAACATGACAATTCATACGGAACGACACGATTAGAAAAACATGACAATTGAAGTAAAACGAGGGAAGATGTATAAGTGTAAAATAATAAAAACGTGTCATCTCAATGAGACAGAACAATATATAATTGGTCTTCTCTCAAAATAATACTCCATCCGTCTCACTTCACTAGTCCTGTTGAATATTCATATGTGAAATATATATAATATTTCAACATAACTAATGAAGTGGGACGGAGTGCGTATAATGTCACGCACATTGTCCAAAAAAAATCATTTTCTCTATATTTGTTACGGTAATAAGTCCTTGTTTTTACCGTATTATCACAGCAGTTACACGTCTTAGTTTGTGTTATTACTACTATGCTATATAAAGATTTGTAGAGGATTGTGAGTACATTTTTGGCCTATTTTTAATAAATATAAATAAATGTAGACTTGTGAATTTTTTATTCATTTTTTATCAATTAATGAGTTATTCTGTGTGTAACGCAATTGTATTTGGGTAGTAGATGAGATATTTTCGTAGGTTCACGATATTTTTCACGTTGTACTATTTTTGCAGAGGAATATGATTGTATGCATGCGCATATTGTATGGTGGTAGAAGGTGTAACGTCGACAAATCTATAGCTTTTTTCCATGAATTGCGTCATGCATGCAACAAATTACTGTGGTGAAATGTCGGTAGACTCTGTCAATTGATTCGAGCTCCTTTGTACTGTACTCATTTGGATTTAGGATCCCGAGACTGAGACTTTTGATAGGAAGAAAAACGTTTTACTATTACGTTATGTACGTTGTCGTGTTGCTATAATATCTTGGTTTCTAAATAAAGAATAGAGAATGGTGATACTAAATTACTGACCCAAAAAACAAAAGAAACGAGCAAAACGTATACTATTTCACAAATCCAATATGATAAGTCGCGAATAGCTAGTGAGATCCAGTGTAAAATAGGTTTTTTTTTTTTTTTTTTTTTTTTTTTTTTTTTTTTTTTAGCAAGGTATAAAATAGGTTTTTTGTATGGAAAAAATAATGAACCTTCGTTTTAGGAGAAAAATTGTACTTTTTCACAACTATAATGCACAACATGTATAACTACTCACTCCGTTTCTTCAGAAATGACCACATTGTTTTAGTCACGCATATTAAGAAAAATGAGGTTTGTTGTCCGCATAATTAAAATGGAATTTAGTGTATAAATGTAGTGTATTCATAAATTAATGAGATGCGCACATGAGATTATTGGACCAAAATAGAAAATTGATCGACCATTTCGAATAACACATCTCAAATCCCAAATCCCGATCGATTGGAGTGGGATTTTCAAATCCTGATCGATTGGTAGGTCCAAAGTGGATAGTTAATTAATGCATCTATCACTATTACAAGAATGTCTATTGTTATAAATTGCTCACTATTATAATTTTCGATGAATAGTTTAACACTCTTTCCGTTTCATTCATAAAGGAATAAGTTTTATTTTTGTCCGTTCCATTCATATAGATATATTATCTTAGATAGCAAAATTTTAATTCATTAAAATTCATTCACACTACTTTATCCATCATTATCAATTCGTCTTAATTTATGTGCCGGAAAAAAAATCATCACTTTATAAGTGGGACAGAGAAGTGTTAAACTATTAACATAACATGGGGGCCAAAAATATATGGTGCCAAATTTGAGAAAAGTTGAGTAATTGCGCAGCCGAATTTGGTATATGTTCACGTAATTAATCATCATGGGGGGCCAAACTCCCTCTATTACCTAACTTTAATCAATACTAATGTTTGAATTTCCTATATTTTAACTTAATTATTTATTCTTGCATATGCATAGTTAATGAGGGTGGAGTCCATCTTTCTTTAATTAAGTTTCCAATTTTGGTATCTATATATTTTCATAATCATTGTTAGTTATTATAATTAATAGTGTTTCTTTTTTAAGTTAGTAGCAACGTGTTGTGAAAAAGAACCGGTGTATATATATTGTTTCTTTAAAGAATTCAACAAAATGTATTAGAAATCGTGCCAACGAAGACTCGGTCCGAACTTGTAACTTTTAATCTCGAGTAGTAACTCTAGACACGTAAAAGGTTTAATTCATAGTTATGGATAGAGTAATTCATTAACATAGATCCGTATCACTTCACAACATATATTCATGAAAAAAAACATCGCATAAGAGAAAAGCATTACTATTTAAATATAAATAGATAATATAGTGAACCATTTTATTTTTATATATTTACAATTAAGCTTCCTATGACAGCTCTCCATCATGGCAAAGTCAGTAGTAATATAATTAATACTAGTATTTATCTTTAAAATAAAAATATGTTTTTTATGTACTCCACTACCCCAAACTATTTGCATGTTTTATTATCTAATTTATACCTTGCATGAAATTCTATCGACTCGTGTAGAAGATAAATCCAAATGATGTTTCAGATGATATTTTATTTTGACGCGACAGAAACATGCGCAATAAATTAATCATGAAAGCAATAAATAACCACTAACCAATGATAATTCAATTCGGTTTAATCAACCTATATCTGGGGGACACGCCCAAGAGTATCCTTTAAATAGAGCTTCAGAGGTACAAGTATACGAATACTAGTCATCGCAACGTATTCTCTCCTCACCCGTCCATACTCTCCTCTAGTGAACTTGAAGTTAAGCCCTTAGTCTAATCAGGCGTAATTTAGACTTACTCTTGAGAGACATGCCATCACTCTTAAAGGAGACAAATTGTGTTACATTGTATGTTTCACAGTAAAAACTCAAGATGACTCTCGGAACTACATTGGCGAAGATACAATATCAGTTATCTTCTCTTGTTGTCCAAGTAAGAGAGTTTCCTTATTTCAATAGATTTCCAACTTGGAAGGTTTCCTTCTTGATGTAGATCTCCTTCTTGTATATGGTAATTCATATCTCCACATAATTACATCAAGGATAACGATATCTTCCAGAGATTCAATCTTATCTCTTTCCTTTAATAAAAATCGCTACAAATATTATCTACATAATTAACAATATATATCATCAAACAAATAATATGCACTCAACATTGCATATACATATATATTCAACAAACATGAAAACTAAGGGAAGTAATAAATTCTAATTAACATCTATAATTAAGTATATTGAATTTGTATAAGGATTAAAAGTTAAGTGGGAAAACACTAAAAAGGTGAATATTAGTTACAAAATGCAAAAAAGAAAGGAATAAAGGATCCTAAAGTGTCACGGGGTCGCCCAATTCCTAGCTCAAGATTAGTCCATTATTAGTTATATTGTAACCCAATATAATAGTTCATGTATTTAGAATTATATAGAAGCATCATCAAGAAAGTAGCGAGGAAGTTTTAAAGACTATATATAGGAGAGTAATAAAGAATAATAGAATACGGAACAGTTTTAGAGACTTAATATCCACTCTTGGATCAAATTATAATCTTCATTATCTATCGTGGAGACTTAATATCCACTCTTGGATCAAACTATAATCTTCATTATCTATCGTGGAGGAGGAGTTATATATAAATGGGTGATCCCCTCGCATGTAAACCATTTGTTGAATAAATATGTAAACCATTTGTTGAATAAAAGTGGATTAATCCGAGTAAACACTTTCGATAATTTTTATAAAATAAAAGTTACAAGATTTGATTTATAAAACACTCATTAGATATTAACAATGCAACAAACTAATCTGAAAGCATAATTAAAGGGTAAAACTGAAAAGAGAGAACTCTTCCTGCAAGAAGTTGTACGCCATGGATAGTGCTCTCCTATTAGAATATAGTGTGTAACAAATGTGATGTGTAATGCTTAGGTGTCAAGTGTGATGATGTGTCATGTTGCGGTTGGTTGTTAGCTAGTATATATAGTTTAAGTAGTTAGTGTTGTGTAACCACCTACAGTTTAATCAATGAAAATGAACTCTTTCTCTCTCTCTCTTCTCTCTCGATACTCTCTCTCTCTATAACCGTTTTTCACAGCATTTCGATTGCTTCTTCTCTAGTTTAACATGGTATCTACGAGCCAGTGAGTGCTTGTTCTTCGCGTTTCGATCGCAATCTATACTGGATCTGGTGCGTGTATTCGTCATTGCATCAGATCTTCGTTTTTTGTTCCCCTTTTTTTGTGATTTCTGTGGATTCCTGTGAAATTTTCTCTCGATTTCTCATGGCGTCTTCGGGTTCATCGAGCTCGCGAGCTGAGCTTCGTCTTCCTCAGTTCAATCCTATTCAGTTGCGTTTGGATCGGGCGAATTATGCTTTCTGGAGAATGCTGGTGTTGTCCGCGATTCGCGGTCAAGGATTGGAGAATATCATTTCGCCGTTGGCGGAGGTGCCGACGCCGCTCCTTCCTGGTTCTTCGACTGGAGTTTTGGTGCCTAATCCTGAGTATGTGGACTGGATTCGGCGTGACCAGTGCTTGATGAGTTGGTTGCTATCCACGGTTGGGGAATCAATGCTTGGACATGTAGTTCGCTGTCGATCTGCGTGTGAAGTGTGGATCGGTTTGGAGAAGGCTGTGTATGCTCAATCTAAGTCTCAAACTATGAAGTTTCGTGTGCAGCTTCAATCTATGAAGAAAGGAAATCTATCGGTGGAGGATTATTTTATGAAAATGCGCGCAATCGCTGATCAGTTAGCAGCAATTGGAAAGCCACTGGATGATGACGAACTGTTGATGCATATTCTGCAAGGCTTTGGTCTTGAGTATGAAGCATTGGTTGTGAACACGATGCAACACTCAGATGCTCAGGATCTGCAGGAGATTCAACTCGCATTCCAGGCGTATGAGGTACGTATTGCTCAACAACAACCTTCATTTTTAGAGCATTCTGCGAATATTGCTTATCGTGGACGTGGATCTGGTGTTTATGCTGGAAATGGTCGTGGTAATGGCTCTGCTAGTAATGGATCTGGTGCTGTTGGTTTTGGTAGAGGTTTTAAACCAAATTTTGGGAAGGTTCTTCTGTGTCAATTGTGTGGTAGGACAGGGCACGTTGCTCTCAAGTGTTTTAAGAGGTTTGATGTTCATTTTACTGGAATTGATGGAGCTGGTGCTTCTGGTGGAGGTGTTGTGACTGCTAATGCTACTCAGAAGGCTCTTATTTCTGAATTTGCTGAGGGAGTTGAGCAGTTCTGTGATGCTGAAGGTGGTAATTGGTGTGTTGACAGTGGAGCTACCACTCACATTACAAATGATATGCAGAATTTAGCAGTTAGCACTGAGTACTTTGGGAATGAAGGTCTTATGGTTGGAAATGGTAACATGATTTCTATCTCATCTGTTGGTTCTAATTCGATTCCATTAGCATCTAAGTCTAATTCCAACTCTACCTCTTCCTTACTTCTAAACAATATTCTGTTTGTGCCTAATATAACCAAAAATCTACTTAGCATTTCTCAATTTACAAAGGATAACAATGTGTGCATTGAGTTTAACTCAGATTGTTGTTTTGTTAAGGACATTCTCACTCACAAGATCCTGCTGAAGGGGAGCCTCTCTAAAGGTCTCTATCACTGGACTTGTCTTCTCTTCTATCCAAGAAAGTAGCTGCAAAGTCACATAGTGTTGGTGATGTTTCTGTTCCTCTTACTTCTTGTAATCAAGCTTTTGGAGCTTTTGTGTTGTCTAGTTCTGCTGATAGGTCTTTGTATCCTTGTACTCAAACTTCTGTTGGCCTTGACTTGGTTTCAAATGATGCTATAGTTACTTACTCTTGTGTTTCATCTACTCATTTTGCTGGTTTGTGTAAGCTAAGTGCTGATACATTGCATCAAATGTTTGGTCATCCACATAATACCGTGTTAGCAAAGTTATGTGCTGATTTACACATTCCATTCTCTGCTAAGAGTCTTAGTTTCTGTGAGGCATGTAATCTTGGCAAACTTCATCAGATTCCTCACACCTCTTCATCTACAAAAACTTCTAAACCACTTGAGTTGATTCACTCAGATCTTTGGGGTCCTAGTCATGTAGTATCTAGGACTGGATTTAGATACTATATCTCATTTGTAGATGACTTTTCTAGATTCACTTGGATATTTCCACTTAAACTCAAGTCTGACACAGTGAGTGTTGTTAAACATTTTCTGGCCATGGTTCATACTAGATTTGATGTATCTGTTAGGGCTTTTCAATCTGACTGGGGTGGTGAATTTAGACCTTTAGTGTCTCATTTTCAGTCTCTTGGTATACACTTCCAACATCCTTGCCCATATATACACACTCAGAATGGAAAAATAGAAAGGAAGCATCAACATATTGTTGATGTGGGATTAACCTTGTTGGCTCAGGCTTCTTTGCCTCTTAGTTTTTGGTGGGAAGCCTTTCATACAGCTGTTTTTCTCATTAACAGACTTCCTACAGCTGTTCTTCATATGACCTCACCCTTCCAAATTCTGTTTAACAAACTTCCTGATTATAACTTGTTCAAACCTTTTGGTTGTGCATGCTTCCCTTACTTGAGACCTTATAATAGCCATAAGCTACAGTTTAGATCTAGCAAGTGTCTGTTCTTGGGTTATAGTGATGCTCACAAAGGGTATTGTTTCACTAAAAAGTGTTCGCAATAGAACGAAATCCTATCGTAGCACTAGCAAGCAAAACCCAATGTCGAATCTCAAAGGAAAACTTTGCAGGGCAATTAATTATGTAGTAAACCTAATCTAGCCTAAAACTAAGAAAGCAAGTAAATAAGATTTGTTGGGTTTTCGTTTTAAATCCTAGGCAAGAAAATAAATAAAAGCAATAAATTAAAGCAAGTAAATAATCTAATCTAGAACTTGAGAAATAAATCTAAGAATTAAACTAAGAAAGCGATTAATCTACCTAGGCAAGAATCGAAAGGAAAGCAATAAAGAAAGCAATAAAGAAAGCATAAACTACTCTAGACATGATGAATAAAATCTGGAAATTAAAAGGCTAATTAATCTAACTATGAAAGCTTTGAAAAACGAGAGAATCGAAACTAGAAAAACGAATCTAAACTTTAAACTAGAAATCGAAAGAACGAAATTAAAACTAAGCAAATTAAACGAAGCAATTAAGAGAACGAATCTAAAACTAAAGCAAAGCAATTAAAGCAAATAAACGAAAGCAATAAAAGAACTTACGAGAATTAAACGAAGACGAAGAACGCGAATTAAATAAAGAAGTCTTGAATTAAACGAACTAAGAATCCGGATCCGAACAAAGTAAAGCTAATCTAGAGAATTTTAGTGCTGAAAAATAAAGCTAACATGCTAAAAACTGATAAAAGATGATCTCAATTCGTCCCAAAGTACTAGTATTTATAATAGGAAGAAAACCTAATCATATAAGGAAACTAATAGCTGGACGCGGACATCTGGACGGTCGTCCAGATTTGTTAAGGACTTGGCCGTTCGGCCAAATCAGGTACTGGTACTTCACGCCACAATCATCTGGACGATCGTCCAGATTCTGGACGATCGTCCAAATCACGTTCTGGACGATTGCGCGCGCTTCTCTTGTTTCGGCCGTATCTTCCTCGTCCGAACTCCAAATTGACCTCCGTTTTCGCCTATGCGCTCCTATCGAACCCCTCTTCGATATAATGCTTTCATTACATCCAAAATGAATCTTCAATAAAATCATGAGAGGTTAGAACTCGAGGTCAATGATTGCTTTTCTTCTCGTTTCCGCCCTTTTTATCCTACAAGTACCAAAAACTCCAAACAACCAAATCATAGCCAAAGACACACGAAAAGACACAAAAACACAACGAAAAAAGACACAAAAACATAATGAAAATCCTAACATCTAGACACCAATCAAAATCCCCCACACTTAGAACTTTGCTTGTCCTCAAGCAATATAAACATACAACTTAGACTCAATCCAAACAATTCAAATCATAGAACATTTAATCACCGGAATCGACAAACTCAAACGAGGTCACTTTAATCCCAAGTTACGATCAATCATCATCAACGAGCTGTGTGGCTTATCAACCCAAGCAAGAGGAAAAGCAATGATACACACATCTCACAAATATCTAGATCACCACAACTTTAGACGTCTAGCCTACTTCCCCTTTTTATTCAATACATAAACAACTCTCTTTTTTTTCTTTTTTTTTTTACACAAGTGAACATTTTTTGGCACATAATTCACTAGGTTTAATCATCGATGGGTCACATCGAGCCTCCTAGTGCGGTTTCCCGTACCCATTGTCAAGAGGGGTAGAATGCCTACGAACACATTATTCTAATATACATGAGTATCATCTAGGACAAAGTTCATGAAATGTGATCATTCGAGGGTCTCTCGAAGCCTTTTCATGTGGTTTCCCATGCTCATTACTCTAGTATTTTCATACGTTACAAGTAAGAGGAGCAGAATCCTATCAACTCTTTTATTCACATATAAACACACTTTTTTTTTTTTCTTTTCTTTTCTAAGGGGAAAGTAAACTAGCAATCCAAGTCGCAACAATCTAGATTTATCACTCAACCAAAAATCATAAATCATTTTCCTCAAACTCAAATCAATTCGTGCCCCACAACTCATCGAATCATAATCAACAACAACTCAAGATTAAACCAACCTAATTTATGCTCAAATCAAGTCCAACAACTAAAGATTCCATCGTTGAATCATTCACATTGATCCTAAGTTACATGCTTATAGGGCTCAAAATCAAACAAATTCCTAAGTGAGGGAACATGAGGACTCGATCAACTAGACTCGATCAACAAGACAACAAAACCACAAAAACTTCATGCCAAAAGTTCAAAGACCCTCCCCCACACTTAAAATCAAGCAATGTCCCCATTGCAAGAAAATAAAAAGGAAAGGGATAGAAGGAACTTATCGCATGTTGACAACCAATAACTCAAAATCTCGAAAGACTCCAAGTAGTACCTACAAAACAAAACACAAAACAAAACAAAATACCAAAGCGTAAAATTGCACAAAACAAAGAAAAAGAAATAAAAGCCTCAAATATTAAAAAAAACAAGGCTATTAGTTGAATGGAACTTGGAACCTCGGATCTTGCCAACGGGGATCAAGAGGAGACCAAAAACGAGGATCATTCGGGTCCGGTGGAACTGATTCTGGCCGATCGTCCAGATTACCCCAGGAATCTGACCGATCGGCCAAATGAGAGGCTGACTGCCCGACGCCAATTCCTGCAAAAACACTAAAACTAACACGAAAAATCAAATAATAACAAGAAATACTTAAAAAAAAATAAAATCCTAAAATTTTTTACGTGGGTTGCCTCCCACCAAGCGCTTGTTTATCGTCATTAGCTTGACGTATGATGTGATCAACCAAAGCCCGAGGCACCAAGCGACGTGTTGGTGCTCTTTGCGAAATACACACACTTCTTCCTCGAACAATCCCGAAGATCAAGAACTTGGTCATCATCAACTCTCGACTCCCCCACACTTAGTTCGAACTCCTCCTCAAACATCTTCGAGTTAAACTCTGCAAGAAAAAATGTTTCACAATTGGTGAGGTTAGAAAGAAAAGAGTTAATGATCACTTCCTCTTTCGATGAATGCGTCGAGCTGTCCTCTTCCTCGACATCATCCTCCTCCAAATTCTGTAGAAATTCCTCGATAATGTCCTCTTCTTCATCCACACAACTAAAGAATTCGTCATCTTCAATGGACTCTTCTTTGTCAATGAATTCTTCAATAATTGCTACCCTATCAGAAACCTCACAAACATTTTCCTCAACACAAGGGTTAGCAAGCTTAACATAAGAGCATAAATGAAAAGATGAAGTAGGAATAGAAGGTGAGTTCCCAAATACCGAAAATGTAACCGAACCTCCTTCGCCGGCCATGCTCAATGTACCGGTACCTACATCAATCCGGGCTCGAGTAGTGGCCATAAACGGTCGTCCCAACAATAGTAGATGTCCGGTTGCGCTCTTAGCTCCCTTGCCTTCATGAAGCACGACGAAGTCGGTAACGACTCGAATTCCAACAACAAGGACAGTGACGTCTTCCACAACTCCCAAAGGACTGCTCACGGTGCCGTCTGCTAGCTCAATGCGCATGTCGGTAGCTTGAAGGACTCTTGAGCTCATCTTCTCGAAAATAGAGTACGGCATTAAGTTCACCGCAGATCCTAAGTCCATCAATCCCGAGACGGTTTCTCCGCTATCCAAGACAATACTCAAGTCGAAACCTCCCGGATCTCCTCTTTTTGGAAACGAATTGATAGGCTTGAAATCCTTCTTCTCCTTCTTCACGATACTCCGAATAGGTGGAACATACGGGTTGAGCGTCTTGTGAAGAGGTGGGGACTCCTTCTCGGGCTCCTCGGACTCCGTGTGCTTTCTGCCGGATTTGGCCGATCGGCCAAAGTCGACTTGACTTGGCCGATCGTCCAGATTGGATGCTGAGATCTCGCGCACGTTGGAAGTTTTGGCCGAGCGGCCAGATTCTGGCCGACCGTCCAGATCACCTCCTGGACAGGTTTGGCCGAAGGTTATTGCCGGCGTTCTCGGACCGTTCCATCGAGGGCTCGGGCCCCGTCTATCTCCCATGGGCCCTTGGGGGGGCCTCGGAACTCCATTGCGTTGTAACACCGTGATTGCATGAGCTTGGTGAGGTGGAACGGGATGAACATATGGAGGATATGGGGCTTGCACCTCGTTGGCTTGTTGTGGTTGAATCCCTTGGCTCGGAATTCGCCCCGGTTGTTGCATCAGGTGCATGGAACTAGAAATTTGGCCAATGGCCAACTCGAGCCTCTTTATGTTCGCATCAAGTGCATGGAGACGATCCTCATCGACCGGAGGCTTTTGTGGAGGTCCTTGAGGACGAGAATTTGGATATGATGGTGGTGGTGTAGGAGTAGGTTGAGGTGGGTAATATGGAGGTGGTGGATAATAGGGATGTGGAGGGTATTGAGGAGGTGGATAATATGGTGGAGAAGGGTAGTAGGGATTTGGTGGAGGAGGATATGGGTTGTTATATGGTGGAGGGCGACGATATTGAAAATTCGGGTTCGTACCTTGCCCTTGAGGTGGTGGTCCTTGTGGCATGTAACCTTGGGCAGCAAAGACATCGGCTCCTCCTTCATGAGTGAATGCTCCCATGTTGTGGCACACCTCCTTGATGTGTCCAAGCTCTCCACAAATCTCGCATTGATCGGGCTTCCTCTCTTCCTCCTTTGGGGTCGGTGCACTTTGCTTCATCTTCAAGTTTTCGAGATCCCTCAACATGTCGGCCATTTGCTTCTTCAAATCGGGGCTCATCGAAATTGCACTCGCCTCCACTTTCCTTGGTCTAGCTGATTTTTGTTGAGAACTCGCAGCGAGCGTCTCGAAAATATCCTTCAACTCGTCAGCTGTCTTGACCGCTATGTTGCCTCCGGCCGAACTATCCACCATGAATTGACAAGTTTGGTTGAGGGCGTCGTAGAAATATTGCCAAAGCAACTCCGATGTCATTTGATGATGGGGGCATTGTTGAAGTAGCTCTTGGAACCTCTCCCATGCTTCGTGAAACGGCTCATCGTTGTCTTGGGAGAAATTCATAATCTTCGACCGCACCTCTTGAGTCTTGCGGTTCGGGTAGTACTTGAGCATGAACTTCTCACACACCGCATTCCATGTGGTGAGAGAGTTGGCCGGGAGTGCCAAATACCATGACTTTGCTCGATCCTTGAGGGTGTACGGGAAGCACTTCATCTTCAAGTTATCCTCCGTGAGTCCCGAGAGTGGAAAAGTTTGCACCACCGTGCAGAACTCTCGGATGAACGTCAAAGCATCCTCGTTGGGCAGCCCTAGGTAGGATGGGAGCAACGCCATGTGATGAGGTTTAAGCTCATGATTCCTGACCGCTTCCGTCAGGACAATCGCCGAAGTGGTGGCTGTGAATGTGGGGCGAGCAAAATCGCCCATGACTCTAGCTGCCATGGCTTCGGGCTCTGCAAACAACAAGACTAATCCAAAGTCTTGAGAATCGATCTCCTCCTTCTCCTTCGCGGCTAAAATCGCTTTCCTTTGATGGATGTTGTCGAAGTAGGGCGCTAAATTCCTTTGAAGACTTCGGCGACCATGCATAAACAACACTCAACAAAAGGGTTAAACGCACCGAGTGGGAGAAACAAGAAAATCAAAGAAACACAAATAAAAATAAAAATAAAACAAATAAAAATACTACACAATAAATCGCCTAAAGTTTTCCCCGGCAACGGCGCCAAAATTTGTTTCACTAAAAAGTGTTCGCAATAGAACGAAATCCTATCGTAGCACTAGCAAGCAAAACCCAATGTCGAATCTCAAAGGAAAACTTTGCAGGGCAATTAATTATGTAGTAAACCTAATCTAGCCTAAAACTAAGAAAGCAAGTAAATAAGATTTGTTGGGTTTTTGTTTTAAATCCTAGGCAAGAAAATAAATAAAAGCAATAAATTAAAGCAAGTAAATAATCTAATCTAGAACTTGAGAAATAAATCTAAGAATTAAACTAAGAAAGCGATTAATCTACCTAGGCAAGAATCGAAAGGAAAGCAATAAAGAAAGCATAAACTACTCTAGACATGATGAATAAAATCTGGAAATTAAAAGGCTAATTAATCTAACTATGAAAGCTTTGAAAAACGAGAGAATCAAAACTAGAAAAACGAATCTAAACTTTAAACTAGAAATCGAAAGAACGAAATTAAAACTAAGCAAATTAAACGAAGCAATTAAGAGAACGAATCTAAAACTAAAGCAAAGCAAATAAAGCAAATAAACGAAAGCAATAAAAGAACTTACGAGAATTAAACGAAGACGAAGAACGCGAATTAAATAAAGAAGTCTTGAATTAAACGAACTAAGAATCCGGATCCGAACAAAGTAAAGCTAATCTAGAGAATTTTAGTGCTGAAAAATAAAGCTAACTAATGCTAAAAACTGATAAAAGATGATCCCAATTCGTCCCAAAGTACTAGTATTTATAATAGGAAGAAAACCTAATCATATAAGGAAACTAATAGCTGGACGCGGACATCTGGACGGTCGTCCAGATTTGTTAAGGACTTGGCCGTTCGGCCAAATCAGGTACTGGTACTTCACGCCACAATCATCTGGACGATCGTCCAGATTCTGGACGATCGTCCAAATCACGTTCTGGACGATTGCGCGCGCTTCTCTTGTTTCGGCCGTATCTTCCTCGTCCGAACTCCAAATTGACCTCCGTTTTCGCCTATGCGCTCCTATCGAACCCCTCTTCGATATAATGCTTTCATTACATCCAAAATTAATCTTCAATAAAATCATGAGAGGTTAGAACTCGAGGTCAATGATTGTTTTTCTTCTCGTTTCCGCCCTTTTTATCCTACAAGTACCAAAAACTCCAAACAACCAAATCATAGCCAAAGACACACGAAAAGACACAAAAACACAACGAAAAAAGACACAAAAACATAATGAAAATCCTAACATCTAGACACCAATCAGGTATAAGTGTCTAAGTTCTACTGGGAAGGTTTATATTGCTGATACTGTTCGATTTAATGTGCTTGAGTTTCCATCCACTTCTCTTTGTTCTTCTTCTGAGAGTGTTCCTTCAGCTTCCATGAGTGTTCCTCCTGGCTTTTCTGTTCCCTTGTTTCCACCAGTGCTTCCTCTACAAAGGACTCACTTTGAGGGAAGTTCTTCATCTTCCTCTTCTTCATCTCCCCCCTCTAACTCTTCATCTCCTTCTGTTCCTAGTGCTTCTTCTTCTTCTTCTAGTACTTCTTCCTCTTCTAGTACATCTTCCTCTTCTTCTTCTTCTTCTTCTTCTTCTTCTTCTTCTTCTTCTTCTTCTTCTTCTTCTTCTTCTTCTTCCATTTCAGTTCCTACAAACAATCATATCATGATTACCAGGTCTAAAAATGGGATTTTCAAACCCAAGGTTTTTGTTGTGTCTACTGCTTTACCTTTTGTGCCACTAAATGATGATGATGCTCTTGCTGATTCTAATTGGTTCAAGGCCATGGAGTTGGAATATAAGGCTTTAATTGACAATGGTACTTGGGAGTTAGTTCCTTATTCATCTGATCTGAAGATGATAAGTAATAAATGGGTGGACAAGGTAAAAACACTTGCTGATGGGTCTTTGGACAAGCTGAAAGCTAGGTTGGTTGCTAGGGGTTTTGAACAGTTTGCTGGTATTGACTTCAATGAGACATCCAGTCCAGTTGTGAAGGCTTCTACTATCCGTTTGTTATTTTCTTTGGCTGCCACTAGGAGCTGGTGTGTTCAACAACTTGATGTTAACAATGCTTTTTTGAATGGAGATCTTGAGGATAATATTCATATGTCTCAGCCAGTAGGCTTCATTGATAACAGGTTTCCAAATCATGTGTGTAAGCTCAAGAAGTCTCTTTATGGCTTGAAACAAACTCCTAGAGTTTGGTACAATAAGTTGAAGGGTTGTTTGGAAGGTCTAGGCTTTAAAAGATCTATCTCTTATTTCTCTCCTTTTCACAAGTCTTGTGATGGCAGATTGGTGGTCATATTGGTGTATGTGGATGATATATTGATAAGTGGGGATTCAGTTGATGATGTTCAGAGTGTTATTGCCTTGTTGAAGTCTAACTTTAAGCTGAAATGTATGGGTCCAGTAGGTTATTTTTTGGGTATAGAAGTGTGTAAATCAGGTTCTGTGTTTGCACTTAGCCAGAAAAAATACATTTCTGAGCTGCTGGAAAGGACTAAGGTGGTGGACTGTAATGCTTGTCCTACACCTATGGTCCCTCTTCCTAAGCTATCTCAACATGAGGGTGAAGTGTTTAAAGACTCATCCCTTTATAGGAGTGTTGTTGGTTCTCTGCAATACTTAACTCTTTCCATGCCTGACATTGCTTTTAGTGTTAATAAGTTGTCTCAGTTTCTGCATAATCCTACCACTCTTCATTGGAATGCATGTAAGAGGCTGTTGAGATACTTGAAGGGTACTATTTCATTTTTCATTTGCTCTTGAGTTTCATCCTGCAATGTGTATGGAATTTGTGGGGTTTGCAGATGCGGATTGGGCAAGTTGTCAAGATGGGAGGAGATCTACTGGTGGACACTGTGTGTTTTTAGGTGGGAATCTGATTGTGTGGAATGCTAAGAAACAAGATGTAGTGTCTAGGAGTAGTGCTGAGTCCGAGTACAGATCATTGGCTAATCTTACTTCTGACATTGTGTGGTTGGATTCTGTATGTGCTGAGCTTGGAGTAAAGTTGATTTCCCCACATAAGGTTTGGTGTGATAACACCAATGCAATCTCTTTGGCCTCTAATCCAGTTTTCCATGCTCGAACAAAGCATATAGAGGTAGATGTGCACTATGTGAGAGAAAAGGTTTTATATAAACTCATTGATGTTGGTCATGTTCCTTCGGCTGATCAGGTAGTTGATGTGTTTACTAAACCTCTAAGTGAGGGAAGATTTCTGATTTTGAGAGAGAGATTGAAACTACATGATCAGAGTGATCAAGGTGGTTAGGTTTTTCTACTGTGCTTCTGCTCTACTTTGCTTCTACTGTCTCTGTTGCTTACAGCTTGTGTGTGGCTGGTATGATAATGTTGATGATGGAGCTGTGGTGATAATGATGGAGTGTTGAGGAGTAGCTGTTTTGCTTTGCAGTTTTTATTTTCCTCATTTTTCTTTTCTTTCTGTTTTCTCTAGCTGGGGGAGTATTAGAATATAGTGTGTAACAAATGTGATGTGTAATGCTTAGGTGTCAAGTGTGATGACGTGTCATGATGTGGTTGGTTGTTAGCTAGTATAAATAGTTTAAGTAGTTAGTGTTGTGTAACCACTTACAGTTTAATCAATGAAAATAACTCTTTCTCTCTCTCTCTCTTCTCTCGATACTCTCTCTCTCTATAACCGTTTTTCACAGCATTTCGATTGCTTCTTCTCTAGTTTAACATCTCCGAATTGGCGCAACTTCTCTAAAGTTAAATAATTATCTTCTTGATATTAGTAGCAACACGGCTCCAATAAATTGGATGCAGACAGGGAAGTGAGTTTGAAGAAAAGGAACGTAGAGATATGCTTGTAGATGTTCGTCTATATTTCGCAATGTTTTAAAACCCGGACCGGACCGGCCGGTCCGACCGGTTCGACCGGGAACCGGACCTGGTACCGGTCCGGTTAGGACATTAACCCGGCAGAAGCTGGGAACCGGCATTGGACCGGGAAACCCGGGTTGACCCGGCCGAACCGCCGAACCGGCGGCGGGTTTTGAAAACCGGCCGGGTCAATTTTTTTACAAAAATTTTATAATTTTTAATGTGTGTACCAAGAATCGAACTCATGACCTCCTAATCACATTCCAATATCTTTTCCATCCCACCACTTTTAATACATTGTACTATTTTGTTTAACTTTATTTATACATATAAATTATTTCGATAAACAAAAAATTATCATACAAGTACTTAACACAACAAATAAGTTAAATATCTCACATATTTGTATCATTGAAGTAACAAATTTGAATTAAATCTTATTAATAGTATTTTTATCGAAAATAAAAAACGTAAAAAAACTACTTTTTATTATTTAGAGCTTTAACTAGTAAATTAAACATAAGCTAAGATATTATAATTTTTATTGGAAAAATATATTTGTTTATATTTTATGAATTTCTATTACTACTAAACCTATGAAATTAGTAAAAAAAAATAAAATTATAATATATTTATATTTATATATTATTTAATTAATGAACGGTTCGACCCCGGTTCAACCGGTTCGACCAATTGACCCGTGACCCGGAGGTCTCGCTGGGTCGACCTCCGGGCCGGGTTTTAAAACATTGATATTTCGATGTCGTGTCATAAAATGCATCTACTGTGCCATAATTTGTCAGTGGAGATTATGAGAGTAACTCATACCTTTAATTAGTTGGGATTACCAGAAAAATCATATTGATTGAAAGACTTGAATTTTACCATCTAATCATAATAATGGCTCGTTTACAATATAAAATTTAAATTTATTTAACAATTGACATAACAAAAATATTATTTATTATATAAATGTCTATTTTAAGTTTTAACTCTCTCTTTATGATTATCAACTATTTATCTCAACAACAACATAGTAACATAATGTTGATTATTCTCATTTTAAGATAATAAAAAAATTTTACATTTTTTTTAATCTTTATTAGCTATTAAGAATAAAAAATTAATTATAACCAATAAATTTTCATTGTAAAAAATATATTTAAAACATGATATTTAAATAATACTATTAAGAATAAAATTATATTTTATAGTTTTAATGTATTTTTACCTTATAAGTTATAAATTTATTCATATTTTCATACATATCATGTATTTATTCATTATTAATATTATTTAATAATTGATTTAATTATATAATAGTTCAACCATGGTTTAATCGGTTCAATTAATTGAACCATGATCTGAAAGCCTCACCGGTTCGATTTTTAAAATGTTGGGTGTAAATCCTAACAGTTACTCCCAAATG